>JARWLC010000004.1:25084306-25684306 GCA_033318265.1 Phyllotis vaccarum | reverse complement strand
TGCCCTAAGAAAAGGTACTGAGCCACATGGCTGAACAAGAGACATGGGTTAGATGAAGGGTAGAGAGCTAGCAAGTGATATGCCTGAGCTTTGGCCGAATCAGTCTAAAACTATTGAAAGCATCTGTATGTCTCTGTGGGACTGTGGCACTGTGGCACTGTGGGTCTGCAGGTCTGGGGGCCTGCGGGTCTGTGGTCTGTGGGCCTAGACCTTGAGGTTAGGCCTGAAAGCCCGGGCCAGAAACCTCGTACTACAGAATCCAGCTCCCTAGTGGTCTTTGGGGGGAGGGGGTCAACATGGGTACAACAAATTCACTAACTTTTCAGAGAAGGAAGCTGTGGTAATATATTGTATATTTAATAAAATATTTAATAAAAATAGTCTGAAATATCAGAGGACAGAGACAAGCCACAAATGCCAGGGAGTGGTGACCCTTTAATCTCATCACTTTGGAGGCAGAGTCTATCTGTATCTCTGTGAGTTCAAGGCTTAACAGCCAGGCAGTACTAACATAAACCTTTAGTCTTAGCTCTAGGAATGTTGAATGAGGAAGTAAGGTAGCTGCTACTTCCCTGGTGAGGTGAGGAGAGAGAGGTTGGAGTCAGGGGAGGATTCATGGAGACAGGCCTGAGGGTTCAGCTAGGTGGAAAGTGGCTGTGGTTTGTTTATCTATCTCTCTGATATTTCAGCTTTTTTCCTAATATTTGGCTCTGGGTTTTTATTATATAACCAAACAGAATATGTGCAATAGAAAGCCATTTTCCTTCCTTCACCGGGATGCTCTGGCTCCAACTCCACTGTTTTAATGTGGTAAGATTCCTGTTATGAGCCACTTGTCTCTCTTATTTTCTGCTTCTAACAACCAGGAAGCCAGATAAGCAACCGTGAACCGTGTTAGACTCATACCAAAAATAACTGTATTTAACGAGGAACTATTTGAAGAATTGTGAATAAGAATTTCGATGTTCTCTGGGTCTATACACCATGCTGACTTGGAAGGCTCTTTTTCAATCTGCCTGTTGGGGAAGGCTCACTGCGCAACAGGAAAACTCTCAAGACTTTCACAGAAAGAATGCTAATTCTCTAAGGATGAGGGACTTGCTTTTACATGTGATGGAGTGAGCTGTTCCTAACTCTGAGCCTTGATTTACAAACTTTAAAAAAAGAGAGAATGAACTCTACCTGGAAGAGTGATTGACATTAAAAATTATCATATGTTTAAAGGAATGTTCCAAAGATAAGACTGTCTTCCTTCTACTTTTGTTCATGAAGAAGAGACCAAGTTTGCAAAGGCTTACACAATATATTCTTATACACAGCTCATTCCAGACTAGATACAATCATACTCAAAGCAACAATGTGTTCTCCATAGGCTTTCTCAAAAGTTGATGTCATCACAATCACCAAGGGGCTTTTAGAAGACTATCAGTTTATTTCATCAACAGAACCCCTTGGCTGTGGAAAGTAAATATAGAAACATTTTGAGAGACTTCCACACTATTTTCTTAAGAGACTGAACTGAATTCAATGTCTCAGAGAAACCCTTAAACTTAAGGTGATCCTCCATACCTCTACACATAGACCAAAACCCCTAACAGAAACTGGAGTGATGGCTTAGTGTGTCAAATGCCTATTGTATCAGTATGAGGATCTTAGGACAGATCCCCAAAACTCACATAGATAAAGCAAGTCATGGCAATACAAATCCATAACCCAAAACTATAGAACAAAGACAGGTGGATCACAGGGTGACAGTGACCAGGCGTTCCAACCACAAGGACTGGCTTTAGAGATTAAGTAAGAAACACACACAGAGACACAGACACACAGAGAGAGGCAGGCACAGAATCAACCAGCACCAATCACACAAGTCCACATGGACAAGAACACTTGCACACAGACACATATGTCTGTACATGCATAAAACACCCAGAAGCCCCCAATGTCCACTGGGGAGACTCCAGCCTGTTTTTGTTCGTTTGTTTTTCACACTGACATCTTTGGGACTCCTCCTGCCTCAATTCCTGATTCCCTCAAAGCACATAACAGTACCTAATGTAACTCATGTGCCAAGTTTACATACTAGAATAGTGATACTAGTTGTGGAAAATATGATAATATTCCCGTATTTGTTGACAAAAAGGCTGCAGTGAGTAGACCGGTTAGTTTTCTTGCTGCTATGAAAAATCAACTGAATGAAGGGTTGAATCTGGCTCACAGTCGGAGAGTAAAGTCCTTCATCATGGCAGAAAACTCATGGTGGCAGATGCTAGAAGCCATAGTTGGAAAGGAGAGATGTGAATGTTGATGTACAGTTTACTTACACCTTTTTGCTCAGTCTCAGACTTCTATGAAATGGTGCCACCCACAGTTAGCCTAGGTCTTCTTACCCCAGTTAACTCAATCTAGACAGTCTCTTACAGAGTTACCCAGAGATTTTTTTCTTCTATGTGATTCCATATCCTGTTAAGTTGACAATGGTATGAACCATCACAGTTCTACGCCATGTCAATGTTATGCCCAAACATAATCACACTTAAGAGATAACCTTCTACTTCTTGTCTCCATAAGCCCATGGCCATCTCAAGACACATATTGTGTTAAGTCCAAATTCAAAAGTCCCCATGGTCTTCACAGTTTCCACAGCATTGGAAAGTATAAATGCAGAGTCTCCATGAAACTAATGCACTATCTTAACTGTGAGCCCTAATGACATTTTTAAAAAGCCATATAATTCCAACATATAATGACACCATGCAGACGCTCCTATTCCAGAAGAACTGGGGAATAGAAAGCAAAGATAGGGTCAAAACAAGACTGATACCCAACAAGGCAAACACAAATTCTGCAGTGATGTGGGAATGCCTTTCTGTATGCTGTGAATCTCAATCTTTAAATAAAGGAGCTGTTTTGGGCCATGACAGGCACCATAGAAAAAGTAGGAGGAAAAATCAGAGTATAGGTAGGAGAAGCAGGGTGGAGTCAGACAGACCAAGCTCAAAACCCAAAGGAGCAACATGTAAGGAACACAGGTGAGCTACGGACCACATGGCAGAAAGATTAATAGAAATGGGTTGATTTAAGATGTAAGAGCAAGCTAGCAATGTGCCTAAGCCATAGACCAAACAGCATGAACTTAATATAAGCACCTGAGTCATTTCTGGGGCCTGAGCAGCGGTGGGTGGCTAAGGGGTCTGGGGCTACAGGTCTGTGGGTGGACCTCTGGCCACCTGGGACCAAGAAACCTCACTACTACACTGCAGTTCCATGTCCAGCATCTAAGGCTCATAAGGGAATCATCTCACTCCAAATATTCAGTCCCACTCTACCAGACCTGCCACTGTGTAGGTCTGTGTAGCACACACAGCCTCTCTTTGCATTCCTCCATTCTGTGCATGAAGTGTTCTTTGGAAGACACACTATGATCAGGCATCTCTAACATCTCCATGGAAACTTGAGCTTTGCCTGTATAGCTTCACACACTGAATTCTCAGAGATTCCTTGAAGTGAATCTAAAGTGAATTTAAACCTGTCACATGCTTCTTGGTTTCAGTGGTCTTCTAAAACTTTAAGGCAAGCCTCAATTATTCTCTCAGTCACAGATCTATCGTGCCTATAACACTAGTATACTACATGTTGCCAAATTCTTTTATTAACTTGATATATTACTTACCCCCATAGGCCCACAGTTACATCAGCTTCTGGGTCTAACCTCCAGGCTAACCAGGTCCCATTAGGATCTGCTGAGAGCATTCTAGGGTTTTCTAGCTCCAAGTTTCAAATTCTTCCAGGTCTGGTCCCCTAAACAATTCCAAAGGCCCAAGAGCCATATGGCCAAGTTTATCACAGTAATGGGCTACTTTTCATACCGATTTTTATAGGTAATTATTATTTCTTGTTATTTTGACAAAAAAAAAAACTCTTAAAAGGGCTTAATTTATTTCACAGTTGACAAGTAAGTTCTTCATCACAGCGAAGTCCCAGTGGCAGGAGACTCAGACAGTTAGTCTCGTATCCACACTAAGAAGACAGAAAGATAGATGATGATACTTGGCTCATCTCCTCCTTTTAAACTTTTAAATTATTATTGGATGTGTTTGTATATGATGAGGGCACTTGTACCACAGCATTCATGTGGTGTCAGACAACAACCCTAAGCAGTCCATTCTCTCTTTTACCCTTAAGTGTCATAGCTAGGTTTTCTGTTGTCATAAACACGATGACCAAAAGGAACTTGTGTAAGAAAGAGTTTGTTTCAGTTTACATGTCCAATCACAGACAACCATGAAGGAACAGCAGGGCAGGAACTCCTGGAGGCAAAAACTGAAGCACAGGCCACGGAGGAATACTACTTACTGAATTCTCCTTGGTTCACTCAGCTGCCTCGCTTATACAACAAAGGACATTTACCGAGAGAGGGGCTCGCCCCTTCCACAGGCTTGCCTACAGATGATCTGATGGGGGAATTTTCACCACTGACATTTCCTCTTCTAATATTACCCTAGCTTGGCGGGGGGGGGGGGGGGGGGGGGGGGCTATCTAGTGTACCTGGAGTTCTGAGAATTGAACTCTGATCCTTGAACTTGTGTGGCAAGCATCAAGTGTTTTTATCTGTTGAGTCATCCCACACTCATTTCCACATCTTTATGGACACTAAACCATGGAAGCATGCCACCCACAATTAGGTTAGGTCTTCCTAGCCCCATAGATCCAATCTAGAAACTCACAGACTCTCCCAGAGATTTGCCTCTGAGGTAGTCCTCATTCTGTTAAACTGACAATCCATATTATTCATCATGCTATGAATATAAAAGACTGAAACTTCCAGGTACTGGTGTTGTAAATACACAGTTGCCTTAGAAATAGGTTTGTTAGTAGATTACAAGCTAAACATACATAACAGCTATTCTATTCACAGGTCTCAACCTAAGAGAAATAAAACCACTATCTAGTCAAAGGCACGGATAGAAATCTTCATGAAAGAATAATAGACTAAATTGTACTTATCTGTGGAACCAGATGAATACTTAGAGTCTAGATATTTTTCTCGTATTTATCACATTTGCATACATATAATGACATGTCTTAGAGGATGGATTCAACCCTAAACATGAAATTCGGTTTCTTCTGATATATATGTTATAACTATACGGAGAAGGTAATTTTGTAAAATTACTTTCTGCAGTGTTTAATTGTCATGTGAGGTCTTTCCATCTATCAACATATCACAGCTCAAAAATGTTTGGATTTGAATTTCTGGATTAAGATAATCTACCTGTATTTACAACATCTAGAAGTGGAAGCTCTTCAAATGTCTTCCAGGCGTTAAATGGATAACCCAAATAGTGTATAATAATATAATAGATTCTATTCAGTAGAAATGGGGCTATTGATGTAATCTGTAATATTGGTGAAACTGAAAAAATGTAATGCCAAATGAGAGAAACTATATATATATATATATATATATATATATATATATATATATATATATATATATATATAGTTTGTATATATATGGATATACGTTATCTTGTTCTGTTTACATAAAATTTCCAGAAAAGGCACATCAACAGAGACAGAAATATCTATATTTTATGAAATATATATCACCACACAGAAATCAGATGCATAGCTAAGGCCAGAGAGCAAAAGTAGGTGTAGGTATAGACTGGGAACTTTGGGAAATGCTGGAAATGTCAAATAGTATATTGATAGATACACAATGCTCTCACTCAAAAACACTAACCAATATACTTACAATGGATAAATTTTGTGCCATATGGATTATGCCTTTTAAATCTGTTAAGCAGCAAAAAAAAAGATGAAAATTATGGTGGCAATGTCAAGTTTTCATTCTCTTTTCAACTACCATCATGTATTTGCTTCTTTATCTGTTGTGACTAGAATACAAGTCTACAAGAATCTGATGAGATTGTGCCCTCTATTTGAATGAGCACTCTGTTTTCTCTTAACTTCTAACTGTCCACTGATTTGTGTGTAGCGTTAGAAGCCCAAATCACCTCCCTTGAAGACCCCATTTCATCTTTTGGAACTAACCATTCCTATTTCTCTTGATTCCTTAGATCCTTTTTGCCCTTCTTCTGGTTCTAGTTCAGCCCCTCCTCAAAATATAGCTCAGACATAAAAACCCCAAATATTAGTTCAGAACCCAGGCCAAATTCTTCATTCAAATTTAGCTTCCTCTAGCTCTGAGGTGGGTGGAGTTAAGGCAGTATCTCAGGGAAAATTCCCACTCTTCTTAAAACACTGAAAATTTTTAAACATTTTTCAAACCCACACACAATAGTAATTATACTGTATATCAGTTGATTGAAAAAGTACAGAATGACAAAAGCCTACTATGATAACTTAAATGCTCAGTAAATTTGCATTTATTATTCATAACTATGTTGGCATTTATCAAATACAAAAATCTGCTATTCAAACTTAGAGAGATATTTGAAAAACACTTCTTTATTCTAGAAAAATGCAGAATTTGCTTCAAAGGAAGTCCTTTGTTTATTTGGGATGGCACAGTCCCTAGACTTTGAATAAGAAGGCTCTGGGCTAGTTCGATAACAAGAGGATGAGTTTTTCAGGCTGAAAAAAAAAATCCATGCTAGGAAATGTGGTAATATATTGTATATTTAATAAAAAATAGTTTGGAATATCAGAGGACAGAATCACCCACAGCCAAGCCCTGAAGGTGTGCCTTTAATCCCAGCATTGGGAGACAGAGATCATTCTGGATCTCTACAGGTTCAAGGCTTAACAGCAGATTGTGGTAGTCTACTCTGTTAGTCCCAGAACTTGGGAGGCAGAAGCAGGAGGATCACCATGAGTGTGAAGCCAGCCTGGTCTACAAAGCAAGTTTCAGAATAGCCAGAGCTGTCACACAGAAAACTCTGTCTCAAAACAAACAAACAAACAAATACTGGAGAGATGGCTCTGTCCTCTGATATTCCAGACTATTCTTACTAAATATATTATATATCACCACATATCCCCTGTTGTATCAAAGATAAAAAGGTTATTACTAATATAAGGAAAACTGTATACAATAAGTACAATAACTATATACAATATGTACAAGCAATAATTACATCAGTAATGCCCATTCCATTAACGATTGACAAATTCAGGAAAATATTCTATTTATCCTTTGTTGATGAGTCCAAAGTGTTGTATTTAATTCACTTTACATCTAACTTGTATTACCAACTGAAACTATCTTTTGATGTCTCTCAATTTTACACACTTTACACCTCTTATTAAGTCTCTTTTCTGAATCCATAACTAGGAAAACTATAAATATAACTATCACATATACAACTCCCTCAGACTAAGTAAAAAGGATGTGCAAGCATGCAACTTTCAAAAAAATGTGAAAAATGACAGAAACAGCTGGATACCTGGACAGTCACCCAAGGTTCCTCTGCAGTGTTGGGGCATCCATCTTCAGCCTACAGGCCTAACATATCTGAAAAATTTATCTGTGAAGCAGGATATTATTAAACACCATCCGACCTTGTCCTCACAAGGTTAAGTGGTTCTTTCTTGTGTGTCCTGCTTGTTCATTTTAGACATCATACTGTCGGCAGTTGAGTAAAGGGCATTTTCTTGCCCAGTGGCAAACTTTTGTCAAAAAGAAAGTCAATTCCATATGGAATTTCTTCAATGCCCATCACCTTCTCTAAAGTAATTGTTGCTGCCAGGAGCAGACAAGTCTCATTGTCATAGAAATAAAAAGAACCTATATTGTATTTGGTTTCTGGCCCAGACTTTCCAGCCTAGGGCTCAGGCATATAACTTGTTAGCTCTTGCTTTTAAACTGATCCATGACTCTTATCTTTTTTAGCCATGAGGCTTGGTACCTTTTCTCAGAGCAGCATTTCAATTTCTCTCCTCTGGATCTGCTAGCATCTCATCGTGGTGTCTCCATGGTTTCCCTGTGGCATTTCTGCTCTGTTCTTCCTGTTACCAAAGTTTAGTCTGGTAGCCCCGCCCACACTTCCTATCTGCCTTCAGCTAATCAGCGTTTTTATTAACTAGCAGGCCGGACAATTATTTACAATGTAACAACACATAATCCCACTACAAACCTGTGTTATTAAAATATTTTAAATACCATATTCTGTATATTTCTGAAGTGTTTAAAGAAGACCTATCTCTCTAAGTATATCTCTTTGATCCTGAAAACATATTTAATATGACCATAATTTTGACTGTAATGTCTAGCTACTAACTTGCATTTCTTTAACTCCTAATTAGTTGGTAATAATAACTTCCAAGAACTAGAAATTTGTGTTACATTGTTAGATGAACTATATAGATACAATACTTTGAAGAGCATAAATATATGTAAAGTAACAGAATTAATCTCAACTTTGTATCAATATATATAATTTGTATATAATATACAAAAACTCCAATCCAATGTATATTTAACACTAGTAATTGCAATAAAAGATCTTTTAAGTTGTTCCCTAGAAGCTTAAGAGCATAATAAATATTTGTTTGATTTCTACAGGTTTTAATTATTGCTGAAAAGGAAGGGAGGGAGGGTGTAGCAGGACTAGGTCATGGTACATTGTAAATAGTTGTGCCTCCTACTGATTTAATAAAAATGCTGATTGGTCAAAGGAGGACCGGAAATATGGACAAGGCTACCAGACTAAGAAAACTCTGAGAACAAGAAGATCAGAGAGAGGTGCCAAAGAGATGTGGTGATATGTTTCATATTTAATAAAAACCAGTCTAAAATATCAGAGAAGACACCCACAGTCAATCCAGGATGATCAGAGAGTGATAATTTACACCCTTAATCCCAGTACAGGAAAGACCTGGAATGGTGACCTACGTCCTTAATCCCAGCAGATCTGAGTATGAAGCCAACTTGGTTTACAGAGGGAGTTCCTGGCTTAGGCAGGCAGTGGTAGAGCCACACCTTTAATCCCATAACTCCAGAGACAGAGATCTTTCTGTGGTTCTGTGAGCTCAAGGCTAGTTACTAAATAGTAGTAGCCCATGCCTTTAATCTTAACCTGGATGTGAAACAACTGGGTGAAGAAGGTATTTAAGGCAGGCATAGAAAGACAGATTCATTCAGTAGAAGTCACGAGGAGCAAGGCTAAGGAATGTAGGGGATTATGTTGTTCCCTTGTAAACAATTGTCCCACCCACTGGTTTAATAAAAAGTGCTGACTGGCTAAAGGCAGACAACAAGTGTGGGTGGGGCTACCAGACTAAGAAAACTCTGGGAACCAGAAGAACAGAGCAGAACGCCAGAGAGAAGCCGGAAGAAGCAGAGGACAACCACACTGCTGTGAAAAAAGGTACCGAGCCCCATGGCTGAACAGGATGAGTCATGGGTTAGATGAAGGGTAGAGAGCTAGCAAGTTATATGCCTGGGCTTTAGGCTGATCAGCTGAAAACTATTGTAAACATCAGTGTGTCTCTGCACGTCTGAGGGTCTGTGGGCCTAAATCTTGAGGCAAGGCCCAAAAGTCAAGGCCAGAAACCTCCTACTACAAAGGAAGTTGGAAGATTCTGGGTGAGATTTGACTGTGGTGTTTCCCTCTTTGATATTTCAGTCTTTCCCTGATTTCTGGCTCTGAGTTTCCTTTATTCGTGCAACAAAGACACCAGCAGAGACTCCTGAACAGATACCACCAGAGCTGCCAGCAGACCCAGAGGAAATGAGACCAAGATGGTGCTCTGATAAAAGTACTAAGCCATGTACATGGCTAAACAAAATAAGAAAAATAGGCTGAGTTAAGATGAAGGAGCTAGCAGTTATATGCCTGAACCATAGGATAATCCGCATAAACAATACAAGCTTCTGTGTGTTTATGTGGGACTGCAAGTCTGCAAGTCTGGACCATGGGCCAAACAGGCCAGAAACCTATTACTACAGGAGGGAGGAAGTAAAGGAAGGAAGGAAGGAGGGAGGGAGGGAGGGAGGGAGGGAGGGAGGGAGGGAGGGAGGGAGGGAGGGAGGGAGGGTAAGGACCCAAACCTGTAGAAAGATTTTGTGGGAGTAAAACTTTGGTTGCAAGAGTTGTTATATGTGAGTCCAGACTACCAGTGCTGCTTGCTGTTCAGGTCTGGAGGCTGCCAGTCCTCCTGGCTAACAGAAGCAATAGCTGCTATAAGGAAAGATGGTCTCTGATGATGTTCTTTTATTATCTACCTCCATAGAGTCATAAGAACTACAAATTAGGTTTGTGAACATTAGACGATCCCAAGCAGCTGAACTTGCGCACGTCAGCCTAATTCCCACTGGACAGTCCCACTTTGTCGCCAGTTCAAAAGCTAATTGTAACACTTGAAAACCAGAGTAAAAGCAATTACCCCTTGACAACTTACAAAAACACTCTCCTGCACAGAGATTTTAAAAAAAATAAAATACTATCAACTCAGCTCTACAGTGTGGATCACTGTCACATCTAATAAGGAAGTCTCACAGGAATATGTAAACTCAGGCCCTCATACTGCAAGGTATTGTTCTTGCTTTATCACAGGTGTGAAAAATAAACTAAAACATAAACAAGGCATCAGCAACGTTTTAGTTAATTTCATGAGACTTCAACAGCCAGAGAGAATATCCCTCAGAAGTTAAAGAGGTAAAACTTCTCCCAATAGTTTACACACTGCCACTAACTTTAAGCTACTACTATAGTCCCTCAACAACATAAGCATTTATTCACTCATGCAACAAATATTTACTGGCCATTTATGTTGCGTCAGTGTCTTGCAACCGGCCGCAATATCAGTAACTCAAGTAACCCAAAGGAACAGACTTAACTGTGATGAAAGCCTCCCCCATGGAAAGATCTTGACCTGAAGCCATTTTGGCTTGTAAGTGTTATTAGGTGGATAAATACTTTACATTTCTTAAAGAACAAAACCAGATTGCCCTGCAGAGTATTCATTATACACACAAGTCATCTGCCTATGTGGCTTTTAAATCTGTTACAAGATACACACAGAAGTCCCTTCGTGGAATTTTTTTCATTCCAGAATATAGAGTATAAGGTAAAGGCTGCAAGGGAAATTATCCAAGTACAGAGCTATGATCTGGCTTAAAAGACATCATGGGAAGACTGAAGGACAAAGATGCGTGCATTCCAGGACAGCTATGACTGTGGCCCAAATAAAACTGTAAAAAAAAAAAAAAAAAAAAAAAAAAAATATGACTGTGTAGCTCTCAAGCATGAACTTACAATGTCAAAAGGTTGGGCTTGCCTATAAGGACATGAAGAATGTAGCCACCCTCTTTCCTTAGTATGGTATACAGACTATCACTGGACAAACAATGCAGGTCTGCGAGCCTTCCACATTTGGCTGTACCCCTCAGCAGCTGGCACAGCAAATGCTAACTTCTCTGTGCTTCAGTTTTGTTTTGCTTTCTTATGGAATGTGAAGTGGGGAGTATACAGTCCCTAAAACTCTCTTCTCAACCAGAGTCCCAATAAGGAAGAGAACACGCACTCAGGATAATTCCAGGAGAGTGTTTCAGAGGTATGGGCTGGAAAAGGGAACTCACAGAGGATAGCATGGCAACATGAGAACAATCACACTCCCGGGCTCACAGAAAGAAGGGAAGGAAAACCAGGCCAGGGGAGCAGTCGATCTTGAGCAAGGTGGGATGGAAAGGATGAACAGTCTAAAAACACAATAACTTCCAGTGCTAAATTAAATACAAGGTGAATGAGGAGTGGGATTGGATGCCCTAATCTTGTTCCTGATTTGGGAGGAAAGACTGACTTTCTCTTTTTTTAGCAAGATGTTGGCTGTGGGCTTCCTAACTTTATTATGTTGAGATGTGCCTTCATAGTCCTAAATTGTTTCAGGACTTTTATCATGAAGGGATTTTACCTTCATCAAATGCATTTTTCATCTAATGAGATGACCATGTCGTTTGTTTCCTTGAGTCTATTTATGTGGCATATTATGTTTATTGATTTACATATGCTGAACCATCTCTGCATCTCTGAGACTATCAGACGAGTGAAGGAATAAAGAGGACACAAATAAGAAAGAAAAAGTTCAAGTACCCTTGTTTGCAAATTATATAATTCTATGTATAAAAGATCCTAATGGCTTCACCAGAAATCTCTTGCAGCTGATAAACACACTCAGCAAAATAACAGGCTAGAAAATTAACACACACAAGTCAGTAGCCTTCCTATATACAAATGAGCACACTGAGAGAGATACTAGACAAGCAAATCAATTCATAATAGCCTCAAAAAATATTTGACTAAATCTAACCAAGGAAGTGAAAGACTTGTACAATAAAAACTTTACTCTGGAAAGGGCATTGCAGAAGATACAAGAACATATAAATATCTCCCATTCTCTTGGTTTAACATTGTAAAAATTATCATTCTATCAAATGCAGTTTACAGATTCAATGCAGTCGTCCTAAAAATCCCAATGCAGATCTTCAGAGAAATTGAAATTATTAAATTCATTATGAAAGTATTGAATAACAAAAACAACCCTGAACAATAATGAATGGCTGCATATATTACCACTACAGATTTTAAATTATGCTTTATAACTATAGTAATAAAATCCCATAATAATAACATAAAGACACATTGATCAGTGGAATAGAACTGAAACCCCATATGTAAGTACTTACTCTTTAAGCATACTGATTTTTAACTGAGGGGCCAACAATGATATGGAAGAAAATCTTCTACAAATTGTGCTGATAAAACTGGATGTTTATGTATAGAAGAATAAAACTATATTCTTATCTTTCATTTCGCCAAAGGTCAACTCATCGGATCAAAGATCTCAATGTAAGAATTGATATCTTGAATGTAATTGAAGAGTAAGTAGGGAGTAGTCTCGGACTCTGGCAATGAAGGACTTTCTGAGCAGGACAAAGACAGGGCAGAGATTAAAACCAACAATTAATAAATGGAATCTCATAAAACTAAAAGCTTTTCTACAGACAGAGATATGAATATTTGAGTGAAAATGCCTACAGAATGGGAAAAAAAATCTTTACCAGTCATATATCTGACAGAGGGTTAGTATCTAGGTTATACAAAGAACTCAAAAAATTAAATATTAAGTACACAAACAACACTATTTAAAACAGATCATAGGACTAAACAGAGTGTCCTCAAAGGACAAAATACAAATGTCTAAGAAATATTTTTAAAATGTTCAACAATGCCCCTAGTAAACACCACAGACTAACAACTAAGAAGCACAGTGTCAGGAATGGGTTGCCTCTTCAAGAACGTTGGCAAATGAGGTCCCATAGAAACCAAAACATTACAATATATTGCCAATATTCTTGATTACTATCCAGAACCTTATGGTTAAGACCCTGTTGATGACTCTGCATTCTTGAGTCATAAAATATTACAAACAAATTAAGGTGGTTCTCACTGGGAAGCTTATCCCCACTGGCTAGTTTTCATGGTACTTCCAAGTATTATACATGATCCCAGAGTCATCACTCTTACCCCGTTGTTAACTATAGTAACAACTGGTCTAGTGAGACATGCCCACTGGTACAATAGCGGCATTAACACCACAAGAGTAACCAGTAACTTCCTGATTGGATTCAAGTCCCAGTACAAAATTTGAAACTAATATCTAAGCACCATTTGGGAGGCTAAGAACCTATAAGCTAGGCAGGCCATGGACCTTAGGAAAGGACTTACTAAAATAAAGCACTCTGCTAGATGAACATAGTATTAAACAAATTCCTAAGCACTTACTGCTGTACCCATAGATTAGTGCAGCTCTTGATAATCATTAGAAAAAGCTTCTCTTTGAAGTAGATAAAGATCAGCAGCGAGACCCACAACCAATTAAGTGCAAAGAATAAGAGAGATCAGAATGCTCGATCCTAACTGGGACATCTATACGGCACCCCCTCACCTGAGGCTCAGGGATCGTGGAGGAAGAGGGTGTGAAACAGCTAGAGCCATAGGTGGTAGATGAAGACCATGAAACTATGAAGACAGTGCTTTCCAGACATGGCAGAGCAGTGCACATTAGAACAGCTCTGATAGTGTATGCACAAGAGCAGCACAGGCTTGGGCCAAAGAAAATTCCAGCATGGAGGAGAAAAGGTGAACATGAAGCCCTCGAAAAGGAGCTATTGGCAACCGACAGGTGCCTGGGGAAAGAGAATCAGTTTTCTTTAAGGGTGAAAATCATAGGGCGTAGACCACCCTCCAGTGAAGGCCACACACCCAAGAGTATATGAGCAGTATAAACTATACTTAACAGGTTTAAAAATCAAAAGGAGAGAGAGGGAGAATACAAAATTGGATAGGTAGGCGAAGTGGAATGGACCTTGGAGGGGTGGCAGAGGGGTGAATATGAAAAAAAAATGAATTGAACAAAATTCTCAAAGAACTAATAAAAATGAGGTAAAATAAGAAATACAAAATAAAAACATTTTAAGGAGAAACACAGCAAGTACAAGTTGGTCCTATTGGATAAGGAGAGGGGGTATACCCTCCCTTCACCTCTGAGAGGTCCTCCTTGGCATCTTCACTGCAGCATCCAGCAGAAGCCAGGCTGTTGGTCAGTTTTCCAGAAGAGAAATGACTGGAGAAGAGTGGAGGCCAAACTTGGAGATATGAACTAGGGCAGACCCTTCCCCATTTTACATCTGATATGTGATAGTTTGGGGGAACAATTTCACCTAAATATATGCAAACCTAAAACTTGAAGGCAACTAGTAATATCTGTGGGCCCACATGTTTACCAAGGTCAGGTCCTACCCTCTCAGCATCAGGATTGTGCAAAAGGAGATAAATCGGAAGTTTCTGCCAGCCAAGAACTCCATGACTTTAAGTAAATTTCCATGGCTGAATTAGTAATTTGATTTGCAACGTTAAGATACATGATTCATCATGAATAGAAATTTTTCATCCCATCCTCTGTGAAGTTCAAGAGACATTTTCATTCACCTCTCTGTGAAACTCAAGGATTAAGATATTAGGTCTAGAGGTTATCCTGGGTACTCTGATTAAACTCCCTAAGCCTTTCTTCATCTGTAAAATGGGAACATTAGAGGCTGCCATGTGGGGCTATTATGAAGATTAAATATGATGTTTATCATGCGGCACAGGATTTAACTAGTAAATGCTAATGTTTATTATTAATCCAACATTGGGAATTTATTTAACAATTCATTCTTGAAAGTCTGTGAATAACTTTAAACCAAGTTAAAGCTGCCTTCCTTTGCTTTCATTCTGACTCTGGAAGCCTTTTACACTTGACTTCTGGGGTTACCCAGAATGCTACAAACTGATCAACAATTTATCCTGAAGCAACACATTAAATGAATTTGTTTGAAGGTTTATCACCTTAGACAAGATGAAATTAAGAGCTTTCAGTGAGAAAATTGTTCATTTTGCAAGTACAAGTCTTTTGCATTGAAAAGAAAATATCTAAATAAAATAACAATCATCACATAATATCATGTGAGAAATGTAATTTAGAAAAAGGAAACTGGTTTTTATCACAAGGCTTTATTCTGATGTCTTTTATGGATATTTAATCCTACTTTTTTAAAAACTTTGGGGACGTTTCTTTGATCTGTGGATACACTGAGACATTGTGAGGATGGGTAAAAGGCACCATAACTGTAAAGAGTAAGAAAATACAAAATAATGGTAATATGCTCAACACCAAATGGGAAGTAGGGAAGATGTACCACTAGTGACAAAGAGTTCAGATTAAAACATACTTAATTGATCTGCATATATTTATCCTGTTTAATCTGCATATATACATATTTATATTCACATTTCCAGAGAAGATGTTTTTGCCTGGCATTGGGCTTGGACTTATATAGATGAAATTTTTTTGCTCCTGTGAGCACTGATTCTGTCATTGCAGTATCCAAGGTCTCCTAGAGAGACAGACTCATTCATAAACTTGCCCATCTGCAGAGTACGATGGGCATTGTGCCATGGTATGAACTAACCAATATGGGAACATGAATTTGTGAGATAGGAGAGAAAGTTCATTAATTAGTTCTTGCAGAGTAACAAACCATTCTAAAATTTGTGCCTTCAATAGTAACTATTTATTCAGTTCACCATTTTGTCCCAGGCAGATCTGTTTCGTCTCATCTGGGTTTTATTACATGTCTTTGGTCAAGTGATAGATCCTCTGGCATCTGAATAATATATGATAAACCCATTCATGTAATGAGCAACAGGCAGCCAAGGAAAAGAGTTATGAATCCAACTGGACTTCCTCCCAAGGTAACTAGCATCAAAGATCCCCAAAGCAGCAACTAGAGAAATGAGTATATTTTCCAAATCATATCGTGTTTGTCAAGATCCTGTCAGCCAAAACAATTTATAGGGCCAATCCAAGAGTCCATATGGAAGGGCAAAAAGTCGTATTTTCAAAGGGCTGTACCTACCAGGATGGAAAGGACTTAGGGACATTTTCACAGCATTTTATGAGCCTAATTACAAGTGAAACATCTGAGGAGGATATTCCAGTTCCCAAGAAATCTGCCAGAGTAGAAGCTGTCCTCTGAAAAAAGAATCAAGACAGGAGCTACTGCACATAGATGCCTGAAGTTTAGTCAAGGTGTGAAAATTCTGGGGATAAAATCAGAGTTCACAATCTGATTTCTCATGTTGTGCAAATATAATGGAAATATGTATGCCATAGTGGCTCTCGCCATATTATTCCCACAGTCAAGCTGTGTCTCTGAGGCTTAGAAACTAACCCAATAAGGCTTCTGGAGATGTTCGTGTAATGAGCTGTGCAGGTAAAACCCCATCACAATGACTGCCCTTACAGGAAGACCTTACGACAGAACATCTTGGGAATAAAATCAGCAGTATCTTCATAAATCATATGAAGTAGGGCTGTGCTTTCAAAGCCACAGACAAATGCTGCTTGCAGCTATGATGAAGGGCAGAAACAGGCCCAACAAGTCCAAAGGGTATGAGTTCCACGTCTCTTCTCCAAGAGACCCAACTGTGTCATCAAGAGTATGAGTTCCACGTCTCTTCTCATTTATCCCTGGCTACATGTTTTATGCTCATATTCAAGTAAATGGTCACTATCTGCTTCTTTGATTTGTTTACTTATTAATCCATTCATCCATCCATCAAATATGCATCAAATGCCTTCCAAAGCTAGGAAAAAGCAGACACGAAATAAAATGCTGCTCAGTGTCTTATCATTTAATAAAGAGAGGGAAGAACACATAACTATAAAGCAATAGTCTCTCATGATGATCACAGTAAATAAAGCTTGGAGTTCAAACTACAGGAGAGCTTGAGCGGTACACCCAACCTAGGAACAGTGTCCCTATAACCATTATACTTTAGCTGAAGCTCAAAGAATGTTTCTGAAATCAGTAGCCACTGGGCGAGCATTCCAGGCAGAGAAAACAGTTTGTACTGAGACATGGAAATAAGAAAAGGCATGGTTATACCCAGGAAATATACAGAGACACGGAAGAGCCAACTGAAATATGATGGTCCAACCATGAACCTTTCCTCTTCCAGGACAGAAACAGTTTCCGATTTGACTCAAGCCACATCTGACCTTGTCCATGGAACACTTTGGCCCAATTTCTGACATTAGTAAGCAGGTTGTATAGTTTGAAGGACAGGATGAAATTTGTTGAGGCCTCATCAAGAACACATGTAGGATTTTCATAAAGATAAGTCTGATGTGCATATCCCTTTTAGAATGAGAGGACAGTCAACAAGGGCATCTTGGAATCCTCCCATTCAAACAATTCTCTAATTCTAGATATCCTGACTGACTGGAGAAGCTAAGTTTCCTAGTAGTTGAGCATTAATGGATGTTTTATAAGAGTGAAACCTTTGACTAATCTCTTTATTGATATAATTTCACTAAACCACCACACTACTTTTATGGTGATATAACTATAATTACAAATAATAAGGTTTAAAATTAAGGAATGACATGTTGAGGATTCAGTCACATTTAGAAGAGCCTGTAACCTGCCCTCACTTTTCTGCCTCAGCAGAGCTCTTTGGCCTGAGACTCCAGGCTTAGGTCATACCCATTGCTCCAAGAACCTCATTCTAAATATCTCCCATCTCTGAGGTTTCTTACCTGCAGCTTCCCTGTCTATGACCAGATTCATTAGACTGATTTATTCATTCAGGAATACATTTGCATCTCTGCTAGTGCATGTGAGACTTAAGATGAGTCATGATCTCAAGTCTAAAGTGTTTCTATGACAGTAGAGTATTCCTAAAGTCACACATCTATTCATTCAACTAAAATGTCTGAGTAGCTACTATGAGGCTTGAGATATAGAAGCAAATAGTGAACTTAAAGTTCTTGCTGATTCTAATAGAATTTAAGACATGTGCATAAGCAACTTGCAGCAGATGTGGGGCTAAACTTTGAGTTCATTGCCGAGTGTCTGACATCTAAATTTCTTGGAAGTGCTATTATTTCTCAAAATCCCTACCAGTGATCTGATGGAAGCCCTATCTCAGCCCCTTGCCATCCATATCGTATACCCAAAGAGACTGAAATGTCTGGGGGGAAGCCCCACCTCTGTCGCCCAGACTCTAAACCCACCAAACAGCAGACATTCTGTAGGATTGTGCTTTTGTATACTGTAAATATTTGTCACTAAAAATATTGGTTTAATACTATGCTACTGGGCCAGAAGCTAGGCAGACAGGAAGTATAGGCAGGACAACCAGACAAGGAGAATTCTGGAAAGAGGAAAGAGAAGCCAGCCAGACACAGAAGATGAGAATGCTACACTGAGAAAAAGGTACCAAGCGACGTGGCTAAACATGGATAAGAATCATGAGTTAGTTTAGGAGTAAGAGTTAGCAAGTAATAAGCCTGAGCCATAGGCCAAACAATTTATAATTAATATAAACCTTTTATGTGAGCATTTGGTACTAAATGGCTGCAGGACTGGCCAGGTGGGACAGAGAAACTTCTGACTATGCAGTCCCTCCCCTAGCGATGCCCTCCTGAGGAAGCCTACCAAAAACTAGCCCCTCCCTGGGGCTGCTCAAGACCACACCTTAAGGCAGAGTAGCCATATTTACCATGTGACTCTTTCCCAGCTTTTCCAAGGGTCACCCAGGATTGCTTTGCTCTGTTCATTAAACCTAGATTTATTGATTCGGTTTGATTGGCTTATTGCATCAGCCATAGTGGGAACCCAGCAACCAGATATTTTAAGACTTATCAGCCACCATTGTTGTTCTACTTCTTTCCTCCATTCAAAGTCACCTCCCATCTTCTGGAGATTCCCCTACCCCCCACCCCCCAACTTCACTCACACTACTGTTGTCAAGATCACCTGTGCCTTCCAGATCAGCAAACCTGTTACATTCCATCTTCACCCAAACACTCTCATTTTATTTTCCATGGAATAATGCAGGCATTTCTCATAGCTCACAGACCATCCTTCCCTAAATTTACCAGCTCATTTTTTTCTCTTAAACTTGATGCATTTCATCTTCCAAAGGCTTAACACTATGACCATTAGAATGCCTTTCCTTGTCTTCTCTCTGCCACTATTTCTACTGCTATAATAAAAAAGATGACCATAAGCAGCTTGAGAAAAGGGTTTATTACATCATGTAGCTTGTAGTATATCATTTAGAGAAGTCAGGACAGGAGCTCAAGGCAGGAACCTGTAAACAGGAACTGGTGCAAAGGCAATACAGGAATGCTGCTTGCTGAATTGGTTCCCACAGCTTGCTCGGCCTGCCTTCTTATAGCACCCAGGATTATCAGCTATGTGGAGTCTTAGGGTTTCTATTGCTGTGACAAGACACCATGACAAGAGCAACTCTTAAAAATGGAAACATTTAACTGGGTGACTTACAGTGTCAGATTTTTACTCCATTATCATCATGGTGAGACACCATGGCATGCAGGCAGACATGGACCTAGAGAAGGAGCTACATCTTGATCCTACAGGAACAGGAAGTGATCTGAGTCGCTGGGAGTGGTTTGAACATATATGAGACCTCAAAGCCTGCCCCCAAAATGATACACTTCCGACAACAAGACCCACCTCCTAATAGTGATACCCCCTTTGAAGGCCATTTCCTTTAAAACCAGCAGATGTGGTATCACTCATAGTGAACTAGGCCCTCCCACATCTGTTATCAACCAAGAAAGATGAACCATAGGCTTGCCCATACATTTTAAAATTAGTCAGCACAGCACTCATTCGTACCTCTAACCTTGACTTCTTTCTGTAATTCTAGGTTCTTATATCCAAATTCTGCTGTTACCAAAGTTATCATTTAAAACACAACTCTTTCCTTTAACCACTGACTCTACTACTCCCATGCCACAGTCAATAGCATCACTGTCTCTTGAATTTCTTGAGCCAAAAGCACAAGAATGATGAGCTCTCGAACTGATTCCACAAACAAGACTTACGACTGCATCTCAAACATACATCTGGGATACTTCTACTTGTCTCTATTCTCACTACCCTAAACCCATTTCAAATGATAACTGTCTCTTCCTGCACCATTGCAAAAGCCTTTCAGTGGATCTCTCAGTTTCCAGCCTGGTTCCTCTGTTATTGCCCATAAAGCAGCCACAAGGAACTACTGGGATGGAAATCAAGCCTGCTAACTTGTGCTCCAAATGCTCTACACACTTGAAATAAAATTCAAACTCTTTACCTACCCTGGAGTGTGGGAATGCATTTGTGTGTGCTGTATCTTTAAATAAAGGAGCTGTTTGATGGGTCATGGCAGGCACCATAGAAAAGGTGGGAGGAGAGTCAGTTCAGGTAGGAAAAGCAGGGCGGAGTTAGAGGCAGACCGCGCGGAAGCCGCCGAGAGAACAACATGTAAAGAACACGGGTGAGCTACGGGCTGGGCCCACATGGGCCACGGATTAATAGAGATGGGTTGATTTAAGATGTAAGAGCTAGCTAGCAATGTGCCTGAGCCATAGGCCAAACAGCCTGAAGTAAATAAAAGCGTCTGAGTCTTTTTAGGGACCCGGGCGGCGGGCAGATAAGCGATCCGGGCGACAGATCTGTGGGTCCGGGACCTAGGGCATGGGACCCGACGAACTCGTTACAACACTGGAGCCGTAATAGAATATTTGATACCCTCATCTCCTCCCAGGCTTTACTTTGGATCCTCTACTCCAATCACACTGGCCCAGAGCCTTGGTATCAGCTGTTCTCTTGGACTGGAATGTTCTTCTTACCACATGCAAAGACACCTCATATCATTTATATCTCAGTGGGTTTTTGCTTTGTTTTCTAGTGAATGCATTTGTGTGTGTGTGTGTGTGTGTGTGTGTGTGTGTGTGTGTGTGTGTGTGTGTGTGTGTGTGTGTGTGTTCCACATGTGGAGGTTAGAGGAAAACATGTGGGAGTCAGTTTTCTCCTTCCACTATGGAAATCCAGACTGACTTCACATCAGCAGGTTTGAAGAAAAGCCTCCTTATCAGCTGAGCCATTTCACCATTTCACCTCAGATTCACATTTTCTCTCTAGAGAAGCCTTCCATGATCACCCACGCTAACATGCTTCTCTATTTTAATTCTCTGTGTCATGCTTAGTCCAAATGCATTTGTCTCTCTGTGTATAAACTGCTTCTTGTCCATTTCATTTTATTCAAATATAAGATTCCAGAGTAGAGTGTGTCTGCTTTGCTTATGATATATAAGAATAAACAACAGATTAGGGAATAATAAATGTTGAAGACAAAAATAGATGAATACTCTATAATTCTTATAATAATAAATCAGTGTCTTAATGTTTTAATATATCTTTTTAAGGATTTTAACCTTTGGAATTAAAAAAAGGAAGCCAGGCCAGTAGCATCATGAGAACCTGCTTTCTAGGATAATACCTAGAAACTATCAAGAATGAAGCCACAAGAAATCCATTCGTGGGCAACAAAGAATTTTAAGGACTTTTCCTGATAAAACAGCAGAGACATTTCAAATTCAAACATATAAAAATGCATTTCTCAGAATGAAATTCTGCAATATGTAGAATGTTGAACCATACTGACCACAGATGTATTAGGGCATGGTCTGCAAGTCTCCCATGTTTCTGCCTAAATACTGATGGCTTCCTTTAGTGTATAGTGCCTGATGTTTCAGGTGAGAGAAACATTCAGAAAAAAAAGACAGGGGTCTATCCACCTATCTGTTGAAAAGTGGAAAGTATCAGAGCGTCCAACAATACAGAACACTCCAGAATTTGAGTCAGAACAGAGGCCATGATGAAAATGAGAACATAAATAAATGAGTGGCCAGTAAGAATGTCCTCCCAAATAGAAGCATTATAGATGTCGCCAAAGTCCCAGCTTCTCATCTTAAGACTGGCATTCTTAACTTCAACACACAACAGAAGAATGACCTTTAGCATATGTCTGACCTAGAGGGTAATCATTTTGTAGCAGTCTTAAGATTTCTTCAGACACAGAAAGCCTGTCTGAAAACAGATCATAGAGTACCTGGTTTTTATTGATAGAAGAGCTAAAGCATTCCAATTGTTTGCAACTAGAAGCTAAATGACTCATAACTCCTTCAAGAAAGGTCATACGACGCAGGAATTAATGGTAATAAAATATCTTTAACTGAACTTTCTCAAGCTCCAAAGTTTAATATGTGAAAAAAAATAATCCTGATATTCTCAGGTAGATAGCCCTGGACGATGGGTCTATGTCTTTGATCAGCTTTGATCTTAAATACTTAAATGTCTAAAAAGTAAAGAAGAAAGATTTGCTTATTAAATAAATCTCTAGCTTACTCATTCAATCTTTAACTCCCCTTCCCTGCCCTCTGTGTCTGTCTCTCTCCCTCCCTCCCTCCCTCCCTCCCTCTCTCTCTCTCTCTCTCTCTCTCTCTCTCTCTCTCTCTCTCTCTCTCTCTCTCTCTCTCTCTCTCACACACACACACACACACACACACACACACACAATCCCTACTAAGTTCCTCACTTACACTGAACCTTAAAGCTGTGAGGGAGTGGGTCTGGTATCCCACAGTGATCTCATCCTAACCCTGCCCCAAAAGCTTGGCATTGTAATCTAGTAAAGGAGTCCCAGCTTGTTGAAATAAATAGGGCTCACTACTTTCCCCAGATTATATGCAGAGACTTTGACATGCACATATTCTGAGCACCCAGCACTTTATAAGCCAGCCAGAAAAAGGAGTCCTGATGAAAAAGGCACAGGTTATCTCATTAATTTTTATCCTACGAGTTTCAACTTACTAGGACTGTTCAATATTTTCTTAGAGATCCAATTCTTCTGTGCCCAGCAATAGACTCCCTGTTAAATAGAAATGCATACTTTAACACAATAATACTAACAGTCACAATGGTTAACAGATCAGTACTCACTATGAACCAAGCCTGTGGTAAACGATTATCCACATGCCACCCTGAATATCAAAATCTGCAAAGTAAAGCTTTAGTACTACCATTCTATAGAGAAGTATCTTGAATCTCACAGAAGGGCAAGGGATACAGTTAAGACTAGCATGCACAAGAGCCTAGATTAAATCCCTAGCACTGACACCACCCACCCACCCAAACACCAAGGGCTTCAAGTCCCAGGCCTCCTTTTATTAGTTGTGTGACCTTATGAATGTTTGCTAATCTCCTGAGCTTGATTTCTTTTCCTTAAAGAGTAATTAACAAAAGCAACCTCACATGGGGCTCTAGAAAAGATTAAGTCAATGAAACAGCGCTTACTGCAAGCTAAAACTAATTTCAACCCCACAATTCTCATCTTTTAAACCTGACACCCACAAAGTTCTGAAATCAGACCTCTCTCTTAAACTGGTTGTATCAGATTCCCTGTGGCCACAACCTTAGTCCATAACAACAACATGAATCTATTATTCAATAATTATTTGGGTCATAAGTGTGATATGCATCTTCCTTGGCTAATATTGAGACTCAAGAGGAAGCCTTTCCACCTCACCTTTTCTGACTTCTAGAAGCTACTCCCACACTTTGCCATGTTCATTCTATCTTAGCAGTGGAGACTTGAGGTCTTCTCCCACAGAATAGCACACAGCTGCCACACCTACCACTATGTCATCTCCTTCTCTGACTCTCTTGCTCTCCTCTGCCACGTTTAAAGACTCCAACAGGACTATCCCAGAGAATTTCTCAACCTTAAAGTCAACTGGCTGGAAACCTTGATTCTACCTGCTATCTTCACCTCCCCTGACCCTTTTACAGTGCAAGGGCATATATGTACAGGTTCCAGGAATATTGACACAGGAGTACATTTAAAATCCAATTTTTTTTTTTTACGAAGTTGGCAGTAAGTTTACGTGGTAGCAATACCTGATATGAACTGATACTACTAATTGTTAGTCTTTAGGTTTTTTTTCAAGAAGTGCAAACATACCCAGAAAAAAATGTTCTAGCATTTACATGGATATCTCTTAATATAATCAGATAGCACATGATTAAATGTCATGGCAGCTATGTAATATAAATTCACTGAATTACCTTTCTAAACTCAAAAAAAAAAAAAATCAGAACTCTGAAATATATCCAGCCATCCCAAAGGATTTCAGATGTAACATTAAGAAATCATGCTAATATTATGACAATTGTTATTAATATCTTTAAACTCTAATCTAAAAGGGAAGAGGAAACGCTCTGTGGTTGATAGGGTTAACAGATCTTGTTCACAACGCCAGTAACAAAGGACCTGCTGAAAGCTCAAAAGACCTAATGTCAAAGCACATACACAGACACCCTTTTGAAATTGCTTCTTTCTTGCTGCGTATTCCTAGGAAAAAATATTTGCCAACTATGTTAAGATATTATACTTCTCTTCCTCATCTTAGAGGGATTTAAGTTTAGTATAAAACTAATCAGAATCATTAAAGGGATTAAATAAGATGAATCATGCAAGCCTGCCACTGGGCCTGGTATACAATATACACTCAGTAAACTTCTCCTCCCAGAGTTCCATCCAGGCACTGCCTTCAGCCCTAACACCTATCACTTCCTTTGTGAGGTTCATGAGCCTAATTGAAAATGTGTTGATTCACTGAAAGAAAAAGCTTTGGCGTTATCGTTTAATTTTGGTTGCATTTTACCCTGACCTACAGCAATGATGGTAAAAGCCCTCCCAGGCTTTCAGCAGCTAAGGCTTTCACATTACTGGCAACTTGTTAATGTCTGTGTTCCACAGGTGCTGAGAGCCATAAGTGACTCACCAGCTTACAATGCCTTGGGGGGTGGGAGACCATTCCTTGGCTTTATAGCTGCCAACTCCTTGCTTCTGTTCTCACCATGCAACCTCTTTCATCCTAATTTAGTTTCCCAAGTAAACTCCACTTTCACCAAGAGGGATGTTTTGTAGAAGTTGGGCCCAGATATGTAGATTTAGAAATCTGAGACATCATTCCTTCCTTCTTACCTCTCTCCTTCCCTTTTTCCCTCAGATAACCCACAAATACAACTGAACACTTATTATTTTCCAAATATTCTGCTGGGAACTAGAAATGCAATTTCTAGCTAGATAAGCCCAAATCCTGCCATGGAGACTGTACAGATGAGCCCATGAATCATGAATTCATTACAGTCAATTTCTCAAAGCTTTAATTACAAATTGAAGTGACTGCAAGAAGGGAAAAGTACAGAGCGATCTGAGACTATTTACGTCTGGGGATTCCAGAAATGCTTCTTAACACATTGCATAGTAGGCAATGACTACAATGATGTGAAAGAACCTAATGGGCTTTGGATTCAGACAGTTCTTGCTATATGCAATGTGCATGGGTTTCCACGGCATCCTTGCCTACAGTAGTCTTCAACATGGTCATATATGTCATGTTCACTTTTGATCAGAAGAGACACTCGATGTCAGATACTCAACAAATAGACTTGCAAGGATGTTAGAAAGATTCGATGAGATATAAATGGTTACTGTCATATGTCTATAAACTTAAATAACATAAGAAACACTCATCAAATGGTAAATCATATCTGAAATATTTACAAAAGAGAATAAAACATTTACACTGAAGTTTGAGGAAATGTTGAAACATTCATGAGAAGGACAATCAAGTTGGAGAAGAAATTGGCAGTTAGATGGAGTGGTTGCGATTGAGATGAACCGTGTAACAGATAGTACAGTAGGAACTGCTAATCAGTAAGAAAATAGGACTTCAGCGGTCCTTAATCCGGAAGCCAAGAAACCCTTCCTTCATATTCCTCCTCTGTCAAATGCATGGTTCCTGACCAAAGTGGCCAGACCTCTAGTCCCTAGGTTCCTATTCTAGGCAAAAAGAAGAGAGAAGGGACAAAATAAAAAGGAGACTCGTGATAATTGTCTTGAGGGGTGCTATCAGAAAGCCAAAACACGAATATCTCTATTAACATCTTTTGGACCAAAATAGGGTAACATGACCACATCGGCTACAAGAGAAGCTAGGAAATAGTCTTTTTATAGGAAGCCTTAGTCTGAGTGGGGAACTAATAACAATGAAGGAGAGGATGTAGACCTGGGTGAACAACTACAAAATCAGAAACATGGGGCAAATCCTTATTGACTTGGGTTTCTTCCTTGACATCCCTTCACTTGGAAGGCCTTCCTGCCCTTCTCTCTGAACTCACGGGTGCTTTTCTTCTGCCTGGAATACTTTCTGGTATTTTCATCACCAATCTAATTCTACATTTCTATTGTGATCAAAGGCAAGATTTACCCCTACCATTAGCCCACATCCCAACTTCTATTATATTTCACAAATATACTTGTCCTGTTATTTTCTGCAAATATTACTTCTTTGTTTAATATTTATTTACAATTATATACAAATTTATAAAACATTCATATTTACATAAAACATGTTATATATTCATATATAGCTTGAATTGGTTTGAACATAGTTCCATCTCTATAAATCATATATCCTTAGACAAGTCACCTATGCCCTCTGAACCTTTGGTTCCTCTAACAGTACATGGAGATAAGAACAATCACTTCATAATGCTTCAGGGGGGGGTGAGAGACAATTCGGTATGTGGAAGTGGTCTATGAACAAAAAAAGCAATCCTGCTAGTTAATATATGAAGGAAATCCAAGTTGCTTGTGGGAAGTGTTACCTCCCAAAAGAACAAGGGATTCTGGTTTTCTCTCTCATCTTTCCCTAGCAAAGCTAGAAGAAGATTCCAACAATTTTTTTAAATGTATGTACAAGCTGTAAATTAATATAGAGTTGAAAAAGAATAACTTCCTTTGAAGAGAAAGACGATCTGGAAAGGCCAGAATGCCCCTGCACTGCTGATACCAGCAGAACTAAGGCCAACAGCCACTCTCGGATCATCGAAGGCAATGAGTCATAGAACCTGGCAGGGAATCAAGACTTCAGCCAGACACCAGTCAGAACTAAACACTGTGGCTCTTGGGAAAGCACCAGATGACTTCCTGTAACTGTGAACAACCCAAAGATGACCCCTGTCCCCACATGGGAGCAAAACATCAGGGGCTGCTGACAGTGCCCAATAACTGCCTCTGCTCAGATCAATCATCTATCTCAGAAGAAGCCAAACGCACGTCACAAGTTTTCATCAAATAAATATTTTCATCAGATAAATACTTTTGATTCTTTTGCTACAAAATGACCTGTTTGTGCTAGGGAATGCCTAAAGTGTATATGGATGCCCTAGCAAAAATTTTCATTTCAACTCCATTCAAGAAAGCGAGCATTGCAGTACCCCAGAAGCATGGCACCTGGATGATAACTTATTTCCCACCGGGAAATGATAATTCTTATCCTCCTTAGCTACAGTCCCTCCTTATTTAAGTCATCAATAATACACATCCCTACACAATGTTGCCTACTTGTTACTTTTCCTGTGCATTAAATCACATATATTTATTCTTTTGTACTTTTTCCTTGTCGATATTATATATGTGACTCTATAATATTCATTGTTAAAATGATATGACATCTACAATTTGACTTAATCAATGCTGTGTGTTTTAGTAAGCACTCCAAGGGGATCTGATTCATAGTCAGTTGATTCACTATCTATAGATACCACAACTCATTCACTCACTCTATCCTTGACACATATGTGTATCATTCATCTGAAGCTCAGAGTTTTAAATTGGTGAGTACTATAAACATTTTTATAGAATGATTTCAGTAGACAAGAGTGTCTTATATATATACTTGCAATAAAGTAACAAAGGCATAGTGTGTATGTGTCCTCAGTAACACATGACAGCAGTAAAACACGGCAAGTGATTTATCAGTTTATAGTTCCACTGCTAACATATGACAGTTATCTTTATTCTTAATTCTCACTGACATTTAGTATTTTTGAGACATTCATTTATTTCTCATTGGAAAGGTTTTAAGCTTTCTAAGTTAAGATCAAAGTTAGCTATGATGCAACATAGTAGTACATGCCTGTAATCTCAGCCTTTGGGAAGCTGAAGCATGTAAATTACCAGTTCAATGGCAGCCTAGTCTGTGTTACAAGATCCTAACTCAAAACAAAAGAAAACAAACAAAAAAACCCATCAATTAATTAGCGGAGCTTCTAGTATGAACTCAGCTTCACAAAAACAGTCAAGCACTGCTTCTCAGCACAGTCTGGAGGTTTGGTCCAAGGAGTGCATTGTCAGTCCGTTTCATCATTATGGAAACACATTATTTGCCCAAATTAAAATGGTCATGTGGTGGTTTTAAAGAAAATGGCACCAAAAGAGAGAGGCACTATTAGGGGGCATAGCCTTGTTGTTGGGGAAAAGCTGAAAGGTCAGAAAGACAAAGAAACAAACCACAGCCACTTCTCACTGAGCCAACGCATCATGAATCCTCAGATTCAATACATCGGAGCCCTTAGCCAAAAGGGCAGAAGTTTGAGTCAAAGGAATGGACTCCTGCCTCCTTCTTCTCCACCCAGATATCTCACTTCCCTGATCAGCTTTCCTAGTGCTAGGATTGAAGGTGTGTGCCACCACTGCCTGGCTTTGTTTCATCTTGAACTCAAAGCAATTGAAATGGATCTCTGCCTTCCAAGTTCTGGGATTAAAGGTGTCACTACTCCATGAACTTCATGGCTAAATCTGTGGTTTGGCTGCCCTCTGATTTTCAGGTACTTTATTAAATATGCAATACATCACAATAGTGTGGCCTGGAGGAAATGTGTTACTGTGGAGGTGAGCTGTGAGGTCTCATATATGCCCAGTGACTCTGACCACTTCCTGTTGCCTATATATCAAGATGTAGACAGCACTGTATGCCTACATACACACTGCCATGTCCTACCATGATGATAATGGACTAAATCTCTAAAAATTTAAGCTATCCCAGTGAAATGTTTTTCCTTTGTAAGAGTTGCCATGGTCACCGTGTCTTCACAGCAATAGAAACTCTAAGATAGGCTATAACATCACTAGGTGATATAATTTTATGAGACTAAAATGTTCATATGTAGTTCATCACTGATTCCAATGGGGAGCTGGAGAGGTGGCTCAAGGATTAAGGGCGTTGGCTGCTCTTCCAAAAGACCTGGGTTCAGTTCCAAGCATCCATATGGCATCTCACAACTGTCTGTAACTGCAGTCCCAGATGATCTAACACACACATGGTGTACAGTCACACATATAGGCAGAAAACTCATTCACATAACATCTTTAAATGCTATTATGCAGAATATGACTGGATATTGTTTAATGGTTTTGTTGAAGTGGGGCTGATACAGGAAATCATTTGGTATCATGTAACAAAACAATCAATTCAACCAGAATGTAGAGAGTGAAGCATAATATTCTACAAGATGTGGAAGAGCAAGATAGAGGCAAATCAAGATCCTTGTTGACATGCTAAAAGGGTTTTAATTTCATCCCAAGTGAAATGAAAAGCCAATGATGGGTTTTAAACAAGAAATTTACATTATGCTATTTCTATATTTGTATGTTTAAACTATTTCAGGCACACATTCACTTCTAGCTATAATGAGGTCTTCAGATGTTTCAGACCAATGTTTCTACTTTAAGCAACTATAAAAAGCTTGATACCACACAAAGTTCACACACACACACACACACACACACACACACACACACACACACACACACACACAGGACTGAAAGCACTACAGAAGATAGGAAGATAGCCGAAAATCCTCTTGAGTCATTAGCCAAAACTGGGTCATGTTAAAGGGCTGACGATTCAGGAAAGAGCCTAAACATGGAACTGTTTTTCAGAGTTAAAAACACAAGAAGTGCTTTTGGCAATCTTCTGGGACAACAAAGACAAAAATTAGAGACTTGAGAGGCCAAGAACTCAGTGAGAAGGAAGGACCAGAAAACCAGGCAAGTACTAATCTGGTATCACACCCAAGACATTTGCTGAATTCTGGAAGAGAGGAGAGCAGGAGGCTAAGAAGTGTTAAGCTCCCATACTAAAAGTTTTCAGTGGGAGTTTTGACAGTCTCACAGTTCTCAAGGGACTAAAATATATAAGTAAGTCGGAAGGAGAAGTCACTGAGAACACCCAAATCTCTGAGTTGAAATCCTAGGAAAGCTACATTCTAGAAAGGGGTATCTACCAGTGGTAGCATTTCATCATTAAAGCATGACTTAGGGGGATGGGGGCAGACTTGATTGCATTTAAAATAACCAAGGAAACATTTTCTGGTTTGTGTCAAGATGGTGTTTCCAGAAAAGTTCAACTGAAAATGAAAGATTCCCTGTGCAGTCAGCATTGTCTCATGGGCTAGAATGCTAGGAGAGAGAGAGAGAGAGAGAGAGAGAGAGAGAGAGAGAGAGAGAGAGAGAGAGAGAGAGAGAGAGAGAGAGAGAGAGAGAGAGCAGGTAAACTGAACACCGGCCTTCAGCTCTGTATGTTTCCTGAGAACATAACATGACCAACTGTATCATGATAGTATGAGCATGATTTTCACACTACAGTAAACTATATCTCTTCACACTAAACCCATTCTCGGGGATTGGGAGATGGCTCAGCTAGAGAACTGTTTGCCAAATAAGTACAAGGAGCTGAGTTCAGGCCCCTAGCACTCTGCTAAAGAAAAGCACATGTCTATAATCTCAGTTCTGAAGAAGCAGAGTCTGATGAGTCCCTCAGACTGGCCAGCCAGCCTGGTCAGTGGATGAGCTCCAAGTTTAATGAGAGACCTTGTCTCAAAGTAAAACAGCCCTTCTTTAAATTGCTTTTCTTCCAGTATTTGTCCACAGCAGCAAGAAATATACCTAATAAAGAAAGTTGCTAGCAGGAGCACAATTGTTAAGATAGATCTAACGATGTAGTTCCTAGGCATGTAGAACCAATCTTCAGGAGAGAATGGAAGAGTCTGGAAGAAGCCCTAGCATGCTGTAAATAGAGCTCATGAGGCTATTCCAGCAAGAGTCTAGTAGACCAGGATGCCAAGAGAACTTCAGAAAGTGGATGTCTCAGTTCATAGGTGTCAGAGTGGAAGAAGAAGTCTATCAGGACATACACTAGAGGCCACTCATGTTAGATCCTTGCAAAGAATCTGTCACCATTCTGCCTGTCCTGTGAATTTGAATGAAGATAATTTTTAAATAATTGACTGATTTGATTGGTAGTGAAAATTTCAAGGCAGAATAACCAGGAGGAGACTGAAACATGGCTGTCAGTTACTGCTCTTATCTAGGTCTACAGTGAGAGACTAAGAGAAGCAGGAAGATATGAAAAATGGAACTGGGGAAGAAAGGGGCATGAGAGGGGCTTGAAGCTGTAAAGAAGGGCACTGAGAAATAAGCTGTGATTGTTGAGCTGATTAGCAACATAGAGAAAACTGTCACCCTGCACTATGATAATAGAAAGGTACCTGCAGAGTAAGATGCCATCCACTGAAGGGTCCAGGTTATAATAATGCAAACACATTTAAAAGGTCAGAGACTAGACAGAGAATGCGGGTGAAAGAATTCTCTGTTCCAAAGTGACTATCTAGGGAAGTGTTTTCCTGGAGTCCACATTTAAAGGTGTGCAGGGATGGTCCACAGATCTCAAGCCCTCATCTCAAGAGGCCCTGTCTTACACAGGCATGAAAGATACAAAGGGGAATGGGGTCATGAGGGCATCCACTAAGGTTCTAGACAGCCAATGAGGCAAGGCAATGTGTAGCAAAGTTGGACTCCCTCAAAGAAAGCCCAGGAGACCATTTCATGGAGCTGGGAAGGTAAAACTTAAATTAAAATACAGAGTCCAATATTTTAGAGATGTCGGAAACACTGGATACCCAGCAATAAAAGCTAAAACACAGAGGGGAACCTATCCCCTCTCCCATGAGCAATAAAAAGGGCTGTATGTATCTGCAGCATAATTGGAGGAGCAGAATTGCTGGAGCCTGATGATTCCATCATGAGTCCCAAATGGCAAATATGGAACTGAAGGGTTTGGCGTTTACCCTGCATGGTTTCTGATTTGTTCCAGTCTGACCATTCCTTACTATCCTCCCAGTCCACTCTTTTGGCATGTAAATGTTTATTCTCTGCCACTGTATACTGAAGGAATAGACAGAGTTTATTGTTGTTGTTTATGGGCAATCACAGTCAAGACAATCCTTTGAGTTTCAGAATAGACTTTGGACTTCTGATTAGTGCTGTTAGGTCTATGAAGACAGTTAGAGATGAATTAAATGCATCTTGGATTAGATGAAAATTAGACTTTAGGAGGCAGGAGGGGAACATTGTGATTTAAGTGATGTATTTAGATGTTGAATTTGAAAGAGGTATTTGATGGTTATCTTCACTGTCAACATGACTAAATTTAGGATTACCTTTGGGCATGTCTGTGAGAATGTTTCCAGAAAGTTTTTACTGAAAATGGAAGACCCATCATCCATGTAGGCAACACTATATCATGAATTAGTGTCCTAGGCTGAATTACAAGAAGAATGTAATAAGACGTTACTCATCTTTCTCTACTTCCTGTCTGTGAAAACAATATGAACTGTTGCTTTATGTCCTGCCACCAGGCCTTCCCCACTGTGACTGGCCATGCCCTCAAACTATAAGTCCAAACAAACCTATTCTGTCTTAAGTTGCCAATCAGATATTTTGTCACAATAAAAAGAAAAGTAATTTATAGCTTATCCCTTGATTGAATTAAAATAATCAACACCTGAATATTTGCAACTATTTGAATAAGATGATTCCTGTAGTGTCTGGCAGTTGAATGCTTGGTTCCCAGATGATGTCACTGTTTGGGGAGGCTTAGGAGGTGTGGCTTTGCTGGAGAAAGTGAAACTGGAGGTGGGCTTTGAGAACTTAAAAGCTCTCATCATTTGATGTTTGCTGTCTCTGCTTCTTGTTTGTGGTTCAGGATATGAGACCTCAGCTTGCTGCTCCAGCCACCATACCTGGCTGCTGCCATGCTTCCTTGCCATGATGGTGATGCCCTCTTATCCTTCTGGAACCATGAGCCCAAATAAACTCTTCCTTATATAATTTGCCTTGATTATGATGTTTTACCACAACAATAGAAAAGTAGCAAATACAAGGTTCACAAGTGACTTGAAGAACAATCAACATGCAGAGCTGTTTTATACATAATAGTACAAACTAGAAATTTAAATTATATATATATATATATATTGTATATATAACAAATGATTACGTCGTTGCAAAATAAGGCACAATTCATAAGAAAAACAGATGGATCACTAACAGGTTAAAAACTATAGATGAATCTTATAGATGTTATAATGAGCAAAAGAAGGAAGGATTGAAAGGAATGAACACTAGATCTGGATATGAGAGTTCATGCCTATATATCCCAGTATGAGGGAAGCTGAGGCAGGAGGACTGCACCAGCCAGAGCTACATAATCATACCTGTCACAAACAACAACAAAAAAGAACTTATACTATACATATACAGTTCCAGTTCTAACCTTTATAAAAAAGGTTGTAGTCAAGCATAAATATGGTATGTGCTAAAAGGACACTGGCTTTCTTATGAAAATTACAAAGCAATTAACTCTTCATTCATTTTCTCTTGAGTATCTAATAGAGTTATATTGCACTTAGTGAGGATCACCTAGGAATGGGGAAGACCTCTGTGAGGCTGACACTCTTGTTTAGGTTTTTATACTGTTGACTATAAAGAGATGTTGTGTTAGTTACCAGGCTCTGTGCTTAGAATATACATTGTTCTATATGTATTTCAAAATGTAAGTTTTAAAATACATTTCAGGTGTGTGAAAAGCTATACAAGGCAAGGCATGTGGTGCATGCCTTTAATCCCAGCACTTTGGAGACAGACACAGTCAGATCACTGAGGGTTTGATGCCATCCTGGGCTACAGAGTGAGTTCCAGGGCAGACAAGGTTGTTACATAGAGAAATCCTGTGTTGAAAAACAAAAGAAGAAGGAGAAGAAGAAAAGCTATACAAATAATAAAATTGCATCTACATCTCAGACATTAAAAAAAATTCTCAGTACAGATGATATGCACTGATCCCTGATGGCACCCACCAAAGGTAATCTTTCTCCTGAACTGTATGTCTGTTGTAGGACTATGCTCTTGTACTGTAAATATTTGTCAATATAAATAGTAGTTTAATAAAACTCTGATTGGCCAGAAGCTAAACAGGTAGTAGAGGTGAGGCAATCACAAAAAAGAGAATTCTGGGAAGCTGTAAGGCCGATTGTGGGATGCCAGGGAGATGCGGAGGAAGGAAGGTGAGAATGCTGCACTGAGAAAAGGTACCAAGCCACGTGGCTAAACATGGGTAAGAATCATGGGTTAGTTTAAGGGTAAGAATTAGCAAGTAATAAGTCTGAGCATAGACCAAACAGTTTATAATTAATATAAGCCTTTGCGTGAGTATTTGGGAGTAAATAGCTGCAGGACAGAGAAACTTCTGACTGCAGTATGTCTATCAAGCCTCTGCACTAGTTTGTGCTTCTATTTCTTATAAAAGTTTCAAAAACAGCATAAAGTTGTGATGGGATTCAGGTGTCAGCTGATTAGGTCCCAGGCTCCGGAAGGGGAGTGGCCAACCCTATTCATAAGGGGCTGCTGGGATCTTGGAAAGCCCTGTTTCCTGGTTTCAGACTGCAGGAGAGACCAGTTCGGCATCCATCGTCCACCTCGTGGATAATCCAGTCTATCAGGCATCTACATAAGCTGTAACCTGTATCATGAATGTTGGCATATATTTTAATAAATATTAAGCTTGGATTGGTGTATTTAAGAGAATTTCCACCGACATAAAGATTTTTCAAGTGTTTTAAAATTCTATATATTTGGTAATTTGAAGCTGGGTGTAATTGCACATGTCCAAGCACTTGGGAAACAGAAACAAAGGGACCAAGAGTTCAACATCACACTGGGGTTCAGCAAGTTTGAGGCCACTTTTGTCTGAATGGCTTTATATAGGAAACTTGGGAAGAAAAGCACAAGGAAGTTTTGTAGGATGATGAACTGTATAATTCCTGTGCTGTTGGTCACATGGGTTGGGTTGGACTAGACATTTAAGATCCATGCATTAGCCAATTGTCATTTTAAAGTTGCAACCCAGAATTTGGAAAGCCAAGGCAGAAGGATTATGAGTTCAAGTCCAGCCTGAGCTACATGGTAAGACTTTGTTTCAAAAGAAAAAAAAAAAAAAGGAAAAAATTGTATATTTTATTATGCTTAACTTTATCTTAACTATGATTTTTTTTCAAAGATTAGATTGTTCCTTCCATGGAGTTTCTCGTGCTCTCTGTTCTTTAGCACTTTTCGCTAATAAATGTATATTCACTCTGCTAATAAAAATCATATGTTATCATAAATTTTCCTTAGGAAATGGACGGGATGGATAAAATGAAACTAGAGAGACAAGTTCTAACATTGCAGTAGATCTGGTAATATCAAACTCACAACTGAATAGTAAAGAAAGAAATACTGTTGTAGACACAGGTCTTTGAGCTTAACCATTAAGTGATATAAAAATTAGAGAAATTAATAAGGCTAAAAATAAGGGATTCTTAAAGACGTAAGACTGAAGGCCTAGTAGAAAAAAGACAAGGACAGACCAGAGTATAAGCATTAATAAAAATCAAGTCTTTGAGAAGGGATGGGATGCAAGGAGAGTTTTCTAATCTAATTGTTGCTACATTTTTTGTAATGAACGTAAGTAATTCTCTGAAAGAGGTACAGGATGGGAATTTTTGAGGCTTATGGAGAACAAAGTTTTGTATTAGAAACAGCTGGGCAAATAGTCCAGCATGGCAGGACTAAAGAAAAATTTCAGGTTTCACTTTGACCAACTGATATCCAAAATCATTCAGTAGCATAGTGTGAGCTAAAAAGAATATCATTGCTCATCGTTGGTTGCCCAGTACAAAGTACAGTGTCACCTATTTTACTTAGGGAATGAATGAAGAATAAATTGTTTTGATGGTAATTTTGTGTCATCTGGCATGTTGTACAGCAGAGCTGAAGAAGCTACTTTTTCCTGAAATAATTCACCGTGTTATAAATACATTTTTTGATTCTTCCAACTTCTGGCTTTGGAAGTTCTTGAGAGAAAAAAATCAGTATTTTTGCCAATTTCATTAATTCTTCATTTTATCTTTAAAAAATAATATGCAGATCTAAAGTTCTAATTAGATGGGAATTCACCAATTCAGTTCTTGGAGGAACAAAAGATAAAATATATTGCCATAATTTGTAACAATCACAAGGATATAATTAATGAATGGCTGAGATTTTGGCAAGAAGAATTAATCTATATGCTGTATTCAGGGCATCCCGCTGGTTCTAAATTGTATGTGCACTCAGAGTGGAGGAAGCCTCTAGCCCAAGTATAGGAATCACAGGTGAGCTCAGCAGAACCTGAATGTGACCACAGCAACAGAAGCACCAGCCAACAAGTTAGCACAATGTGCTGTTCATCATTTTCCAATTACAAGATGAAGAAGGGGTTATAAAGCCATCGCTCACAGCATAAATTGCTCTTTGTTTTATTACACTCAGGTCCATTTGCAAGGACTCCAATCACGGAAGAACTGATTTTTGGTTGGCTGAGCAGTCAGAGTCTGTGCATGTCACTCGTGGATATACTTATTATGTATATTGAGTGCACTCTCTGAATTTCTGTTGCCACAGCCTGACTGTAAATGCATATGTTTTTGTCATTTTTAACTACAGTAATTCAGAACTTCAGCTGCCAAGTCTCGTGCCAATATTCACATAGGCAGTTCACGCTCTAGTCTTAAAATAATCCCCTTTTTGCTGTCAGTGGCTGCTGTCATGACATAAAATGGCAGGATCATATTTTAAAAAAAAAAAATCTTAATCACTACCTAAACTACAATACAATCAATACAACTACAATGTGGTTTTTGTTTTGTTTTGTTTTTTGACAAACATTTCCTTTCCTATCGTTGCTTTATTTAGTAATTATAAACTCTGGTCAAGCAGCAAGAGAGAAGAACATTCCAAACAGAACAAACCACACATAGCAATGTTTTCAAGGAGAAAGTGAGGAGGAAATCTCAGCCCTATGCCAGTGCATCCTCTGAGGCCCTGTCATTTTAAATGCAGAGGCACCAACTATTCTCTCCATGCTTAAATATCTACACATTTAAAGGTCTTGTGGGCCCACTAAGAAAATAAGCAACTATTTCTCTGTATCATTAAACACAACAGTCCTGTGCTGGGTTGAACTCACCAGCAAAATTCAAGTGTGGGTATTGAGGTTTAATATTTTCAATTAAAAATGAAACAGAATTGATCTGTAGCCAAAGAGTACTGAAATCTATACTTCAAGTAGTTGTTTGCATGCCTAAGGCCAAAGAGCAGCTCCATCTCAAAATTCTACAATCTAAGAGTCTGAACAAACTCCAAGGATTCTCCTACTCTACACCCAAAGCAGCATTTTTTTTTTTTTTTTCTCCAGAATCCCTGATGATGCACCTCTGCTTCAGTGCTCCATTGGGGGAGTTCTCGAGATTATATTCCTAGATTCGCAAGGAATATGACGAAAGACTAGAACCAACCTTTAAGACACGAGTAAGGCTCCAGTCGGTAAGCTTGCAGGAAACTGACAGCATGGCCAAACACTGAAACTAGACTTTCACGAGAACAAAATCCAGAATTAGCATTCATTTAAGTGCAGCCTTTAAGAACCCAATGCTAGAGCCACTCAAAGGCCTTTCTTCAATCTCCAGAGTAGCTCCTGAAATCTGGGAAGCACGGTGTCTTTCCCTCCTAAATGATTTCTTTAAAAGAAAAAGAAATTATTTTGTGGGTCACAGCAATGGCTTGTCAAGCTAGCAAGCATCATACCAATTTCTTTGAGAGAGAGTGAAAATAAAAAATAAAGAGCCAAGGGACCCCCTGGTGGAATTGCTAGTGCTTTTAAAACTCTCTGGTCTTAGAATCATCAGCGTACTGAACCAGAAACATTTCAAGGTTTGGGATTTTTTTTTTTAAGGAGTGCTTAGCCTGTGCTTGAAGTTGCCTGGTTGGTGTAGGGGAATGGGTGTGGGGTTTGTATTTTAAGCTCGGCCCTTCATCCCGCGGTGAAGTCTGGCTTGATTCTCCCAGGAAAAGCTGTCGCGGGCTCAGCGCCCAGCACATCCCCAGCAGAGCCTGGGACGGGGCCGCCTGGCCCTTACCTGTCGATGCTGATCACGCACAGGGTCATGATTGAGGCCGTGCAGCACATGACATCCATGGCGATGAAGACGTTGCAGAAGAAGTGGCCAAAGATCCACTTGCCCCCGATGAGGTCGGTGACGCTAACGAAAGGCATGACCGCCACAGCCACCGAGAGGTCAGCCAGCGCCAGAGAAACAATCAGGTAGTTGGAAGGCTGACGGAGCTTCTTGACGAAGCACACCGAGATCACCACCAGGCAGTTGCCCGCGATCGTCAGCAGCGTGATTAGCGTCAGGATGGAGCCGATCACAACTTTCTCCACTCTGCCGTAGTTGATCTGCTCCCCGCAGCCGGAGACATTGTCCGGGGGCGCGTCCCAGGTGGGCGCGGGGCTCGCCGTCACCTCCGGGACACCGCTCAGCAGGTGCGGCATCCAGGAGCTCACCATACGGTGGGCGCCACCGTCGGGGCTCAGGTCCTGCAGCCCGCGCCCCACCTCCGGCAGGATGAGCGAACGGAGGTGGCCGTAGGGGTCGGGGCGGCCGCTGCTGTTAACGTCCATCATCGTGCCGAGCGCCGCTGCCCATGGAGCCGGCGCCCCAGCCAAGCGCTCCAGCAGCCGGCCCCGGGGCTGGATTCACCTTGCCCGCTCGGCTCCGCTCGGCCCAGCCATGGGGGCCGGCGCTGGCCACTGGGGGGCGCCCGGCTCGGCCTCGCGACCCCGCACGTCCCACGGTCCCCCAAGCCGCTGCGGGTGACGCGTGGGCGAGGACTCCCCGCGGGAGGCGCCAGCGGTCCCGGACGGGCGCGCGGGAGGCGCGGGGTGGTGGACCCGGCAGAGCCAGGCTGGCCGCACCGCAGCCCCGCAGCGGCGCGCGCCTGGGCCGGGAGCGCCCGGAGACCGCGGCCGAAGTTGCGGAGTGCGCCCCGCCCCTCGCGCCCGCCGCCGCCGCTCCCCTGCGGCAGCCGCGCCGCGTCCCAGCCACCGCCTCCGGCCGCCGCCAGCGCCCCGCACGCTCCGGGACGGGCTTCCCCTGCTAGGCAGCCCTGCCGTGCCACATGGTGCGAATACCCAGCCCTGGCTCGCCCTGCCGCAGACACCCCACCACCACCCCAGCACTGTAGCAAATGACAAGCCAGTGGGGGAGGTTTGCTTTTCAAGAAGACGCTCTTGGGGGTCAGCGCATGAAACAGTGAGAACCTTGTTGGGAGATTTTCTTTTTTAAACCGTTTAATAAAAATAAATAAATAAAAATTTAAAAGAAAAAAAAAACATTTTGAGCACCACACCAAGCAACAAACAGATACTTCTGTTTCCCATTTTGACCACTTATGAGAGAAAACGAAGATGGAAAAGAAGAAGCAGCCAGATGGGGTGTGTGTAGGAGCTCTGATGAAAAAGAAAAAGATGGGGGAGGGATGCCCTGGCAGCAAGCTAGCACTACGCACTGGCCTCTGGGGGCTTCAACTCTGACTAACCTTGAGGGCTAGTGATAGGCCTCTCTACTTAAAAATAGACCCCGGCTGTCTTTATATCAAGGCTTCCAAATCACAATACCGAGATGCAGCTTGAATTTCCCTTAACATCCAGGGAGTCTTGCACACACAGGCAAAGAATGATCGGTTATAATGTTCTGCAGAGGTAATCCTGGAGGTGTGTGTTGATTTAATATCTACTGCCTAAAACTTCCTCTAGTATTAACATGCTCTCAGGGTGGCTGGTTTTTAGTATTTACATGAGAAGTTGCTTCAGTCATTAGTTTGAAAGTTGTATTGGAAGCCACTCTGATTTCTATAGTTTTAGGCTCCAAAAATATTCAAACACATTTTCTTTTCTAGCTAGGCCCAATGGTTTATGAATTAGGAAGAAGAAAAAAATCTTCAAATATATTGATCTGGATGCTGAATAATGCTCTCATTTTTCAAGGTAATAGCCTGATTTGGGCAGATAAGGAAAGAGTTATTACTGTAATCCACTGGTTAAGTAATTACTGTCTTTCAAAGTCAGGCTTGGCTAATTAGCAGGTCTGTAATCTTCACCTGAACATTGAAAGAAATAAAAGAGAAAAATATACGGCCTAAATGGTGAACCAAAGTCCATAGCACCTTTGCTAGGATCTACAACCCAGTTCAGTCCTCTGTTGAAAAAAGCAAGGTTAGGAGTGAGAGATGGTATGGAAGCCCAGGCCACAAAGCACAACTGTCCAAAGAAGATAGAAGATGTTTCTTCAGCTTCCCTTATTGCTGGATTTACTCTCAAACAAAAAAATAATAATTTGTACCTGAAAGGCAACTCGGCAACCACCCCTGTGCAGAGGATGAAACTAGCAAGAGATGGTTTCTCCAGGACTGCGTGGCTGCACTGAAATGCCCCAGTGTTCCCTTTTGAGGCTGAAACCTGTCCTCGGGCTTCTGAAAACCCAGGTGGCTTATTGCACAAGACATTTCTGTTTATCTTAACTCATGTCACTTTTCTCTTCATTTTCTTCCTTGCTTACCATCAACTGATCCAGCATATACATTCTGCCTTGGTGCTTTCAAATAGTATTTCACAATCATGAGTTACATAAAGATTTGAAGGTTGGTAGTTTTTACATTAAAATTTATAGCCAGTGTATTTTCCAGCCACATACTTGCCTAGTTCAGTAATATTTGATGTTTTAGTCTATCTGAGCTAATATAGAAAAACATCATAGACTAATTAACTAGCTTTGCAGGGATGGGGATATTCTCTGCTCTGGAGGCCAGAGAATACAAAACCCAGGCCATAGATTTGATGCCTAGTGAGACTCTGACCCCTGATTCACAGACACTCCATCTTGCTTTTCCCTCATACTGTAGTGAGGAAGAGAGGGCCTGTTGGGGTCTCTTGGATGAAGACACTAACCAAATTCATTGGGACTTCAGTGTGACCTGATCACCTCCCAGAGGACTCCCCTAATGCCCCTACACATGATAACAGGATTTCAACATATAAATTTAATAAGGAAAAACCTGTTTAGTCCATAACAATTTTTAAATTATGTGACATATGGACACTCCAAGAAATCATGAAATACAATTTTCACAAAGTTTTTCCTTTTCATTGTCAAAATAGCACATGACTGAAGCTCCCCTTTTTGTAGAAGTCACCTCTATTTTACTATCCCTAGTGGTGGCTGCATTTATTTCCTAGGATTTGCTAGACTTTTAATTTATAAGCTGTCACAATGCATAAACATGGTTATTGAGAACCTTGGCTTGCACAGCATTACCTTGTTTATGTTGACTCTGCTTTTCATCTATCATCATATTATTCTGAAATTGTGACAGAGCAATCTGGAGTTCTTGCCGTTTCCCTTCTCATGAACAAATAATTGTATCCTAATAAAAATGCTAAAATCTTGTGTCTGTCTCTCAGTGCTTTTCTTACAAAGCAAAATTAAAGGTATAGATCCACGAAATATCCACGAAATACGGAGGCACTCTGAATTTGTGGTCCATCCCATCAGTTTCCCGTCTAACACGTATCCAGGCGTTGCTTCCTTCACATCTCCTCCTGCCTCCTCATTCTGCCACTAATAATGGAGATAAGTGAAGTGTTGGCATCTAAATTAAATCATGTCTTCATGTGTATCCCTTTTATTCTTTTCATTGAGAGAAACTACAGCTTTAAAGCATACCAATCTCCAGCCAGTCCATGACCTGTGAAATCATCAATGAGGGGCACCAAGGATGCAGCTTTCTAAGGTGTTTAGTCTCCTGCTCACGAAACTGCTCTGAAGAAGTGCAGAAGAATTCACTCTGCACTGAGAATTCACATCTTTCCTATGTGCCCTTCCTTCCTCTAGGTGCTGTACGGGCTCGCTCGTGCACATCCTTCATCATAGCTGTGCAAACACACGGCTGTACATAGGACATAAACTGAGCACAGTTTATTTTCCCAAGAATCAGAGCATCCTGACAATTTGGCGATCCTTACTGATAAAGCTTCCTAGGCGAAAGGGAACCATGGAAACTCGCCACTCAGTCAAAGGTGCCTAATATATGAGTGCTGGGGTTCCAGTGACTTCCCAGGCCCAAAGCAGCAGACTTTTTTGATGCAAGGCTAGTCTTTAGTTTCTCCAATTTTTTTCTGCCTCTTATTTTAATGCCCATTACCTAACTGAAATGAACTAATAATGTGGGTGTCCTTTGGCTCCAGAATTAAATAAGATTAAATAGGTATAGAGTAAGTAAGGTTTTTTTTTTTTTTTTTAATCTGAAATGGCTGAGACACAAAAACTTCCCATTTCTGATCTTTTTCTAGATTTGATATTTCTGTATACATAACAGGAATTCATTCCTGACATATTCTTTTAATCCCTCCCATAATCATTCCCTATTTGTAAGCACTGTGCTAAATGCTAGAGGGACAGAGTATCCCTTTGTAATTCAGAGTTTTGTTTTTTTTTTTTTTTTCAGATTTTGATTATCTGTCTAGGCATATTGAGATATCTTGGGAATGTGGGCCAGTTCTATGCATAAAAGTCCCTCAAATTCCACATTAACTCCAGAGCCTAAAGTTAACTTTATATAATACTTTTAGTGCACCCGCATTTTACCTATGGAATTTTCCTATCATATGGGCACTCAAAAAGTTCCATATTGGGGGACATTTGCGGTTTCAAATTTTCACATTAGAGATGCTAAACTTGTACCAGGATTACTGTATGTAAATAACTAAATCCTACCCTGAGGCCACTAGAAGGCTCTATGGCAGTAACAGATAACTGAACATTTGTTCTAGAGATAGGACACAAATCTGTCAGCAGAGACATTCTGAGGCTTCATTGTGATGAAAGCAAGTTAGTCCGGAATACACTAATATCTTCTGTGACAATCCTGTCACCATAGTTACTCTCATTTTCCCCCTAGGCTCTTAGGGAACTTTTTCTGTATCTTTGTTATAGTACTTACCATTGCATTATATCTTACAGTTTTTTTTATTTCTATTTTTATGTGTATGAGTGCTTCACCTGAATGCACATTTGTGTACCACATACATACATGCCTGTTGCCCACAGAAGTCAGAAGAACTTTAGTCCAGACATATGCATATAACCATGTTACTTTCATTCACATTAAATCTTAATATTCTAAAAATGTGCTTACTTCCATTAAGAAGCTGATCATTCTCTATACAAAATAAGGTCTACATCTGTGATCTTCAAGATTTTTTTCTTCTACTGGGTATAGTGGCACATGCCTTTAACCCCACCCCTAAGGAGGTAGAGGCAGATACCTCTGATATCTCTTTGAGCTCCAATTCAGCTCTGTGTGTGTGTGTGTGTGTGTGTGTGTGTGTGTGTGTGTGTGTGTGTGTGTGTGTGTGTGTGTGTGTGTGTTTCTGGCAACTGGGACTACAAAGTGAGTCCTTGTCTCAAAAACATAAAATATAAAATCTTTCAATCAAAATGACTAGAAAATCGGGAAGTGAGTAGGTATGATGACACATGCCTGTAATATTAATACTCAGGATGCAGAGCTGAGTGGATCATCACGAGTTCAAGGGCAGTCTGTCATGCACAGTGAGTTTCAGACCAGGCGAGACTACAGAGCGAGATCTTATTAAAGAGAGAGAGAGAAGAGGAAGGGAAGGAAGGCTGGAGGGAGGGTTGGAGAACATTGTTATTCAAAAGCACTTATTTTAATTGTTCAGTATTTTTCCTTATTAGGCCTGTTCTTTACATATACGTGATACATGTTCGCCCTCTAGTGGAGATTCTATTCAGCAATGGAAATTCTGCAAGAACAACAAACATCCAAGAAAAGCCACGGAAGGGGAAAAAAAAAAAAAAAAAAAAAAAACGCACAGAAAAAAGTGTCACCAGATTCCGACGTCCAAACGAAAAGAGAAATTAAACTCTTAAATTAAAAACAATAGACGAAAATAGCCAAAGGACAAATGTGTGTGGGATTATTTTGACTATTTAAGTGCAGATGTCAGGTAAAAGTTCAAGGAAAAATATCTCCAGAGGAAGTACAGAGAAGCAGACTGAGATGCCCCAGCTTTCTGACATAAAGGAAAGGAAGCTGGAAAAGACTGGCAGAGGTCAGTGCACACAGAGAACCAGCAGAGACTGGGCACCTAAAGTCCAAGAAAGAGGTGCATCTTAGTTCTTTTCTGTTGCTGGGATATAACACTATGACTAAGGCACTTAATTTATTGAAGGAAGCATTTGATTTGGCTTTTGGTTTCAGAGGATTAGCGTCCATGGTGGCAGAGCGGGGAACAGCCATGCCATAACCATGAATCAGAGAGAGGTGGGTGGAGAGGAAAAAGAGAGGAGAGAAGGGGGAAAAGAGCCAGTGTCAGGCAGAGCCAGACAGAGAGGCTGGGAATGACACCAGTGTTTTGGAACTTCAAGTCCACCCACCCCTAGGGACACAACTACCTCCTTCAACAAGGTGATTCCTCATCCCTCTCAAAGGGTTCTTACAACTAGCCACCAAGGATTCAGACGTAGGAGCTTCTGGGGCCCATTGTCATTCAAACCACCACAAAGAAAACACTAAGGATGGCAAGAAATCCCAGTGGAGTGGCAGGAACAGAAGAGCAGATTGGGATGGGTTCCTAAACAGGAAAAGAGACAGTGGCGGGTACCATTTACAGGAGCTGTGCTCCAAAGGAGTCAGCAGTTTGGGCAGAAGCTCCAGGAATGTGTGGTAAAGAGGAAAGAAAGTTGGACTTTCACCGAAGGATTGGGTACGGGATACATCTAACTCTACATTTTCTAAAGCTTCTTAACGCGTTGGGAGTCCTGTATTCTTCAAAAATCGTATCTGAAATGAAAACTGCCAAGTTACTACTGAGGCAAAAACCACAGCTCATCTTATAGAGAGTGGGAGTTTATTCTTGAGATATTTTGAGTGACCACGGCCCCAGAACACAGGTTTAGGTTACCCCAAGTTCCATGTTCCAAAGCGGAAGCAGTTTCGTGAAGTTTTTATAGTTTTACCGAACAAGGTGAGTCACAAATCAAGGCAAACTTAAAATACATTGGTGAGTATAGCAGAGAGGAAGGTGCAGCAAAGTGGGGAGGGCATCATTTATAGTCCTAAAACGCTGTTTGGTGACATTCTTTGCTTTTGGATTAGCAGAAGCCAGTGTTCTGCTAAGTCAATTATCTATTGTCACAAAATGTTAGTTCCAATAGAGGGCGGGGAAAGAAATGGCTCCTTTAGAAGGTTAAAACTGGCTCAAGACAAGGCAATTTGCCTCTGAATCTGCAAATTTCCTATCTCCTCACAGTACTTAAATTCTGATTGGCTCGCCCATCTCTGCAGACACAGACTCCTTCCAGCTTCTTTTCAGGGGGTTTTATTCGCAGTGGGGTGTGGTTCAATGGAACAGCACATGCTTTATATGTACAAGGTGCTGGATTTTATCCTCAACACATAATAATAGAGAAAGGAGAAGAAGAGGAAGGGAGGGGAGGAAGAGGAGGAATTGGTGCCTGTAGCAAGACCTATGGTCAGGGCTGGAAGTAGATGTCGGCAAGTTCTTGGCTATGCAGACATTCACAGCTTCAGAGAAAGACAAGTTAACCAATCCCAGCACAATATGAATAGTATGTTAATATAGGTATGAGCCAAAGAAATGTGCGCTCATAGAAAAGTGGCATTCATACTGCCTCATAGAGACTAAACAATCTAACTAACATTTCAGCTCAAGAAGGCTCTAAGACTGTCCATATAGAAGATTGGAGAAGGAGAGAATGAAGTATCAGCAACAACTGTAAACACGAGACATCTGTCAATCAGCATATGTTGAAATGCATTGAGAATTATAAGGGTGGGCTGGGGATAGATCTGAGAGAAACCTGTTTTCCATGCGGAGTAAATTTGAGTCTTCCTCTGTAAGGAGAGTCCTATTGGTTTCCTAAAACCCTGTGTCCCCATCCTGCTTAGTTGACATTACTCAAATTACACTAGACTTTACTGTGTTCTCCTTGATCTCGACCCAGAGACTCGGGTTGCATGACAGATCTAGAATCTTATGCTCAAAGAATATTCTTGAGAGCTACTTGGTTTTACAGCATCGTTTTAAGACCACGTGGCCCCACAAAACAATTCAGTTTGTCTGCACTTCAGAAGTGTGTAAGCCTTGTCTAGACTGGACACCAGAAGTGAAGGCCCTGTCTTCTTAGGTATGTAGAACATCTTTTTTTTTCTAAAATTTGCAAACTTCCCTGAAGGTCTTTCTTACCATATATTTCCTGGAGTCCGGTGTGATTCTTTTTCCTTCCCACCTGGATTTCTGAAATACCTCTCGAAAAGGGGGTGGGAGAATCACCAACACACTGGCCCCTCCATGCTTCACACAAGTGTTAAGTTGCTAGTCCAGGATTCTGTCCTCTGGTACACTTTTAGCAGTGTCTAGAAACATCTTTCATTGCCAGGACTGGAGACACATTATTTCCATATCCCTTTCCAACCAAGAGAAGAGGCAGGATATCATAAAGGCTCAAGACAAATGTTGTAACAGGATTAACTGGCCCAGATGTCTTTTGTGTAAAAGTTGAAGAAGTATACATTAAAACTGAAAATGCACAGGATGAAAAATAAAATATTAGCTAATTTATAAAGGAGATTCAGTATTTCTTTCATTAAGAGTGAAAAGTATACTGCTTTATTGCAGAACAAAATGAACCATATAGGAGTTTTATTTTGTTATCATTGCCCTTACCATAATTATCATTAACTAGTATTATTTTTGCATTAGTATATAAAGTACAGAAATCTGATTTGAATCCTCTAACTGGAAATAATATTCAGTCTGATTCATATTCTTAACAAAAATTAATTGTGGGGATATATAAATAAACATATAAATATATAATATAAATAAATTCTGAAATGAGTAGGTCTTTTATATAATTGGTTTTACAATCATATATATCATATAAACCTATACACACATAGATTTAAACATATCTGTACCAATATATTCATACATACTACAAGTCTAGCAATTAATATTTTAGGCTTTCCAAATCAAAAAGCAAAATTTTGCCTGTTTGGCTAGAGAAAAAAAATTTGACTGAAATTCAAAGTAAAGAGTACAGTGTAATTTTTTAAAATACAGATTTACTACTGAGAAAAATGTCAGTCATTCTAAAGGGTAACATTTTGCTTAATTGGTGTTCAAAATTAGTGATCTCCTGCCATCAAAGCAATTAGATATGTTCATTTCTTAATGATGTTCTGTAATGAAATCTTAAATATTTCATCCTTGAAAAGGCCCTTTCACACAAGTCCTGCCAAACGCTCCTGACAGTCTACAAGCATATGATTTTTTTTATTAACTTGAAACTCACATAACCTAATATCTATTTGAAAGTGTGCAACTCAGTGGTTTTCAATATATTCATCGGGTTGTGCTACAGTCACCTCTAGGTAATTCCATCATCTAGTTTAGTTCTCAACATGCTAACTTAACCCTTAACCCCATGTCCTCTAAGTGGTTCCTCTCCAGTACCTTGGCCTAAGTGCCTAGCAGTCATTAGTCAGCTTTCTGTCTCTATGGATTTTTCTATTTGAGGGCATTTCATATAAATGTTTGTGCCCTTTGGTATCTGGTTTTTTTTCTCACTGGCAAAAAAATGTTTCCAATGTACTCCCATGTTGAGACTTGTAATATTTCTATGCCTATGTAATTTCCCAATGAGTAAGTAACCCGATTTGGCTTAGCTATTCATCAGTTAGTAAACATTTTGAATGTTTCCTTTGACTGTTAAAGAAAATACTATTATGAAAACCATACAAAATATTTCTAATGAACTTGTCTGTTTAGTTATCTCGCACACTTGTGAGCAGAACTGTTGGATCATGTTATACCTCTTTGTGTAAAGGTTTAAGATGTTTCAAAATGTTTTCCAAGATAGTTACAACATATTACATTCTCATAAGGAATTATGAAGCCTACAGTTTTTATTCCTTTATCAATTCTTGTTCATTTATTTTCTTGGATTTGTTTAATTATAGACATCCCAATAAGTGTGAACTAGCATGTCTTCATTGTCTTTATGTACAATTCTTTAATAATCAATGGTATTAAGCATCCTCTCAAGTGCCTGTTGTCCGGTATTTGTCTACTTGGAGAAAGCTCTGAAGTTAAGTCCCCTGATCCTTTTAAAACTTGGTTGTTGATGTATCAATGTTGGCCTGTAAGGATTCCTACACATTCTAAACGTAAGACCCATCCCAGATATTTAACTTCCAATGTTTTTATCCAATTCTTTGGGTAGTACTTTCACTTTCTCAATAGTGTACTTTAAATACAAAGGTTTTGCTTCTAACCTGGCATCATGACACATATCTATAATCACAGCACTTGGGAGGCTGGAGCAGAAGTCCAGGAAACCCCAAGATACACTGACCCTGATAATCCAAGAAAATCAAAAGTGTTGACCAGGATAGATTTGTTGCCTTATTTAAAAACAGTACCAGGAAAGATAGATAGCTCACCAATTCAGAGTGTTTGTTGTTCTTGTTGAAGAAAGTTGGGAACAAGAGAGATTTCCATCCCCAGGAAAGATCACACCATTTGATAGTCCACTGCCAAATGGTCAGCCCTAAAAATATACATATAAATAACACTATATGGACTTATAAATTAAGTTATATTTAGGAATATATATCTATGTATAACAGTTAGTAGAAAAGTGGCTATAATTTGAAGGAGCGCAACGAGGGGTGTATAGAAGGATTTTGAGGGAGAAGGTAGAAATGTTATAATTAAATCATAATCTCAAAAATTAAACAATTTTAAAAGATAGTAAGTAGAAGCCTTTCAAAAACAAAGAAAAATAATGAGAGAGAGAGAGAGAGAGACAGACAGACAGACAGACAGACAGACAGACAGAAGAGAACATGCAGCTCTTGATGAGGAACAGATTCAGTTCTGAGATCCTACGTGGTGGTCGACAACCATCCATAACTCCAGTTCCAGAGGATCTAATGCCTTCTTCTCCTCAAGTTCCAGAAACACATGTAGAATACGTACATACATGCAGGTGCACATCAAATAAATTAATAAATCTTTTTTTAAAAATTAAGGATCTTCTAACCCAACTCCATGAATATTTCACCAGTTTTTCTTTCTAAGAACTTTATGTTGGTTGTCCGTCCCATTTCAAGCTACTTTTTTTATATACAATATGAATAAACTCCTTCTTATATGTCTAAGTACTCAGAGTGCCAGCATCATTGGTTGAAAAGATGATTATTTCCCTATGAAATGGTTTTGGTACCCAGATGAAAACTTGCTAGTCATGAATATGTGGCTTTATTCCAATACTCTCTACTCTCTCCATTCCACATTTACCATGCTGCTTTGTTTTTAGTAAGTATGTGACCTCTGACACATCCTGCTTCATCAGGTTTTCTATTTTCAATACGAATTCTAAGCTTGGCTTTACTAATTCGTCAAAAACAAAAAAGCAGTTTGGATAGAAACTGCAATTCAGACTGTTTCAAGGACAGCAGGGCATAGTGACACACACTGTTGTTAATCCCAACACTTGGGAGACAGAATCTCTGTTAATTCGAGGCCAAAATGATCTATGGGAGTGAATTCCAAGACATCCAGAGCTACATAGTAACACCCTGTCTCAAAAACTTAAATAATTTTAAAAAATGTTTCAAGGGAGTGTGGAGATGTAAAGGTATTGCTCTGCAAAGACTGACAGCAGCCTGAGTTCAGTCCCTAGGAACCACATAATGGAAGAGAATGGAATCCTGCAAGTTGTTCTCTGACTTCTACACACACACACACACACACACACACACACACACACACACACACACACACTTAAAAAAAACTGTTTTGCTTATGTTTTTACATCTCTGTTATTTTGTCCAGATACATTGGAAGCCATGCTCAAGAAATAGGAGGAATGGCAATCCCTTTAATTAGATAATCAATTTTTCTTTCCTAGAAAGTCTGCCCCTGGTACAGTCACTAGGTAAACATGGCTATGCATCTGAGTTAACCCTGACTACTTTTCTGAATTACTTTTCCTTTCTGTTTTGTTTCTGTTAATTTCTTGCTTTTGAGTGCTGGCTAGAGCCTAAGTATGCTTTTACTGTTTCTCTGACACTCTTCTCCATGCCGTGTGGCTGCGTACAAATGGCATGGCTCTCTCTTCCCTTTCTCTGTCTCCCTCTGGACAATTACCAAGACTGACAGCTTGCCTGACTTGTGGTTTTCCTTTTAAATTCTAATAAAACTGTCTCCAAGCTTACTTTTTATTAATGAGACAAAAACTCCAAGAGAGGACCCTGGATGACATATGGCACTCCCCAGTTTTCTATAGCAGAAGAATTAGATGGCTGGTTGGCTTTGGAAAGGAGCTGACATGAAATTGCCTTTTCAGAATGATCATTATCAAGAGAGAGGGAGGGAGGAAGTCTGTGGGAGATTATGTTGTTCCATTGTAAGTAATTGTCCCGCCCACTGGTTTAATAAAAAAAGCTGATTGGCCAAAGGCAGACAGGAAGTGTGATGTGGCTAACAGACTAGAAGACTCTAGGAACAGGCAGAACAGAGCAGAAGGCCAGAGAGAAGCTAGAAGAAGCAGAGGACAACTATGCTGTTCTGAGTAAAGGTACCAAGCTGAATGGCTGAACAGGATAAGAGTCATGGGCTAGATTAAGGGTTAAGAGTTAGCAAGTTATATGCCTGGGCCTTAGGCTGATCAGTCTAAAACTATTGTAAGCATCTGTGTATCTCTGCGGGTCTGTGAGTCTGTGGGCCTAACCTTGAGGCTAGGCCTGAAAGTCTGGAACAGAAACCACTTACCACAGGAGTCTCCTTATGAACATGGAGAAAGGCATGAGTGGTCCTTGGAGTACAGGAGCATTAGAAGAGGTGCAGCATCATACTAGATACAGCATGACGGGACCTTTGGGCGAAAGAGGAAACCTTCCCTTCCAAACTCAGAAAGAAGCTAAGTTACTAGAAATAAGGTACAGAAGTTGGGGAGCCCATATGTAGGTCTAAAGAGGAGCTGCATTAGGAGAGAAAGCTGGCATGTGTTGTGTGACAGAGGGCCCAACGGTTAAAAGATAAATGATGAACAAAAGAATTCTCTTATACTCAAATGAGTATTCTTATTTTCAAGAATAGTAGAATGTACACTGTGAAGAAGTGTCACTATGATTGGTTTAATAAAAAGCTGAATAGCCACTAGCTAGGCAGGATTTCCAGGCACAGAGGATGCTGGGAAGAAGAAGGGCAGAAATGAAAGGAAAAACTGAGAAAGTAGGGTGGACAGTACATCAATAGGTGAGGTAAATGAGCCACAGAAATTAAAAAAATAGATTAAGTCATAAGAGCTAACTGAAAACAAGCCTAAGCTATTGACTGAAATTTCATAATTAATAAGAAGTCTCCATGTGGTTATTTGGGAGCTGGCAACAATAGGAAGTTGCACACAGTGTGACGTTGTCTAGTCTAATCTAGTCTATGTGCCAAGATAAGGAACAGGGTAGGATCCCAAATGCATCGTGCACTTGAAAGTGGGAGACACTGGGATCATCCCACTGAGATCTGTGTGCTACAACTGCCACAGTAGGAGCTGTTATTTAAAAGGGACATATTGAAGGGGTGCGGTCTGATTTCTAGGAGAGAAAAATGAGCATTCCAAGAGACCACTATAGAGCAAGACATGCACATACTGTACCAAATGCCATTTTTGCCTGGGGCTTTCCAGTGCAATGTTTCAGCCCCAACATAGCACCTTATCTTTTCGATAAGTACTGTGTTATATTTATACCAATTAATTGCTTTAAATGGTGATAAAAACTTGTCAGGTTGTTGTCAAGCCTGCAATATATTTTCCAAGTGGTTTTGTTTTAAAATAAGATTTCATTGTCTCAAAAAAAAAAAAAGAATTTGTAATCTAACTAGTTCATTTCAATTTATGGTTTCCTAATGATTTCATGTATCATAGCATGGGAGGCATGGTTGCAGGGACAGGCGTAAAGGTCTTGTTCACATGGCATTGTACTAGGAAACAGAAAGCTGGGTCAGAATTAATGGGCTAGGCTATTACTTTCTATGACCCACTCCTCAAAACCTAATTCTTTTAGCCATGTCCCACCTCTTAAAAGTTCCACAACCTGTAGAAACATTACTACCAGACATGGAATATGTGTCAAAGCATGAGTCTTCGGGTAACATTTCCTATTCAAGCCATAACAAAAATATAAATTTGCATAATATAAGACATCTTAATGGTACTAAGTCCTCTACTTCATAGATGTATTTCCATTTATTTAGGTCGTACTTAAAGTTTTCTGATACTGTCCTAATTTTATATTAAAGTCTGGCAATACCTTGGTTAAATTTATCCCTAATTATTTTACTTTTTGATAATACTGTTTTTCTTATTTTCATTTTTGGGTTACCTTTTTCTGGTATATAGAAATAAAACTAACTATTGCTTATTTACTAATGCTATAAACTTTAGTGTGTGCTTCACAAGTATTTTACATATTAGTAAGGTAAAAATCGTCTGAAAATCTGGATTCCTTTAATTCTCTTTTCTCGTCTTCATAACCTTATAGTGAAATATTGAATAGCAGTGGCAAAATTTATACCCTGATTTTGTTAGTTATTCTGGTGGAGAAACATTTAGTGTTTTGTATTTGATGCTAGTTGTTAGTTTCTCATAGATGGCCTTTATCAGATTGTATTGGATAATTTTATGTGATGAACTTAACACAAGCTAGAGCCATCAGAATGAAGAGAGTCTCTGCTGTAGGACTACGCTCTTGTACACTTAAGTATTCTTCATTGTAAATATTGGTTTAATAAAATGCTGACTGGCCAAGAGCTAGACAGGAAGTAGAGGTGGGCAACTGGACTAAGAGAGCAGACGCCAGCCAGACACAGAGAAAGCAAGACAAGAATGATGCAATGAGAAAAGGTACCGAGCCACATGGCTAAGTGTAGATAGGAATAATGTGCTAACTTAAAGCATCAATGAGTTTTCCAAAGAAAGCATTTTACTATATATGAGAAAATTAGTTTATGCTTTCTTGAAAGGTAAATTACTTCAGAGATTTTAAGGGGCCATAGTGCCATCAATGAAAAATTTGCTTTTTGTTTTTGGATTTTTTTTTTATCTACTCTTCACAAACTCGCTATGATGGAAATTATATCCTTGAAGACATTTACAAGTAAATTTCTTTTGACACTTCAAACATTTCTCAATATTCACTATAGTTATTTGGAGCATGAACTATGTGGGGATTTTCTTTAATGTTTTAGCTACCATTTGTGTGGTTTTTAAATTTAGAGCCCAGAATGGCTTTTGGTCAATGGTACAATAAATTTGCTTAAATTTTGTGCTTTGGTGAAGCCATGTCACATTGTGCTTATGTTCCATAAGTATAAAGTGAATAGTGACCCCTGCAGGAAGCCCATTTGTTGTCATGGTTACCAGTTCTGAAGAGTCTAGTTTCAAATTCTCAAAACTCTTCTCCCTACACAAAAATAAGCTACTTCTAAGATTGTACCTTTGAGGAACACCATTTCTAAAAGGTTTTTTGTCTTGCCGGAATTCTCACAATATGGGATAGAGAAAGATGTCTCAGCAGTTAGGAGCACTTACTGCTCTTACAAAGGACCTAAGCTCAATTCAAAGAACTGATGTTGGGTGGCTCAAAATAGCTATAACTGCAGGTCCAGGGGATCTGATACCTCTGGACCTGCAATGGCACATATTTGCACAAATGCACACACATATACATACCTTACACATAAAGTAAAATTCTCAGAAATACAAGTAGATTTGGGGCATCTATTCACTTAACAGCTGCAATGAAAAATTCCAGGAGTAAACTAGGTTTCTTTGGGGTGTTTTGGGTTTTTGTTTTTGTTTTTTTTTTTGGTTTTTTTTTGTTTTGTTTTGTTTTGTTTTTTTGTTTTTAATAGAACTTGTCCCTTGAGTTCTAAGCCTTACCACAGTATACCAAAGCTCTTGGCCAGTCAGCATTTTATTAAACCAATATTTACAATGAAGAATACTTAAGTGTACAAGAGCGTAGTCCTACATTTATAAATGCTAGTTTGTTTACAATCTGCTCTCCCCTCTAGCCTTAATAAATGCACTCATATAATCTTGTCCCAAATAAAAAGGTTTGTCTGAGCAACTGTTTTCACGTGATGTGGAGCAGTATTGCCTTGTTGGTTTGGTTTTGGCTTTGCTTTGGGTTGTCAGTTTGACTGACCTATGGATGGGAAGGATATCATTCTAGTTTAGGCTGTGAGTGTACTTCTCCATGGAGTTTGCATCTTAGTAGGAAGATTGAGTCAAATGATTGCATTTGAGATTCAGGATTCTCGAAATACATCATCACCTAGTCAGATTCGCCCTGGGCTTACAAGAGCAGGAACCACAAAGTAACAATGTTACAGCTTTTTTTTTGGGGGGGGGTTGTCAAATTATCTCACATCCTGTGGTACCTAACTCTTAAAATATACATCCTGTAGATGTCTCAGTTATCTCCAGCAAGTGATCAGTTTTTATAGAAGTAGAATTATTGATTAGTCCCAGGGCCCATTGTCTTGCAAGAACAATAGAGGCCATAAAATTTATAAGGATAGACAGTTTCTTAAGATTAGATGAACTATTCCATTCCTGGAAGTTATCTATCTTGAACAAGTTCACTGACGCTACCTTTTGCAAATTAGCAGTTTACAATATGAAGTAATTTTCTCATGGATTATTTAAATACAATACTGTTCAAATTTTGAACAAGTCACAGGGAAGACTGTAAGCTGGACCAGTTTAGGGCAGAGAGCAGGATGAGAAGAGCTGAAACAAGCCAGTGCCAGCATGGACACTATAACTAGTACTTGAGATGCCTAGACAGTCTGGAGACCAGCATGCACTTTGGTATGCTAATAGGCACCGCAGTTAGCCAATTGTTCCCAGTCTCTTCCACAAGTTCCACTATAGAAGAGAAGATATTTAGTAGCCATTATCCTAAAGCCTAGAATAATAGGAATCACCAACACCATCACCGTCACCACCACCATCATCATACCACCACCACCATCACCACATCATCACCATATACCACCTGTTGCACAAATTCTAATTGATCTTATAATAAAAGCCCGGAGCCAGATATTGGAGCAAATGCTAAAAGATCAGAGAGACAGAGGAACAAGCCATCTAGTCAACTCCTCAGGCAGAAAGGGTTAGATCCTGTCTCAGGAATCCTCAGACTGAATAGAAGGAAAGCACCAGGAGTGAACTCCTTTCTCTGCCCAGCCAATCACTTCCTGTTTCGATCGTCCTAGTGCTAAGATTAAAGCTGTGCGCTGTATTGCCTGGCTCTCTTTGGCCTTGAACTCACAGAGAGCCGCATGGAACTCTGTCTGCCTCTGCCACCTAAGCGCTAGGATTAAAGCTGTGTGCCACTACTCCCCAACCTCTATGGCTGACTCTGTGACTGACTCTGTGAGGATATGTTTCATAATTAACAAAAACTAGTCTGAAATATCAGAGGGATCTACCACTACCCACAGTCAATCCAGGAAGTTCAGAGTGGTGATTTACAGCTTTAATCTCAGCAGAGGGAATATCGGGAGTGGTGACCTACACCCTACTAGTAGTGGTAACCTACGCCCTTAATCACAGCAAATCTGAGCAGAGTTCCAGGCTCCCAGGCAGGCAGTGGTGGTGCCACACCTTTAATCTTAACCTGGATGTGAAACAACTGGGCAAAGAGGGTATTGGTATTTAAGGCAGGCATAGAAAGGTAGATTCATGTAGTAGAAGCCAGAAGGAGCGAAGCTGAGGAAGCTGGAAGACAGCTGGGTGAGATCTGACTGTGCTGTTTCCTCTGTTGGATATTTCAGCCTTTCCCTGATCATCTGGCTCTGGTTGCCTTTATTCGTGCAACACTGACTCTGTTGTCTGATCTTCAGAAAAAATCTTTATTTGATACACAATGTATCACCACCACCACCCCCACCACCCCCACCGCCCCCAACCCCCATGGACTCCCTTTGAACATTAAACCAGCAAGCATACAGTACAGTCCTGCTCCATTCAGGACTTTCTAATGTTTTCTTCAAACTGTGCATCCTGTGGCCTCTGCCACCCATTCAGGCCAACATTTGACCTCCTCTTCCCACCATTTCCCTATTCCATCCTTTTTCATCTTCTCAGTATTCCCCCTCCTCTAGCCTCCCTTCCCTTCCTTCCCACTCCCTGCTTCCTTTCTCCCTTTTCCTCTTCACCTGATATTCACAACTGACCTCTGCTTGCTTTTCTCAGAAGACAGTATACTAGGTAGCAACTGAGCCAAAATGTTTCTGTCCACCATATATTGCCTAAGCCTTCAGTTGCTCAAATGTCAAAAAAGTGATCATTGTTTCTTTAAAAAATATATTGTTTTGAAAATTAATAACACACACATAAGTACTTGCAGATGGTCTGACCCCGTATGGCACTCGATTTTTATCTGTTCATTTTATTTTTCACCCTTTCTCTTCCTCCTCAACTAAGCTTAGAGTAGAGAGCCAAGGGATTCTAAACGGTGAAGTCCACAGAAACATCATCACGACTTTAAAACAAGTATGTCCTCTTCAACCTAATCTTAGCATCCCATAATTAAAATTCTTAACCTTAACTCAGATCACTACACAGCGGCCACACTACTGAGCAATCTAGATTTTTCCGATCATGGATAAAGATGCCTCTCTATTCCTACACAACTTAGCCCTTGACCTTCTGATGAAAAGCAGGAGGTTTGTTCAGTATGGCATTGCACTAGTTGAAGAAGCTGTTTTGTTGTTGTTTTGTCTAGGGGAAATAACCAAGAATTGGAAGCAACCACATATATTTTCTTTATGTAAATTAACCAAAACTAGCCATGGCAGTGCACGGAGTAATCTCATCACCCAGGAGGCTGAGGCAAGAAGATTGTAAATCTGAGCCCACCCTGGGCTACTGACAATACCTTGTTTCAAAATAATAATAATAACAATCTTTCAGAAATCAATAAGAAATTGGAGACCATTATGTTGGGAGCATTACTTAAAGTGTGATCACAGGGAAAAGACTGCATACTGTTTGTGATCAGTACAGAAATTGAAAATGTTTCTAAACATTTTCAGCACTTTGTTATTGTCCTAATGGACAAATTCCTGATGAGTGGACTTTTCTTTGAGAACCTGGCAATTCAGATATTATATTAATGAGCTGTATGAGGCTGAAGCTGCTTATTGGTAATGCATAAAAGGATTCGCATACTGGCCAACTAAAGATTAAAAACTGGCCTTCTGCATCAAATAGATTGAAAATCATGCCAGTATTTTATGTTCTTGGATAATTGATCTGTCAATATACAAGAGTTAATTTTTAAAGTAGAAACATCATATGAAATTTGTATATTTCTCATGAAAATTTGTAAACAACAACAAAACCTTTTTATATTTGCTCCTTTCTATAAAACCTCAGGTTAAAGAGAATACTGGTGCTAATTGTTCATCTTTGAGTGCCCTGCCATCTTGTGGTTGTAGATCTTGTCTGTAACAGGAACCCATTATCTTAGACTTAGCCCAAAGAGCTAAAACAGTCTTAGCATGCGCTTTGTCTTTTCTAAAAGGCTTTTAAGCCCATTTTCAAAGAACGGAATGGACATTAAAAAAACGGAAAGAAAAATAACATTTCCTCTATCGCTTTATTTATTTACCAACTATCTACTCTGGAGACTATCACACACTGGCCTGGAACGCACCGTGTAGATCAGGATGGTTTCGAACTCACAGTTGCCTCAACTTTCCAAGTGCTAAAATTGAAGGTGCGCGCTACCACGCTAGGCTGTCCCAGCTCTTTAAACAGTTCTTCAAGACCTTAGATGCCCTTTTGATCTCAGAATGTTCAATGGTTGGGTTCACAATGAATTACCAAACATTCTCATTCAAATCCCGAAAAAGGGAGGGGGGTTGGGGGCAGTGAAGCTCTATGTTTCAGCACACTAACTTTTGGCTGGTTCCTAGAAGATAGGAAGTCTCGGCAGAAATTCTGCCATGACTGAGAAGGAAAAACCACAAATCCCAGGATGCCTAAGTAACAGCCTACAACTCCCAGCATGCTCGAGGAGTAACACGGCGGCGTCGCAGACTGGGGCGCGGGTGCTCTTGGGATGTCAGTATGGCGGCGTTTGCGGATTTGGATCTAAGAGCGGGCTCGGACCTGAAGGCTCTGCGCGGACTGGTGGAGACCGCTGCTCACCGTGAGTCTCCTGGCTTTGCGGCGCGAACTCTGCCCCCATTCCATCCAGTTTGCCTGGTAGTTTTTCCAGGCCCCTTTCGTCTCGTGATTTCCCTAGAGGCAGATGGTACCTCTGGATTCAGGCGTGGGAAACTCAGACTCTTAAGGAAGCTGTTGCATGGGCTTGCCCACTTTTTTGTGCAGAGGGATTGAACAGAAGCCAAAGGGGTCGAGGGATTAGCACGGGGCCTGCAAGCTGGTGAATGGTAGAAACTGGGACTGGACTCAGGTGTACAGTCCCCCGAAGCCCGAGTTTTTATGTCAGTCTTTTTTGACTCACATGACATCTCTCAAATACAAAAGCTGTGTCAAGGGCAGGAACAACTGTGGAAACTTAGAGAATGGAGGGTATGTTACCTTGTTTCTCTCATGCATGATAACGTCCTTGAGAATGAGCATTAATCATGTGTGCTCACCTGGCATAGGACATGTCAAATAATGGATGCCCAAATACCTTCGAGAGGAATGAAACTAGGGAGTTCTTGGACTAAGATAAGGAGAAGGACCACTAGTTTGCCATTACCATGAATTATCTTTTAATATTAATACCCTATCACCCTATTGGTATTTAGGCAGGAGTTGTGATTTAGAGGTACTGGGGACAGAGATACTTGTCCAAACAGTGCTTACCGTTATGATGATAAGGTAGATCTCTAGTGTCCCCTGTCTCATATTGTAGAGCACTTCAAAGGAGGCATAAGAGAGCCGTCCCTCCATTGTCCCTTAGGAAAGGGAGGAAATAGAAATGAGCATCGCAGAAGAAATGAATGATAATAAAGGTGACAGACACATAAACTTGATGGAGTAAAAATGAACAAAGAGACAGGAAACTCTGGGAACGTTGGAAAGCAGAAGCAGGGCGTTTTAGTATTGTGTTAACATAAGTCATAGCACAAATAAATATGTGCCCGACACGCTTCTAAAATGCAAGGGCTATTTCACGTAGTTTTCCTGACACTTGCAAGTGCTGCTATTAATATCACCTGACAGATGAAGAACCTGAAAGTTAACATTAGGTAACAGTAAACAATAGTGCTTATATTTGTCCCTGTCCCATCTATTTATTCCCAGGTCTGGGAACAGAACCCAGGCCTTTGTGTATGCTAAACAAGCATTCTAACACTTAGCAACATCCCGAACTTCATCTCATACTCCTGAATCTAAGATTGGGAGGATCATTGTGAACAAGAAAGAATATTTTTTAAACAATCTGTCTTTTTTTTTTTCCAGTTGGATATTCAGTTGTTGCCATCAATCATATTGTTGACTTTAAGGAAAAGAAACAGGTAAAATAAGGTTTCTCAGATTAATTAGCTAACAAATATTAAGAATTTACAAATATTTGTGTTTGTGTTGGGAATGTGGAACTAGAAAGTGTTATGTTAGTTACTTGTCTTGTTGATATGACCACATACTTGACAAAAGCAAGGTCAGGAAGGAGGAGTTTATTTTGCTTATACTTTGAAGGCATTCTCCTTTTACTTAGTTTGCTCAGGACCACATCCCATGAAATAGCACAGCTCACATTCAGGGAGGATCATCCTTCCTGGGTTAATCCTTTATGGAAACACCATTGTAGGAATACAGAGGTGTGTATCTGCCATCATTTCTAAGCCTATTCAAATTGGCAGTGAAACATGAACAAGCATGCTTCTTTTTGAGACTTAGATGTCCCAATCCGGCCTGGAACTCACTGTGTTGCCAGGAATGACCTCCTGTCTGTGCTCTCCAGGCGCTGAGATGACAAGCTCATGCCCAATTTATGAGATGCTGGGTTAGAAGCCAAGGCTATGTGCATTTTAGAAAGCACTCTACCAGCTGAGCTACATTGCAGCAAGTCTTTCTCTGTCTGATCAGCTCTCATATAATGACATGGAGGCTTCTTATTAATTATGAAAGCTTGGCTTTAGCTTAGGCTTGTTTCTAACTAGCTCTTATAACAACACATTTCTACTAATCGATGTGCTGCCACATAGCTCATGGCTTTACCTCTCCTTCTACATGTCTTTCTTCCTCTGCATCTCCCCCTTCTTCCCAGAGCTCTTTCTGTCCTGAAGTCTCACCTATGCCTCCTGCCTGGCTATTGGCTGTTTAGCTCCTTATTAAACCAATCACAGTAACATATCTTTACACAGTATGATCAAATAACTTTCTGCACTGCATTTCCAACCTTTATTCCAAATGAGCTGCATCACCCTGTGCTTATTATTTCACATTAATAACTGAACTGGTATATATTCATGCAAATTCAATAATGGTTAAAAGTACACTGCTGTTAACTGGACTGTAACCACAATACCTTGTTGTTTACTTTGTTGCCGTGGTCTTTTTAACTCATTTACTGACTTTTTTTCTCTTTAGTAGACTATGAAATATTTCCTTTTGGGTGAATAACTATCTCACGGATAATTTCTGTGTTAAAATTTGTTCTTTTTTTATCTTTTGATGTGCTTAGCAGCGTCTCTGTTCTTTATTTTCTTTCCTTAAGAAAGAAAGAGAAAAGCTATTTAGTGAATTTAAATAACAGAAATTAGCTTTTTTTTTTTTTTCCCCCTGAGATGCCCTTAAAGTGTGCTGTTGTGCTTTGTTCTTTAACATGTAACTAGAATTACTGTTTCCATCTGTGGCAGGAAATTGAAAAGCCAGTAGCAGTTTCTGAACTCTTCACAACTTTACCAATTGTACAGGTAGGCGTTTATTGCTTAAGTATAGTGTCTGTTCATTTAATGCAAATATGCCCACCGTCATGTGGTGGTGTTTAAGTTCAGCAGCTCCTGCCTTCTACCAGCCTTACACCCTTCCATCGGGGCTCACCTCTTCATCAGTTGCTTGCTGTCCACCAGTTTGTTTGGTACCCTTCCTTCCTAAAGGCCTGCAATGCGCTCATCATGTACTAGGTGTACATAGTATTTTTTCTAATGTAATACGTTTCTGTAGAAAAGCATGCCTTGTTGATCTTTCCTGTGCTTTGTAACGTTTATTGTTTTCCACTGGTATAAAGGAAATGAATCAATTGCATTTTATCCTTTTTTAACATTGTATTTTTGTTTATAGGGAAAATCAAGACCAATTAAAATTTTAACTAGATTGACAATTATAGTTACGGATCCGTCTCACTGTAATGTTTTGGTGAGTTCATTACTTTTCTACATTTGACCTTCTAAACTGCATTAACTAACATTGTCACATTTCATCTCTCCCCAGTCTTCAACCCTACATCCCTTAATCCACAGCACCTGTGTGTGAATCCACACACCATAATGTGTCTCTTCCAGAAAGTTAGAAGGTGCCAACAGACAGAGGAAATATCAGAGATTATACACTTTGAACGCATTTTTTCATTCTCATATACAGGATCAGGTTTGAGGTTTCCCCTCCGTTAAGCAATAACTGTGTTTAATTGATACTCTCCTATCCTAGAACAAAAGTATTTTTTTACGCATCTGGCATTAATTTATATTGAGCAGTATTTTCATGTGAGCTTGTGTGTCACAGTCATGTGATTTACCCACAACACACAAAATAGTTTTTTCTAGCTATGTCAAGGGGGAAAAATGCTAATTCCATTGAAGGCTTTCTTTGTTAGGATTTTTCTTGTTGTGATAAAACACCATAACCAAAAGCAACTTGGACAGGAACGTGTTTATTTGCTTATAGTTCCACATCCGACTCCATCATTTCACTAAAGGAAGGTGGGGCAGGAACTTGAGGGAGAAGCCTGGAAGCAGGAGCTGTTATAGAGGTCATGAGGAACACTGCTCACTCTCGTCCCTCGTGCTTTGTTCAGCCTGCTTTCCCATAATGCTCAGGACTGCCATCTTAAGAGTGGCAGTGCCCATAATTAGCTGGCCCTCCCACATCAATCATCATTCTAGAAAATGCACCACAGGCCAGTCTGATGGCCTCTAGCTGTCAAGTTGACATAAAATTAAACAGCACAATCGACCTCTTGACCGTTTCATATACAAACACATCACTGTTAAGCCATAACCTTTCCTTTCTTGATCATCTCCAGGACCTCATGTATGTAATAGTATCATAATATATAACATTCCAACTTTTAAAAGTCCCACACTTTTTAAAAATTCAAACACTTTAAAAGTTCAGTATTGCTAGATTGATGGTGGTGCATGACTTAAATCCTAGCATTTGGGAGGCAGAGGCAGGTAATCTCTGTGAGTTTGAGGTCAACCTGGTCTGCAGAGTGAGTTCCAGGACAGCCAGGGCTACACAGAGAGACACTGTCTGGAAAACCAAAAAAAGGTCAGTCTTGCTACTGGTAGTGGCAGTGGTCCATGCCTTTCATTCCAGCTCTCAGGAGGCTGAGGCAGGTGGATCTCTGAGTTGAGGTCAGCCTAGTCTACAGAGCTAGCTCCAGAACAGCCAACAATATACAGAGAAACCCTGTCTCAAAAACCAAAAACAGGAGCTAGAGAGATGGCTTAGAGGTTAAGAACACTGGATACTCTTCCAGACATCCTGAGTTCAATTCCCAGCAACCACGTGGTAGCTCATAACCATCTATAATAGGATCTGGTGCCCTCTCTGGCATGCAGGTATTCATGCAGAGCACTTATACAAAAAATAAAATTTTAAAAAAAGTTCAGTCTCTTTAAAATTTACAAAGTCTTTTTCAAAGTTCAAGCTTCTCTAAAATGTTCAGATTCTCTGTAAAATTCCAAAATGTTTTAACTGTGGGCTCTGTAAAATTTAAGAAAAAAAAAGTAAAATTAAAAAAAAAATGTTATATTCTGTCTTTCTCCAAGAAACTGGGGATCAGCTGTCTTGTTTCCTTTGCCCATATACACAAGGCTGCAAGCTTATAGCACCTTCTAGAGCTTAGGCATATTTATTGCTGTTCATCCACACGTACATAGATGAATAACCTTGCACAATATTATAAAGCTGTCTTAGGGTTTATTCTTAGTTCTATTTAAAACAACAACAAAAAGTACCATTTCTCTGTAATCTCTGTTTTCAAATCTGGGATAGAAAAGACCTTTGTTCCCTGAAAGGCTCCTACCTTTGTTACCTTTTCATCTGTCATGAAAATCCATCCATGATCAGTGACTTAAATTTATGCTCTCCTGTATCAGCTCTTGAGTGAATGTTGTGAACACAGGGACTTGGCAGCCAGGTTTGGTAACTCAGACCCCAGCACTAAGGAGGCTGAGGCAGGAGGATTGGTTTAAGTTTAAAGATGTTGAGTGTTGCTAAATGACATCTGTTTATATTTCTTATTGCTGTGTGATAAACATTCATTTTGTCTTATAGAGAGCAACTTCCTCAAGGGTCCGGCTGTATGATATTGTTGCAGTCTTTCCAAAGACAGAAAAACTTTTTCATGTAAGTGACAGTGAAAGAAAATAATGGCTTCTCACTATGTAGGTCTGTTGTTGTGCATAGGAGATGCTCTGTTGGATTAGGTTTCTGGCCTGGACCCACAGACCCACAGTCCCATAGTCTCACTGAATCACACAGACACTTATATTAATTGTACGCTGATTGACCTGGGACCCAGGCATATAAATTGCTAGCTCTTGCTCTTAATCTAACCTAAGGTTCTTATCCTGTACTCAGCCATCTGACTCAGTACCTTTTCTCACAGCAGCATGGTTGTCCTCTGCATCTTCTGGCTTTTCTGGAATTTCTACTCTGTTATTCCTGTTCCTAGAGTTTTCCTAGTCTGGTAGCCCCACCCATACTTCCTGTCTGCCTTCAGCCAATCAGGGTTTTTATTAAACCAGTCCGCGGGACAATTGTTTATAATGTTACACAATACCACTACAATGCCCTGTTGCGCACAGTTCTCATTTCATTTCTGTTGCTGTGATAAAATAACTGGGCAAAAAGCAACAGGGGAAAAGGACTAGATACTGCCCATCATTATGGAAAAGTGCTGTTAACATGTCTACAGTCCAGAGCAGCAATGGATGTTTGTGCTCAGCTCGGTTTCTCCATCCTTTAATAGTTCAAGACACTACCATCACCACCCCAGCCTGGGGAGTGGTACTGTCCACAGTGGATTTTCCCACACTGATCAACTTAATTAAGATAATTCCTCATAGACATAATCCATGGCCAACTCAATGTGGATAGCTCCTCATTGAGACTGTCTTCCCAGGTTAAAGAGTTTATCTAATTACTCTTTATCAATAAAAACTCAGAAGTCAGATATCAGGGTAAAAATTTGAACAATCAGAGAAGCGGCAGAGAATTGAATAGTGACCTCCTCTCTCTCTACTTCCTCATCCAAAAGGGCCAAGCATCTTTCTAAGCCCTACCCTACTACTTCCTGTGTCTCTCTATATGTTCTCAGTCCTCCAAAACCTCTCTGGCTAATTTTTATTAGCTAGTTTCTAGCTCCACCCTCTGATTCAAAGTAAACTTTATTGGCAGTCTTGGGAGAGTTCGTGGGATCAAACTATCCCAGAACACCAGGTGATTCTAGGTTGTGTAAAGTTTACAATTAAAACTAACCATCCCAGGCCCCATCTGGACACTTAGTATTTTTCCGTTTGCACTCTTAAGTTCTGGATTTTGTAGGGGCATATTTAAGTAGTATGTCAGTTTGGTTTTAGCCATCCTGGTAGACATTTGATGGATTCAGTGTGAAAGAGCTCATGATTTTCTCCAGTTTCTTTGTTTATACTTTGTTCATTTGGAATTTCCCCTTGGTAAATTCATTTTGTTCTTTTAGACCTGACCTGTTACTTTTCCAGAAGAGAAGGAGCTTAGCACATGGGCCCATTTTGTCTTCAAGATAGACGGCACTGTTCTTTCAAATGATTACAGTGGGGAGAAACTGAAATGTTCCCTTTTCTTTTAAGGAATGTTTTTTTAAAGGAATACTGAGAAAAATGTAGTGTAATTACTTCTAGATGGAATTATGAATGTTTTTCTAATTAATCTCAGGATCCATCTGCCAAAACAATATTGAAGGAAACAAATACTGATCTTACATTTTTAAGTTTTACACCTTTTTTCTTAACTGTAGTATTTTCTTTTGTTATTATTTTTGAGGTTGTAATTTAATTAGGTTTTTTTCCCCTTCTCTCTTCAAACCCTCCTATGTACCCCTTCTCTTTCCAATTCATGGCCTCCTTTTTACATTAATTTTATTGCATGCATATATGTATTTTTATTTCTAAATATAACCTGTTGAATTCACATGTTGCTTGTATATATGTTTTTAAGACCCCTTTTTAAAGCAAAATTTGTATTACAACTGTAGACAGATCTTTTTACCCTAAGTCTATCCAGTAGAGGGAGCTGTTGACTAAAGAGACTGATGCAGGGCTTGGCTCAATTGCTAATTATGTTAAAAGAGAAACACCACAGAACTTCAGATTATCTAGGATAGGATGCTTGCGTGTGAACATATACATACACCACACTGCACCACTCTAGTCTTGGTGGCTTCTTTTATGAAATGAAAGATGATGTTAATTCTCGAGTATTTTGCTATAGATGAAGGAATGAGTGGAAGCAAGTACTTCATCATTAAGGCCTGTAGACCAGGTGTGGTGGTGCAGGCCTTAACTACTGGCAGTTCATTACCAGCACTTCAGAGGCAGAGGCAGAGGCAGATGAATCTCTGAATTTGAGGTCAGCTTGTTTACATAATAAATTCCAGGACAACCACTACACTAGGCAGGGAAGGAGCTTTAAAATTTTCTGGTTTTGTACTGCTCCTGAAATCTTTCAAACCTTGCCTCTGCAGGATGCTGTTATAGAATGTCTTAATGAAGGAAGCATCTTGAAGGCAGAATCTTTCAAGAGATAACCTTCTGGTTCATCTGGGATTATTATTAAATTGTAGATTATTAGGTCTTATTCACTGAATAAATCACTGAAAATATAGCCTAGCCAGCCATTGGTGATAGTTTTATGTGAATGTCATCCAACTGTACTGTTTCTCTGTTTTAGCAAGGCTGCTTCCTTGTGTGGTATGATAAGGGCTGACGTCAGTGAAAGAACTCCAGGGCAAAGGGATGGCTGAGCCCTACCCTCCTGTGTCTTGTGATCCACAACAGCAAAAATATGCATATGTTTGTACATTTTTGTAGGAGAAACTTAAACCATCATAGATGTTTGGGTGTGAGCTTAGCCTTTGCAGCCGAGCCATCTCTCCAGCTCTTAGACTGTTATAGATGTTTTGGGTGTGAGCCTAGCCTTTGCAGCCGAGCCATCTCTCCAGCTCTTAGACTGTCATAGATGTCTCTGCCCTTCCAAAAAAAAGGCTAAAGATGGCTGAGTAAGTTCACATACAGCCTACCAACTTGAAGAGAGAACTGAGATACTTAGGTCCAAAATTATTTTAGATATAATTCAGCCATTTAATGATTTGGGGAATATTAGATTAAGCCTCCCCAGTGTTAGGAATATGAGCATGAAGCAGTTGAACGTTTAGATTGATATAAGGTTAAATCACAGTGTACTTTAGTTTGGAATGTTTTAAATTCAAGAGGTCAGAGGACCCAAATGAAGCTAGTTTCTGTAACTGAAAGTTCTTTTCAGTGCCTGTCCTTCAGCCAATACAGATCCCTGAGAGGAAGAAACAAACAAACAAACAAAATATGTATGATAAGAAGGAACTCAATTCAGCTTTATTAGGGGAGTCATTTAAAGCCATCTATTCAGTAAAACTAATTATGTTCGTGATAATAAATTTAAATACCACAGAAGCATATCTATAAAAAGCATGTTTTCCCATCTAACGTTTCTCCAGAGGCAGCCAGTACACATCTCAGAAATACCTTCCCCACTAAAACTCCCTGCTTGTTCTCTCCACAGGCAACCACCACAAGAATTGCTATGTATTTTTTCAGAAATATTAGTTCTTTGGCTCATTGTCCCTGTCTCTCCCTCTGTCCTTCCTGTCACCATGCTTTCTGTACCACAGCATGCAAGTTCCATAATTACAAATGTACCTCATATTTTAAAACACTGGCACATGTCATCCTATGAGACCAGGGGTCATAAGTTACTTAAGTGAAATAGAGAGCTTTTCTTATTCTATCTTATCTTTGTGATTGGTCTGGCAGTAACTGCTCTTGTACTATTGTCCGTAGCCTGTGTGGAATTTATAGCTATAGAATATAATAAAGTCCCATAAAATATGTCTCTGTAGATGATGGTGCTGGTCCAAACATATGAATGTTAATGATGGCCGGGGCTGGGGCTCAGTGGTAGAGCATTTGACATTCTCAAGACTCCAGTCTGGTCCTTAGCAACAGTGAAGTGAAATGATGGAGGCTCTTGCCATTGTGCTCTTCACTATGCTGCTGAAAATGGGCAGATGCTGAACCCAGCTCAGGTTTGCCCATGAAGCCTATATACATTAGCATTCTAAGTAGCGGTGGCTTTTTGTTTATTTTTATGTATATGAATATTTGCTTACATGTATGCATGTGCATCACACATTTTCTGATGCCCACAGAAGAGGGTGTTGGATCCCCTGAAACTGGAGTTATAGTTGCGAACTATCATGTGGGTGCTGGGAACTGAAGAAGCAAAAGCAAATGTTCTTAACTGCCCAGCCATTTCTCCAGCCCCATTAAGGTTATTTTCAACATGGTACAAAACAGCCAGTCTTTGATCTCTAAATCAAGCAGTGGCTGAATGGTTGCTGTCCAGGTCTGTCCTGGCAGTATCCTCTGGCTTCGCTCTCTAATCTGTCCACCCATTTGTTTTCTGCTTTAGTCTTTCTGTTTATCCTGGTTGCCTTTTCTGTTTCATTTATTTTGTATGTGATTTACACAATTACTTTTAAAACTCTTTCAGAGGTAAGATCAGGGATAAAAATGCGTTGTCATGTGATTTCCCTCAGCTCTGCTTTAACCGTCTGTTAAACTGTTTCTGTTAGTGTATGAGCAAAAGACCATCAGCCATACCATGCTCTTTCTTAGCCACAGAACATTCCTGGTATAAATGTGCTCAGTAAATAGCCTGTGGAAAAGATGGACCATGCATGCATTCATTTTGGCTTTCTAATTCCTTGGATTTCAGAACAGTTACTAGCTGCTTTCTGAAATAATTAATAGTAATATTCTAGATACTGATCCTAACTCACCAACTCATTCGTATATGAAAACTTTATGAATTAGACAGCCTTCAGGGCCCTGGCATTTGAGAATTAAACCATCCAAGCCAAGCCTGAAAGAATAGTAAACAACTGGCCTTGTAATTGGTTTGTTACAGTTCAGCACAGAGCCATCACAACACCTATGGAGTAAGCATACTGTTTATGTTTCTGTACAATCATGTTTCTCATTCTAGTACATGTCAATTTTCTGTTCATCTATTTTTTCTTCTTGACAGGTTGCTTGCACACATTTAGATGTGGATTTAGTCTGTATAACTGTAACAGAGAAATTACCATTTTACTTCAAAAGACCTCCTATTAATGTGGTAAGTGCCACTTTTTCTGCTCTAGACTTGAATCTGTAGAAACTTGTGTCTGCAGACTAGAAAAGGAACAGAAGAAAGCTGTGTTCTTAGGGACCAGTGCCTGGGTAATTGGTAATTGGAGCAGATTCAGAAAGAGACTTTCGACTTTTCTAAGCTGACTGAAAAAGTTTAAAATAGCAAGTATCTAAGCTGGGAGCTACAGGCTGGCTCAGTGGATAGAGTGTTTGCTGTGCAAGCATGAGGCTAGGAGTTCGGATCCAGCTTCCACACTAAAGGAAGGCACCATAGCAACCTTCTTATAATCCCAGTATGGGGGAAACTGAAACAGGAACAATCTGGTAGCTAGACAAACTGAATCAGCCAGCTCTGGGTTCAGATGTGAGGCCCAGAACCCAGTGCCTACCCTGGCCTCTGCACGTGCTGTTCATTGTATATGTATGCTGTTTATGTACACATACATGCACAAAAAGAAAATATCTAAACTTATTGTGTTGGTACTCCAGGCTACTCAACAGTCACTTGAGCCAGAAGTTAAGATACCAACAGCAGCACACTGAGACCTTGCCACCCCACAAAATAATAACATATAAAAAAGGATTTATTTAACTATCAAAGTGTTTTTTTAAAAGCTTAGGAAATAAAATTTATAAAGGATATTTCTTAAGTTGATATTTAATAATGGTAGATGTTTAAAACCTCAACATCACATTAAGATGGAAAAGAAAAGGTTTAAAAAAAAAGAAAGCAGCCAGGTGGTAGTGGCACACACCTTTAATCCCAATGTCAGTGCCAGCCAATGAGTCGCCAGGTAGCTAGGGGTAGGCATTCAGCTGAAGATATAACAGAAGGTAGGAAAGCAAACTGGGAGGGACTCCATGGTTCAAAGCCACAAAGACCCCTAGTTTATTTCTGAAAATGTTTATATACATTTTCAAGCCAGGATTCAAACTTAATCTCGGGAAAACCTCATGCTGTCCTTGAGTCAGGCAGTGGGCAGCTTTACTATCACATTATGTGCCTTCTGCTGCTCAAGCAGCAAGATAATGAATTCTTTCCCAGGGACTAATCAGACTAGTGCTGTGGTCATCAATGCTAAAGCAAGGAGCAAGCTGAACTTATTTGAACTCTAGAATAGCCAAGTCACTGTGATTCTTACTCCACGAATCAGTATGGGAAACTGAGTCACTGTATAGGCTCCCACAATCCCCCCTTATTTATTTTTAAAGACTCCTATAGAGCCTCTCAGATGACTGTACCTGTCTGAGGTTGTTCCTTACTGCCTTCAGTCTTACCTACCATGGGAACATGAATTTCATCATCCATGTCCTGTCTTAACGTTGAAAGGGGGCAAAGAGAACTTGCCCATCATTGACTATCCAGTCTCTGGTGCCAATAATAGGGGAACTCCATGAAGTTCTGAGCCCAGTTTCCATAACAAGCTCACAATCAGCTTGAGAGCTATAGACAAAAGATTACGCCTAGCAGAACATATGACATATGCTCCGATAACAGCAATACTTAGGATGGGAGTAAATGATGACCATGATTGAATAGCTTTCCTAAACTGCTCTAAGTTATCTTCAGCTGTTTGGGCTGCATCAAAATTAAAACTAACCTGTTTTATATCTGCAATTTCTTGATGTAGCTTAGCCAAATCTAAGGATACATCATGCCAAATTCCTCTAAGTTGTGCCTTAATCCTGTCCCAACCAACAACACTTTCAATATACACAGAAGATGTAACACAGTGTGGGAACCCATATCTCAGTTCTAGGGAGGCAGAAGCAGGCAGATCTCTGTGAGCCTGCTCTACAGAGCTAGTTCCAAAACAGCCAGGGCTACACAGAGAAACTCTGTCTCAAAACAAACAAATAAGCAAAAAAAAAAGAAAAAAAAAGGTTTAAAAAGACAGAGGGTCCCTGAAACATGTGTTAATTGATATGGAAAAGGAAATGATGTAAAATCACCAGGAACTGGTGAGTGAAATCACAGTATGCACTGTGGCATGCTAGCTCCCATAAAGAGCCATTACAACTGGGGAGCCGTATGTTCAGAGGTCCTTTATTTTCTCCTTGGTATAGACTTTTTCTCATTACTCTAGCATATTTTTCTCTTTCTTTATACCTTTCGTCTTCCATTTGCTATATTGCCTTCTAAGTCTCATGCCCCGCTCCTCCCCACCTCACTCCCCCATTGTCATTAGAGACAGGTAGCATTACCTCACATCAGTAACTGATTTGGTAGTTATGAGGTCACTGCAGCTGGTACCCATTTGCTTTACTAGCCAGAATGTATGAATATTGTTTAGCATAGTCACTTCCAGAACTCCGTTGTGTTATCAAAAACGATTACACAAGAAAACCTTTAGCAAGTAGTCCAGATCCCATGTTGAATTATATCAGAATTTAAACATGGTTTTCAAGATGTGCAATTCCCTTATTCTTTAGTCTTTGTAGAATTATATCTTTCTCACTTGTGTCTCCCTTTTCTCTTGAATTTCAGCTTGATCTGGGCATGAAGGGCAACAGTGAGGAGACTAATTATGTGGGAAAATGTAAGATGACTATGTTTTAACCCTAGACATAAACTACTAAGATGGTTTTTGAAAAGTACCAAACATGTGTAAGGAAGACCATAGAAGAGCTTGTGCAAGTGTGCTGCAGACCCTGAACCCAACTGTGCTAGGGCAGCGCTTGTAAATACAGAAGTGAGATTCTAACCCAGGCATCACACCTCAGACTTGGGGTCCATGGTATTCGGCAGCTCACTTCTCAAATGAGGAATGAAGACTGTCAAGTCACCCAGCTTCTGTCACAGGCTCAGACAGGTCTGATTGTGCCTGCCAGTAAGACCTGTCTGGTCCACAGATGGGAGTAGCTCTCAAGTGCTTGGTTCCTACATAGTGTTAGGTACAAAGGACCTAAGTTTACGGTCATTTTGTTGGCCTCATGTATTTCTTTTGTTTTGAAAAGACAATCTCTGTCTTACAAGTTTGCATCTACTTTTTACCTGTCTCAGACTGCCACTGCATCCCACAAAATAACTTCCTAGAATTAGAAATCATAGCCAATGTGCATTTTTTTTTTGTTACATTTAAAAACATTTTCACCTTGATAAGCTAGGAAGCTCATGTTCTAGGCAATTTTCCTGAATAAGCTTATGCATAGTTCCATATCCTTGGCTGGAAGGAAATGATGACACATGGTCAAAATATAGAAAGGAGCAGTGCACACACACCATAGTGGCACATGACAGTGTCAGATTCCTAGAGACTTAGGTTAGTGAGGGTTTATAATTGAGTCCCTTGTGAACATGCCTTACCATGAGAGCAGCCTCTGAGCTTCCATAGCACCAACTGTACCAAGGCTCTTCCAAATACCTCGGTGCTGGCCTATAAGACCTTTTCTAATTGAATTAGCAGTAAGCATTTTGGGGAGTCTGGCCAAGGTGCTTATTATTGGTCTTTAGGTAGTTGTCAGTGTTGGGCAAGAGCATATGCATGGGGGAAGTGGGTACGTTTTAGGAGAGTGGCCCTCAAGGCAGGCACCAGGACACTCCCATCTGCCAATTCCATCTGGAAGTGCAGAAAAGCTGCTGTTGAATGCTCGCTATTTCTGGCATGATTCCCACATTTTCACTTTAGAAATTCTGAAAAATAAAAAAAAATTAACAAGTAAAAGGGGCGTTCAGTATTTAATACAGTGTCTATCTTATAGGAAACAATTCGGTATGAACATTTTGCATGTTATTTAATAAACGCTAGATGGGGGTGTGGATGGAGAGGCTGCACAGGAGTGCGTTTAGTTTTCATCTGGTGATAAGGCTGCACTGCAAGCTAGCTAGGAAGCGGGAAAGTCCCTGTTAACTTATTCTTTCTTCCTGAAAGAGAAGGCTAGAAACAAGTGCTCTATTTCAGTGTGGTGGGGAAATTGTACTGTAGAGGTGTGTGGAGCAAGACTGAGTGCACTGTGATAAAAAACAACTGTGTGGCACATGCTAATTATAAAATTTAGTCAGACAATTCTCACTGCATGATGGCCAGGAAATTGAGAGAAAGACCAGAACAAGATCCTGACTATGGTGACCTTGAGTAGTGAGGCCCGTGGCTCCACAGAACCTCAGCAGTAGAGACTGAGCCCAAACCTAAACATGGTTTTTTCCTAGTCATATACCACAAAAGACATGTGCCTTCTGCTGCTCCTTCCTTGAGGTTTGCATCAGTTATTTCAATGATGAAATGTAACAAAAGCAATGTACTAGAGAAAGGATCTGTGTCTGCTCACCATTTGGGTTGGGAAGGGGAGGCCACGGGCAGCTGTGTACAGCAGTGCAGCTGCAGCATCTTACATGGAGATGCAGAACAGAAGCAGGATAGTCTAAAACCTCAGTGACCCACTTCCTCTAACAGAGTTCTACCTCCTTAAGGTTCCACAGCCTTCTACAACAGTGCCATCAGCTGGAGACCAAGTGTCAAACTCATGGCTTATGAGAGACATTTACACATTCCAAATGCAACATGGTTTCAAATCTGAAATCAAGGTGTGAGCAGGCTGTACTTCCTCCAAAAACTAATAAAGGAGGCCTTTCTTTGAGTCCTCTGGGCTGGTAGTATGTTCTCTGTCTTTGTCATCAGTGTGTTTTCCTATGGGTCTCTGGCCATCTTATAAGAGCACCAGGGAGATTAGGAGCCTACTGTTTTCAGTAAGACCTCACCCTGATTACACCTGCACTGACTGTCTCCAAAAAAGGTTACAGTCTGAGATCTGAGATACTGCAGGTTAGGAATGTAACATATCTTTTATGGGCACAATTCAGCTCACAATACCCAACTGTCCCACTGTAGTGTTTATGCTTCTGATAATTTGAAACAGCCCACATCTATTAGTAAAGGCTTACTAAACACTACCTATTACACCCCTACAGTAAATGCTAGGCAGCTGTAAAAGGAAGTATTTACAAGCTGACTTGGGAAAGCTTTCACTCAGGCAAGATAAGAACTGAACAAGTCACCTTTTAGATAGGAAGAGGACAACTATGGCATGTATTTGGAGCTGCTCATATGTGTGTGAAGAAACTGGAGGAGCACATAAGGATTACAGCAGTGGGGGTAGCGCAGTGAGAGCAGGCGCCGGGAGGACCTCTGTTTCCTTCTGTGGCTTTGTTCACTGAGTCAGGAGATGACGAGGTCTTAAATGACATGCAGGTTCAGCATAGGCAATGATTCCTAAGGCAAGCCATCAGCATGCTGCCCTGGGGTCAGCTCTTTGTTTCCACTGTTCCTTCTCCGAAGCTTAGCTTAAGTTTTTAGTGCTTGGAATTATTAGCATCTCCTGATCCAAGTTTCACAGGCTTGCTGATATCATTGTGACTATTATTTCTCCTTAGTAAGAAAAAAAATCTCATCATCTGCCTATTCAGGCACTTGTGTTCAGACACGAGAACAAAAGCCAATCAGGCAGACAGTCATTCTCTGTAAAGATATTATAGACAGTCATATGATATGCTTACAACAATTTACATGAAAATGGTCTTAGGAGCAGGAGACCAGGTAATGACTGTATTTTGTTCATCTAAAACTGTAAAGTTTTATGAAAAAAGTACAGCCTTCAATAGCACATTATCTTTTATTTCTTCCTCAAGAGTGTTCTTAGCAATTTTAAAGTGAATCTGATTGATGTACCAAAACGAGAATCATGTGTGAAAGAAATTAAGCTAGTAATTCTATCCTATCTTCCCTGGTACTCTCCCACAAGGGGGTTTTATTTTGTAATTCCCATACAGGTGTAAAATTATAGGCTGACTCCACTAGAAACAGGGATCTGATCATCAGCACGTATTGTTCATCTCCTTCGTTCATCTGCGCCTACTGCCCTATGGTTTCCTTCTGGAACTAGAAAGGTGGGAGAATAAGAGGCAGGCTCCTTTGTCTAGTTAGCTTTAGCAAAAGAAATAGCTGAGGAGGTAACTTGAATTTATTTACCTGTGGATTTCCTTCACCAAGTTCCTGTCAGTTCCTAGATCATCCACAGAGAACAACGTTGTCGCATGGCGTCTTCTCCACAAACTGCGGTTTATTCTCTTGGAAAACACCTGCTGTTGGTGATGACGAGTTAGGAAGAGGAGTTGTACCAGCTGTAAGAAGTATAAAAGCTAGGCAGGAAGTGAGGTGTTTGTGTAATTACACCAACATGGTGGCAGCAAATGCCATTCCTGGAAGGAAAACAAGCCGAGAATTAGAAATGGAAAAAGATGTTTCAAGAGGGAAAAGTAGTGTTTAAATTCCAGCTAGTCCTAGAGATGTAGGAAAGTCTAAATGCTGCTAGCCGCAAGATCAGAGGAGAAAAGGAAAGAAAGAAGGTAGGGGCAGGGCCTGGAAAAGGGGATGTGTTGAAGGAACAGAGGGACCTTCAGTGCATCCTCTTCCTGGTGACCTTGAGTAGTGAGGCCCGTGGCTCCACAGAGCCTCAGCAGTAGAGACTGTGCCCATCCTTCCTGACCAAGCCAGCCATCCTCCCTTTACTTCAGAGGACCACCGTAACTCACATGACCTCAACAAGTTTGTCTGATTGTTGCCTCCATGGTTCCCCTTGCTGTCACCAGCCAATAGGATCGCCAGACTGGCCCTCCCTGTCCTTGTAGCCTTTGTTCCCAGCACAGGACTCCTGCCCACCCTTCCCAGCCTCTGGCCTTCTCTCCACACGCCAAGCCCAGAGCCTGTCTGTTCCTCTTCCTTCTGAATGCTCTTCATCCACCATGCAGTTGCTTATACCCTCTTCATCTCACTCTCCTTGCCCACAGGCACCAGAGCTCCGAGAAGGTCTGGGCCTTCACAAGTAGTGACTGGTTTAAAACCTATCTGTGTGTAAGGAATGGACAGACACTGCGTCCTTAAAGAGTACACTAAAGGAAAAAGAATTGTTTTCCTCATGAAAAGACCAAGCCATGTGCAAGCTGAGAAACATCCGGAAGGGCCCAGATCTCTTCCACCTTTTTTCCTGAGCTACAGTGAACTTTTCAAACAATGTCACTTAAACAGGATGAGCTGAGGACATGTATGCAAGTGTCAGGCACAGTTCTTTTTCCAGGTACCTCAGCCTCAGTCAGCACAGCTCCTCCGACATGGGGTTCAGTCAGCCACAGCAGATGTTCTGTCGTTATCAGTGTGTAGCAAATGACCCAGTACTGCTCCTCAGACCCTCCAGATCTCCCCCTCCTCTTCCTTCATTCTTGGGTCCAGTTGCTCAGCTCCCTGTTGACTCAGTTTCCCTGCATGTGGGAAACACATTCTTTGCCTTCTGCATCTCTGCCCTGAACTGACTTCACTGTCCTCGGCTTCTGAAATTCCTGTTTATATAGTTAGCTTCCCACAGCTAACATAAGCTCTGCTAATCAAGTAGAGCCTCTGTGTTCCTCACTTTGGATGAGGGTGCAGAGGTGTGGGTGGGTCTACCACCTTTGTTTAAGCCAGTCCCTGGCCATGTAGGAGATGTGCGTAGAGGGAAAGAAGGAAGGTGGAGAGACTTCGGGGGAGGGGGGGGAGGAAGTAGTTAATGTGCTTGTTTTGACAGTTTACTGCTATCTTCTTTATTTCTGGTGAAGGCAATTGACCGAGGTCTGGGCTTTGAACTTATCTATGGCCCTGCTATTAGAGACTCAACGATGAGAAGGTACACAATTTCCAATGCCCTCAATTTGATGGAGATCTGCAAAGGAAAGGTATAGTTGCAGAACCAAGGACACTTTTTACCTCTGGCATTTACTTAGTAATGTGCTGGTGCTATCAACTCTTTCTTAACCTTAAGCAAAAAATTCTCAAAAGACACTAAATTCCTCCATTTCAATGAGTCCTACAGGATTTGGTAAAAATTTCCAAGGGCATAGTAAGATATGGAGGAAAAGATATATCAAATTTTTGATAAGGAATTTGCACTTTGCCACAATGAAAAGACTCCTAGATAACAGTTGTTTATCTGATTGAATTAAAGTTTTAAACTTCATTTGTCTGCACTAAGTTGCTAATGAAGCTTGTTCTGCCTTTTGTATTGGCTGCCTTGAGTGTGACATGGAAGTTTTCAGTATTTAATTATTTACTTTATCTTTAAAAGAAGTTGGTATTTGAGGCTTAAATGTTAAGGGGGGCTGCTGGTCAATTTTATCAACTACAAGATTAATGTTGCTCACTTTCTATCTTATAGAATGTAATTCTGTCCAGTGCTGCAGAGAGGGTAAGTATGGTGTGTAGTATTTTGTCTTTGTAGTTACAAAACCTCACTATGTTTTTTATAACAACTGAAATAGTGTCATGTGTTGCCTATTTGTGCTTTAACTGCATTTGTTCATAGTAACTGCTAAAATGTATCCCATTCATTTGGGCTTCAATTTTTGCCATATATATATTTATATTTGTGATGTAATTAAATAATTTTGCCTTGTTAAAAACTCTTTACATGATTTATTTATATTTTTAGAAACCTATCACAATTATAAGAACCTTATGAAATTTGCCTCTTTGGATACTTAGTTGCATCTTACTGTAAATAATTAATGTTCATAACATCTCATTTTCTTTTCCACTTTTCCTGTTTTAGCCTTTGGAAATAAGAGGACCATATGACGTGGCAAACCTGTATCCTCTCAGAGTTCTCTCTAAAAGCCTCTGTGCACATTAGATGGAGGGGCTTGTGTTGATCAGCAAACAACTTTCAAGGGTCAGCTCCATCCTTCCATCTTGTGGCTCCTGAACATCACACTCATACCACCTGAATTGGCAGCAGGCAGCCTTACCTGCTGAACCATAGCACTGAACTGGAATTTTCTCTTAGAAAATTGAGTCAAAAGTGGTATCAGAGTTTAGTTGTAACTTTACTGAACAATAGCCTCAGAAGAAGATTATAGCAGGCCGTAAACTTCCCCGTCCTTCTGCTTTTGGATTAAACAGCAGAAAAGAGAAACCAGAGCCTCTACATGGGCAGCACAGTTAAATGAGACTTCTCAGATGCAAGTTTCTGTTAAAATGGGTTTCTGTCCCCATCCAGCCAGAGGTCCAGACCCACAGACCTGCCATCCCAGACTCCTTAGCTGCTCCCCGCTGCTCAGGCCCCCAAAATGACTCATTTATATTAGCTTCATGCTGTTTGGCCTATGGCTCAGGCATGATGCTAGCTAGCTAGCTCCTTCATCTTAACTCAGCCCATTTCCATTCATCTATCTGCCACGTGGTCCATGGCTCACCTGTGTTCCTTATATGCTTCTTCTTTGGGCATCTGGCTGGATCTGTCTCTGACTCTTCCCTCCTACCTATGCTCTGATTTCCCCACCTACTTTTTCTGTGGTGCTTGTCATGGGCCAAAACAGTCCTTTATTCACAGCATATAGAAAGCCATTTCCACATCAGGTTTTCATTGGGCTCAGAGCTGCTGTAGAGTTAGTGTGTCTGCTACTGACCAGGTGAGCTCTCATGGTCATTTGTGTTTGTCTCATATTCTTGGCTGACTCTGGTTGAAAACTTTAATAGCCCATCAGAGGGCTGCTGTTTGGGCTGTCTGAAGGCGAAGCCAGGGCTGCTGTGTCCACAAACTGCAGAGCTGCATTTCTCCACGGAGGTGAGCATGCTACTAGAGTGAAAGCCGAATGGTCATGTTGAGTCAAGTTACTGTCAATCATTTGACATTTATCTGCTTTATTATCCTTCCTACTTAGTTCCTACGACGTTTTCTCAACCAGTTCTAACTGCACAATCTGTTCCTTGCCCTCACTTTAGGCTTTACTTTGTATAGTGTGTGCATTGTATATAGTTTCCACTATGGGAATGACTGTTGAATGTGTTCCTTCAAGCAATAGTGTCCCTGCCTACATTCTCAAAGGCTTTTAACATCCATCCTGCTTGCGTCCTCTGGATGGGCTTGCTCCTTGCTAAAACTAAAGAGTTTCAGAAACAGAAAGGGTAATAGTGGTGTTAGTTTGACAGGATCTAAAAGCGCCTAGCTTCAGACTCACCTGTGACTGTTTATCTAGATTACAGTTAACCCCTGAGAATGGAAAATTGGGTTAATGGGTGTGGATAGGACCACTCCCTGAGTGGGGATCCTGGACTAGATGAAATGGGGAAGCAAGCTGAGCACCAGTGTCCATAACCTTGTGCTCCCTGATTGTGAATGTGACGTGGCCAGCCTCTTCTGGCTCCTATGTCCCTGAGCTCTCCTCCTGAACAGGTATGGTGATGCATGCCTGTAATCCCAGTTCTCAGATGCTAAGGCAGGAGGTCAGAGTTGTCTGGACTATGGATAGAGTTGAAGGCCAGGCTGGGACACATAGTGAGCTCTGTCTTCACTCACTGTCATTTCTATTTTACAGAAACTAGAAAAACTGCTTTTGGAATCATTTCTACAGTGAAGAAACCTCGGGTATCAGAAGTTGACGATGATTCTCTTCCAGCTTGCAAGAAAGCTAAATGTGAGGGTTGATGAAGCCCCCATCTCCTTCCTTCCTTTACAGCTCATCAGTCACAGTGAAAGTAAACTTCTGCTGAGTTGATATTTTCATTGAACTAGAAACCAGAAGTCTATAAAAACAGCTTTATATCCAGACCATTAAAACAGCAAATAAAACCCAGTGAGGCGTTTTCTAAAAACTAACAGTTTACTTAATTTATATATACTGTAAGAAAAAACCTATTTTATCCTTTATGTGAATAATGAATAACAGTAGGAACACCAAAGTAAGATGATTCCGTATTTTAAGACATTGAAGATAAATAAAGTAATTTTTTTTTTCTACTTGATACATATGGATTTTTATATTTTACTATCCAAGAAAGTAGTTATTTTGAAGACTTAAACCCTATTATAAGGGTCACTTTTATTGAGTTGCAGTTCTTCCAGAAGGACGGCTGACATTGTAGGAGCAGAAGGAACTCACGTGAGGGTGCGTAGCCTCTTCATTTGCTACCTTCTGCCTTCAAGCTGTACTTAAAATAGATTCCTCCTTGTTCTTAATACATATCAGTGATTTCCCTAATTGCTAAACAGTTCAAAGTATTGTTTTAAAAAAAAAAAACCCTTTAAAATAATTTATTTTTAATAAGTTCACCAGGCTAAGTAGAAGTTGTTATTTTTGTAAATATCTGTATAATGATGTAAGGATCCCCCAAGACATAATGCAGTTAACTGGGGGGGGGGGGGCGGGGGAGATGAAGAGCACTGTTCTGAAGAATCTGAAGAGAAGGCTAAGTGAGTGCTCTCTGCCAGTCTCACCGATTTAGGTGATGAGAGCACATGTTGGAAGCAAACAAAGCTTTGAGATTAGGACACTTTAGTCCGGGAATGTAAGGACATCTCACTTTTAAAAAGTAGGATATATTACTCCTTATAATGCATTATTCATTACCATATTTTTAGGAGAAATGAGAGGAAAAAGAATATCCAAATACATGCCAAAAAGATGTGATTAAAAAAGTAGTATCTATTACACAAATTCTATTTGGTATCATATCACTAATAAAAACCTGGAGCCAGATATTGAGGAAACCCACAATATCAGAGAGATAAACTACAGCCACTTCTCACCCAGCCAACTCCTCAGGCTGCAAGTCTGTTTTCAGCGGAGCAAAGGAGTGCCAAGTAAAGCTGAACTCACTCTCTCTGCCCAGCCATCCCACTTCCCTGTTCAGCTCTCCTAGAGCTAGGATTAAAGGTGGGTGCCACCACTGCCTGGCTCTGTTCAGCTGTGAACTTGCAAAGATCAGACTGATGGGATTAAAGTCAGGGGTCACCCTCCCTGACCTTCATGGCTTGTCTCTTTGCTAGGCTCTGTCCTCTCCTATTTCAGACTATTTTTATTAAATATACAATAACATCTACTCTCCAGGCCTGGTGGTTCCCAGCTGTAATTTCAGTACTGGGGAGGCTAGAACAGGAGAATCACAAATTTGAGGCCAACATGGCCTACATATGTAAGTAAGAATAGTGGAGGAATGTCACACAAGTTCTTCTGGAGTTTGTACACACATGTAAAGCATCATGGCAACTATAAAATCAAACATCAGTGATTGTGTTCATTGAATACTATTCACAATGAAAGATAAGGAACCAGCCTAGACATCTGTCAACAGATGAATGGATAAGAAAATGTGCATACATTGATTGTTAACATCGATAATCTGCTTGACAGGAGCAAGAATCAGCTGAGAGACAAACTTGTGAACATGCCTAAGGTAATTATCTAGATTAGTTCATTGAGTGGGAAAAGCCATCTTTCCACGGGCTAAGATCTTAGATCTTCATAAAAAGGAGTTTTATATATATATTATATATATATATATATTTTTTTTATTAAGTTAGCATGTACAGGCATTCATCACTTTCTGCTTCCTGTCTCTGTTTGCAATTGACCAATAGCTTCATGCTCCAGCTGGCATGCCTTCCCCTCCATAATGGATGTAAGCCAAATTAAAACCTTTCTTCTTTTCAGTTGCTTTGTTCAGACACTGTTGCAGCAATGAGGAAGTTAATACAGACATACAGTGGAACTTTATTCAGCTGTAGAAAGAACAAAATCAAGGCTCCTGCACCTGCTTCTAGATTATTGACCTGGAACCCCAGGGCCCACAGGTTAGAAGGAGAAAGCTGGTCTGTGCTCCCCAGGACATGATGTCCCTCCTTCCCCCGGTGCCCATGTACCCCCACACAAAATAAATCTAAATGTTTTCTTTTATTGAAAATAGGTTTCTACATGATATATCCTGATTATGTTTTCCCCTCTACTCCCGGCTCCCCTCCACCCCTCCCGTCCTTCATCCCCTTTCAGTCTCTAGTTAGAAAACAAACTGGTTTCTAAGGGATAATAATACAATATAATAAAAACTAACTCTTCAGAATAGGCTAAAACAACAGAAGGAGCCCAGAAACAGATAAAGACACAGAGACCCATTTGCAAACTCTGCATAAAATTTTTTAATTTGAAGGAAGAAAGAACCCTAACAAGGCATGAGAATGAACCTCCAAAGATACTGAGTTCTTGTTGGCATCTACTGCTGTCTTGACGCCTACCCTCAGAGTAGTTTATTTCCCCCAGTGAAACTCTGTTAGAGAAAACTAAGTTTTCATTTGCGAGTGTCTGTGAGTTGGAGATGTCTCCTGGGTTAGGGAAGGTCGTGTGTTCATGTCTCTTAGTTCTAGGACCCCGTCTGGTGCAGACTCATGCCAGCCTTGTGCTTGTTGCCTCTGTCTGTGTGTCAGATGTGTTGAGAGAGCTTTATTTCCTGGGTGTTCCCCATTCCCTCTGGTTCCTGCGCTCTTTCTGCCTCCCCCACCACAGGATTCCCTGAATCCTAAGACAGATTTAATGGAAACATCAAGTTAGGGGCTAAGTATTCCAAGGTCTCTCAGGTTGTGGGTCTCTATATTTGGGCAATGAACTGAGTATAGTAGAGTATTATTAGGAGTCATTTTACTGCTACCAAAATAAGCCAGTTGTATTTGGTTTTACTCTAGGTCCCTGGGATAGCCTCAGATTCTTGGTCACCCAAGCAATAGGTTTCAGTCAGATCAAATGCTAGTTACTCTACAAGCTTTGTGCCTACATTACATGCAGGACACAATTTCTGAAAGCTACTGTATTCAGTTTCCACACTACCTCTCCAATGGCCCTTAATTTTATCTGTCTCTCCCCATAAACTCTCCCTTGTCCCTCTTCCCTCCCAATCCTCACTTGGTCCTCCGAGTCCCTACCCCATCACAACCATAACAATAGCTATTCTAGTCTCCCTTTCTAGGGATATTTATCTGCATCACCTCCAAGTCCCTGACTCTAGTAATCTCTGTGGTTCTACAGATTATAGCTTGATTATCATTTAACAGCTAATATCTACATAAGCAAAAACATAAATTTGTCTTTTTGGGTCTGGATTACCTCAGGATGATTTTTTTCTAGTTCCATCCATTTACCTGCAAATTTTTTATTTCACTTTTTTAAAACATCTTAGTAATATTCCCTTCTGTGAATATACATTTTCTCTGCCAATTCTGTTAAGGAACATCTAGATTGTTTCCAGTTTCTGGCAGTTATGACTAGACCAGCGATTAACATGGTTGAGCAAGTGTCTCTATAGTAGGATGAAACATTCTTTGGGTATTTTCCCAAAAGTGGTGAATCAGTTCCCATCTTTCTGAAGAACCGCCACACTGATTTCCATAGTTACCTTACAAGTCTGCACTCCCACCAGCAGTGGAGGAGTGATCCCCTTACTCCACATCCTCTCCAGCATAGGCTGTCCTTGTTCTTTTGATCTAGCCATTCTGGTGGGTGTAAGATAAAGTCTCAGAGTAGTTTTGATTTGAATTTTCCTGATGATTGATGTTGATCGTTTCTTTAAGTGTGTTTCAGCCATTTGAGTTCCTCCTTTTGAGGATTCCCTTGAGATAGTGGTGATGCTCACCACTAGGATTTGCTAAAGGAGGTAGAGGCAGAAGGAGCATGAGTTCAAAGCCAGTAAGAATGGCCATCCTACCAAAATCAACCTATGATTCAATGGAACCCCATCAAAATTCCAACATAATTTTTCACAGATCTTGAAAGGACAGTTCTCAGCTTCATATGGTCACACACACATGATAGGTAAAACAAAATAAAAGAATTACTAGAGTTATGACCATCTCTGACCTCAAACTCAACTACAGAGCTTTATGTTGGAAGGCCTTGCTGCCTAGTCAGAAGTTGCAGACTGTCATGGCCTGTCAACTTTTTCCAAAAGCTCTGTGTGTGATATGGAGATTCCCTCCTTCCCCAGGGAAACTTCCTGCTCTCTACTGGCCCTTATCTGGAAAATGTCCCTGGACCCAGAGGACTGGCCTTATCTGAAAACTGTCTCTAAACCAGATGCCTAATTTATCTTTAGCTTACCAGTGGAACACATTCCTGCTAGAAGCCTCCCCTGCTGCACATATGATAACTAAGACTTGTGCTTGAAGCTCTGCTATAGGACCCTACTGTCATATAGGATCATGCCACTTAATGCCAATTAGGATTGTCCCCAGACTCTACAGTCCTATAATTTCTTATACTCTGGAATGAAGTTGAGCTGATTCACAGGTCTATAATCCTATCTACTCAGACTAAGGTGAGAGGGTCACAAACTCAAGGATTGCCTAGAGTACAGTGAGTTCAAGGCCATCCTGGGCAATTTAGGGAGCTCTTGCCTCAAAAAAGCAACAAAAGGAAACAAAACAGTGGACAGGGGCAGGATACATCTCAGTCTTGAGGCACTGAGGCCCTGGGTTTAAACTCCAGTATTGAAAATAATAAAGACTAGCAACAGCCAGATTTCAAAGATGTTTTAAGAGAAGTTAAGGAGTTTGCATTTGATCCCAAGAGAAATGGGACAACATTGAAAGGTTTGAAAGAGAAGACCCATTAGATCAGCTTTGCATATTCGGAAACTTCTGGCTGCACTAGAAACAGCAGGAGGAAGTGAGGGCAGAGAGGGAGGGTCTCGGATGTTCCAAGAGCACTTGCTTCACTTCCAGAGGACCATGGTTCAGTCCTTAGCACTCACATTGGGTGGCTGGATACAACTCCAGTTCCAGGAAATCCCAGACCCTCTTCTGGCTTCTGTGGGCTCCTGCACACATGTGCTACACACACACACACACACACACACACACACACACACACACACACACACACACACACACACACACACACACACACACACACACACACACACACCTTTAAAAGAGTGGTAAGCAAACCTGAAGGCCAGGAGGCAGGAGGGATAACCCTGATGTTGCAGACCTTTCCTAGATTGGATGGCACAGATTACAGAGCAGACTTACAAGATGTCAGCATGTTTGATAAGACTTGGTCATTGATTAAAAGGGTTGAATGAAAATAAAGTCAAGAACAACTTCCAGAACTCTCCATTGGCAAAGATGAGAAAGGAAACAAGATAAAAGACCAGCAGATCTGGTTGGGGTGGGGCTGACACTTGTAAAAACTGTGATAGAAATGGAGTTTCTTCCTCAAGTACCCCTCCTACTCCCAAAGAGAACCAGAGCTGGTCTTCAGCTAAATGCATTCACTACGCTGTCCTGTGTGCCCTCTACTACTTTATGGGTACAGATATTTAAATATGACAATGCAATGCTTACTTTTTGCTCTTTCCCCTTCTAATCTTGGAGTCAAAGAGGCTCAGATAAGACACTGGTCATATACAAACATATCCAACTAATAAGGTCAAATCTCAACATGAGCAAGAGAAACACTGTATTGGAAGCCCTTACTGGAGCCATAGCTTAGATCTCTCGTTCTCAACCTGTGTGGGGGTCCTGTCATCGGAGTTGCTGAGGATCACCAGGAAACAAAGATGTTTACATTATGACTGATAACAGCAGAAAAACTAGTCATGAAGTAGCAGTGAAATTCTATGGCTGGGGTCATCACAGCATGAGGAATTGTGTAAAAGGTTGCAGCATTAGGAAGATGAGAGCCACTGCCTTAGATCACAATGCTATGGGGAAGACAGAAGGTAGCAAAAGGGTTAGGAAAGAACTGAGAGAATGATATCTGCCATTCAGTTCTCCATGTGAGAGGGAAGCTTTGTGGGTCAGTAAGAAAACAGACAGAAAAACATTTCAGATCATCCTCCCAACTCCATGTGTGTTCACAGCTGGGTGAGTGGAAGATGTCTTGGTTACAGACTGCCTGTACTGTCCCACAAATTAGTAGAGGCAAGTAAGGGGTTAGTGTATGCAGCCCTACTTGATGTGAGTTTCGGGGGAGCACAGTGCTGGAGTTTGGTGAGTCTTCCTCATATGTCCCAAATTCCAAACATTCCCTACACAGAGCATGTCGATGCCTTTCTGCTGCCTGCAGTAACCCCAAATCTCCACCACATATGGGCCTCCACATTTCAGACACTGAGAGAGCACCCCAGAGTTCCCCTTCATTGAACCTAAGACAGACTGATATTACCTATTTCTATTCATTTCTTTAATCCTTGTCTGTCCAATGGTGCTGAGACTATCTGTTTTTCACATGAGGGGGCTTTAGTGCCTCAGCATTTGGCAACAAAACTTTTCCCATTGGAGGTCAAAAGCCATTGACCCAGAATGTTCTCTCATGGAAGGCCTCTGACCGTGTCAGCGTCTGTCCACAGTTCGATGATTGATAAGCCCCTAATTTAGTGAGTCAAGCCCTGAAGACAACTCAAGAAGTGCTGCTATTAACCTGCAGTAATAATTCTGTCCACCAGGGGTCTCTTCCACACCATTGCCGTAAAACACCAGTTTTGTTTTTTAATTGTAGTTTGCAGCCTCCTACAAGGTAAGGCAAGAGCTGGTTAAAAAAAAAAAAAAAGCAGATTCACAGGCCCTGTCTGAGACCAACTGAGGACGTTTATCAAGAAAGATACCCAAGTGACTTGCCAGCACATAAGTGCTGAGACTATAGTTTCTACAGGACATTTTTTTCCTTCCCCTTCTCCATTTCTTATTGTCTTTAGATTTATCTTATTTTAATGTGTATGAGTGTTTGACTGCATATATACATATATATGTTTGTGATATAAATGCCTAATGCCTGTGGAAATCTGTAGAGAGCATCAGATCCTCTGGGACTGGCTTTATGGATGGCTGTGAGTCATTATGTGTTGCTGGGAACCGAACTCAGTTCCTCTGCAAGAACATCTAGGACCATTAACCACTGAGCCATCTTCCAAAATCCTTAGGCGTTTCTAATCTGAAAAGCTTGGAAAACACTGATAAATAAGCATCTTCCTAAATGATTCTTTCTGCATGAGAATTTCCAGCACTGCACTGACAACGAACTTAGAACATAGTTTAGAATTTGTTTTTATTATGAATATAAAATATACATACAATACAATATACATTTACACATAGACAGTGTCTTTGCTTTTGCCTTTTATTTCATGGACTCAGTTTATCATGACCTCACTGTCCACTCCCTCTACCTCCTTACACTCATGACATTCTCTTAACCTTGGGACATTGTGTGACTTGGTAAACAACCAATCAAACTGAGTTCAGTGTCTGTCCTGCAGAACTGCTTCCACCTCCATCCTTGTCCCCATCACCACATGCCTTCTGTTGCTTCATTCAAATATCAGCAGTGAGAATTTAGAAGAGAGCTGCAATGATCACCTTACCATTTAAAAATACCTTGAATAGCTCTATGTGACTGTGGACGAAAGTATGCAATTAGACACCATTCACCCATGTGGTTTAAGATCTATGGGAAGATGCTCAATGCTGCATACAATTTTGTCCCTCCCCCAAATGGCTCATGAAAGCCTGAATACCAGCATTATGAAAATAAATAAATATTAAATAAATAAATAGGAATAAATAAAAACGGTGAGCATCACTAAAGGAAATTTTAACGCCTATAGCCAAGCGCATTCTTGGGGCGTCTTTATATCTGTCTCCCTACCCTCTGGCAAACAAAAGCTGGGCTTTACAGCTGGTTGCTCTTCCATAGGCAATGCCTGGAAAATGCCTGTGAGCAGTTCCTGTTGAAGAGTCTCCTTCCTTAGAATGTCGCTATGCGAGAGGTTTTGTAGCCATTCTCTTTGAGGCTGTCAAATATTGCTTTGGTTCCATTCTGCCAGTGCAGTACCAGATCCATGGGCGTCTTCCCAGCCTACACAGAAGAAAGAGATGTTTGAGTTCCCGGTGTCTTATGTTGCTGAGGTATATTATCTAAGTATATGCTTTTTACTATTAGTGACCTACTGTTTATTCAAACTATTCTGTCTCTGATTTTCATGGGTTTTGTTTGTTTGTATTTTAGTCTCTCCCTCCATCATCTACAGAACTATTCCGGTATTGGTAAAAGTCTCTGACCCCTAGGTACTAAAATAACAAGAAAGCCTCAAGTCATTGTGAAGTTGAAGAAATGTGTATGGATATTTCCAGGACCTTGCAGAAGGTTTCTGAGGAGACATTATCTAAATGCTGATGGTAAATATATTGCCACCAAGCCATCGGATAACCAGCCAGTTGCCCCACCCCCTCAGCTACTGACTGTTCTGTAAGCTTCTCACAACTTCTCAGAATTTTCACCAGGGCTTCTTATAAAATTTACCTTCTTTGAAATTGGTGTTAGTGACATGTAAATAAATAATTTTCCAGTCTCAAATTTGATCTCCCTTGTGCACACGTCTTAAGATATTTATACATATTAAAGCCACGGCACTTCTCAATTCTCCTCTTTAGATATGAGAAGTCCTAAGTATTTCTATCTGTATTCAGCTCAGAAGTACTCTTGATCCCAGAGGTTATAGACTGGTAGCTTTGATATGCTAATCAACACAGAAACCTCCTTTTTTTGTTCAGGTTAGGGGAAGGAGGGAGGGAGGGAGAGAGAAAAGAATCAAGAAATTTTCTATGTGCATTTATGACTTACAAAAAAAGTTAGGAAAGACTTCTCATTCTACAGTGCCTCAAGGTACTGGAATGGAGAAGAGCCACTACCAAGTAACCCACACAGGCCCTGCCCTAGTAGCCACTCACTAATGTCACTTAATGTGACCTACCTGTCCCTGGTGACTATATGCATACCATTCATTTCTGCTTATAGTCTTTAACTGCTTGTAAAAAAACAAAATCAAACCCTTACCTTTGAATCTTTGAAGATTTCCTCTAAAGTACATTAGATTCATTTTTAAAGAGAAAACATTGGGTGATAACCAATGCCAGTGCCTAGCACAGTGGACCCTGCTGCTAACATTTCACAAGCCAAGCAGGCTCCATCTAACCACTTGCGATCATTCTTTCTTCTAGTCACCAAGCCAGGTCCCACTCCCACTCCATGTAGCTTTGAACCTAGGACCCTTTCCACAGGTGTCCGGTACTTCTGGGATTTGGGGCACACTTAGCTTTTTAAATTGTTCTTTCTGCCTCACCGTAACAGGATAAGAGGAAGTGGTCATTGTCTCAAGAAGACATTTCCCCTTTTGTAACAATTCTCCAAAACCTCCAAGAGCATTTCTTTGGTGATTCATGATTATTCCTCCTTCTGATCTTTAAGCTATGGTAGATGATGTTTGTCTGGGGAATGTAGCCATGAGGGTAAGTTGATTACATTCCCCATATACCGGTGAAGTTAAATTAATATGTATACTTATGTAGGAATTCTTGGGACTGAATTTAGGAAATTATTTTAAGACATGCATATAAAATGGAGAATGAATAGTAATTATCTTTTTTTATAAATCAGAAAAAGCATGGTGGCCCCTGGAAGAATGGCAACGTTTTACACTGTTGTCAGGAAAGGACTATTTAGAATTTCCCAGGTTGGATATTGATTAATTTCAGTCTCTGTGTAATTTAGGGCTATTTTGAAAAAGGTAGGTGTATTCATTCCTACCTATTCCAGGCTCTATTCAGCCAGGAATGAATGACCAAGGCAGGCTGGAATTATCCAATGTAGTTTTGATTTTTATTTTTTAAGATTTATTTATGTATTTTATGTTTATGAGTGCTCTGTCTACATGTATGCCTGCAAGCCAGAGGGCACTGGTTCTCATTACATATGGTTGTAAGACACATGGTTGCTGGGAAGTGAACCCAGGTCCTCTCTCTGGAAGAGCAGCCAGTGCTCTTAAGCACTGAGCCTCTCTCCAGCCCCACAGTGTGTGTTTTAAAGGTGACAATTTTGACCATCCTTTATTCACGACCAGTCTTTCAAAGAACTAGGATCCAAGGACAGAGTAGCTCTAGTTTCCCCTGTATCTGACCCTGTGACCCGAGTCCTTGTCAAGTTTCACCCTGTCCTTATGAAAATAGACAATCTGAACCATCAATGTTTCTCAAAAGTTGCTACCATGAGAGTAATACTTTCAAGTATTTGGGGAATTCTGTAAAATAGGAGCTGACCAGTGGTACTCTGGCTTTGGCTACTTACACAGTTCTTGACGTTGAGATCTGCCCCAAAGGTCATCAAGAGCCGAATCATCTTATAGCGATTCAGCCTCACAGCATCGTGCAGTGGGGTATCTCCTTCCTAGAAGCAGAATGAGCAGGTGTAGTAAGTGCAAAGCCAGGAAGTGGGTCCTGCCAGGGTACCCCAGCTTGCCTGAGTGATTTCAAATATGGTGTCTCAGCCCTGTCAACTACTCACTCTGTCCTTAGCATTGAGATCTGCCTCACAGGCGATGAGGTGCTCAGCACAATCATAGTGACCAGTCCTCACTGCCACATGCAGCGCTGTGCTGAGCAGCTAAAACAGAAAACAGAGAAAGGGTGAGGTCTCTTTCAAGGACTCATGGCTGAAGTGTCCACAGAAGGGACTAGCATGGACAGGCAGGAAGCAGAAGCCTAAGGAAGGGCAGGGGATACCTTGTCACGGGCGCTGATTTTGGCACCTTTGTTAAGCAACAGTTTCAGGACATCTAGGTTTCCTCCACGACATGCCCAGTGGATGGCTGTGGATTCAAGCTATTTGGGAAAGAAAAAACACAAGACAAGACAGTGAGTGTGAAGGAGAATCTTGTCAGGGGTAGGAGGTGTTGGTCTTTAATTTCAAAGGCCCAGAGAATATGAGCAACTGATAGCTTTGGATGTTCCTGGCCTTGAGAACCACTTCTGAAGTTCTAAATATCTCTGCTAAACTGTGTATGAGTGGCTGGATTTGTGTGTGTGTGGTTAGGAAGCTTTTAATAAATCTGATCACATTCCAGAATCTCTTAATCTGGATGGAACACCCACCTTGTCCCAGGTACCTGTCTTTCTTCGGCCATATAGCTCTGCTGTGGTTTATAGGAGCATAGCCTGGGGACCTCATCTGTCAATCACTGTGGCTACTGTACATTGCACTTAAGAGATTGCCATATCTCTGCTTTGTTTGGTACATCTCTGGATTTCCAGATTCCAAGCTTGGGGGTTTGGACTTCTTTTCATCCAAACTTTCTAATTACTAGTTTCATAATTTTTTTCAATACTCTGTCCTTTGATTCAATCCAGGCTAAGTTCTTTGGATTTTTCTTACTCCTTTTCCATTTTACCATAATGTCAGATTGAGCTGCGTATAAATAAATGAGGCATTTTTCCAGTTCAATCTTCAGGGTATAAAATATATTGTATACTGGTCTTTATGGAAATCACAGTGGCTGATTGTTAAGGTCTGAATAGCAGCCACTTTCCTTGGACGTGATTCATTTAGTATGCAGCCTGACTCCAAATCTCATCGGTGGCAATTGGCATCCATCATATAAAGTATGCAGCTAGGAAATTCTCATGCATCGCTGGCAGCCAAGGGGCCAGGAGCAGGCTGCGCTGCCTGGTAGGAAGAATGGAGTGTTGAAAGGCCAGGAATGCTACTGACTTGATAATGACCCAGACTCTGGTGAGGTTAGTGAATTCCGCTCAACAACTCTCACTTCCTCCTCTCCTTGCTCTGTCTGGAAAATACTTTCCACATGACCTAGTCTCATCAGCCAACTTCCCTTTGTATGGAGAAATGAGCTTTTGACTAGTTATCTCAGATCAATTTTCAATCCAATTGGGCCAGTTTTTCATTGTACATTTTCCCGAGTTTTCAGATAATCTGCTTGTTTTGGCTCATTTCCAAGCAAAGAAATATATTTACCATATCACGGAATTCAATCTGAGCCCCAGCCTCCATTAGCTTCTCCACAATTGCCAAGTGTCCTTCTAAGCATGCTCTATGGAGAGCGGTCCGTTTATACTGTCAAAGATTAAAACAAGAGATAGTGGTGTGTATAAAAATGTGCATAATCCTTTAAGAGCTATGAAGCTACGACTATGATGACCTAAGTGATAGGAAGGCCAAGATGTTTTTATGAATCAGAATGCCAGAGCTCACTGAAATTGCAGGATTATAATAATTATCTGACAACTAGAATGGGAGCTTCCTGTCCTAGACCCTCCCAAAGTGCTAAAGGCCGAGGCCAAGGGATGTGAATTCCAAACCTCAAAAACCATCTCAACACTAAAATGTCCCCTTCTGTATTTGCTCATGCCAAGCCCAGCAGATGGTTTTCTTCCATCCAGAATTGGTGCTAGATTGGACATTTAAAAACCACTCCATTCAATTTTTAAAGAAATGAAACGGCTGTGGTGTGAGCTGCCCTCTCAGTTGACTGAGAAGCAATACAGAGTTGCAATTTCTGACAAGTTGGCTTTGCATTAATGAGACGTTAGGCTAATAGGATGAGAGTGTGCTTACAGACAGATACACTGAGTCGAAGGCAACAGCGCACAGGAGCTGCTCCAAATTAGGCAGTGACAAAGCTAGCCTGGGAATTCCATCTTTCCCTTCTAATGCTGAGCTATTTGGGTCTGATCAAAGACACTGTAATAATATCTTTCTCCAGGAGAAACGTTATGGCCTTGCATTCTATCCAAAGGATCTAAGAAGTTAAAGACAAAATGCCTTCATATAAATCAGGCAGAATTATATGAGAACGGGAAAAGTCCACACAATCCATCATGCTAATCTAGTTTGGGGGGGGGGGTGTTGGGGAGAACAATACTTTCATTTTTATACTCCTGGCAGATGTAGCAGCAGCTGGAGAAACTTGGGTGGGAGGCATTGCAGACTGTATTTGCCAGCCTACAGGAAGGCATGAGTCTTACCTCATCGCAGACGTCAGGGCTGTTCTTGTCTGACAGGAATTTCTCTACGACTGCCAGTTTGTTCTCCAGTGCAGCTTTCAGAAACCTGGGTACATCCACAGCTTCAGTCTAAGGAGAGGGCGGAGGAGAGAGAGGAAGAGACAGGAGAGAGCAGGAAGTGTCCGGGAAGGTGGAAGAGAATGAAGAGAAAGGAGGGAAGGAAGGGGGGGGGGAGAAAGAGAAAGTGGTCAGAGGCTCTGCAGCCACCTTTCCTAGGAGGCGCTGGCCCCGCATCCCACAGTGCACCCTCCTGGAAACCAAGCTGCCCTTACTATAGTTTCAGGTTCCGCTTCCTTCACAACTGGAACTTTAGTTCTCTTGTATTTTTTTCTTTTCTTCAGTTGAATGATTATTTCAAGGTCTTCTAAGCTTTCAAGCTTTGATCTCTGTTCTAATTTTTTCTTTTTGAGCTGAAAGAGAGAAGAAATCAGATGGTTAAAAATATGGTGAGTTCTAACTATGGTAGTGTATAAACAAAGCCTGTAAGGGCTGAGGGACGTGTGTGAATAGTTTGCTCATGAAGGGAATTTAAAAGACTTTTAAGTAAATGTCTGACTTCAGTGATTTCTTTTTCATTAAATAAGTATCTGGAGTCTAATTTTAATCTAAGTCATATTTAATTCTCTGCTTGTAGATGTAGCCCTTGACTAATTGGAAGGAGGTGCAATGTAATCATTTTGTAATTAGTCCCCATATTTCTATAGAATTTGGTTTCTCACTCTCAAAAACCAAAGTATCCTTTACCTAGGAAAGAAAATACATATCAAGTTCTCAAATATGATGCCATCCTCTCTCAAGTGGCCCCCGCTACTCAGAGATCACTGCCAACAAGTGCACTTCTTATGTTAGTAAGCTACAAAACTTCAGTTAAAAACCTCCAACAAAAATAATGTCAATAAATATAGCAAACTTATTCTATGAGCCATGATAACTAATGTTATCAAAAAGAAGAAATCCTGGCTCAACATTAAGTAAAGAGTGTGCCCATTGGGGCTTCCCAAGTTATAATTACCTTTCTGTCTTTGACCAAAACATGGCCCTAGCACATGAAATCATTGATTCTGAATCCAGAGGTCATGGTCTCATTTAGGGATCATCTCCCAAATCATTTCCATGTATGCTACTTCTTTGCATTTGGGGGAGGCTTAAATTTGGTGAAGAAACATTTTTACAATGGTTTACTTTCCTTCTCTCCCTTCTTCAAGGATCTCCACACTCCAGGCTCCCACTAGATTCTGTGGAAGATCCTCACCTCTGTCTCTCTCTGTTTCTCACTCCTCCATTGTTGCTCCCCCAGGTTCACATGGTGGACTGGAAGTGTCTTCAAATCCTCTTGTTTCTCCATAGCAACGGCAGCTTCATATTCTCCATCTCTGAAATCCCCAGGAAGGAATTCTCCTGTGTCTCCATTGCTGTTCTTCTTCCCTGTTACCTATCGGGAAGGTGGTGTAGTCAGAAGCAGTGCTAACCATCCTGGGATCATGCTCCACAAAGGATGCTGCGGGAGGTCTTCAGTCCTCCGCCCTGATGACTACCGCGTGCAGGCAGTGTCCTGTCAGAGGCATAACCACAGACCTCCCAGGGTGACCTTCAGCTCCATCTTACCCTCTTAGGAATAAGACAAGGCATGCGCTAGGTTGACACACATAAACTTACTCTTAAGGAAATTCACTAACATACCCCTCTGACTTTTCAATTCCTTCATTTCAGCCTTGAGTTGTAGAGTGTCCAGACATTTATCTTTGCAGCAAAGCTGTACCCCCAAGTCATGATAAGTACATTATTGCAAATCATAGCCATGAAAGCCAAGGAGAAGGCAATAAACAAGAAATGTGCAGAAAATGCATCATTGTCAGCTCTGATTTTTTTCTCACTTTCCCTTTGTTTCATCACATAAACAAACCCTGTCCCATAGTTGACATTTTCAGACTCCCCTTAAGTTATGTCCCCCACCCCAAAGAATGGGAATCTGAACTCTCAGACAAAAGCCAAGATGAGCCAAGTCTTGTCAGGTAAAAAAAATGTGTCTTACATACCAGCTCCTCTACTCTCCGCACCATCATGTTGGCAGCAGTGAGCCTGTATGATTTCCTCTCGTGGATGAACCCCTGGAGTTGGCCCTGCAGAGCCCCTCCACATCAGCTGGTTATATAGTCAGGGCCTGGTGAGATAATCTTCCAACCTGGGAAGTCAAGTATCACCCCTGCCCCCACCGATGGCCAACTCAGAGGCAGGTGAATTTTCATTCCAGACTTAGTGTCTGGGAAGCCCAAGAGGGTGGAGATGACAAGCTGGCCACAGTGCATATGAATCAGGAAGAAATGTGAGAGGGCCATTCCTTTGGCAGTGACCACATGGCTCAGCAATGCGAATCATCCTACTTATCGGGAAGCCAGGGACAGCTGTCTGTTAATATTGCACCACATCACTGCTCTTTTTCCTTTTTTGCCAGCTTTCACATGACTAGCCTATTGAGAAAATGCAAGCACTGTGCATCACACTCACAGCAATATCTTTCTGATAACTTGACTTATCAGCACTCCAGTTGGGGGAAGTGTTGCTTCAGGACATCCTATTCCTGTGGATAAACAACCTGAGGGGAAAGAGCTGTGTCTTGGTGGCACTTGTCTATATCTATTTGGAATTCTCTGGGGTGATGTCTGGGGCTAAAATGGCCCTATGACATGCCACTTTATCATCATTATAAGAACTTGAAAGCATTAAGTAATGTACTTTTATTTTATGGTGTCATTGGCCATAATTAGTGCATGGCATGTTTACTGTGTTCTAAAACAGAAGACTAATCAAGACTGTTTCCCTCAAAATGGATCAGTATAGTCCAGAGACAGATATGAGGCCAGTTATTAGCAGAAGCACGACCTTGATGCTGTCATTGAGATAAAGTTTTCAAATGCTGTGTGGGAGAGCTTGAGCGAGCCTGAGGGGGGAAAAAAAAAGATTTGAGGCTGAAGATTGTGGGCTAGTGATAGAGCATTTGCCTAGATGCATGAGGCTATCATGTTCTGTCCCTCGCACTGAAACAAAAATACTTGTTTCTGGCTTCTCATTTGCTGAAGTGTTAAATTATGAAAAATATAAATATTTAAGTTTTTTTATAGTTCAAGGAAAAGATCCTATCTTCAAAGCTACTGGTAAGACCTTTTTTATGAAGGAAGAATGAAAGCAGGGTGTTAGTACTGGAAAGAGGTGTTAATTAGGATGTTATGTTTGTTATATTGACATTTTCTCTCTGTTCCTCCTCAGACTCACCATTCAGCAAACATGGTTGCTATCTCATTCCTTCCACTTAACATGTTCGTCCTATAAATTGTTTCTAGAACCTTCAGAGTGAGGCATTGTCCTAAAAGCCAGCACACCTTCTATTCCATGGGTTCACGTTTCCTAATGTTTTGTCCTGAGAGAGGCAATCAAAAGACAACCACAGCTCTCTTCCTTTTCATGGTTAGCACTGTTGTCTTTGATCGCTTGAAGTGAGAAGCAGCTTATACTGCTTTTTTTTTTCATTCCTGTGGCCTTATGTTCCAGGCCTGACTCAGAACTACAGGGAGAGTGAGAGATGTCCTCTGAGAAAGGACTAAAGGTTGTTTCACAGTCCTGAATCGCAGAGCTCTTTGTGCCTTCCAAGCTCACCTAAGCCAAAGCCCTGGTTTTACAGGGAAGACACAGGCACAGAAACACTAAGCAGCTTGCTATAAATGTGCAGCTAGATGGTGAGGTTCTCATAGTTCCACCCACAAGAAGCAGAAAAATCATAAGACCAGGCCAAATTTCCCGACACAGTTCCTACTCAGATTTACTCAAAGCCCAGATCAAACTGATTAGAGGTTTTCTGTGGGCACATTACATCCAAGAATGCAAAATGGGGTGGAAGACTCACCCAAACGGTTCCTGTCTCCCCTTAGTCTGCCTAGAATAGGTCTGATCCTGAATGAGAAGTTTCATGAAACCCCAGTGAACACTTTGAAGAGGCTGGACTTGAAGGGGTGTTGGAATGAGCTGGATCTCACAAAGAGGATGAACTTAGGAAACACTCATGGTCAGCAAAGCCACTGTCAGGCTGATTTTCCTCAGTGGATTAGGTTTGAAATTAAAAATGAGAGGATCCTCTTTGAATTGTTTATTCTGGTTTGGTTTGGGGGTTTTTACAGTACTGGACATGAACACAAGGCCTCATACATACCTATGCAGGTGCTGTACCACTGAGCTATACTTCAGTCCTAACTGTAGATATTTTTAAGCCTAGATGCATTTAGGACCCTAACAACAGATAAGGAAAAATTATATTTTAAATCATTGATATTCATCAAATCAAGGGCAAAACTTCTCAACTGGAAGAGAAAGCTCCCATCATTCGATTTTAAGGCTCTTCCATCCTATAAGAGTTCCCATAGCAGATAAACTCAGGGATTTGCATGTTTGGCTTTATCACAGTCTGTGGCCGTAACCCTCCTTTGCCAAGATGGATTAAAGCAACAAATCTCTTAGTTGAATCTCCAATCATTTAGCAACATAATATCAGACATCTTTGATGAGAACCAACAAGAGAATGACCTTGGAGCACAGCTGGTGGAACTGTGCAAGCCCTGTCATCTTCTTGGAATTTATGTATTGATGGGTGAAATGACAGATGATCAGCATTATAATCCTCTGTAGATCAATAGAATACATGAGGCAGAGAAGCATTCACTACCAGTACTTAGAACTTGAAAGGGTACTCAGATCCAATCTAGGTTCAGGAGCTATAGTTCATCTCCAAGAGTAACTTTGTCTTTCTGCATGAATACCAAATACTTCGTTTTCATACATCTGGCTCTGTTTTTAATTGCACGGGTAACATGCACTTCATTTTTAGAGATAATAGCATAGAGAATACTGCTCTCTTGAGTTCTTACTGAGTGTTGATTTGATGTATGACTTTTCCACTTACTAATAGGCCTTGGAGATCATTCTCTACCAGCACAAACAAATCTACCTGATTATTTTAAGGAGCTGGATAATTTTCACACTTGAAGTGCATATCTTATTTGATTTCTATTTATGAGCAAGACACCCTTTCACAATGGTTGCTTTTATTTGTTAGAACTGAAGGCATTTTATAAAGCACATTCAAATGTATTGTTATTAACATTCCTTGACCTTAAACAACCTAACTCAGCACTAAAAGGAGAGGCCGAGGACCATGGCCAGACTCTGACTTGGAAGACATCTCCATTTTTGCACTTGTTTCTTTGCCGCCTCCTTAATAGTCTCCTGGTCCCAGCTCCTGCTCACCTTCCTTGGCTCAGACAGGTGCCCTGAATCAAAGCGTCCTTACAGCCAAGGATGACTCACTGGAAAATGCCAAAGGGAAGTCAGGGAAGCAAGCAAACAAGCTTTAAAGTTGCTTCCCCTCACCTGTCAACCAGGAATGGAATCACCCATGTATGAACAACAGTAAAGTGCTATGGACATTGTGAGCAGAGCTGTGGCATCCACTGTCAAGGGACAAACATAAAACCAAAATGCTTCTACTCTGGGCTCTGGATAGGACTGTCTTGAGTAGACAGAGAGTTCCTGTTCAGAATATTAGAGGCCTCCTGACATTTAGGTAGGTGAAGGCTGGAGGTCTAATCCCACAGGCCGTGATACAGTCTATAAAACAGACCCCCAAAATGATGCAGTCTGAAAATGATGATACAGTCTGGGGTTCTTGAGTTGATTCGTTTTCTCTGCCAGTTAAAGAATTAAAAGGCAGGAAACTTCTGAAACAGAACAGGCAGTAGTAGAGAATTCTTACTACAGACAAAATTAGCAGTAAAGGTATTTATCAGGGGGTGAGATAACTCACATGTGCAATAGACACACAGAAAAAAGACCCTCTGTAACAAAGGGGAGATTGGAAAGCCAAAAAAAAAAAAAAAAAAAAAAAATCCAGTTTGGCCTGGGGATTTTAAAGCCTCTGAAGAGTCACTCTACCCGGACCACTTGAGGAATGGTCACTTTGAAGACAGTTGGGATGGCTGATCATTTCCCACTGTCTGTGACATGTCCTGATCCAGCCTTGAATTATTGAGTCAATCCATATTATTAGGGAGCCTGCTGGCCTGAGACAAAAGTTGCCACCTTGGAAATTCACCACCCTTCTTACCTAACCATGGCCCCTCTCCTTATCTGTCTGCTACCAGGGTATCCGACTCCTGGTCTCTCAGCTTGACAGTAGATAATGTGTCAGAGAGAATAAAGCACCTTGCTGTAAATTCTGCTATTCATATAAACTCATCTCAGCCAATGGGCACAGACACTGGAGTCAAGGAAGTCTAGTCAATAGACAATGTCCCCCATGAAAAGTTTACTTAAGGCAAATGCAGATAATTCTATTCTAGCAATTGACTGCAACTAACTTTCAAGATCTGACTGACTCTTAGCATTCACTAAGGGCCTGGGACTTCACAGGCACAGGCAGATGACAGGCAAGCTGTGGGACTAAATAAATATTTAGCTGAACTCCAGTGAGATTCTTAAACTCATTTCCAGACAAACCACATAGCTCGAATTCTCTTCTTAGTGTGAAATAAATTGCACCATTTCCCACGGTAATTGACAGGTAATCTTCTAGTAGAAAAGAAAGTTAAAAGAAAATGCTTATGAAGGGTTGCACTTCATTATGATCCTTCAGATGTTAATGAACCCTAAAGAGGGCAACCTCCTAGTTACAGTCCCAGAGATGTAAATGAACATCTCCTAGGGTGGTGGTTCTGAGGACTAGTGTGTCTTAGAGGGTTGTGAAGCTTAAAAAACAAACAAACAAACAAACAAAATTAACACTCGCAATTCCAGAATAAAATACAAATACAAATCTCTGCACTAAATAAATATTAGTGTTTAAGAAAACTTTTCACCTGTTTCTAATTTCCACTCAATTTTGAGAAGGTCACTCCAGAAGGCAGATTTACATATGGGTATGCTCTTTAAGTTGTGCTAGAGAGTCCAGCAGTCCTGATCTTGGTCTCGGAATTTGATTGTTAATGACTGTCTTTATGAAAACCGTGGGAAACAAACACGTTAATAAAATGAATCCATTCCAGTCTGAGAATGTTGCTTGGTGGTAGAGTTCTCACATGTCCAAAGAAAATTACACACCTAATATTAATTTGATCCTACTGCTGCATGTCGAATATTCTTCTCCTCACAAGGAGGAGACTCCTCGGTCCCTATGGGGTTTATAGTTTTGCTGAATTATTTAAGGGAAAATGTACTCTAACATGCTTCATCTGCCCCAAGTCTAGGAGAGTGAATGAAGGCAGAGTCATGGTGTGTGTGTGTGTGTGTGTGTGTGTGTGTGTGTGTGTGTGTGTGTGTGTGTGTGTGTCTGATTAGACAGCGAAACTTGTCTCTCCATGTTGGCTTTACAGTCTTCATCTCTGATGTGAAAGCCTCTTCAGATCTCCAACTCCAACTGCAACACACTTCTCTCTCTTCAACTGGTTCCACTCCCTATCAGCATCTCTCCTCAGCAGCTCTCCCATGGCTCTGGCATCTCCAACATTTTGGGTCTTCAAGGCACCCCAGGCTTCACCTTCATAGCTTCATGCAATGGCCTCTCTAGGATCCATGCAGTGACACCCCCCCCACACACACATACCTGGCCTCAGTAGCTTTCCTTAGTTGTGGGGGAGATTCCACAACCCCCTTATTGTATCCTTGACTCTAAAGCCAGAACCACAGCTGACGAATTATGCTGTTTGCTGGGACAATTACATCTTCTTCAGTTACATCTCCACCAGCTCTCTTTTCAATGGTTCTCTTCACTGCCTAAGCTTTCTCTGTAGCCCAGGCTGGCTTTGAACTCTTAAATCTACCTGTTTCAGCCTCTTGAGTGCTAAGATTAAAGGTGTGTACTACCACATCCAGCCCTAAACTTTTCTTTAATCCCTTTTCACACATTGGAAGTTTACCTGGGTGGGATCTGAGGTCACCTGAGGTCACCACTCCCTTTATTCCATTTAATATTAGGCTTTTCTTTAATCTGTTTATCTTAAACACAGGACTTAGCTTATTCCACTTCCTGATGCCCCTTTCTTCCTTGAGCTATACATTTCGTGTTTTTCCTTGTGCAGCTTGCTCCCTTTCATTATAGGTCTGCATAAGAATGAACACTAATAATCACATGACAGAGTCAATACTAGGCTGTTTTGAGATTTCTTAAGCTAATACCATTAATCCAATATTCTTCAGTTTAGCCCCCAACACTCTTTAGATGAGGACAAAAAACACCCACATTCTTAACCAAAACACCACAAAATGGTGTCCAGGACACATGTAAATATTCTTCTTTGAACCCTCTTGAGACAGCCCCCATGATTCTTGTCACCCTCAACACTACTACCTTCCATGTTCCTACCAGCCTGGCCCTTCAAGCCCCACTTCAAGTGTTCAATTAATTGCTTTCCTAATCTGAAAGTTCCAAAGTCCATATCCCCCAAACAAAAGCATGGCAGGCTTATCAGCAACACCCCACTCCTAGTAGCAATTTCTGTTTTAGTTGGGATTTTATTGCTATGAAGAGACATGATGACCGTAGCAACTCTTATAAGGAAAAACATTTAACTGGGGCTGGCTAACAGTTCAGAGGTTTAGCCGTTATCATCATGGTGGGAAGTATGGTGGTACACAGGCAGAGGTAGTGTTGGAGGGGCAGCTGAGAGTCTACATTTGGATCCATAGGCATCACACTGGGTATGGCTTGAATATCTGAGACCACAAAGCCTGCCAAAGTGACACCCTTCCTTCAACAAGGCCACATCTCTGAATAGTGCCACTCTTTATGAACATACCATAGCCATTTTTATTCAAACCATCACAGGTTCTAAAGTTTCATTGAAACTTAGAAATCACAGAGTCAAAAAATAAATATAAATGCCCATAACTGCAATACTATGTATAGACTGCAATGCTTATTCTCCAAAGTCTCAAAAGGAATATGGTTATGAATTTTACCCACCCAGTGAGTAACCATGGCCAAACCCCTCCAATCTGAGTTTTTTTAAGTCACACCTTCTATTGACATAAATTATGACATCAAGCAGGGGTCTAAATCAAACCAAACCGACCGCAGTGATTACTCTATGTTTGTTTTCCCAGATTTACTAAGTACCCTAAAGACAGGAGAAAGAGAGAAGAAGGAGGAGCTGTTGTCTCCCTGTGAGGTCCACACTGGCCTTGAACTCAGATCCCTTTGCCTGATTCTCCTGAGTGCTGAGATACCTGGTGAACTACCTCACTTCAAATTAGATATTTTGATCAACCCTCTGCTTATTGACTCTGCTCTGCCTTACCAAAGCCTTTCCTTTGTGACAAGGGTCAGGAAGATTTCCTGTGACTTTCTATTAAAATTCATATTTCCCCAGACAATAGGTTATTGTTAGGCTTCTCCACTAATTTTCATAGTTTTAGAAAGGCAAACATTTGTAAGAATCATCATTCTCAGACCTTGATAAGGATGACTTTACTATCTACTACAACTTCAAGAAGAATCAGCTAAAATATGATTGCATAATTATTCCCCCTCAACTCTTGAAAGGCCAAATTTATTGTGGACAGTGGAGGATTGGTAATGAAGCAGGGCTGGGTTTGTTTGGTTTTTTTTTAATTTTATTTTCAAAAGAAGTCCAATCGTCATAGCAACACCCTGAAACTATTCTGATGCAACTTTGGAATTAGTCCATACCCAATTACATAGGGCGTCTGCTTGGGATGAAAGATAAACGCTTCTTTGACTGCAGACATAGGAGAAAACCCATCTTAACGTTTTTAGCCACTTATTAAAGCAGGGAAAAATCATTTTCAAAATGCAACTTCTAACTTCAAGAAAGATTACTGTAAAGAAAGAAAAAAGTGTCTTGCTGCAGTTCTCAGTTTCCTAATAAAAGAGAAAGTGCCACAAGACAGCTTCACTATAAATTCTTCTGCAATCAGGGGAGACACTGGCAAGGCACTGTCTGTCCTAAAGCTCTTTGGAGTACCCGGGGCAGGCAGATAGGCGCCAAGGACTAAGACTTCTGACACATCAGAGCCATGTTGTGACACGTTTCCTGTGCCTTACCTAAATCTTAGGAGTTAGTCTGTCTCAGCACAACATTAGGAAAGAATATCATCATCAACTAACATTTATTGAGTTTTTTTTTACAGTGATTTCTGCTAGCTGGAGTAGAGAAAAAATTAAAAATTGAAGTTCCCCGTCATAGGATCTGGGTAAACTACTACACTCCCTCTAGGGAAGCAAAGTTTTCCTCAGAGGTTGCGCCTGTTGAGCTTTAGGTTTTGAAAGGTAAAAAGAGCTTTGATATGGTCCCATCCAGTCCCCTAATTTCACATGTTGAAACAAGTGACTCCCGAAAAGGTCATACAGAGACAGATTATCAACGAAGTGCGTGTTTATTTAACTTACTCTTGCCACATTTCCCCAAGTTACGAATTTCTGGAAGTATGGCACCATGAAACGTAAGCGATTACTTTTGTAAAATCCTTGCAAAAATGTCTAACCTGACTCTAACTGAAAGGCAGCAAGCAGACAAATGCTAAATGCAGGACATTCCATGAGACAGACAGACACTGGATTCTTCAAAAGGCTCTGTGATTAGAAACATGGAAGAGAGACTGTCCTAGAGTAAAGGGAACCAGCCTCAGCTAGACCCTGTCACTTAAAACACAAAAACCTTACAATGTTGTCTTGAGACAACTGAGAACTATGGATGTCATTGTGGATAGCACCATCGAAGTAAAGAGAGCCCAGCTTTTTGTTTTATTTTCCTTTTTAATTTTTTTTTTTGTTTCTCAAGTCAAGGTTTCTATGTAGCCCTGGCTGTCCTGGAACTTGCTCTGTAGACCAGGATGGCCTTGAATTCAGAGATTCACCTGCCTCTCTGCCTCCCAAGTGCTGGGATTAAAGGTGTGCGCCACCACCACCACCTGGCCAAAGTGAGTCTTTCTTTAGCAAGATGGCAGCTTTGCTGGTGATGAAGGAGAATCTTCTAATGCTTCCAAGATGTTTTGTGAGCACTTAGAGATGAGGTACTTGTTCTCGACTTTCAGAAAAAAAAAGCGTGAAAAGAGTGAGTGAAGGAAAATATAATCCCCAATGGTCAATGAGTTGAAAAGAACATTCAGGTGCTCTCCATACTTTTCCTTCAACTTTCTACATGTTTCAAAATTATTATTATTTGTTTGTGTGTGTGTGTGTGAGAGAGAGAGAGAGAAAGGAACCCTAAGATCCAAGTCCCCTGAAGTAAGAGTACCAGTTTCCCTGTACACTGAGCTCTTACAGCAGTCCTGGCACCTACTAGGCACTAAGTGCTTAAACTGAAGAGAAGATGGCCGCCATTGAGATCATGGGAAGGAGCAAACCAGTGCATAGCCAGTCTGCTCTGACAGTACAGCAGTTCCTTTCTCAGAGGCTCCATGGAGCCACAGCAATGTCCAGAGTCAGGCTGCTCTGGGCATTGAGCTCTTGGTGTGGCAGGCCAACTGGGCAGATAAGGAGAAGACACATCAGACCAGAAGACCCTCACTGTGACCTGTTTTCTTGTCACTCATTGGGGCTAGAAATGGTGTGGGGCGTATGCTGACGTCTGCATAAGGGCAGCACACTGACTCAGCCAACCACTCTATATTCAAGAGAAAATTTGACCATTAGCCCTCAGGGACCATGAAATGAATCATGCCCAGTGCAGCTAGAGTTGAGTTCTTTCTACATTTCAACCCACCAAAATGACATCTTATTTTTTAAAGTGAGTCTACTGAGAGTCCACCAAGTGATAACTTACCTGGCCATTTCCAAATTCTGGGTTAAAGGAAATATATATATATATATATAAAGACTTATTTATGAACCCACTGTTTTGTGTGAATTTGGGTGTGCCTGAGACAGTTTATGTGAACCTTGTGAGGGCAGTGACTGAGGAGCCCAGAAGAGGGCATTAGATCCCCTGAAACCGGAGTTTCAGGTAGTTGTGAGCCATCATGTAAATGCTGGAAACTGAACCCACGTCCTCGGAGAGACCAGTAAGCACTCTTAAAATAGAGTCACCTCTCCAGCTAAGGAAACATACATTAAGAAACTGCTCAAATGTCAATAAAATGCCCAGGAAGGAGGGTAGTAGAGGGTACCGGGGGAGGTAGCAGCTATACAATCAACTTCTTTATATTTTTCTCCTGCCCACCCTCTTTTACTAGATAGACTCTTGTTATGTAGACCAGGGTGCCCTTGAGCTCACAGAGACCAGCCTGCCTCTGCCTTCCACATGATGAAATTAATTATCTGATGCCTCACCTCTAATCCTCCAGCTCAGGGCACATTAGCCTTTCCGGCCTTCTGGGAAGTGAAACAGTCATCCTCTAATAGTGACTGGGTTCAGATCCTTTTAACTATTTCCCTCCCCCTGACACCTGGGCTTGTTATTTCTTTCTCTCTCTCTCTCTCTCTCTCTCTCTCTCTCTCTCTCTCTCTCTCTCTCTCTCTCTCTCTCTCTCTCTCTCTGCAAGGCTGAAGTCACGGTGATCCTGTCTCTCTCAATGAAGGAGCCTGCCTGAGCTTCCTAAACTGAATCCAAGAAAGAGAAGGGCCTGTTTGCAAGACAGACTCTCCTGGTGCCAGGAGCAGATCTTTCAGGGAGGAGGGAGCCTGAAGCTCCTGGGGGGGTTTCAGCTCTCCTCTGGAGACAAGGATCTTGAGTTTCACAAAGGAATTCACTGAGCCACTGACGCCTCAGGGGCTGGATCTGCTGGGGACTAAATGGAATACTGAGGAGATCCAAGCACCCCTCTCAGCTGCAGCAGGCTGGGGTTGTTTATCAGGGATGAAAAAATGTCCTCTCACTGAAAAGGAATGCTTGGCAGGGAAATGGCCCCTGGAAACCTACCAAATGGCTCCCCAGGGAGCCAGTTTGGGTTGGCAACAGATCAGAACCACCAACCTGGGCTAGTCACACTGGGCGGGGCAGGGTCACACTGGAGCTTTGGGAAAAGACAGCTGTCCTCTTTTCTAGGTAAATGACATGTGTCAACAGAAGGAGGAAGTGAGAAAGAAAGGGTAGAAAACATATAAAAAGGAAAAGAGGGTTTGAATGTTTCCTAGCTGTCTCTCTCAGCTCAAGGCAGCACCCAGGTCTCTTCCAAACCATGTTTGGGGATGCTGCTGTGAGGCAAGTTGCTCTGCCCACTGGCAGGCACACAGATAAGGTAGAGGAAAATGATGTCCTTCCTTATTTGGTGGCCCTCAGAGCCATCATGCTTCTGCCTCTCCACACTAGTAGCAGAAGCCCTGAGATTGCTTAGCACTTCCTTATCTAGGAATTCCAAAGCCCACCACAGTCCTCCGGATGTGCTTCAACCAATGGCCTGCCATTTGCCCCCTCTCGTGATGACAAGCAGATTACATAGCTCACATGCCTTCTGCATACCAACCAGACCCCAGCTCTGAAAAGGAAGTAGCCACAAACCAGAGATGCATTGTGTGTGTGTGTGTGTGTGTGTGTGTGTGTGTGTGTGTGTGTGTGTGTGTGTGGCTCAGACCCTGCACTGAACCTAGACGCCTGGGAGAAATGCTTCCCACTCCAGGAGAGTTCTTTGATCACTCTGGTAGCTTACAAAAGAGGAAATTAGCAGGTGCAGAGGCTGATGAGCAGAGGGAGAAGCGACAATTCGAAGTCCAGCTGACTCCTACCTAGCGCAAATGGCAGTCACTCATCAGAAAGCTTGTCAAAGTCGGCCTTTGTCGACTTGAAGACGAGGTTCCTTTCAGATATTGTATCTAAGGGTGTACTTGAGCTGGGTATCAGCATTACCATGGTTACAAACAAAACTCATTTGTAGTCTACAGAGATCCTGTTTCTTCTGAGAATAGGAGAGTGAAGAAAATATTTACTGAATATACCAGTAAATACATGAATATAATATATGAACAAAAGGAGCCAGTGAGATGGGCCCGGCAAGTAGAGGATTAGCTGCCCACAGACCTGGGTTTGATCCATGGAAACTACCCTAAAGTAAAGAGAAACAACCACATAAACCTGTCCTCTGTTTTCCACATGAGTGCCATAGCACATGTCCACAACACACACACACACACACACACACACACACACACACACACACACAGACCTCTACATGTGTGCCATAGCACATGTCCAAACACACACACATACACGCTGAACTCCACATGTGTGTAATAGCAGATGTCCATAACACAAACATGCACACACATACACTGACCTCTACATGTGTGCCATAGCACATGTCCATAACCCCCCCCACACACTGACCTCTACATGTGTGCATGTCCAAACACACACACGTACACACTGAATTCCACATGTGTGCAATAACATATGTCTATAACACACAAACACACTGACCTCTACATGTGTGCCGTAGCACATGTCCAAACACACACACACATACATACTGAACTCCACATGTTTGCAATAACATATGTCTATAACACACAAACACACATACACACTGACCTCTACATGTGTGCCATAGCACATGTCCAAACACAAACATACACACACTGAACTCCACATGTGTGCAATAGCTCATATCCACAACACACACACTAATAATAATAAATACAAATGTAAATATGTGAACTAAAGTAAAAGGAATATAAGACAGACTCATTCATAAATCTTAAACATGAATGAGTGAAAGGAACCCCTTAAGTAACAACTAATCTTAGGAACTAGCAATTCTGCCTTGGGCTATAAACCTAAGATGATTAAAACCAGGATCTTGCAAAGATTTTTGGTTTTTTAAAAATTATTTATTATTTATTAAACATTTATTTTATTATTGTACATTCATGGGAATTTTGCCTACATGCATGTATATGCTCCACATTTGTGCCTTGTGCCAAAGATACCAAAGGAAAGCGTCAAACACACTAAGACTGGAGTTATAGATTGCGGTGAGTCACATGTAGGTGTTGGGAATCGAACCCTGATCCTCTATAAGAGCAACCATTGTTCTTAACTAATGAGCCAACTCTCCAGCCCCTTGATCAAATTTTTATCCACTCATGTTTATAGCAGCCTAGGTTTTAACATCATGGAAGCATCCCAAGTGTCCATCAAGAGAGAAGCAGAAAAACATTGTATAGTGTTTACAGTCAGATACTATTCAGGCTTGGGAAGGGAGGCTATTCCAGCCTCCGACACAGTAAGGATGAAACATGACAACATTATGCTGAGTGAGGCGATTCTCAAAGACAAACACTTTATCTCACTTATCTCCGGCACTTAAAACAAAACCGTGAAGTCCAAAAGTAAAGTGTACTCAAAGACCAGGGAAAAGAGAAGCAGAGAGCTGGAATCTGGAGTCTGGTTTGACCACGTGTCAGGAGTGCTGGTGACAACTGGACACTATGATTTTTAACAGCATTAACCTGTTCACCTACACAAGGTACAACAGCAAATCTCAGGTGTATCTTACCCCAAAAATCAAGAGGAAAAGAATGAAACACACGTTATCTTAAGGATATCAGAAAGATACTCTTATTTACTGCAAAACAATGAGAGATACACTGTTTATGAGAGATACACTTATGATACACTGAGGCCAGGCTGGTGTCTCATGGCTGTGATCCCAGCATTCAGGAGGCTGAAGCAGGAGGTCAAGAACTTGAGGCAAGTCTGGGCTTGGGACTCTTGTCTAAAAAACAAAGAAAGAAGAAAAGGGCTGGAAGGAGATAGCATATACATGTTTCTAAAATATATAGGAAGTACAGTAATAGTCGGTAGAATAAAATTGAAGCAAAAGCTGAAGTGTTACGCTAGCTATTCTTTATCAATTCAGGAGTCAAATATTGGGGTAAGAGCCTGAACGATCAGAGAAGCAGAGTCTACCAGTCCTCTCTTCCTGCTCAGTGTCCTCCCTCTAGACAGAAAGCCAGATCCATTTCTTCCCCGCCATACTACTTCCTGTCCTATCTGTTCTGTCTTCCAAAACCTTGGTGGTTAATTTGCGTTGGCTAGTGGCTAACTCCTCCATTCTCTGACTCCAAGCAGGCTGTGTTTGTCAGAACACAATCAAAATGTGACACACAAAAAGCAATCATAGAACAATGAAGACACAACACTGAATGATGTTATACTAGCAGCAATTTGTTTTTTGCACGATAAACAATACAGAATCAAAATATCTACCAAATCCACACAGCCAGGCATACTAAGAATGAGTAAATAGAGTAAAAAGTATTGCTTTAGCCCAGTAGGAACTTGCTGTTTTGCCCTGGAAAAATTTGCCCGTGGTTTATTTAAAGCACGGAGCTCAGGCCAGATTTCTAGATTGGAAAGTCCTGGGGTATCGTGGGCAGGAGTTATTTATGCTGTATGAGTATTTTACATCAGGGAAGCATTACAACAAACAGATCATGGAAGTTACATGGCATCATAAGGAAAGAGACTAAACCCCAGAAAGTTCTTAGTGTGTCCTTTCAGAAAATCCCCAACACTTACCAGAGCAGTGGTAGGGACCGGAGAGGGGTGTTATGCCATAATTTTCCTCTAACAGACTCATTCCAGCATCAGAAAATGGCAAGTAGATCAGACTTTGGGGGATTTAGCTAGACAGTTTCAGGACTACGGGGCATGATTCCAGGGAAATAATTCATGCCAGAAAATTAAACTCTGTTCTAAAGAAAAAAGTAAGAAATAAAAACAGAAACAACAAAAACAGATAGGCAGGTGCTTTCAGCTAAAGTGTGCCACAACTTAAGCAAAAGAGTGAGGGTGCTGCCCAGAACTTTGCTGTGAGCTGACATTCCCTGCAAAAGTGAGGCGGGATCTCTGTCTTTGAAGGGGTGTTGAGGTTGGCACAAAACTCATTAGTGTCTCATGTTCTATACACAAATGACTATGCCTACACTCTGTGTCAACAGGGTTCAGGTCTTTATGGGACTGCTGTTGTGTGTGTGTGTCCTTTTTCATCTCCAACCTTCTTCTGTTTGCTTTCTGCTTTGGCTGTGGCTGCTGCTGCTGCTCTGGTGCATTTTCTGTTGATGGAGTGAGCGGTACAGAGGCCCAAATATGGTCAGAGGTTTCAGGCAGGGCTGAGATCACCCTAGATGAGCAATGCTTGCATGCTGCCCAAGAACTAAGGAAATCAAGGGTTGTCAGAGATGATGCTCCACTGAAATCCAGACACCTCAGGTCAGGAAGGAAAGGGACTAACCCTGTTTATAAAAGGCGTTCTGTTGGCAGTTGCCTCTTGGTGTAATATAGTCGGTTTTCCATTCCACATCAATTTACATTCCTGCCTGTGCTATGATCAGTTTGCTAAGCACGCGACCTCCTTAGCTCCTTTTAGATCATTACAGCAGGTACAACAATGAAACTATTGAAAGGTTTTTTTTTTTTTTTCCTGACACTCTCTTTTTGAAAGAATGTCCAAAGAACTTGGCTACCTCAAGGTTCTAAAATGTCAAAAATTCCTATCATTTCCTGCTGTGACTATAGCCAAGAACCTTCTAGAACACTGAGGTTTCTTATTTCTTGGAGTGAAGGATAAGGGATAGTTTTATTTGCCGGAGACTAAACTCATCCATGTGAGAAACACTTTTTTATTTTCCTGTGATGATCTTTGAGTAAAAGACTACCTGGAAATTTTCTAACGGACCCATGGGGAAATCATGTTTTTATTAAAATACTTTGATTAACTAAGCACTCAGAATGCAGACTGTTAGAAGTTACAGAAAACCTCTGAACTGAGCCAACTTCAGCCACAGTGGACCGCCTGCTGTTGAGGGTCCTGGGAGAGGCTACGGAATAGTATGTGGGGGCTGCAGCTTAGCTTTCCATTTTATTATCATTACTGTGTGCACATATGTATGGATGTACTTGTCCTACGTGAGCATGAGGTCAATGATGTTCTCAATGATGATGACGATGATGACAATGACACAGGGTCTCACCTTGTATCTCTGGTTGACCGGATACTCACTATGTTGACTGCACTGGCCTTGAATTCTCAGAGATCTGCCCACCAAGTGCTGGGACTAAAGGCATGCATCACTATGCCAGGCTCGCAGTGATTCTGAAGCTGACCCTTGGGCTTGACTGGCTAGTCTGTAGCCTCCAGGATGTACTAGTCTTTCTGTCCCACCCTCAAGACTTAGTTCTGGGATGACAGGATCTGGCTGCCCTGCCATCAGGTGCTCTTATGTGTGTGCTGGGGATCCGAACTCAGCTCCTCACTCTTGCAAAGCATGCACTTTAACCACTGAAGTGTCTTGCCGGGCCCCCAGGCAATTTCTTTTTGCAAATTTTCGAGGAGAATCCAAGCCAGAATTGCAGGGATACTTTCCTCTTCAACTTACAGCTCATGAAACTGATTAGAAAGGTTTTAAAGTCTTTAGCAAGTCTATGTGGGGTGTAAAAGTTTCTACTTGGGACAAAAACCTAAACTGTATAATGTGACTTTTCCGGCACCACCTGATGGATACTTGCCAGGTTCCAAGCTTTGGGATGTTTGAAAGGTTCATTTTAAGAACCTCGGTGTATTTCAATTTACTGATTTTCCATTTTATAAATAAAGAAACTGAGTCCAATCAATGTTTTTAACTATTTGCTCAAAACCTCACATCTTAGAGAAGAGATCTGGGATTCAAACTGGCATGAATCTGCATTTTCAAGTCCTGTGCTTATGGTTAAGTTCCCCATCCTGAACCCAGCTGAAGAGAAAACTAGCAACAAATATTATCTGTTTACCACCCCTCCCCTCAGTGTCTGTAGTCCTTACATAGCACACACTCCATGTAAGACTTCACTCCATGCATAGGAGCAAGAACTGCTGAGGTGCACCCAACCACACACCACACATTTGCAAAGCTGATGTCTATGGTATCAGATGATCATTTTGAGAATGAAGGAAAGGTTATTTTTAGATTCTAACAAAGATTTTCTGTTAAAATTAAGTGACTTGTCTGTCACATGGCAGCCAACAAAACTGAAATGTGGGTTTAAGATGGGTCTCACTCTCTGCCCAGTGCCATTTGGCTTCTTTGCTGGTTATCTTGGCTGGTCAAGAGATCCTAACAGGTTGGAAGCATCATGTTGATAAAGAGTCCCAGAATGTGTTAAGACTTAGCAAGAAAGGTGTCACCATTGATGATGTATGTAAAGGAGCATCAGAATTGGGAGTGAAAGCAGCATGTTTGCTACACGTATGCCATCTCTGATCTCTTTTATACAACCCCACCATTCTACAGAAAGGGAAATGAAGGCCCCTCAGACATTTGGAAATTTTATTACATTCTTCCAAGAGTTAACAGCAGGGGCAAAAAACAAAACAAACCTCCACAACAACACTCTCCCCATTACAAGAAAACAATAACAAACCCAGTTGTAGTATTTAAAATATGAAACTTGAGTTTTTCATGTTTGTGCTCCATTCAATCAAAAGCTTTACAGTCTCTGTAAACTGAGCTGGAACGTTCTCAAAGAAGATGGAGATTAATATTATAGTGCTCAGCCTTCACCAAGCATTTTTACCCTTCTTTCTCTTTCCCTCTCTGCTATTATCACCAGCACTGGCCCCTCCATCTCTGTTCCTACCTGATCCCCCTGTCTTTAAAGAGTTGTCCCCTATTTTTCCTACAATGATGAACTGTTTAGTGTTGGCTGAAACATTATCTTGCTCATCCTCAGACTCTTCTTGGCTTTGCCTGGTCTTTTTACATCCTTACTGCCTTGAATTAAGCTTAGCAAGGTCCAGCAGGATGGTCCATCTCATAAAGACACTTGTCACCAAGTCTAATGACCTGCATCCCTCTCTGCCACTGGCACAGAAAACTGACATGGAAGAAGACTCCGTGTTTACATCTTGTCCTCTCACCTCTGTTTATGCTCTGTATCAAGAGCGTGCACACACACACACAGACACACACATACAGACACACACACACAGACACACACACACACACAGACACACACACATACACACACAGACACACACACATAAACACACACAGATATATACACACATACACACAAATGTAGGGGGATTATGTTGTTCCATTGTAAATAATTGTCGCTGCCTATGAGTTTAATAAAAAGCACTGATTGGTCAAAGGCAGACAGGAAGTCTGGGCAGGGCTACCAAATTAAGGAAACTCTGGAAACAGGAAGAACAGAGCAGAATGCCAGAGAGAAGCCAGAAGAAACAGAGGACAACTATGCTGTTCTGAGAAAAGGTACCAAGCCCCATGACTGAACAGGATAAGAGTCATGGGTTAGATTAAGAGTGAAGAGTTAGCAAGCTATATGCCTGGGCCTTAGGCCAATCAGCATAAAACTATTGTAAGCATCTGTGTGTCTCTGTGGGTCTGTGGGTCTGCGGGCCTAAACCTTGAGGCTAGGCCTGAAAGTCTGGGCCAGAAACCTCTTACTACACACAAATACACATACACACACACACACACAGGCATACACACACACACAGGCATACACACACAATACACATACACACATAATGTACATACACACACACATACACACACACACAAATGATTATCTGGGTTATAGTTCTAGAGGCTCAAGAACTGACACTGAGTGATAGCCTCCTTTCTGGCTGAGTTTCAGAACCAACAGAAGAGAGATTGTGTGTGTGTATGTATTCTGGCTTGTCTTTTCTTAGAAATCTAACACAATTTAGTAATGGGAGAGCCACTTAGGTCTTGTCTAATTCTTCTGACTTCCTAAAGGCCTCATCTTTAGATACCATAGTTAGATTAAATTGGCATGTTTCTGAGACCTCTGGATGAAGAATGAAGTCCAACACATTCAAATCACAGCAGCAAGTTAAAGCAGTATCTGATATTCTGATTCTGTGGCCCAATGGGATTTAAGTCCCAAGATGCCTTTGTTCTGCAGCAGAAGGTGGGCTGAATTTAGGATTTCATGATGAGGTTGAGCTTTGTCCCCCTAATTGATTATGAGTACTCATGAAAGTCAACATTCTCATCTATACATGAAGGTGATGAATCCTACTGTGCAAAGTGGAAATGAAAATAGGGATGTAGAAATAAGGGGGGAAACCAGCTCTAACTTGAAATCAAAACATATAGGCATTACTTTTTTGGGTTGACTATAAATGATGAGGAGTCATTTGACAGAGGGCCAGACCAAGGACAAAGAGATGGTACCATTTTCATTTTCCAGCTCCAGTGAGTGGCCTATGACTGAAACTTCCTGGCTTTGCAAAAGTCATATAGTGGATTTATGATGTTACATTGTAAATAATTGTCTGAGTTTAATAAAAAGTGCTGATTGGCCAAAGGCAGACAGGAAGTGTGGGCAGGGCTATCAGACTAAGAAAACTCTGGGAACAGGAAGAACAGAGCAGAAATGCCACAGAGACTGCAGAGTTGCCAGACAAGCCAGAAGTTGCAGAGGACAACTATCCTGCTCTGAGAAAAGGTACTGAGCCCCATGGCTGAACAGGATAGTCATGGGTTAGTTTAAGGGTAAAGAGTTAGCAAGTTTTATGCCTGGGCCCTAGGCTGATCAGCCTAAAATTAATATAAGCGTCTGCGGGTCTGTGGGTCTGTGAGTCTAAACCTTGAGGCTAGGCCTGAAAGTCCAGGCCAGAAACCTCTTACTACAAAGTCATGCATTTTAAAAACACTTCCCCTCAGCTATTAGATGAAATAACACCAGATGTGATCAAATGCCACTTTTTTATCCCTGATTATTTTGGTTTTTGGCTGTTGGTTTGCTTCAACTTATGTTTTCATATGTGTGGGGGGGAATGTAAATTAAAATTGTGAGTACTATTGCCTGGATCTCTCTTGTGGAAACAGTGGACAATGAGGGTTCCCAGGTGATGGAGTCTGTGACTAGCACACATAAACTCTTTCCAAGCAACTTGTAGAGTATTTTGAGTTCTGTCAACAGATTTAACCCCAAATGTCTGGGTCTAAACTTTACGTCATTGAAACCAGCCAGGGGCTCCAACCTCCAATTCTAGCTCTTGCAAAACTGTCTTCACCACTAGTAAGTCCTTGGGCTGCCATGATAAAGACCACACATTGCAGAAATTTCTCGAAGTCTAGAGCCAAGATGTAAACAGGGTTGTGCCCATCTGGGAAAGTAGATTCTTTCCATGACTTTTAAAAAAAAAAAGTCTTATTTTGAAATTCTAACCTCTGGTGCTTTAAAATGTGGATTTATTCAGAGATAAAGTAGTTACAGTGTTAAGTTATAGTGAAATCATCAGAAGGATCCTAATTCACTATGAATGACATCCTTCTAAAATGAGAGGACTTGAATACAAACTCATAAAAGGAAATCGATATAAGACATAGGGAGCAGCTACTTAGGAGGCTGAGGCAGGAGGATTGCTTAAGGCCCAGTGTTTGAAGTCAGTCTAGGTAAGACACATGGAAGGTGATGGGGAATGGATCTCTCTCCACAGAGGTCAGAAGAAGCACCTGATGATACCTTACCTTCAGTCTTCCAACCTTCAGGACTATAGGAAGGTAATTGTTCAACTTTCTTCTGACAGAGCTACCATGCTAATAAACTAGCCAAATTTGGTGTTCCCGGCTTATGGCTGCATCACCTCCATCTTTACCTACAGCTCAGAGATTATTTCCTATTGCATATTTGTCCGCAAATGCTCTTTCTGCTTATGCCTAAGCAGAGCATGACTGTTTATTTGTGTCCACAGGAGTCTGGAAAAACTTCTTATTAACCAATCACATATGCTATCACTCTATTTTCAAGTATCACATTTTGAGATATTGTGTTAAAAATTTAATGTAGGAATGGAAGAGGGGACAAAACCTAATCAGTAACATTCACTCACTAGAGGAAATTTAAAAATAGAATTTAACATAATGTGCAGCTTCTCTCAGCAAGGGGTGTGGTGGTCAGCTCCTTTCTTCTCTGAGCCAGACTTGTGGCTTTCTCCGAATCTGAACACCTGGCCATGCTGAGTGAAGGACAGAGCTTTGATCTCAAAAGTTTGAAGCTTCTTCCTCCCTAACTTAAGAGCTGTTCTTAAGACCAGGAACAGAAGTTTCTAGGATGCTGGGAGACAAGGGTGTTTTTGGAGGGGACAAAAGTTGGTGTAGCAACCAGCAGGGTTAAGGGTGACTCCTTAGCTAGCAGACAGATGTGGCACAGTACCTGTTCTTGTATGGTCTTTTACCTAAAACTACTTTATTTCATGTGTGTGTATGCATACACAAATACAAACGCATGTACATAGTTTCACAGCTTCATAGTAAGGAAAATAAAAATCATATTCCAAGACACATGAAAGTTGCACACAGTTCAAGCTATAGAGTCCACAAATAAAGCATTATCAGAACATACAATCTTTAGGCATTGTCCAGTCACTTCTTTATTATAAGGCAAATAGGAGTATTAGCTACAGAAACTGTATGGCAATCAAAACCTAAAATACAATTTGCCCTCTCTATCCTTGATAACCACAGAATAAAATATTAGAAAAAAATGTCAGTGCTGATCATATACAAAATATTCTTTTTTCTTACCACCAATTCCTAAATGATGAGAACTAATGGCTGGCCCTAGCATTTACACTGTACTAGTGAAAAGTACTCTACAAGTTATTTAAGATGTAGGAAAGTGTACATAGGTCATATGCAGGCACTATGGTGATTTACACAAGGGATCTGACTTATAGTTTCTGATGACCATGAAGGGTTGGATACATTTCTCATCCAGTCCTTCACAGATAAGGTTTTCCAATCTCTGTCCTTTACACAGTCCGTCCTTCAACTTAACCCAGACTCACTAGTGAAATGTAGAGGACCAAGTCAGGGATGTTCAGCCAACCCAAGGCTCAGAAGAAGGTCAATTCTGATTTAAGTGACTGAAGATTAAGGATGTTTTGCTATGCCATGAAACAAAATATTTTTTTCATAGATTTTATTAATTTGTTTCTGATTTTGTATTAGCTAACAAAGACTTAAGCTATATCATAACATTTTTTAAATAAAAAATTGTAGTATTTATTGCTTCCCTCCCCCCCTTTGCCCATCTCCCTCCCTTTCTTGTTCCTTGGACATCCTGTAGCCATGTCACATGTGACTTTTTGTTAAAAGATAGGATCTCACAATGTAGCCCTGACTGGTTGGGAACTGTAGGTGTAAATTAGGCTGGCCCCAAACTTACAGAGATCCATCTGCCTCTGCCTTCTAGAGTGCTGGTATTAAATGTCCAAGCCACCACTATACCCCCTTCCCCACCAACCTCCCTTTCAAAACACCTCTTGTCCTCTGATAGTGTACGATATTTTGTTTGTGTTCTGACAAAGTTTGCCTGGGTATCAAAGTTGGAGCTAGCCACTAGTTAACCATAGAGGCCAGGCAGTGGTGGCACACACCTTTAATTCCAGTACTTGGGAGGAGGAAGCAGGAAGGTCAGGAGTTCAAGGCCACTCTAGGGTACACATAGCCAGGTGGTGGTGGTGGTGTATGCCTTTAATCTCAGCTCTGAGGAGGTAGAGACAGGAATGTAAAGGACGCAGGATCTAGGCCCTGTTTGATCTGAGAACAGAGACCAGAAGAGGTCACTGGACTCTCTTGAGCTGGAGTGGTTGTAAACTACCTGATATGGGTGTTAGGAAACAATTCTAACCCTCTGCAAGAGCAAGTGCTGTTTATTACTGAAACATCCCTCCCTATAAGCCCCTGATTATTTCTTTATTTCTTTCTTTATTTTTAGACAATGTGGTGTGTGTTCCAGACTGAAAAGAAACCTGATATGCACCTAAGAAATATGTTTAACTTAAGATTTTTCTGCTTCTTCATTCCAAGCATTGAGATTGCAATCATGTTCTGCTCTGGCTGCTTTACATGGTACTGGAGATTTAACCTAGGGCTTTGGACATACTAAGCAAACACTCCTACTTGAGCTGTATTACTGAGAACAAGTCATTGATGGGATGAAAACTCTCCATTAACCAGTGTTAAATTCTACGGTTTGCTTTGAACTTTATCCTAAGTCCCAATTTTCTAAATTTTGTGCTATTTGGCTAGTAACCTAAGATTTGGACAAGCTCTTTAGACAACTTATAGAAACTCTTTCTTCCTTGCATACTTGTGATGAAGTTGGGCTGCTCTGAGATGAACATAAGAGATAACAATTGTGTTACGTTGTTTCCTGAGCAAGCTATGGTCAACTGACTTCCTGTGTAAAAGGCATAGCTATGGACTAATCTCAGAAATGTGCAGTTGACCATGAAAGCTGGGGACCGCGAGACTGGGGAAAACCTGGGCCTGCACCTTCTCATTTCACTCGGGGCCGTGTCTCAACCACAGCACCAAGGAAGCCACCAAATTAAGAAATAAAACTCCCAAGTTCTTATCTTGTGCCACCCAAGGCGTCTTCTCCCAAACCAGGTGAAAGGTGACATTTAGCCCATTCCTCATATGCTGAATGTTAACAATGTGCTAAGCATTAGGGTGTCAGCAAAAACCAAAAACATAACCAGATCCGTGCTTCACGAAAGGGAGAAAATTCTACTGTGTGTGTGTGTGTGTGTGTGTGTGTGTGTGTGTGTGTGTGTGTGTGTGTGTGTGTGTGTGTGTGTGTAGAACATAAACAGTACCCATACAATCAAGAACGTACTATAGACTGCAAAAGTCCCACGAAGGAGAAGAAAGCAAGGGTAAAGTGTTGTGTGTTGTGTGTGTTTGTTTGTGTGGGTAGGGAGAAGCCAAAGAGAAGATTGAATAAAAATTGTCTTGAGTAACTGCTGACAGACTCTTCCAAATAGAGAACACGACAAGTGAACAGTCACTGATACGGAACATCCAAGAGGCAACATGGCTGTAGCCCAAACAGGCCAGATCATGCAGAACTTTCTAGATTATTACAGCATGTGCATTATTTCAAAACAAACGCTGGAAAGCTTGAAGACAGGATGGATTTTTTAAAAAATTAAATCGATATTTTTATTTAAGTGATGCTTAAAGGTTTTTTGTTTTGTTTTCTTTTTAGATTTTTTTCTTTATTTTATTATTTTTTATAAAAATTGTCTTTTTTTAAAATCTATGTATTCCCCTGCTCCCCTTCCTTTCCCTCCTTCCAGTCCCTCCCAGTCAGCTTTCAGCCTCTCCCCTCCACATACACCCATCCCCTCCCCCAAAATGGCAAGAAGTCCCAAGGTAGGCATGGCACATTCACTCCAGGCAAGTCTGATTTCCTCATCCCAAAGTGAAGGCTGGGTTAGGTGTTCCTCTGCAGGGAATGGGCTCCAAGGTGCCAGTCCATGCACAGGAACACAGTCTAATCCCACCCCTCAAGGCTCCACATACTGCCCATACCAATTGACAGTTGCCTACCCTTGGAGGACCTAGCTCCTTTTCCGGATGGATCTCCAGTAGCTATTCTTGATTCAGTGTGCTCCACAGAGCTCCAGCTAGCTATCACTGTGGAAATTTTCCTCATAATCTCTATCCATTTGCTCATACAAACTCTCCTCCCCTGCTCTTAGCTGGGCCAGGAGCTCAGCCCAATGCTCAGCTATGGATCTCTACTCATTGTTGGATGTAGATTCTACGATGACCCTTAGGTTGGTTATTTGTTCAATTCTAGGGGAAGTCCTGTTTAGGCACCCCCTCCACTATTGGTTGGAGACCTAGCCAGTGAGTTCTTGGAGGTTTCCCTAGTACCTGGTATCTTTCCAGCCCCACACTGGCATCCCCTATCAAGATACCCATCTATTTTTTTCTCCCTCTTTATTGCTCCTCTCACTCAACCATCTTCTTTCAAGATTTGTTCCCAACTCTTTTTGGTTGCAACTCATTATGACCCCAATTTTTTAAGGTGATCTTCTCTATTTTCTCTTCTTAGGGGAATCTCTGGGTGTCTCTCTTAAGTTCCTTCTGATCCAAAGCTATTTTGAGGTTGTGGTTTCCAGCTTGGGTATTCTTTGCTTTTTGTCTAAAGTCCACTTATGAGTGAGTACATTCTATGCCTCTCTTTCTGGGCTTGTGATACCTTGCTCAAGAGATTATTCTTCAAATCTATCCATTTTCCTGCAATTTTCTTTTACTGCTGAGTAGTACTTCATTGTGTAGATGTACCACAGTTTGTTAATCCATTCTTCAGTTGAGGGGCATCTAGATTGTTTCCAGGTTCTTGCTATTATGAATAATTGTGTTATGAACAGAGTCAAGCTAATGTCTTTGAGGTATGAATGTGTATCCTTTGTCAAATAGTGGTATTGCTGAATCCTTTGGGAGACTGATATCCAGATTTCTGAGGAAATGTCTTACTGCATTCCAGAGTGTGACGTTTAAAGTTTTAAAGGATCTCTGTTACCTATACTGAGGATTGACTGCAGGACAAAGGTGGAAGTTGGAGACAACTGGAAGTATATTAGAGTAGGCTGAGTTGTGACTCAATACATCAGATGTGTAAAGGGTACATGAAAAATGGATATGCTTGAAGGTAGAACCTAGCACTGTTAGATGGAAAACTTGTAAGGTGTGAGAAAACAGAGTTCAAGATGATACCATGTTTTTATTTCAGCCATTTGATAGAGGCATGAGCTGACAGTTATTAAGATGTTTTAGGCAAGAAGGAATTTATTTAGGCCCCTTTAAACCTAAGGCATCTTAATGGACACCAGGAAGTTATGAAGAGTACACATTTTAAGAGTTTGGAGTTCAGGGGAGTAGTTTATACTTGGGGAGATACTTCACAGTCACTAGTATAGAGGTAAAATTTGTTACATAAAATTTTCCACTATGTTGGGCTAGTTGCTATTGTGAGTGCTAGACTTCCAATCCTGGTAGACTTACCGTGACAGCTGTGTGTCAGGAGAGCCATGAGCTCTTATTCTACATTGGCCAAGGGCTGAACCATAGTCCATTAGCCCTCCAGTCCCCGAGACATCTATGTGTACTGGAATGCGTGAGTAGGTCCTTTTGTCAATCCCATATGACAGTGTTCCTGGTGGCTCCAAAAGATATTGTATCTTTGTCTTTCAAGATGTGGTTTAGGTTGAACATTTTTTAGATAATAAATTATTCTGGATTTTCTAGGTGGCCCCTTAGTTCAAACACAAGTTTCTTTGGAAACTAAATATTTTATCATGTACTGAATAAGACAGTGTGATGAATCGGAAGGGGGGGGGGGGGGAAGAGAGAGATATTTTGGAGGTGGAAGAAGGAACCATGAACCAAGAAATGTAATTCATAAATGGAAAGTAGAAGAAAACATATTCTTCTCTGGAGCCTCTAGACACATGGTTCTCAACCTTCCTAATACTGTGGCCCTTTAATACACTCCCTCACATTGTTTCTTCTATTGCTACTTCAGAAATATAATTTTGCTACTGTTATGAATTATAAGGTAAATATCTGTGTTTTCAGATGGTCTTAGGTGACCCCTGTGAAAGTGCTTTGGAGGGACCGCACCATCTCCAAGGTCTTACACACAGAAGAGGCACTTCTGGAAGGAAAGGGGTTAATTAGGATTACTCCTGTATCTGTCTGTTGGCCCATCAACCTTTAGGCCAACAGTGATCCAATGTTAATTAGTAGTTTCAGTTCCAGAAGAATCTTTCTGAGTCCACTTATGAAGCATCCTTCCCAAGAGCCCATGGAAGGTCCAACATAATCTGGAGCTGCAGGAACTGGGGGCATACATTCTCAAGTGAGCCCTTGAGAACTATGGCTGCAGTGTCAAAGCTACTTCTTTGTCTTTGGTTCACAGACACTGGTACCATTGCTGCTTGAGCCACAAAGTCACACATCAACACTTGGTTCACTACTGCATCCTCAAATAACCTATTCTGCTTCTGCAGCACAATTTTTCTGAGATGATATTGCATAAGGACCAGATCCAGGTGATTTGGTATATGGTAGGAAAGATGCCTTCCATAATAGTCTGTCAGATGAGATGGTGTCCTTACTGTAAGGTAAGCTCATTGATCTGTGCTACATGAAGGGCAGTATACCAATAAATTGGGCATTTTGTGAGACCTGAGAGGTGGTATGTGGAGCAGCACTGGAGGCAGAGAAAGACAAGCCATATTCACATGGAGTAGATGTCATTTAAGACAGGGGTGGATTACAGCTTGCTCCAGCGTGGAAGACTTCAACAGAGCCCTTTCCAATAGACTAGTAATCACATGATCAATAATCAGTGCTATCATGTGGTTGCCTAGCTCCCTTACCATAGAGTAACAGCAAATTCTTGATGTCAGTCTCTGCAGCTGTCAAAGGCATTTGTGACTGACAGTTTTTAGTGGAGTCTCAAGAAGAGAAATCCTATTGGTAACCTGATGTGGGAATGTCTTTCTGTATGCTGTGCATATCAATCTTTAAATAAAAGAGCTGTTTTGAACCTTGGTGAGTACCATAGAAAAAGTAGGTGGGGAATCAAAATAGTTAGAAGGAGGGAATGGGATCAGATTGAGCCAGCTGCCCAAGCAGGTAAGGCACACAGGTGAGCCATGGGCCACCGTGGCAAGACAGATTAACGAAAATGAGTTAAGATGAAAGAGCTAGCTAGCAATGTGCCTAAGCCATAGGCCAAACAACATGAAGTTAATATAAGCGTCTAAATCATTTGGGGGGGCCTAAACGGTCTGGGGTGGCAGGTCTGAAGATCTGTTGGTCTGGGATCTCCGAATGGGGCCAGAAATCTTACTGCAACAGTAACCCATCCCTGCTGTGATGGCCACTTATAAGCCCATTGCTCAAGGACCACAGTGGCCAAGAGGAGGTGCTGACATCTTTCCATAGGATAATTTGTCCCACAGACTAGTTCAGTGCTTTTTTTTTTCCAAGCTTCAGGCTGGTTGCTCTCATTTCCACATGACTCTCAAACTCCCTGTTCTCTGATCTTCTAGTCGATTTCCTTCTGGTACATATGACAGACATGGCTTGTGTCTATGTGTACCTCGGCCATCTCTCACTTTCTGTTAACAGAGTCCTGCTGAATTAGAAGAGTATTCTGTAGCAGTGTCCTTTGGGGTAGCTCTGAGGAATGCCAGGATAGGATCTACATACATTAGTGTCTCCCGCCTATAAAGCAGACTAAGATTGCTTCTTCTATTGGTTGATTATAGGCAGCTCTTTAGGAGTTCATAGGTGACATCCAGGAATGAGGAATCTCTACAACACAGGCGATCTTGTACCATGACCTCAAGTGGTAGTCTATTCTTTGTTGTAGATGGCATGGCCTCACTTCAGAACCCCGTGTCTGCTTTTATTCTGCTAGACCTTGTCAGATGCTCCACAAAGTGTTGATAACTACCACTTGACAAGAAGAAAATCATGCCTGATGGTGAAAACTTTGCCAACTATCTACAGCTAGTGAAGCCATGAATCTCGTAGGAGAACCTAAAACAACCACTTCATTAAACCTGCATAATCTCTAACAACAAACCAAATACTTGCCTTGTGCTCACAGATAAGCGCAGTACTCACCCCTCATCAAGGGAATTTCTCATCACAACAGACATGGACCATTACAGAAAACCACAACTAAAATAATGCAGACTTGTAGAGCCCCATCCCAATTACAAAACTACTCCACACCGAAAAATCTGAGAATAATTAAGGAAAGGGAAAAAAGAGATTGCAAGAGCTGGAGAATCACGGAGTTTTCTATGAGACTGTGTCTTCTAGAAATGTCAGAAGCTACACCCATAAAGTCTCACCAATGTGATTGCCTAAACATGACCTGGGAAAGGTCAGCAATAGACATGCTAACGTGGATGAGAGAATGCCTGTGAGGCTTCAACTCTACACAACGACATGTAGGCAACTAAGGAATATTGAGAGCAGAAGTCGTCTTCCCCAGCAAAAACAACACCAACTGGTTATTCAATCCCAAGCAGTCAGCTCTGAAAACATACATGATAACAATATAGACTGAGCAGGGTGTATCAATGTATATAGAAACACACATGCATATAAACTTACATATCAACAACTAATGGAAAAAGAGGCCAAGAATTTGAAAGAGAACAAGTAGAGGTATATAGGAGGGCTTGGGAGGAGGACAGGGAGAAATGATTATGTAATAATCTGAGAAAGACAAATGTGTGAAGAGATACATGTTTTTAGGTTTTGAATTTCATTAGAGCATTTCCTGGTTAAAGCAAAAGTCAGTAACAGTGGGGAAAATGAGTCCCTTGTCATGAGTAGATCTCACTCTTCCCCAAGACACGTGTCTCTACTCCAAGCAATTAGAGAAATTCCTATTGACAGAAGATGCACAGAAGTGTTTCTTATGGTAGCATCAAGGCCAGGAGCAGAGTCACTGGATTTAAAAACCTTTTCATAGACAAGGAAGCCTGACTGCACTCCCAGCCTTCTGAAATTTCACTTCCTGAACTATAAATAACCAAGAACTGAATTAGTCTGCATGGTTTCTAGACTGGAGATTTTAAGAGTTGAGATAATGGAATGTGCTGATGTTTTATAAAAGAAAGAAACAAGTGTTATATAAATAAGTGCTGTTTGGAAATCCCCTCTCAGCTTACAACTAGAGACAGAATTCAGATTTTAGCCAAAGATGATCTTTCCAATCTCTCCAAACATTTACAATTTGCTCTTTGGATCACAGCTTATATTCCATTCTAGATCAAGACAAAAGCATCATGGCCTGATTAAATAAAAGGAAAACCGAGTACCTCAAGCAGGTAAGTGAACCCATAAAACTGGAGAGGCTAGCAAATATGTAAACTTCAGATCACAAGAACAATGAAGGACTCCGGTGACACATAGATAAAGAGCAGGGTGTCTTTGTTTATTAAAATGACCTCAAGACTAAAGGCTCATTTGCTGAAGGGACATATACTGTTTCCCAAGACCCAAGGACAAGCAGAAGAGCTGGCAGAATGGGAGTTGGCACAGCTACCATTTCTTCCAGCTACCCAGGCATGCAGTCTTTCATGGACACCTCTCACTGTATATCTACTTTCCTTGTTATTAAGGACTGTGGGTCCTGATAGACAAACTGAGAAAAAAGACCCGCTAAAAAGTAAGAAATCCCAAGGAGACTTTGTCAGAATATCTCGTTGATGTGGGAATGTCTTTCTATATGCTGTAAATAAAGGACTATTTTGGCCATTTCTGACACCATAGAAAAAGTAGGCGGGGAAATCAGCATAGGTAGGAGATTGAGGGTGGAGTCAGAAAAAGAGTGACCTAGCTGCACTAGGAAGCAACATGTAAGGAACACAGGTAAGCCACTGGCCATGTGGCAGGACAGATTAATGGAAATGGGTTGAATTAAGATGAAAGAGCTATCAAGCCATAAGCCTAAGACATAGGCTAAACAGCATGAAGTTAATATAAGTGCTGAGTCTTTTTTGGGGGGTGGGAGGAAGCAGCCATGGGTGGGTCCGGATCGTGGAGCTAGTCAGGACTAGAAGCCTCCTGTTACATCTAGTTTTGGGGTTTATTTGTCTGTGGCTCTGCTTTTAATGGAATTTGCTGTTGGGTGCTGCCATGTGGGTGCTAGGAATTGAATCTAGGAACTCTGGAAGAGCAGGCAGTACTCTTAGCCACAAAGCCATAATTCTAGCTCCAGTGGCCTGATGCTTTTACTGTTGGAGAAGGGCTGGGGGGTGGCTCCTATCCTCTTCATATCTATGCCCTTACCTATGTAACCTAATCTTTCTAAAAGCATCCCCCCCTTGAAAGATCTATATCATTTATTTGCTTTCTTTTTATGATTATATGTGTTTTACTTTCTTCTGTATTGTGTGTTTCTCACCCATATGCTATATCCCATAGTTTTTATCAATATGAGCACACTAGTAAACTGTGTGTAGGAAGCCACACCCGTAAAGTCTCACCAACATGACTGTCCAAACATGAGCTGGACATGGACATCACCAGCAGACATGCCAAAGTGGATTGCGAAAAGCCTGCAAGGCCTCAACCCTAACAAAGAATTACAGGGCAATAGAAACACTGGGATTATGAGGAACAGAGGTGCTTTCTGGGTCGACAGTCCTGCTTGTTGGGATGTCGACTCAGTCACAGCCACCATGTATTCATTTTTCTTATAATCTATGTGAGAAATTAAGAAGTCAAGAAGGCTCAGTTAATTTCCTCAAAGATCCTGAGGGGAGGGAGCAAGCAGGAAGCCGGTAGGGAGGAGATAAAGAGGGGGCCTATCCTACCCTCCTGTTTCCTTGCGTCCTCTTAAAGGATTACATCCTCATACGTGCACTCCTGTGCTCTACTTCCTGTTTCTCAGGTCAGATCTTGCTGATATTCCAAAGCTTATGAATGGACTGGAGGAAGCAGAGTTCTGGGTCTGTGGATGAGCACAGGGGATTCTGTGAGCTATGAAGGGGTGGAGCTGGAAGTGGAGACAGATTTCTACTGGCCAGTCAGTGGGCTAACCTTCTCTGGTAACACACATGCAGCCTGGGCAATGAGTTTCCCATCTGGACAGGCCTTTTGTCCTGCTTCATAGTAATCATTGGTTCTAGCCCTGTTGATAGCTCTGACCCTCACTATTCAGGGTTACTGATGATAAATGACAATGATGGATAAATGACAAAGTGGGATTCAGGTTTTAGCTGACCAAGCTTGGAGGCGTGTCTCTGGAGCCTGAATGGGGTGTGGCCAGACCCCATTAAGACGCCATCAGGACACTGAGCTCCACCCTGTTTCCTTGCGGTGTTCTCAGAAAGTGGATCGGCAGTCCAGTGTGGAACAGTTCCTATCTCCAAGAATTGTCTTAAGGTTCAAATTTGTATCGTGAGTGTTCATATACTCCCAATAAATATTAATCCTTTATATGATATATTGCTAGTGAATCTTCCATGATAGGTAACAGCAGATATTTAAGTTCAGGGGTGATGATGCCTTCTCCAGCTCTTCTTTTGTACACATTGAGTAATTGCTTTATTTCTGCTGCTCCCTGTGCCCTTAGACTGTTGAGTGAGTTGATAGCATAGATACTGCCCCCCCCCCACACCACCAGCAGCTGGAAACAGACTACCCAAGCCCATGACAATGCTAGCACACAGTAATTCTTGTTAAAGTGATCCTTTGCCTTCATTCTAGTATTTAGTAGGCTCCCTGCCCCTCTCATCTTTAAGCTGTCACAGTTCCACTATGAAGTCAGCCAATGATTGATGAAGCAGGATATGGACACAGACAAATAAAGGGCAAGTGTCTTCCAGGCTTGTAGCAGGAGAGGAAGAGAGTTCTAGCTCCGCCGACATATCTTCAGCTGCACCAAATGAATGGTTCTGCCATAACTATGGAGGGTGGACAGGTGAACAATAGTAACTAAGAGAAAGGATTTCTCATGGACCAAGACGCTGCAGCATGTCTCCTGGTTGCCCCATAGCTGTGATCTGTCTATTCCTACTTGAGCAGATAGATGCTTCTTGTGGGGATATTTTCAAATATAATAAAAACAGTCAGAGATATAAGAGGGATCTACCCACAATCCATCTAGGAGGATCAGACAGTGGTAACTCTCACCCTTAATCCCAGCACAGGGAATATCCCAGGAGTGGTGACCTATGCCCTTAATCCAATCTGAGTTTGAGGTCATCTTAGTTTATAGAAGGAGTTCCAGGCTCTCAGGAAGGCAGTGGTGGTGCCACACCTTAACTGAGCAGAGTATTTAAGGCAGGCACAGAAAGACAGCCTGGTTTTCAAAGCAAGTTCTAGGACTGTTATACAGAAAACTCTGTCTGAAAAAAATAAACCAGGAGGAGGTGGATCTGGCCTCTAATATTTCCGGCTGTTTTTATTATATTTGAAAATATCCCCACATATCCTCTTTTGTGTCAAATTTTTTAAAAAAGAAAGTTATAGCTAACATAAGAAAAACCATATACAATAGGTACAATAACTACTTATAATATATACAAACAATAAATGAGTAATCCAGTCCATTAACAATTGACAATTCAAAGAAAATATTTCATTAATTATCTTATTTTGATGAGTTCAAAGGATTATACTTAATTCACTTTCTTTACAACTTGTATTACTAAGAACTATTATTTTGATGCCTCTTAAATTTATACACTTTAAATTCAAAGTTTCTTTTCTAAAACTGTCACTAAAAAACTATAACTATCTAATCTTCAACTACATCAAAGGCCACAAAAGGATATAATATTATCCTAGAAAATAGGAATTGCAAACAACTTCCAAAATCTAGAAATGACAGAGATGACACCTATCTGCCTGGACAGTCACCCAAAGTTCTTTTATAAAGTTGGGGCATCCATCTTCAGCTTACAGGCCCAGAGTCTCTTTTCATTTCAGTGAATCAGGAAATCCGCTCTGCCCATTCTGGTATAGGTCATCAGTCGTTTCTCCTTGTGTCCTGAAGAATATCTGACAGTTTTCTCTGAAAAGCAGGAACCTGAAGGAGCATCTCAGCTTGTTCTGTCAAAGTTCAGAGGTCACTTTCCTAGGGAACCTGCATGTCCAGTTTAAACAACATACTGTCAAGCAGTCAATACAAGAACAGGTTCTTGTCCAGTGGATAACCATTGCCACAAAGAGAGTAGATTCCATATGGAGTTTCTTTGATGCCCATTTTTCTCTTGAAGTAGATTGGTGTTACCAAAAGCAGGCCTGTCTTGCTGTCTAGGAAAGTCCAAGTTCTGAAAATATTTTAAATGTCATATTCTATGGATCTCTGAAGTGTTTGAAGAAGACCTGTTTATCTGAAATATATTTGTTTGATCTTGAAAGCATATCTAATATGACTATGTTTAAATGTAATGTCTAACTACTAACATGCATTACTTTATATTCTAATTAGTTGGTAATAAATCTTTCATGGACGAGCAATTTGTATTACATTGTTAGATGAACCGAGTAAGTATAATACATTGAACAAGCATAGAGATATATGTACAGTAACAGGATTAATCTCAATATACACACTTTGTATACAATATACAAAAATCCAATCCAATGTAAAATATTTAAAGCTGGTAAATCCTTTTAAAAGAAGATTCAATAATCTATCCTTATATCCTATATATCTGTATCCCCCTTTTCTTTCTATTTTTTAACACAAATCTTGAATCTAATCATTCTTATTTAACTTTTTTCTAACTATAACCATTAATAATTTTTAACCAATTAACCTAAACAATGGCAATCATCCATAACCCACTGAACAACCAAAAACAACCCATCCCACCTCTTGGGAATGTGGGCTCCATGTTCTTAAATTTATTTCCTGCTGTCTGGGGGAAACGGCATCTTTTGGAGATCCTGAAAAGAAAAGTTTTGTTAAATGTCAAGTCCTGAAATAAGTAGCTGTATTATTTGTTGTCCAGTCTCTGAATAACAGGAAAGTGCACGGCTTGTCTCAAGTCCTAGCTATAGGAGTCTTTGAAGCTGGTTCATCTCAGTGCGCTGCCTCAAAATTGTCCTGAGCAGTTTGCAGTCCAAATCTGATCTTTGGTGGTGTTTGTCAGCCTAGTGGCTTTCTCAGAGTCCATGTGAAATTATCGTTGTGGGGTCTGATCTCCCTTTTGGATACTTCAAGTTTGCAACTAGGCATTGTCCTGGATTACTGCAGAAAACTAATAAGAGACTAACACCCAACACAAAGTACAGGAAGCTAAATATGTAAATATTTATTCAGCATAGGATTAGTAACAGTAAAATAGTCCCTTTTTTTTTTTGTTATTCTTCTGTCCCATATCAGCTTCTACTCTCAGAACTTGAAGCCATAAAACATTTGAGTCATATACATAATATCTTTTGTTCTGACCACATTCTCACTAAGCTGCTGGCAAATTACAGTTTGATTTCCCCATGCATTTATCAATGGCCTATGTTGTTGTAAGAATGTTAAAAGGGGCTTATCAAAATACATCTGCTTCACTCTAAATGATATAAATGAATAGAAAGGGATTCTATGGGCTTAAGGTTTACCAGCCTCAAAACCATTTCATCCTTATATTTCCCCTCTAGGGAAACCACTGACCTCTCAGGGTATAAACTGTACCATTTCCTCACAGATTCCTAGAGGAGGATGGACCCCATGCCTGCTCGGTCTGAGGACCTTTTGCATCCACTTACAGAAGCTGGGCCAAACCACATTGGGAAATTTGTCTAAATTTTAGGGTTAAAGAAGTCTTCCACAGGAACTGCTGTCTCCAGAGAACACCAACCTGTGATGCCAGAATCCTGGAGGGGAGACCAGGGTCTGAGAATGGAGCAAGGTTGTGTGGCAGGAAAGGAAACTTCACTTTAAGAAAAAAAAAAAATCCCCAATTCAGCCATGTGTAAGGATTCCTAGAACATAGCAGCCATGTGGTAAACTCAACATGGCACCGGCAGAACACTCCGTATGGAGGACATGCTCCTAGGCATGACTATGTAAATCCATGCCCACCCTTTATCTTAAAAGGAGCTGCCACATGAAAGTCTGCCTCTCTTTTTCTTCTGCTTCTCTCCCTCGTACCCACTCAGAACAGCCCTGAATAAACTCAGTGTGGCATCTGGTAATGTGTGTCTGATCTCACTAACACCATGGATAAGATGACACTAATTCCTGTATTGTTTTCAATAGACATAATACCATCCTCCCATTCCTATTTGAATTCTCATTTAAGAGTCCTAATTAATTTATAATATTTTAAAATACGGAATAAAAGAGATTAATCTAGAGAGAAAATTAGTGAAATGAGCATGTGTCCCCAAACATGCTAACATTAGCTTTCAGTACACAATGATGTGAGCCATCAAGTCAACAGAGGGGCTCACACTTTGCTTTGTCACACCACTTACCCCAAAGATGGAAACTAACCAAGACACTCAGAAATGTAAGTAGTCCTGATTATAAACTTAAAAGGAGTTTTCTACCTTGGGACTCTGATGAAGAAGATGCTGTGTAAGCTGAAGAGTCACATTGTCATCAGCGTTCTGGGAGTAAGCACAGTGACAAAGCAGAGGGTCTCCTGGGATGGCTTCTTACACCATCATCCTGAGAAGCAAACTGATGCTGATGCCACACTGAGCACAGTCCAACAAGAGCCCTGCTGACACAGGGTTCTGACTCGTCACCATTGCAAGTCTGAATTTAAATAGATTCTTGGACAGTGGCCACATTCAGCTTGTTTCATGTTGGCACCTGTCTCATCCTCTGCATCTTTTCTAGAACTATTATAACAACCACAAAGCTTGGGCATCTTCACAAGTGTTATCTTGTGATGTCTAAGGAAGACATTACAGAGAAGATAGAAAGACTGGAATGCATTTCCTGTGTCTTTCCCAATGCTCTCTAGAGCTGTTTTATTTCTATTTTGTTTTATGACTGTGGTGGTGGTGGTTGTTGCAGGGTGTGTGTGTGTGTGTGTGTGTGTGTGTGTGTGTAAATGCACATGAAGTTGACATTTGGAGCCTTTCTCAGTTGCTCAGACTTTGCTTGGGTTTTTATTTCTGTGAAGAGACATCATGACCATAGCAACTCTTTTTCCTTTTCCTGAGATGGGATTTCTCTGTGTAAGGGCCCTGACAATCATGAATTCACTCTCTAGATTAGGCTGGCCTTGAACTCATAGAGATCTGCCTGCCTCTGCCTCCTGAGTGCTGAGATTAGCAGCACAAACCACCACTACCTGGCTGCCATGGTAACTCTTATAAAGGAAAGCTTTTAAATGGTCACAGTTTAGAAGTTTAGTTCATTATCACTACGATGGGAAGCATGGTGGCACACAGGTAGACGTGGTGCTGGAGAAGTAGTTGAGAGTTCTACATCTGTATCAGCAAGCAGCAGGAAGAGAGACACACACTGGGCATAGCTTGAGCAACTGCAACCTCAAAGCCCACCCCCCAATGACACACTTCCTCCAATAAAGCCACACCTAATAGTGTCACTCTCTATGAGTCTATGGAGGCCATTTTCATTTAAAGCACTACACTTAACTTATTTTTGAGACAGAAGCTCTCACTGAACCTGGAACTCCTCAACTGGTTAGACTAGTTTGCCAGAAAGTCCCAAGGATTCCCCTACCACTGCTGTCATAGCACCAAGATTACAGGTGTATGTCACTTTGTCCAGCCCTTTACCTGAGTGCTAGAGATCTCTACTCAGACCCTAGCACCCAGCAAACATTCAACTTACTCATCTTCCTGTTCCTTGGAATCACTTTTTTGACTACTTCTTTTAAGTCATTTGTCAGCACCTCTCAGGCCCTGTTTTCTACCCTTTTCTTTGGTGAATCTGTTGCTGCTGAGCACAAAATTTAATTTATCCCATTGTTGTGCTTTTAAATAAAGCCAGCACAGGACAGATAAAGAAAATGACCATCAGTAGTCTAGATGTAAACAGGAGCTTCAATCACAGTAGGCTAGTTTTTAACCGTGAAACACATTTTGTCAAAGGTAAGATCTTACCTTTGGAAAATAGTTAAGCAACTAGGCTCTGCCTTGAACAGTCTCAGCCAAATATCTGGAGTTTTTCAAATGCCCTTCAGCATTTTGTAGTTTAGCAGGCTCACTTCGACATCAGGACCCTAAGGCCATTAGATACAATTGAGCATAGCAAGTGATTTCATAACCTACTACTTTCTTATAAGAGACATCAATATTGTGTATCTCTTGATCTTTACCAGTATTTGAAAGAATGAACATGTTCATATGACCTTGTTAAATGTCCCTGGGGTCTACAGGGTTCATGCAGAGGTGGGGTGTAGGGCTCTGTGTGGACAACAACCGTGGTTTCCTAAATTTCTGTTCTTGAAATGGCACCAAAGAGTGCAGAGTTCAAATTATACTACAGAGCCATGATAACAAAATAGTGTGATACTGTCCCAAAGCAGACATGGAGACAGAGGGAATAGACTATAAGACCCAGAAATAAGTCCACACAGTCACAGCCACCTGACTTTTGGCAGGGATCTCAGATTCACACATTATGGAAATCAGCTCTTTAACAAATGCTGCTTGGAAACATAGATTTCCACATGTGGGAGAGTGAAGCTTTGTGTCTCTCACCCTGTGTAAAAATCAATCCGTAATGGATCATAGCCCTCAATGTAAGATATGAGTCTATCAAACTTCTAGAGATACCACAGCAAAATGCTTGAAGGCAAGGCCTATCTGAGCATGGCTCTACCAGCTCAGGAAGTACTCTTAAGATTGACATACAGGCTTGTGTGACATTTCAAAGCTTATGAGCAGCAAAGAAAAAAATCAACAGTATGAAGAGACAACATTCAGAATGGAGAAATGTGTGAACTGTACATCTAACAAGGATTAATATCTAGAATCTACAAGTGCTGCAAAAGAACTTTAAAAAGTGCTTAAAATAACTATTTAATCAATAAATAAGCTAATGAACAGAAAAGACAATTCTCCAAAGAAATGCAGATTTCAAATAAATACCTGAAAACATGTTCACTTCCTCAGCCATCAGGGGGATGTGCATTAAAAGTACATCGAGATTCCTTTTTGTTCTAGTCAAAATGGCTGCCATCAAGAAAATTACAACAGGACAGAGACACCTGACCCTCACTGGGTCGCTGTGCCAGGAGTGAGCAAGCATGCAGTAGAGTTATGGACAGAAGGAAAAGTGGAGTGGTATATACTCTGTGAAGTAAGGTAGAAATGGAGACCCAACGCCAGTGAGGAACAGCCTCATGTAAGAGGCTTCCATGGTCACCTGAGGCCTTAGTAATGTGTGGGCCTTTGTTACCACCGAGGACTGTATCTGGGACTGTGGTCTCACTCTAGCCAAGATCTGTGTTCACGTCCATGATCTGGTCTGTGTTACCAACAAAGACCATGTGCATTTCTGTGGTCTGTACTGCAGCCTGAAGTCATATTGATAGGGCCTAGCTGAGCTGGCTCTGCCCCTCACTGGCCACTACATACATGGTGGTGCCAGTAGTGATATAGACATGAGAGAGCTGGCCCCATTCCTTGCCTGGGCAGCATGGGAGAGCTAGGTCTGGTGGCAAGAAGCAGGAGATGTACCTTTACAGTGTGAGTGTGGAGAGCTGGTCTCACCCATCTTCCATGCCCCTGAAGGAGAGCTGGTCCTGCCCGTCTTTGGCCATGTAGGAGAACTGGCCCTGGTGGAGTGACCATGGGAGAGTGGGCCCCTTGAAGGTATGGCATGGGAGACCTAGCCTAGATGACGCAGGTGCGAGAGGTCTGGCAGGCTGACCAACTCAGCTGCCATCCAGGCCCAGATGCAGGCTTTTGACTTGGTCCATCCCAACATCTGTCCCATCATGAGCTGATGCAGGCTTTTGACTTGGTCCATCCCAACATCTGCCCATCATGAGCTGATGCAGGCTTTTGACTTGGTCCATCCCAACATCTGCCCATCATGAGCTGATGCAGGCTTTTGACTTGATCCATCCCAACATCTGTCCCATCATGAGCTGATGCAGGCTTTTGACTTGGTCCATCCCAACATCTGCCCATCATGAGCTGATGCAGGCTTTTGACTTGGTCCATCCCAACATCTGCCCATCATGAGCTGCCGGAGCTCAGGAAGGGCCTGTCCTGTGGGTCCATAGCCACACAGGGTTTCCATGACTCGGCATCAGTATATAACTTGGAGTCTCTAAGAGGGTTCAATATTGATGGTGTGGCAGAAGCCAAAGGCTTTGAATCAGACTCATTGCAACGAACAGCAAGTAAAGCTGTTTTGGCAAAAGGGTACACTTCGTGACACACTGCAGGTCCCGATGCCACTGTGATAAAGGGACACGTGATGTGTATGTGCACAGAAAGCTATGGTTGATAGAGGAGCAGGTCATTGACCAGACAGGCTGGTGGGATGGTTTTTCACTTTTGCTTGTCTGTTTCTTTTTTATTTTAGTTTTCTTTCTTTGGGGGGTGAGGTTACAAGGGTGCAGGGAAGATACGAAAGGACCCAGAAATAAGTAGAATTGGGGTACATGATGTGAAAGTGCCAAAGATTCAATACAAATATATTTAAAATTCTTATTTGAAGTGCTAGATACGTTAATAAGCTAGATTGAACACTTTTTAACAAATTGTTCTTAAATCCTAACATCACCTTGTACCCTATATACTACATAAATTATTAGTTAGAAAGTTACATAGTTAATTAATTAAAAAAAAATAAAAGAACAACAGCTTGGTACGATCGTGTGCACATACACACCTTTGAGCCTAGAGCTCCAGGGGGAGAGGCAGGCAGATCACTGTGCACTCAAGGTTCCAGGCCAGCAAGGGTTACGTTGTGAGACACTGTCTCAAAAAACTACTGGTGAAAATGTGAAAGAAGAACCCTATACACCAGTGTAAGAATGTAGACTAGTGTAGCCCTTGTGAAAGTCAGTGTGGGGGTTCCTCAAAATACAAACAAGCAAATAAAACCTGTATGACCTGGCGCACCACAGAGGTACTTGCTCACTTGTGTTTATTAGTGCTCTTCTCACAACAGTAAAGATGTGGGAGCAGCCAAGAGGTTTGCCTTTTCAATGAGTAGGTAAAGAAAAGTTGGCACATATACACAGGGGCAATTTATTCAACTGTAAACAAGAGTGAAAACTTGGCGTTTGCAAGAAAATGCTTGGAACTGGAGATCATCATTCTCAGCAACATAAGTCAGATGTGGTGACAATGCTATGCTTTCTCTTCCTTGTGGGATCTAGTCTAACTTTAAATATGCATATACTCAAAGGTAGATATGAGCTGTGAGAGAGGAGGGAGGTCTAAGGGATGGATAAATGACTTATGAAAGTGTAATTGCTTAACTTGCTCTCTCTGTGTGTTTTAATCTAGGGGAACCAGAACTCAAATGCACTGGGCAGCAGGGTTGGAATGATGGGTTGGTGGGTGGAGTCCTTTACCACCAAGCATGGGGACCCATGTTTGGATCCTCAGCATGTACAAAATTAGGGTGTGGTGGCACACTTCTGTAGCCCCAGCACCAGGGCTGGGAAGTTCGGGGGAGGTGAACAGACAGGCAAATTTATTGTGTACATATTACAATTTCTTTATCCATTTATCTGCTGGACACATACTCAGGAAGATGATACAGTGTGACTATCACAAATAGTCTGACAATGAGCATTAATGTACACACATGTCCATAGTATGGGGATTTTAGAATATTTTGGATGACTAACCATTAGTATAGCTGGCATACACTACCTGTATTTTCAGTTTTTGCTGAGGAATCTCCATCATGGATTTCTGTAGGGGCTGGACTAGTGTACATACTCTAGAGCAGTGTGCAGTTTCTCTTCCCTGCATCCTCACCTGTATTGGTACTTATTCTCTTGCTGATAGACATCCTAGTGGAGTGAGATGGAATCCTTGAGTTTTGATTTTCATTCCCTTAGTGGCTAAGGATGTTGACTGTGCCTTCATTTGCTCATTGGCTATTTGTACTCCATCTTTAGAGAGCTGCCTGTTCATTTCATTAACTCATTTATCATTTGGGGTGTTCGGTGTGTAGATTATTGAGTTTTTTTAGTGTGTGTGTATGTTGCCATGCTAGTATGTGCATGTGGAGGGCAGAGGACAGTTTGCAGGAGTCAGTTCTCTCCTAACATGTGAGCCCCAGGGATTAAACTCAACTAGTCAGGATGGGTATCAGATGCCCAAACCCACTGAGCGATCACACTCCCCATTTGTTTATTTATTTATTTATTTATTTTTTTAGTTCTTCATATATTTTAGATATTAATCTCATCTGTCAGATGTATAGCTAGAAAAATTATCATTATACTTTTAATGGGTATTACATTGAGTCTATAGATAACTTTATAACATAGCCATTTTATGATTTTTATTCTATCACTCCATGAATGAATTTCCTAGTGTAGTCCTTAATTTCCTTCTTCAGTATTTCAAAAAATTTCGTTTTACAATTTCAGCTTCTTGCTTAGGTTTTTCCAGGCATTAAAAATTATTTACTTTATTAATTTAAATCATGTGCATATGTGTATATGTGCCTATTAGGGGTCCATACGTAAGTGCTGGTGCCCTAGGGAGCTGGAGGAATCGGAACCTCAAGGAGCTGGAACACAGGCAGTTGTCAGGTACCAGATGAGGATTCTGAGACTCCAACTTGGGTCTTCTGCAAGGACAGCATATGCTCTAACCACTGAGGTATCTCTCCATCATGCCTAAGTACTTGTTTGTTTATTTTTAAGGTATTGTGAAGGTGATTGCTTTCTAATGTCTTTCTCAGGTGTACATTTGGATAATTTGATAAAATTGGTCATCAGTTCTATGAGTTTTTCTGATGGAGTCTTTTTTAAGTATAGGGCCATGTTTTCTCCAGCTCAGGATATTCCACTTCTTCTTCTGTGTCTGTCTTAGCTCTTCCTTCTGTATGATGGTTGGAGCTAAGAATTCATATCCTATATTCAACAGTGACTGGACACCTTTACTTCATTGCTGATTTTAAAAGAAATGAGTTCATGTCTTTTCTGTCTTGTTTATCTTCATTAGGTACATGCAGGTCATGTGTAGTCTTTATCAGGCACACACTGGTTATATCTAATCTTTATTATGTAATGCTTGCCATATGTAGTATTCATTAGGTACACTGCTCATATGTAGTCTTTATTAGGTACATACTGGTCATATGCAGTATTTAGTATGTTAAGAAATGTCCATTCTATTTCTAGTTTCCTTGGGGCTTTTATTATGAAAATATATTGGACTTGATCAAAATACTTTTCTGCATTTATTGTGATGGTCATAAAATTTCTGTCCTTGAGTCTATTTATGTGATGCACATTTATTAATTTGCCTGTATCCAAACGACCCTTGCTTTCCTGTAATGAAGCCGCTTGTTCGTGGTGAATATTGTTTTCAATGTGCTGTTAAATTCTGTTTCCAAAAATTTAATTTAAAAATTGCATTCATGCCATCAGAGAGATTGACAAAGTGTGTACATGTGTGTGTGCCCTTACCTGGTTTTGGTAATTTTGGCAACAACTTAAATGCCATTACTTATGATTGATCTGTTTAAATTGCTATTCCTCTTAGTTTAATATTTGTAATATTAAGTGATATGTGAGCATAAATTATTTTATTTCATATAGATTTACGAATTTGTTTAAATGTGTTTACAAAGAATGCCCCAACAATCCTTGGAATCCTAGTGGCATCTGTTATAATGCTTCCCTTATTATCTTTAACTTTATTAATTTGGATATTCTGTTCTTTACTGTTGCTGTTTTCAAAATAGCATTTCACTCTGTATCTCTTATTGTCCTGTAACTCAATATTTAAACCAGACTGGCCTCACATATCTGCCTAGGCATGTGGATGTTCTTTATGTTTCCTTTTTGTTAGTTTGCTAACAGTCTAGCAATATTATTTTCCTTTCAAAAGGCCAACTTTTGGCTTAATGATTATTTTATATTAAATTTATTAATTTGGGGTGTGTGTGTATGAGAGAGAGAGAGAGAGAGAGAGAGAGAGAGAGAGAGAGAGAGAGAGAGAGAGATAGGGAGAGAGAGAGAGAGAGAGAGAGAGAGAGAGAGAGAGAGAGAGATAGGGAGAGAGAGACACAGAGAAAGACTAACAGGTCACATGTGTGGAAGTTAAGCCTACTCTCTGAAGTGTTTTCTCCTTCCATGTGGGTCCTGGTGACCAAACTTGGGTCATGAGGCTTGACAGCGAATTCCTTTATCCACCAAGCCATTTCACTAGCTCTCACTGCTTCTTTTCTATTTTCCTCCTTTCTGCCTCCCTGATTTCTACCCCAGATTTTATTATTCCTCTCCATCTACAGTAGATCTAGGGTCTGATTTGCTGTTGTTTTTCAAGACCATGAAGTACTTTATTAAGTTACTTGATATTTTTCTGGTTTATTTTAGTGTAGGCACTTATAGTTTTAATTATAGTATTAGAGTCTCTTTCATAATTACCTCCTAGTTTATGATATAATGTGTTTTAAGTTTCATTCATTCCAATATTTCTTTTTAATTTTCTATCTTATTTTTTTTAATGACTCACTCAATAGTGTGTTTGCTCAATCACCATGAGTTTGAATATTTTCTGGAGTTTCTTCTATTCTTTATTTCTAGTTTTATTCTCTTATAGACAGAATACAAAAAGTTATTTTAGTTTTTTTGCATGTCTTAAGACTTGCTTGCTAAAATGTCATCTGTTACTAGAGAACATTCCATATTCTGAAAAGAATAAACATTTTGTAATGTTAGACTGGAACATTTAGTAGATGATTGTTAAGTAAGTACATTTGACCTAGAGTATCTTTTAAATCTAATATTAATTTGTCAGTTTTATTTAGAAGGTTCTGGATGATCTAGTAGTAGAAGTGAAATATTGCGGTGGCCCATCATTATTGTGTTCAGGTCAACCTGTGTGTTTGCATTCACTACTGTTTGTTTTGTGAAATAGGTTCGCCCAATGTTCAGTGAATCTGTTTAAGATTGTAATATGCTCTTGATGAATTTTTTTCTTCATACATAATAGTTTTATTTATATTCCCAAACTAGTCTTGTTATGAAGTCTATTTTGTCGGATAAGCAATGCACGTTTGAAGTTTCATTTGCTTACAATGCCTTTTCCATCCTTTCAACCAAAGGCTATGTTTGTTTTTGCTAGTGAAGTGCATTTTGCACAGGCAACAAATAGTTTGATTCAATTTTTTAGTTCATATCTTTTGATTAAAGAGTCAAAACCATTAGCATTCAGAGTTGTTATTGAAAGACGTGCACTGATAAATATCTATCAGAAGGTAAGTTCTCACTATTCAGCCAAGGCTGATTACTAGTTTGTGACTCTCCTGTTTCAGCTTTTCAAGTACGGGAACTAACAACGTGCCCCATAGAGCAACCCTAAAACAGAATTTAAAGATTCAAGTGATTTTTAATTACTCAAAATATTAAAATTTAAATCAAAAGGCTCAGACTTTTATTTTGGGGGAAAGCCAGCTATATGAATATACATTAAAAGAATGAAGAATGTTGCTTTCTAAAATGAAAATCATGTTAACTTTAAGACACTAAACTTCTCCGAAAGACAACAGCACATTGTCTTTAAAAGACAAAAGGCTATGTCCCTGCAGCTGTACTTTTTCCCCTTAAAGAATGTTTACAATCATGTTTTGTAATGTACATTTTATTGAAGTGCATACATTTAAAAAGAGAACCTGATCAGATCATGTGTTTGATTTTGTTGCCTTCATTTTGGGTAGTTAATATGGCCACATCTTTTTAAATAAACAATATCAACAGTACCTCTGAAGTCTCCTCCCTAGATAATCCATTTTCTTCCCCAGAGGCAAAAAATAATGTCAGAATTTTGGAATTCTTCCAGAGATATTTTACGCATTCCCAGGGAAATACAATTTTCAAAAAATGTTTTTGACACAAGTGGTATTATATTTCACACACTGTTCTGCAATTTTCTTTTCCAATTTAATGAAATTTGGGGGGAATGTTTCATATCAGTTGATCAGTGTTCCAAAATTTGTGGCTACAGTTCTTTCCAGTTCATTCGAAGGCTTCCCCTGTAGTGAAGTGCACGTTTTGAATCATGTGCTATTCCTAAAAGTGGATACTCTCTTGCACATGTCATTTTTCACATATACCTTTTCATAAGATAGTAATACATGGACTTGCATAGCTACAGTTTTTAGTCATTTTTTATCATAAGTGGGCAGGCCCTTATTGTTGTACGAGGTTTCTGGCCTGGACTTTTGGGCCTAAACTCAAGGTTTAGGACCCACAGACTCTCAGTCCCACAGTCCCGCAGACCCGCAGACTCACAGAGACACACAGATGTTTACAATAGTTTTAGGCTGATCAGCCTAAGGCCCAGGCATATAACTTGCTAGCTCTCTACCCTTCATCTAACCCATGATTCTTTCTGTTCAGCCATGCGGCTTGGTACCTTTCTTTAGAACAGCATAATTGCCCTCTGCTTCTTCCGGCTTCTCTCCAGCATTCTGCTCTGTGCTTCCTGTTCTCAGAGTTTTTAGTCTGGTAGCCGCACCCACATTTCCTGCCTGCCTTTGGCCCATCAGCGCTTATTATTAAACCAGTGGGCGGGACAATTATTTACTATGAAATAACACAATACCCCTATACCTTATTGCTTAAATGTTGAGTAGACAATTTGAAGTGTGGTGCTGACAAAGACCTTGAAGAGTCACCAGAAAAGAAATCATATTAATCTCACTCAGAGACCATTGTTCTGTTCTTTGTGTGTGAGCTAAAGTTAGAAAACCATAAATGAGCATCAGAAATGATGTACAGTGTGTGTGTGTTCATGTGTGCATGCTCTCAGGTGTGCACATTGTGTGGACAGAAAGGCATGTGCAGCAAGCAGAGGCGAGAGGAGAACATCTGGTTTCTTCCTTTTCTGCTCTTTACCTTTTTGCTCTGAAACAAAATCTGTTACTGAAGCCAAAGCTTTCCATTTCTGCTAGGCTGGATGATCAGTGAATGTTTGGAATCCATCTATCTCCATCTCTTATGGCTGGAGTTACAAACACACATGGCTACACCTGATTTTTTTTCTTTTCATGGGTTTTGGAAATTTGAATTAAAGTCCTTTATTACACAGCAATTACTCTTGCTCACTAAGACAACTCCCAAACAATTTTCTATAGTAGAAGTGTGTCAGTACATACCACAAAGCTATCTGACTATAAGCAAGCTTTCTTGAAGTCATTACTTATATTTTTTCCAGTGAGATGTTCTGTATTTATCTAGTCATTTCTGTTGCAGCTCAGAAACCTATTGGATGAGCCAAATTAGAAAGGAATATTATCTGCATGTAATAGGCAAGAAAGCAGAGTGATAGAGACTTAGTGAAGTTGTCAAAACTCACCAGCAAGTTCATGGAAGAGTCTAGATCCAGGTCACCTAAGTCATCCCAAGAGCTTTCTAGACTTTTATCATCCTTTCTTCCAGCTGTTTGTGACTGACCCTGCTGGGCCCAGGAGAAATCTTAGTCTATGGACAAACATTTGATGTTACCACTCAAGAAGGAACTGGAAATGAATTTGTACAGATTTTTTTTTACATTGTATGCACCAAAATGCTATGAACTATTAAATTCCCATACTCCATGTGACCCAGAGGACATAAGATAGGAAATAAGTTCAGGCTTTTAGACCAAGAAGATATGCTTATGACCTCAGATAATAGCATTGCACTGAATCAGAGCAACTCCAGGTTATAGGCTATCAATGAGAAATTTATTTCAAGTCTGAATTCTGAGTCAGAGTAGAGAAAGAAACGAATAATTCTTAGAAATTTATTCCCAGCCTTAACCTATGCCTGAGAGAATGTCTGTTTAAAGTGTTGTATCAGCGTATCCCCAGAACCTGCTACATTAATAAGGGGTTACATCTTGACCAAGTCAGTTCATATGGTTGTATGTGATGAAGGCAAGGAAGTCTCTGTTCTCTATGGTCACTCACTTGACACAGACCACATCTACCCATTGGCCAGGCCTCAGTCAATGGCATCCACAGCAGACTGTGTTCCAGATGGTCAGTAGGATTTGTGAATACATAGAAAGTAGTTCCAAGATATAAACTGTCTCAGAACTAAATGGTAAGAGACCTAACAAAGAGCAGCAAATATATGAGAACCAAGGCGGAGAAAGAGAGGGAGATTTGAACAGGATCAGATAGAGACATTTACCTATAGACAAGTCTTCACAAGAAAGTTGTGGAAATGGATTCATAGAATCCACTGTACATTATTTATAGCTTATGGAACATGGCAACATATCAGACTTAACCATAACAAACTACACAGAATTCTCGTTTCATAGCTGTAGGTCAACATCCCCCATTAGCCTTTTGTGCTGTCTTTTTCAAGTCATGGGTTAAAGAACCCTACTTGATACTTCTACTATGAGGCTTGTGGGATGAAAAAAATATTGGCCATTCAGGTAAAGGCTCCTATTTCTATTCCATTAGCATAGACAGAAGACATCGTCTTAAGTGAAGCCACCCCTACTGGGGTTATTCCTGTCTGGTGCTTTACACATTTCACTTACACCATGGAAAAACTAGTGTGCAAGCTACTGTCATCTTTAAGATCTCTGGCAAGGCTTTGTTTAAACCACACACTGTTGCAAATCTCAGGGAGGCTGAGAAAATTAACCTTAATCAAGGGAGGTGGTGATGTGTGATGTCTTTCTGTATGCTGTGAATATCATTCATTAATAAAAGAACTGTCTTGGCAGGCATCTTAAAAGTAGGCAGGGAAATCGGAGCATAGAGAGGGGAAGGAGGGTGGAGTCAAAAGAGACACAATCCAGCCACCCAAGAATCAACGTGTAAAGGTAACACAGGTAAGCCAGGGGCCACGTGACAAGACAGAATAATGGAAATGGGTTGTACTAAGATGAAAGAGCAAGCAAGCAATATGCCTAAGCCATAGGCCAATCACTATGAAATTAATATAAGCCTTTGTGTGATTATTTGGGGCTAGTCGGTCTGGGACTGCAGGTCGGTGGGTATGACCACCAGCCAGATGGGCCAGAAGCCTCATATTACAGATAGTGCTTAAATGTGGGGCACGATCACCCACATAAAGCCTGACAAAGCTTAAAAGGGGTTCTACAGCACAGAAATGGGAAGCCAAAAGCAGCATCCAAAATGTGTCTCCCAAGGGGTTGGAAAGATGGCTCAGTGGTTAAGAACACTGGCTGATCTTCCAGAGGTCCTGAGTTCAGTTCAATTCCCAGCAACCACATGGTGGTTCACAATCATCTATAGCGGGATCCTTATAAAAAGAGATAAAGAATCATTTTCAAACCTGAAGTCAAAAGCATAGCAACCATCCAACATTAAGATAAATTTCTGTTTTCCTAAGAGTCTTAACATTTTGAAAATATTTTTTTCCTATAAAGTAGGAACCTCCTCAGATCTAAGAAATGTGAATGTTGATAATACAAGGGCTGCCATATGGGTTTCTGATGCATAGGGCTTACATGATGATATTTCCAGATAGATATATATTTGGAGGGTATATCAGGAAGGCACCTGAAGTGGCTCATATTTCACATGACACCATAGGAAGCTCAGTCAACAGTCTGTAGCAAAACAGGATCTATGTAGCTGCATTAGAGTTGCTGGCTAGCTCCCAGAAGACTGGACCCCAATGGCCAGCTCCCAGAAGACTGGATCCTAAATGGTCAGCTCCCAAAAGACCAGACCCTGATGGCTCTGCAACTGCAATCACCTACATAAGTGTCTTGACCATAGAGTAGTGAACACTTCCAGCTGACATCTGCTTGGAGGAAGGAAAGACAGGGCTTCAGCCTTTCAAAGAAGGGAGCAGGCACCTCTTCAGTGGTCGCCTGTCACACTCAGCCACGCCATTCATGGGTCTGCTGTCACCCTGTGAAGAATTCCAAGGCTTTTTTTTTTCCAGAGCTTTCCATCTGTACTATTCCCAAAGATCTGTTGCCCTTACCCATGTGCTCTCAGAGGATGCTGGTTTCTATAACAACAGACCCTTCCCTGCCTAGCCATTGTGGTGTATAAAACCATCTGCCTATCCACACTGGCAGAGCCTAGCCCAGCCTCTTCAGACCCGAGGCACTTGTTTTTATCCGGGCAACAGTGTTGACCAGTAGTTATTTCCCAAGAGCAGAGAGTGGGAAACGGAGACTTGGGTAAATAATAAATGAAAGCAGAGCTATCGTAAGCCCCTCTGACCTTGGTGATTTCCGTTTCCTTCATTCAAGCTGTTGCAAGGAGCGAAAAAGCCCTTGCCTTCCTATGGTGTCACTCCAATTGTCTTTTGTAAGAGAAGCTAAACTTAAGATTTTATTTTGAATCAAGGACAATTAGGGGTGTAGGTCAACAGATGAGTGCTTGATAGCATGCCGGAAGCCCTGGGTTCAATGTCAAGCATGGCATGCCTGTAATAGTATTAATCAGGAAGAGGTGAGTGCAGGAGGATCTGAAGTTCAAGGTTAGCCTTGTCTGTATAGAGTTCAAAGCTAGCCTTGGGCACAGAAGACTGTCTCAAACAATAAAAATGTACCAATAAAGAAGAAGTGAAATTGTGGGGAAATATGATGCACTTCTAGAGACAATATTTTTTTTATGAGTTTTCTGTCTTCCATGGGTAGGTTTTTTTTTGAAAAACAAAATTAGGAGAAGAAACTAGGTGTGGAGCTGTGCTGAGGATTTGCTTCAGTAAGAACCCTGCACTCCAGAAGGGCTAAGACTGCAGAGTGGGATTAGGAAAAACAGAAATACATGTTTCTTCTTTCTTTCTTTCTTTCTTTCTTTCTTTCTTTCTTTCTTTCTTTCTTTCTTTCTTTCTTTCTTTCTTTCTTTCTTTCTTTCTTTCTCTCTCTCTCTCTCTCTCTCTCTCTCTCTCTCTCTCTCTCTCTCTCTCTCTCTCTCTCTCTCTCTCTTTCTTCCTTTCTTCATTTAATTGCAACTGTATTCACATTTACAGTCATCCTTGTAACTAAAAGGTCCATACAACTAATGAACTGTCTCTCCATGAGCTAAGAGAGCTGTGCATCCTGATGCAGAAGCAGGCACAAGGTACAGTAGTTTACAAGAACAATTGCTCCTGTACTTGTAGTGTCCATTAAAAGCATTAGTCATCTGGGGTTAGGTCCTTCTGGACCAGCCATAGTTGCTAAGAGCTGGTGACCTTGTAAACCGTTTTAGCAACTTTTGCTGCTTAGAAACATTCTCTTGGGAACATCAGAACCTGGCGTGATAAATCTTTTACTCACTATGTTTGCATTAAGACTGAAAATTTCTGTTTCAAACAGGGAAGGTTTTTTCCACCCAAACAAATACAACTGGTGGGAATGTATTTTTGCATGTTGCTCCAAAGGTGCCAAGCTATTATGGCTAGTAATAATACCAGTTTCATTCTGATAACTTTCACAAATCCCATTGCACTTTAAAGTCAACGTTACCACACGAGGAAGACAGGGATGATCAGAAGCATGCTGTGATCAAATGGCTTGCCAGTGTCATGGGGTTAGCAGTTGGTACAAATTGCAATATAAATACCCTGATACATTAAGTTAGCAGACTTTGTATCTACTATTCTGCTGCCCTTCAGAAATAATCCCATGGATTCCAAAAATAATGTAGTAAGCATTCATATACACACTCCCAAGAAACTTCAGTTACTGATGGTAGGACTCAGGTTTGTGATAAAAGAGACATTAAATGTTGACTTTGGGGTTAAAGCAATCAATGCAAACAACTATGATCCTGTCACATACTCCATCATTTGGAGTATGGCAGGGGCTTTCTTCCAACCAGACAGACCCCAGAACGTGCCAGTTTGTATGTGAACATGTTATAGTCTATACCCTCAGGTCTGTAAGGGAACCACCAATTTTTGAAGCTTAAAGATGAGACAAACCAGAAATAAGTTACCGCAACTCCACACCACAGAGGGGAAACAGGTTCCGTTTCTTGCCCAAAGTTACACTTGTAATACTTGACAGAAGAAGTAAGACAAGATCCCAGACCCTCAGATACCAGATCCAGCTCAGAATATGGCACCTCTGAGTCCCTGGGGAATACCAAGTCACTAAAGCGCCAATACATTATGTTGAGTTGACTTTAATAACATTAGGACTTAGAACAACAGAAGGCCTTTTGGTAGGACTTAGAACAACAAAGACTGAAATCAAATGTCTTTACCTTGCTTAGGGCTGATAAGGAGTGGACTCTCTGGAAAATAGAGACCTGCTTTGCCCTGGGCTTCGGCTTCAGATTGTGGAGCCAGAGTTGGCTGGGGCTTGGTGTGGTGTGATGCCTGGGACAGGGCTTGGCTCTGTGTCATCTGTGCTTTCTGCACAGCTTAGTTTATCAGTCAGGGTACATCAAGAATCCCTCCCCAAAACAGGCCAAAGCAATTCAAACACATGCAGCAAGGGGCTACGGAATCTATTCAGGGGATCTCTCAGAGGAGCCCTTTCCAAATCATCCATTGGAGGGGGCTGTTTGCAAACCATGGTCCAAGATCAAACCACTTAGTTATGTCAACAGCTTGGTCCAAGGTGTTCCTGAGTGACTGTCATCAGGCTTCTAAAAGGAATACACAGGCTTGAAACTTGCAAGCTCTGGGGTGGCCCGAAAGCAGGGTCAATAAGAAAATTTCCCTGTCTCTGTTCCAGGAACTTAATCAGGCAATGTGTCTTGGAAGATGTGCCATGTGTGGTAAATGCCATGGTGTGCTGAGTCCTCCTGGGATTGACCTTGGTGGAGATTGCAGCTCCTTCTCTGAGAACAGCCTGCATCTGCTGCATCTGCTAACTCAGTATTAACCTGTTTGCTCCATCTGGGCTATCTAAAAGGGTTGCCCAGCTTCACAGATCTGAGGATAAGGCCTTTATGCCATCCCATTGAGGGAGGACACCAGTCTATGCCCAGCCTGCTTTCCTGACTCTCTCAAAGATATTCTCCCCAAGTTCCCCCCACCCATGGTAAGTCTATTGTGTGAAGAATAATCTTTTATTCAAAGAACTAGATCTTCCACACATACAATATATCCTGATCCATTTCTTTTTTCCCTTGCCTTCTTTGGGACAAGACTCTTTATTCTTGCTCTTAATAGAGGCCCTTTTTTTCAACAACTTCTTGTCAAAAGCATGGAAGGCCCTTCTTCTTCTTCCTCCTCCTCCTCCTTCTTTTAACCAAGACAGCAAGAGAAATCTATGTTCATCCCCTAGGGCCTCTATAACAAATAACAACAAATATGGTCTCCTAAAACAATACAGTGTTGTCCACCATTCCAGGAGTTAAGAATCCACAGTCACTTTCATTACAATCAAGGCTCCTTCCAGAACTCAGACAGATAATCTCATCCATACCTCTTTTAGCTTCTAGAACTGGGTTTTGTAATCACAGCCTCTTCCTCCATTTTTCTAAAGTCAGCCACACAGCATTCTTCTAGGACAGCCACACTGCCTCATTGTTCTGTATCAAACCTTCTAAATCTTATGTGTCATTTTTGGGTCTGTACTCAGGTCCCACCGAAGTAATTCAGGATGACCAAATAACCTTAGCATTCCCATCTTTTAATCCTATTATCTCTCTCTTTAAAATTTTAATTCTATGAAGTCATTTAGAGAGGAACGGGTTGTGTCTATGACACACATGCGTTATGCTGTAAGACAAGTAATGACCATTTTATCCCTCTACAAGTGAATCCCAGGGATTGAACTCAGGAGTCATGCTTTGGGTACAGGGTGCTCTAGTCCAGTAAGCCATTCCACCTTCCCAAAGGTCCTAAATTTAGTCACATATATAGTAGTCAGGGTTCTCTAGGGTAACAAAATTTATAGAATGGGTCTCTCTCTCTCTCTCTCTCTCTCTCTCTCTCTCTCTCTCTCTCTCTCTCTCTCTCTCTCTCTCTCTCTCTCTCAGATTTATTAGAATAACTTGCAGGCTGCAATCTAGCTAACCCAGCAATGCCTGACTGTGAATGAAAAAATCCAAGAATCCAGTAGTTGTTCAGTCCATGAGGTGAGTTTCAGATAGTCTTCAGTGTATGCTGGAATCTCAGCAAGGCAAGGACAGGCAGACATGGAGCAAAATCTTTCTTCTTCTATGTCGTTCTATAGTCTTTTAGTCAAAGGTGTGGCCCACATTAATGGTGTGTCTTCCCTCCTCAATATCTAAATCAAAGGTGTGTGTCTTCCTATCTCAAAGGTCCAGACTAGAAGTAGATCCACTCACTTCAAACCAAGCAGAAAGTCCCTCATAGGTTCTAGATTCCAGGTAATTTTAAATGTAGTCAAGTTGACAACAAGAATATCCAGCACAATGTCTATATTCTGTTTATTATATAAGATAGCATCCATAGGTCTTAGAGGTTAGAACCTATTGATAATGACGGGCTGTTTTCTAACATACTATAGAATCATATGGCAAATTCTGAAAGGCATTCAGGTTATATTTGCTAATCTTGACCTGTGTATCCTCTTCACTGGAAAGTGGATTAATCTTTGAATTTTCTTTTTGTCATCTGCTTGCTGTTGTGTCGGGAATCCTGGCATCAGTGGGGATATCTGTGTTTTGATCAGCAATTTTATTGGAAAATACCAGACCATCAGTAATAGGCATAATCTGCCTGCCATTTCTAAAACCTGCTTTTGTGTTTGCTCTCTCTCTCTTGACCCATATGCTCCACATCCTCACCTGGAGAATCTACTGTCTATGACCAAATAATATTCTCAGCACACAGTGGTGGGTGAGGATGGAGGCAGGAGAGGGATGCTCATGTCTGTTGGCAGATTCCAGTGTCACTTCCATAAAGCTTCTGGTACCTGAAACTCGACACCTCATGACCCTCCTGATGGGGAATCTCTGCTGCTGAATTTCACTCCCTGACTAGAAGTAAGAAGTATCTCACATTCTGTTGATCCCAAGAAATGCTCCCCAAAGTTCTTTTTCCCCCATCCAAGTTCTTCCAGCCTATTTTTCACTTGCAGACCTGCACTAGTCAGCTTCCTGGCACTGTAACAAACGTCTGAAATAAATCAACCTAATGAGGTTTACTTTGGCTCCCCTTTGGAGGTCTCGGTTCATGATCAATTGGCCCTATTGCTCTGGGCATCTAGCCAGGCAGCATACCACAATGGAGGTACCTGATCAAAACATTCACTTCGTAGTGAGAAACCAAATAAAAAAGGAAAGGAAGAGACTGGGATTCTCAACTCATCTCTTTGAAGGAGTGGTCCCAATGGCCAAATACCCTCAACTAGCCCGACTGCTTAGAGATTTTGCCACATCCCAGTAATGAGCTGCCGATTAAGAATGCGACACACAGGCTGATGGGGAACAGTTAAGACCCAAAACTTTACGTTCCAAGATGATACAGGTTCATTTATATGTTGACTCCTCTGCTCTGGCTAGACTGCCAGTCCCCTTTTTCATCCATCTCTCTTAATACAGAATTGCTCCAGGGTCACCCAAGAGAACATGACCTCTGTAAAAGAAGCCTGGTGCCTTGTAGTCCTTGAAAGACTCTGTCATCACAGCCTACTTGTCTGTACCATGCAAGCAAGGACAGGCACCAATGTCGAGAACATTTTTGGCACTCAAAGGGAACCTGTGACTGCCATTGCAGACATGACAGCCAAGGATGTGACCCTGGGGGAAGCCCTTCACATGGGTCTTTCCTTGTTGCGTTTATATTTAGCACAGACAAAAACAAAACCCACAGCTGTTCTTCTCGGTGACAGGTATTGCATAGGAGCCCAAAATAATAAGGAGCAATGACCACCTTTTGCCCCCATTAGGGCAGCGTCTCCCCATGTTTGGGGGACTTTTACCAGTTAGTTCACCTGGCTCACGTGATGTGTGCACAAATTTTATTATACTGAAAAAGATTCAGAGAGAAAAGGACTGAATTTTGGTCTTAAATGTTTTAGAATGATTTTTATATTCAAAAGTTTCAATAAGAACTCTTTGGGCCAGTGAGATGCCTTAGTGAATAAAGACACCTGCCAAGACTAACAACCCAAGTTCAATTCCCAGGACCCACATGGTGGAAAGAGAGACTCAGCTCTCACAAGTTGCCCTCTAACGTGTGTTCCTGGCATGGGTATACGTGGGCATGTACACAGAATCTAAATAAGCAATGCAGAAAAGAAACATTTCAAATCTATACAAAGATACATCAAACAAAATAGACAAACATTTGACCAGATTACATGACTAACATTTCCCCCACATATTAACAGCTGAAGCCAAGGCTCCTTCCCTTGCTTTCCTACTTCTTTCCATAGGGGGCTTTGATCTGAATTGGTGTCTATTTTCCCTTCCTGTAATCTTGTACTTTTGCTAAATATTTGTAGATCCCAATATTTTCAATTGTCTTGTGTGTTTAAATGAGCATAAGTAGCACACACATATACATAATTTTTCAATTTGCTTTTCTTTCACAACCATGAATCTTAGGGATTTGTTTATGTTGCATGAATACAAGACAGCCATAGTATATTCCTTTTGATGTCAGTCTATGGCGTCACCATTTGCCAGTCTGCCTTTTGAGGGACAGTTGCTTGTTTGCTTTGCGTTTACTTGTAGGTGTACTTTGTACAGTTCTTGACATAAATTCATGTGGATGGAATTTTGAGTTGGTCGGAATGTGTGCCTTGTCTCCCTTGGCACTGCCTATGGATGTCTTACGTAGTTTCTGTTTTTCTGAGGCCTTACCAATCCTTGTGAGATTTTTCTTTTAATCTGATCTTCCAGATGCAAGTGACATCTAATCATTTTAACGTGTATCTCCCTTATGACTCATGACGGGACATTTTTATTTGTTGACTATCCAGTTCTAAGTGTGGGGTGGGGTGTGTGCATGTGTGAGAGAGGGATTCTACCCCCTTGTTTTCTCCTCATACATGTGTGACTATATTTACACAAAATTAAGTTATTTTAGTTGTAACTGTTCTTGCTCAATTTGCATCTTGCCTTTTACTGTTGTTATATATTAGACAGTATTTTAATATTCATAGTCAGATTAGTATATCTGCTCAAGGGTGTTTGCCTTTTGTTTAATCATCTGTTCTTGACTGCATCCAAGATCCTCTCCCACTCGTTTTCGGAAAATTTGAAATTTTTGCTAAAGTTAAACCTTTGTCCATCTGGAATTTATTCTTGCCTATATGGTGAAATGAGCATCTAGATTTACCTTTTTGTTCCAATAGAAAGTTAATTATTCAGGATAGTGTGGACTTTCCCAGTCTTCGAAATTCTACATCCTTTAAGTATATATCCCCACATACAAGTTGGTTCTTTTATACACCTACTTTACTCTTCCATGGACTCATCTGTCTGTCTGTACATCTGTGTAAATGTTCTAACATTACTTTAGCACAAAGGCAGGTCTAGTAGTTGAAGTGACTCTTCTCCTCTTAACCTTAAATTTGTTTTAGCCTTCATTCACCCTGACACACCTAGTATTTCAGATCAGCCAATGGGGTCCCGTAAAAAAACACTCTAGTTATACATCTGTTATTTTCTGTGAAGCGTTGCCTTAGTCATACCTCACAATGTTTTTGCAAGCATATGTGTTGTGTACATGTGGTTTGCACATGTGAGAGCACAAGTGTATGAAGCAACATGCAGTGTGTGTGTGCGCGCCTGTGTGTGTAGATGATGTCTATGTTGGAAGTCTTTCTCTGTCATGCTCCATTGTATATATTTAGGCAGGGTCTCTCATTGAACCTGAAGTCCCATGTCTTAGTCAGTCAGACCTGCCAGCTTATTCCAGAGATTGTATCTCTCTCTGCCAAGTGCTGGAATTACAGGTGGGCTATCTTGACAACTGGCTTTTACAGAGGTTCTGAGGATCTGACTTCTCATTCTCACACTTGAGTGGCAGGTGTTTCCCTCTCTGAGCTATCTCCTCAGCTGCACTCCCGTCTGATCTGATGGTTCCCCTCATTACTTAGGTGTAGGCATTTTTGAAACTCAATTATGATTCCTACTCTGACTCATTACTTATTTACAAGTATTTTAAAATTTCCAAGCATTGTTCTTGTTCTCTCTCTCTCTCTCTCTCTCTCTCTCTCTCTCAATCTCTCTCTCATATACATATATGAAAACAATGTGGATTATATAATAGATTCATTTGTTATTTTTAAGTACTTGCTTTGTGGTCAAGTGTGTAGTCATTCAAAAAAAACAAATTCAATATGGATTCTTTGTTAGATACAGAAAATGCTGTGCTTAAGCTATTAATTGCATTTTTAATCTTTTGTATGTTTACTGAGAATTGAATTTGTTTGAGCCACTTGCTGCTTGGCATCATATTAAGCTATGTCATTGTGGATGCCAGGCAGTGGCAGCACACACCTTTAACCCCAGTACTCAGGAGGCAGAGGCAGGTGAATCTCTATGAGTCTGAGGCTAACTTGGTCTACAGAGTGAGTTCCAGTACAGCCAGAGCCACACAGAGAAATCCTATCTCCAAAAAACAAAGATATTTCATTGTGGTTGTGGTTTTGTTTTAATGCTCATTCATGGTTTTGAGGCCACAACATAGTTATTTAAATAACATTTTATTATTTGAAAGCTTCATTTATTTATACAATAAATATTGATTGTGTTCAATCACCAATACCCTACTCTAGCTTTTCCCTGTGTCTTTTACCACATCTCCCTTGCAATTTCACATTCTATTTTTAAAATTGTTAACAACCTGAGTCCAATTAGTGTTGCCTATATACATATGGATATGTGGCCCTCCTCTCGGGAATGAACAATTTATGAGCAATTACATCCCCAAAGGAAAGTGACCTTCCCTCCTGGAGCAGCCATCAGGGGCCCTCTCCCATCTGTGCTGAAGTTTTGACTTGTTTTATCTTATACATGCCTTGTACAGGTAGCTATAGCTGCTATGATTTGAAGCATGCAACAGGCATGCCATGACTGGAAGCCAGCATTTCACAGCTCTCCTCCCTATGTACCAGTGTTGTAGTGGGGGTTTCTTTGGTCCTGTGCGGCCAGAGGCACAGACCCTGCTGCACCAGACCCCTCAGCCGCCCAGCCGCCCGCCACTCAGGTCCCCAGAAATGACTCAGGCACTTATATTAACTTTGCTGTTTGGCCCATGACTCAGATACATTGCTAGCTAGCTCTTACATCTTAAATCAACCCATTTCTATTAATCTGTCTGCCATGTGGCCCGTGGCTCACTTGTGTTCCTTACATGTTGCTCCTTATGCGGCTTGCTCAGTCTGCCTGATTCCGCCCTGCTTCTCCTACCTATGCTCTGATTTCTCCTCCTACTTCTTCTATGGTGCCTGTCATGGCCCAAAACAGCTCCTTTATTTAAAAATTGATGTTCACAGCATACAGAAAGGCATTCCCACCTCACTTCTCCCTTTCTATCTATTCAAAAAGGAAGGTTTCAATTTTAACATAGCAAAATTACATATAACAAAATAGCCATCAAGCAAGAATTACAGTTATAATATCTAATCTATTTGTATTTAGCAAAATTAAAGAAAATACTCTTATCATCTACCTTATCTTTATGAATCTAAAGTTTCATATCCAATATACCTTTCAAATGACTAAGAAAAACTGTACCTATAGCTATCTAATCTTCAACTACATCAAAGACCTCAGAAGGATATATTTACCCAAGTAAACCAGAATTGCAAGCGACTTCTAAAATCTAGAAAGGACAGAGATGACACCTATCTGCCTGGACAGTCACCCAAAGTTCCTTTATAAAGTTGGGGCATCCATCTTCAGCCTACAGGCTCAGAGTCTCTTTTTATTTCAGTGAAGCAGGAAATCTGCTCTTCCCATTCATCAGTTGATTCTCTGTAAAGCAGGAACCTTAATAACCATCTCGGCTTGTTCTGTCAAAGTTCAGAGGTCATCTTCCTATGGAACCTGTATGTCCAGTTTAAACAGCATACTGTCAAGCAGTCAATATAAGAACAGGTTCTTGTCCAGTGGCTAACCATTGTCACAAATAGACTCCATATGGAGTTTCTTCGATGCCCATTTTTCTCTTGAAGTAAATTAGTGCTGCCAGGAGCAGACCAATCTCACTGTCCAGAAAAGTCTAAGCTCTTAAAACATTTTAAATGCCATATTCTGTAGGTCTTAGAAGTGTTTGAAGATGACCTATCTAATTGAATTATATCTTTGTATACCTAAAAATCTAACTAACATGCATTTTTAATTATACATTACAATTTTAAATCAGTTACATAAACATCATATCTTAAACAAGAGTAGAAAACACATATAGCATAAGAGAATTGACCTTAAATTTGTATCAATAAACCAAAATCTATACCAATGTAAAACATTTTGAGATTAACAGCTAATTTCCTGATCTAAATAAATTCAATAATCTAACTTTTAAAAAAAATCATTGATATACCATATCCCCTTTTTCTTCTTAGAAAGAGATTAACTATGACCAATAACCAGTTATAATGAAAACAAACATTTAGAAACAATATTTGGGGAATTTGGGCATAGTTATCCATTACTACTTCCTGCTGATTAAGGGGCGTTGAAAATCTCACAGTTCTTGAGACTGGATCAGTCTGCAGCCCTGAAGCTGATACGGCCATCTCTTTCTATCAGAGGTTTATTCAGGGGGTCTTGGTTGATGAAACCATATTTGCCTGGAAGCAATCCACAGGTTCTCATCTTCTGTGGAAACAAAAGCAGAACTCTTCCAAAGCAATAAATCCTTAGACACAAATTTCAAAATCAAAATTCCTTTAAAATATATATTCTTGTTTAACTTAGTAGCCTTTGCATTTGCAATCTATTGTCTTTCTGCAGTTAGCTCATTAACAGTTAAAAAATTAAAAGAAAACACAATAACAACCAAAATCCAGATTTTGGGTCTATTTTCCATCTTTATGTGGATTATTATATTTTTATTACTCTATTTCTCTTTTTAAAGAGTTTCTCTATCCTCTTTCTCTTCTCTCTGAAGCCTATGTACCTTTTACACACATTGTAACCCGTTTACAGTTTTTTCTTTTCATCTGAATCTGTTTTATTGTGAATCCTTAATCATCTTCCAACCATAAGAGCTTTTAAAATACACTCTCTTAAAGAGCTGCATAGTTTTTGCAGAGGAAGCTGAATCAGTAAGTTCTCTTAAAGGGACCGCATCTGTTTGTGGCCAGCAAACAGAGCAGACCCCGGAAAATGCTGCTACTAATTATCCGTCTTTGTTTCCTTTTTGTTCAAAATAAACAGAAATCTAAAATCAATCATATGCTACTGAGTCTTCTGTGAGATTTCAGGAACTGGCCTGATTGTAGCTTACACTGCCTGCCACCAGTCTGCCAGCGCCATTTTGAATGTGACCCAGACGTCACACTTTCTTTGTACAATGACCCTCTTAGTATACACAATTTGGAAGTTGCCTTGGCTCAGTTTCTGTGTTCTAGAACCCTTTCTAATCTTTCTCAGGCTTTAAGTGGATAATTGACCCATGTTGAGCGCTATCTGTTGGAATGGAATTTCCCAGGCCCCTGAGGTGGGCGTGGCCAACCCCATTGATAAGGGGCTGCTGGGACCCTGAGTAAGCATCCTCAGATCTTATCAGCTGACACCTGAATCCCACCACATACCAGCTCTTATCTCTTTTGGCTCCTTCTTTCTAGTGTTCTGATTTTTGGATGGGGAAAGGCTTGTACAGATGACCTGACCGCAGCTGAAAACTCAGTGATATTTATACTCTCAGCTTCTTGACTCATTGTGAGTCTGCGTTAATTGCTAACCATTTAAAAAAGAAGCTTGTCTGGTTGAAATCGAAAGCAGCACCAAGTCTATAGGTACAAACATAAACTGTCAGGGTGCAGTTCAACAGCATGATCATTAAGAAAAACAACAGTAGGTTCTTCATTAGCACTTATGATCTAGTCAGTCATGGGCTTTTGACTGGGTTCACAGTATAGGTTGCTTGGGATTACACTATTAAATGTTTAGACTCAGATTCATACCTAGGATTTCAGAACTCAAGAAAGTAGAAGGATCACTGTGAGTTCAAGACCAGTTTGTACTACATAGCAAGACCCTGCCTGTTCGCACCCCAGTATCTATTGCCTCAGAAATTTCTGGTCTTTCTGAGGCATGGTTTCTAGCCTGCCTATGTAATCTCTTCTCTCCTGATTTCTTTCCTTTCTCCTGTTGGGCCTAAATCAGGACACTAATACCACAGCCTACCCCATTCCTATCCATGTACCTCACTGTCCACTGCTCCAAGGAACACTGGCATTTATTTCATGACACAAACTTTTTGCCACCTCCTAGGTTTGCTAAGACTGGAGAATAAAGCTTATTTCTCACTGTTCCTTTTTTTGCATCCGGATGCTTTCTAAGACATGCTGATCTCCTACTGACGTCCTCGCTAGCATTTTGATCTCACGAAGCCTCACTCTGTTTAAGAGCACTTGAAGTAATAACAATTCCAGTCGCTCCTTGTATTACATAGTTTTTCTGTCAAATATTTCTTGTTAGACTTTATTTTAATCAGTTTAAAATTAATTATGATCTGCCTGGGCTTGTTTATATTTCCCCAAATATGCACCGGTATTTCTCCTTCCTCCTTTTTGCCATCTTCTTCTCCTCTTCCTTGCTCCCCACATCTCTTTGGTTCTGGGAATCAAACTCAGAACAGCATGCATGCCAGAGAAGTGGACTCCACTGACATCCCCCCACTGTGCCTCATTTACCCTAAAGGTCTTGTGCCTATAACATTCAAGCTTTTAGAATCAGCATGGAACTGCGAATGGTAATTTATTGGGTATTTGCTTGCCTGAAGGTGTCTCATTTTGCTTTCTGTCTTACATTTTAGTTTATCTGAGAATAGTCCTAGGTGCCAGATCTTTTCCACCCAAGCACTTAGAACCCAGCGGAACACTTTGTTGCAGCTATGACTAAATTTTTTGGCAATTAAGTTTATAGTTTTGAAAACTTTGTTTTTTTATAGTTTTATAAGCAAAACTATATTGAGTACAGAATTCTAGAATAAGTACACATTACATCTACATATATACAGTGTTATATACTCATTAGGTACATAACACAGCATATTAAAACAAGAACATAAAGGATTACATATATAAAATAGCTTAAAACTCAATTTTGTTAATAAAATAAAAAAGCATATTGTAAGGTATAGTGGTGTACACCTTTTATCCCAGCACTTGGGAGGCAGAGGTAGACGGATCTCTATGAGTTTGAGGCCAACCTGATCCACATAGTGAGTTCCAGAACAGCCAAAGCCACATACAAACCAAAACAAAAGAGCATATCAGCTTTTGATAAGTTAATACATTTTAGCTAATAATATTTCAAGGAGCAAAATGCAGACAGAAATGCTACATTGGTTTGAAAACATTTGATTAAATAGCACTTTATTATGATAAGAGCAGCTAGCCATTTGGCTCATTTCAACACTTAGATTCAGTGGCTATCACAGCTAACAATAAAAAAAAAACACAAAAAATACGTGGCTGCAAATGACACAAACTGTAGCTGCACTGGATGATACCCATCTTCTAAGCCATACTTAGCCAAGATCACTGTGCTGACTCCCTCTGTCAACTTGACACACATGAAAATCACAGGAGAGGAAGAAAACACAATTGAGAAAATTCCTCCGTAAGATTGTGTAGGCAGGCCTGTAGAACGTTTCCCTAATTAGTCACTAATTGAGAAGTGCCCAGCCCATTGTAGGTGGTGCCACCCTTGGGCTGGTGGTCTTGTGTTCTACAAGAAAGCAGGCTCAGCAAGCCATGGGGAGGAGGTCAGTAAGCAGCATGCCTGAGAAGCGTTCTCCACTGACGCCTATGACTATTGTATCAGCTCCTGCATCTAGGTTCTTCTCAGTTCGTGTTCTTGCCTTGGTCTCCCCCACTGGACCATGACTCAGGACACATAAGCCAAATAAACCCTCCCCCCCCACTTTACTTTTGGCCAGGGTGTTTTATGATGACAGCAATCAAAGCCCTAATAAAACACTCACAAAAGGTCTAGTTTAAATTTTACTTAATTTTTGCATTTTCTCCAGATGTCAACCAATTATTTACACAAACTATTAGGAACTTGTAATTTTTATATTTTCTACAAGACCACAGTCAACTCACTATACTCTTCATTTAGAAGCAGATGAGAAACTGTTACAGGATGCTTTGTGTGTGCATGTGTTTGTGTGTGTGTGTGTGTGTGTGTTTTAACTTGCAGGTATGAGGATCACCCCTCCCCCCACCATTTATCAGGAACACCTTAGCATTGTTTTGGTGACAAGTTAATTGTGACACTGTATAAAACACATTTGACGCCTAACAGCTGAAAGCACTTGTGTTGGTTCTCTGTGCTTCTGGTGGCAAATTCTTCCCCTGTTTGTGTTCTGTTTCGTTCTTTTGAAAAGTAAGAGCGGCTGGCGGAGAGGCCCAGGATGTCTACCAGGTGCTCCACTCTTGGGCAGATCCTGTTACATGACTCACAGCATGTCTGTGTGATGGAATACTGAGCAGCCATGAAGAAACCAGGACACTTTGTGCTGTCCTGGATGAACCAATGTGTTATTTAAAGAAAACAGCAAGGCCCCAATGAGCATGTACAATGCAATCCCTTTGTAGGAGTCTCTTTCAGACAAGGGATGAAGAGTCTGATATGAACAATACTGGGGGTAAAATAACAGCTACCAAAGCAGTGATGAGCAGTAATAAAAAGGACCAGGAAGTAAAAGCTCACTTTGCTCTATTACACTTTTGGGAAGTGTTTGAAATGTTTAGACACATGTAACATGTATACATACTATTTTATAGCAATTTATATGTACAGTAAGTCCTCTGTACTTATGGGTTTCAAATCAACCAAATCTGGATTCAAAATATTTAGGAAAAGGTACCTGTAGGAAATATGTTCTAACTATTTTGTTTTGCTATTATTCTCTAAATAGTACAGTAAAAATAAACCCTCGCCCTACTATTTACACTATACTAATATCATAACTAATCATGATGTTAACATTTATTAGAGGATGTGCACAGATTAGGTGGAATGTATTACTTTTCCATTGCTGTGATAAAGCACCAAGATCAGAAATAACTTAGAGAGGAAAAAGTTTACCTGTGTGTATGGTTCCAGAGGAATAAGAGTCCATCCTGGGGAGCATGTAGGAAGGGGCAGAAGGCTGAGAGCTCATACCCTTAGCCACAAACACCTAGCAGACAGAGCAAACTGGAGGTAGGATCAGTCTATACACTCTTAAGGCACACTTTCAGTATATTGCCTCCAACAAGGCCGCACTTCCTTAGCCTCCTGAAGAACACCATCAATTCAGGACCAGGTGTTCAGATGCTTGAGCCTCTGGACACATCTCTCATTCAAGCAACTGTGCCATTTTATATGAAACTTCTCATATGTGTATTTGGGTATTTGCAATGGTGGTCCTGGAGTCAATAGCCCATGGACACTAAGTGATAACCATTTTCTGTCTGTTGTGCGAATAAATGAGACTCAAGGATAGATCTCTGAGAAAGTCAGAGATATTAGAGAGAATAAACACCACAGTCAGATCTTACCCAGCTGTCTTCCAGCTTTCTCAGCCACACTTCCCTTGGCTTTCTCTCCTCTGCTTTCTATCCCCGCCTTAAATCTCTTTTGGTAAATTAAGGTGTGGCCCCACCACTGCCCGCTTGGGAGCCTGGAATTCCTTCTATAATCTAAAATGATCTGACTCAGTTGGGATTAAGGGCGTAGGTCACCACTCCCAGGATACTCCCTGTGCTGGGATTAAAGGTGAGAATCACCATTCTCTGATTTTCCTAGACTGACTGTGGTTAGATCTCCAAAACTTCTGAAGTTTTTATTAAATCCCCATTTAGACTGTGGGTAGATTCCCTCTGATATCTCTGAAACTTCTGGAGCTTTTATTAAATCCCCACATCTATCTGTCTGCCTGTCTTCTGCCTGTCTATCTGTCTGTCTCTCTATCTGACCATCTACCCCAGCATATTGTGCACGCACACACACACACACACACACACACACACACACACACTCTACAGGACATGTGTATATATTATATTTTGGATATAGTTGAGACTCAAAAGAGTTATCTCAGTGAAGGGTTGTAAACCACCTTTCTGCTGCAGTTCTTTATATTTCTCTGTTTGAACAACTTATGTTCCATTTCATTCTATTCTATTCTATTCTATTCTATTCTATTCTATTCTATTCTATTCTATTCTATTCTATTCTATTCTATTCCATCCCATCCCATCCCATCCCATCCCATCCCATCCCATCCCACCCCACCCCACCCCACCCCACCCCACCCCACCCCACCCCATCCCACCCCATCCCACCCCATCCCATCCCATCCCATCCCATCCCATTCTATTTATTTATTTTTGAGGCAGGGTCACACAATAGCCCAGGCTTCCAAGTGCTGGGATTACAAGTATGCAACACCACCACCAACACAAAGATAACTTTCAAAAGCAGAAAACCAAAGGCTTAATTGTCAAAGTCAGGTTAGTTTCCTAAGGCTACACAGACAGAGTGGCTCAAGAAGAAATTTATTATATTACAGCTCTGGAAACTAGACATCCAAAACTAAGGTGTCAGAGGTCCTTCTGCAGACTAGGAGGAAGGCCTTTCTCTCAGTCTCTCAGATTAATATCTTCTCTCTGGGACTCCATACCATTTTTTTTATACACTTGAATCTGTCTGTAAGGAACATGTAAGACTGGAGGCCAGGATGTGATAAGCATAGCATGACGAACATATGAATGTGCTGAGTGTGATAAGCAATGTATATGATGCAATGTAGCCAAGAAGGTATGGAATGATAAGGCCACCTGTCAGTATAAAAATAAAACCTCCACCACGGATGAACAGAGCCCACCAGGCCTCATTACTGACAAGGCATGCTGAGACTCTCCTCCACCAGAGACCAGAGATCCAGTCCTCACTGCTGATGAGATCAACCAAGAAAGCTGAGTCCCAAATCCAGAGGAGCAGACATTTAGAGCCTGGATCTTATCAGAGAAGGTACCCCTGTCTCCGGATGGGAGAAACACTATATCTTGTACTAATATGCTTATGAATTTTGCTTGTGTGTGAGTAAACAGGAGTTATACCAAGTCCAGACCAAGAGTAATTATTTCCTCCCCTGTAATGGGGGTATGTGCTCACAACACTGTCTTTATAGGCAAATTCCTCCATCATAAGAATGATGAATATATAGAATTAAGGCTCACCCTAAGGACAGAATTTTAATATTATTATATGTAAAGACCTTATCTCTAAACAAGGATACATACTGCAGTATTGAGACTTCAGCATATCTTTTGGGGAAGTAAAGCAGAATTTAACCCATCAGAGTGCTTATTATGACACAAATATATTGATATGGAGGAGATGAAGACCTTCTCTTTCTGGAACAGGTAGCATTAAGTCTCATTCTTGAAGGCTAAGTCAGACTTCATCCTCTGATAGGGAGAAAAGGAATTAACTTTACAGCATCTATTCCCCCTGTCTAGAAAGCAGTATGAGAACAGAGTTGTGGAGAATAATTATTCTATATGACAGGGACACTTAGAAACCCATCCAGAAAGAAATGATTCACCCCATGGGCATAAGTGGAGCAGAACTGTTGTGAAAAGATTGGATCCACCTGTCTTCAGGAAACAGTATCTACATTCCCAAAGTTGGCCTGTATGGAACTACCCAGTCTACAAGCCCATCCCCAGCTCCAGGAAACTGAGGCAAAAGCCAGAGAGATTCTTTAATGGGTAGGCAGGTGAAGTAGGTCAAGTCATCAATACTGTTTTATGAAGTCCAGCTGAGTAGAGACGTGGATGAACCCTTAATGCAGGACAAACACAAAAAATACAAAAGACACAAGCTAATAGCAGGCTTAGTGGGAACAAGCAGACCCCTAAATTTAGAAAATCAACTTCCTTTATTAATCGGAGCCAATGACAGTGTATCTGAAAAGAGGGCTGGGAGAAAAGACATTTTATCTAAAATGTTTGATTTTGTCTAAAAGGTTTGATTCCCCAGACAGAGCTTTGCAGCCATATTTTCTCAGAGCCATGAAGTCTAGGCCTGGGACATGGGGTCAAAGTATGGGAATTTTGGCTCAAGATGAATAGACCTGGCCTCAGCAGCTGTCACCCCCTCAAAAATTGTGTGTTCAAAGAATGTGAGCTCTTGAGGCTCTTTCTAGTCCCAGCTGCTCTGAGATATTAATAAAGGTCTAATTGCTGTGAGCACGTGGAGTAGACCTGGTGTTCATCTTCTTGACGCATGGAAAATGTGGTTTGGAGGCCGAGCTGTCACATTCAGATCATCTCCAGACCCTGCCTGTTGTGAGCATATTTCATCATCAGCAGGCAGGGCACCCCTTGTGGCTATTTGTATCCCAACACCAGAACTGCCATGAGAGATTATATTCACATCAAAGAAACATGGCACCAAGCTTCTTCCAGGCCCATTTTCCAGTTAGCGTGAGGTGAAGAAAGCCCATCAAATTATCACACCTGAAGATGAAGGAACAATTTGTTCACACATAGCTTGTATTTATAAACCGTCTTTGACTCCTTACCAGATGATTTAATATAGAGAATACCACCTCACAACTGGGAGACTTTGTAAACAACCAAGCTATTTCAGAGAGAGCTAGGAAGGGTCAGGGAGGCTGTGGCTGCTATGTACAAAGGGAAGCATGAGGAGGTTCAACATCACTAGGAGGTAGCGCCTCTCATCTCCTCCTACCCCGTCCCATCTGCCAATCATATTGGCCACCTGTCTTCCAAATTTGAAATATATCTTACCACTTGTTTAATGGCACTTTAACACAAATTTCCCAAAGCTGGTCATCATTTGTCCCATGTTAAAAATTATACCTTTGCTAAGGGTATATTGCTTTTTTCCCTTTTTATTATTTTTTTATTTTACACAGTTCCCTCTTCCGCCCCTCCTCCTGTTCCCCTACCACCTTCCCCCTCACCCCACCCCCCTAGTCAATCCTCAGAGAGGGTAGGTAAGGCTTCTCCAATAGGGAGTCAACAAAGACTGACATACCAAATTGTGTCAGGAAAAGCCCCTTCCTCCTGCTTCAGGGCTGAGCACGGTGTCCCGCCATAAGGAATGGGCTGCAAAAACCCAGTTCATGCATCTGAGATAAGTCCTGGTCCCACTGCCAAGGGCCCCTCCAACAGATCAAACTGCACAGCAGTCATCCATTCAGAGGGTCTAGTTCGGTCCCATGCAGGTTCTCCAGCTGTCAATCCAGAGTTCGTGACCTCTCGCCAGCTTATAAACCTTTAGTTCTTCTTCTTCCTTAGACTTATCCATTCTCAGCTCATTTTTCTGCCGTATAAAGAAGGCTCTTTACTGAGGCTTTGATTCTGATTTGGTTTCCTCAAGAATTGGCCTTTAATGCCTTAAGTGACCCTTATGAAGCATTTCATGCAATTTTTCCTTGCTGGGCCTTGCTATAGGCCTGCCCTCAGGTGCCCATACGCTGCTAAGCTGTAAAGAACTTACAGTGTTGACAAACTGTGTGGCATGCTGTTTAAGAACCTAAATTCCGCAGTCAAGACTGGTGTAAGTTAAAATACTGTTTCTACCATTTATATCACAAATTATCTGCTTAGTGGATTGCTTATGATAAACCAGGACAAGTACATTATTGTATACAGGACAGTTGTGAGAATGCTTTGGGGACCAGCCACTGCTATTGTCACCACGGAGTTAGATCCAGCGAAGTGGATTCTCTTGAACTTGAGTCATCAGCTCAGCCTCTGCTCAAACTGGAGGCTCTATAAATGAAGCTGAATTTATAAATAAACCTCAGTTAGTCGTGTGGTTTCTAGTTGACCATTGCAACCAAACAGAAAAAAACAACACAGGAGGGTGAATAACCACTAAGGTAATATGGGATGTCCAGCCAAAATAGTGTCTCCATACCTGTGTAGAGTCCTGGCCTGCTGTAACCAGAGGCAGCCTGAAGAAAGAGTATTAACTCATAACAAGTTTGGCAAAAATGTGACGCTGAAAGGGGAGGCCATCCTTCGTCGACATGAGCAGCCCGGAAAGCTAGGTCTAAAGACTGAGCTTTGAGCCTCAGGCTGGTGGCACTGCTGACAGGGACAGCTTGGTGTGGTGCTGAGCACCTGCTGTCATTCCAGTGCAGTAGGAAGAGTCTGCACTTAGCCTCCTCGGCCACCCCTCTTCAGATCTCTGCACTGGAGACTGCTGGAAAGAGACCATCGGGTTCCTGGGTGAACTCCAGGTTCCCCATCATGAATTCGGGGGGGGGGGCATCCATTCCCTGGGGAGTGAGTCTTCATCAGAACCACCTGATGGTCATACTCAGTCCTAAAACGTAGGTGGACTAGGGTGCGCCACTGGGACAGTCTGATGCCAGAACCCACGAAAGCAACTCAGGCTCCCGAGAAGATGGCTGCCGGGTTATGCCTCTCACTCCTGCGGGCCTGTTAGACCCCCCTCCTCCCTTCCTGTGCCCCCTTCTCCAGTAAGCTGCCTACAACTCTCCCCAACAGAAGCCTTCCCCAGAGGGCAGGGATCTCATCTGGCCAGAATGGTCCCCACTTCCTTTCCCCAGGGGGATCTGGGACTACTTGATGGCTTTGGTGTCTTCAGGGAACTGGCCACAGGATACCCAGCACGTTCTCTGCTTTGGAGGCAGTTTGAATAGAATGATCCACCACACACAACAAGCAGGAGACTTGAGCTGGGGTGGTGGGTGAGGGGATTCTTTCTTCACTAACTCTCCGAGGTTTGGCATGCATGTCTGCTTTTATCTTGCTGTGGCTTTGTAAGAAAGTCTAACTTAGCCCATCCTGGTTGTGTCCAAATGCATCCATATTCATTTAGAGAGCTTTTTAGTTCTAGTGTGAGGCATCGAAAGTGTCTATAATCCTAAAACAAGACTTACATTTTATCTGTTTGCTTAATGTAACTGGTAGGAAGACATAGATTTTTATTTTCAATATTATCGGTAATGAGTCATTTTATTGTATGCATAAGTATGATTTGTTCTTCATGGCAACTTGTTCTTATAAATCCTCTTTTGACTTTCTAAAGCCTCAAGTTGAATAAGCCATTCAACAAATACATCAGTAGAACTGGAAGCAAACAGAGTTGTGGCCAATATTCTGTTGCCCAGAATGGAAAACATTCAACAAACACAAACATAAATAAACATACACACACACACACACACACACACACACACACACACACACACACACACACACACCGATCAACCCTTCTAATAAATTAAGTATCCATGACATGAACTACATGGCAGGAATTTCGCCTCAGGGCTAGGGCTTAGAAATGTTGGGAAATGACTGGACGGCAGGAGAAGCTGACCTGTGCCACAGAGACAAAGGGTACAGCATGGTCAGACACGCCAGGTACACTGGTGGCCAGTACTTAGCATGGCTGGGAGGGAGGGCTTGGGAAGGCCCCACAGAGATGATCTCTAACTGCATCTGGAAGGGGCAGCTGGACCTCACCAGGTGCACGAATGAGGGGAATTCCTTCTGGCAGAAACTCCAGAAGCAACTTGACCCATTCTGGAGGAGTGTATGACTTTGTGGGTGGAATAGGAGCCCTAGTAGTGGGGGACGAGGTTGAAGAGAAGGAAGCAGGCTGACCCTGAGCTCTCTGGCTGATGCTATAGAATTTGAAATATTTGTTGGGTTTTTTTTTCTCTACTTACTTGTTCCGCATATCCCATCTCCGTATAAACAGAACCTGATGGTTCTGAGTCCTGGCTTTGACTCACAGGCATCAGCCCGGAGCATCCCTAGGCAAAGCTAAGGGTCCCTAAAAGATACTTATGCACATTACTAAGCTAACTGACTATTCCAGTGTGTTCAGAATAGTACTGATTGTATCCCTAAGGGCTTCAGAGCCAGGGCAACCTGTCACCCCAGCCAAGCTATGTTGATCCTCAAGAGTTTGGGGAAATAGGTCCAGCCTGTTTGGAGGTTGGGTTCTTACTGAAGGTTCCTCCATAAGCTGCCAATAATCAGCTCTCCTGCCTCAACGAAACACCACCTAGGGCTCTAGGGCCTCAAGCAGCTCTCAGTGACCAATATCTGTGGAGCCATAGCCATTCACACCCTTTCCCCTTACCAGTGAGCACCTCCGCAGACTGCCACCCCTCCCCTACACTCCACCTTGCCTTCCCACAATCCCACAGAGAAGAGCCACACCTCAGTGCTTACACTGAGATTTGTGGGAATGCACTTCTAATTCCAGGCAGCAGCCACCAAGAGGCAGGCTTCCAGTTCAGAAGCTTGGCCTCGGGGCTGGCTCCAGGTGAGAGAGGCCAACACATACCTGCAGCCAGGAAATTTGGGTCAACTGTCAACTGGCTTTTAAAGTCTCAAACCTGCTTGCTTCCCAGAGAGGCAAACACCAGGGCTACCATTTGAGATTTATTCCTTCACTTCCTTGGTGGTAGCAACAGATTTATTTGGAAAGGCTTAGCAGTGGATGTGTTTGAAGACTTCCATAAGACTAAAGAGAGAATTGGCTAGGAGACTTCATCCCAACACACAAACATACATCTGTCATTTTTTCCCCTCCCTCCTTCCCTCCCTCCCTCCCTCCCTCTCTCCCTTTCTTTCCTTCCTTCCTTTCTTCCTTCCTTTCTTCCTTCCTTTCTTCCTTCTTTCCTTCCTTCCTTCCTTTCCTTCTTTCCTTCCTTCCTTCCTTCTTTCCTTCCTTCCTTCCTTCTTTCTTTCTTTCTTTCTTTCTTTCTTCCTTCCTTCCTTCCTTCCTTCCTTCCTTCCTTCCTTCCTTCCTTTCTTTCTTTCTTTCTTTCTTTCTTTCTTTCTTTCTTTCTTTCTTTCTTATATCTAGGCTACACTATGGATATTATGGTTGGCACTCCAGCAACTATCCTGTGACCTTGAGAAGAAACCACTCATCGAGGCTAATTAGCCTGAACGATAGAAGGAAGTCTGAGTCTTCGGAGACCAAGGAGTTACCTGGGAGCCATGACTGTCCGCATTTGGCCTTTCTTTTCGAGGGAGAAGTAAATCTTGTGTGCTTAAGCCACCGTTGTTGAGGTTTTACCTAATCCTGTGTAACTGGACCTTGAAATGACAGGAAATGTTTCTTAGGGAACAGTTCCAAACCCTACCACAAGGGGGTAGCCTTGCCCCATAGGCCTCAGTATAGCCGCAGCATAGCATTGTCAGTGAAATATATCTAAGTCACAGATGACAGCAATGGCCCAGGCCGGCTGATCTACCACATCTTATTGTTTTCCCAGATCTTTGGCCCTTGTACTCGATCCCCCAAAGAAAGAAAATAGGCAGAGAGGCAGTTCTGACTTTAGCCACCACCTTCAAGTTAGCAGTACTGTTGACTTTTCTTGGTTCTGTCTTTGTTTCTTTCAAGAACACACTGGTGTGCATTCCTGTAAAGACACCTGTATGGCTGTTCTGGTAAATGGTAGTTAGAAGCTTCACTTCCTTCAAGGCAAGAATCTGCTAGTTGCATTCCATCGACTCATGTTTCAACCAAATTTCAAAACTCCCCAGGCAAAAGCTTGCAATGATTAAGGGTCTGGAGTCAGGGGAATGGTTTGTCCAGGGCTCAGGCTGAGAGCATGTTACTCATGAAAGCTATGAGACCCCTTCCTCAGCTAATCCACTAAGGAGTTTGCAAAGAGAGCGGTGGTCACTGGCCCGCAACCACTCTTCCGACACACACACACCTACGGCTGTGCTTATGACTCCTCCCAGTCAGCCTTCAGTTCAAAGGCTAGACCTGTTCAGCTAAGGCTAGGGAGAAATGGAGAGCTAACTAACCTCCATGCTTTCTCGCCTCAATTTCCTTCCTAGATGGCTATATATGAACAAAGATGATGATGCCTGGAGAAACAGCCCAATATAAAGACTAAAATCACCACAAGAAAAGAAACAGGTACCTGTCTTTTAGAGGCCTTTGAGAGCTGGACCTAGTATGTATCAAATGTAGGATACCCTATGACTAGGAAATTTTTCCCAATATGTAGGCAATAGTCATGTGTTATTTGATATTTTTCTGAAATGCAAATGAAAGACATTTACTGGATCTTATCTTGCCAGCCCTTCTCGGGGATAGAGGATCTGCTCACTGTGGAGAGGGTGGGATCACAATGACATATTCTGGAATCCATCAAAGGCACTGACTAAAGCCGAAGCAGTCACAAGCCTCCAGGTCTTGTACCCAGGTTTCCCCAAGCTGCTTATGTTTTTGTGCCCCTGTCATTTTGAGTGCCTCCTGCTCTGGTGTGTGGAGCCCATGAAGGATGCTGACCAACTGGCTGACCAATGGCCTCCTCGAAGGAGGAAGTGCCTAGTCAAGCCCAGAGCCCTCAGGGTGGTTTTGATAATATTAGCCTGGGAGGCTATATACGCCACTGTTACAGAGGCCAGGCAGGAAGGCAGCTTCCGGATGATGGCAGCTTTCCTCTGTCTGTCAAAACAGCTTTCCCAAACTATGAGGTAATAAAGGAGCTTTCCATCACCCCCAGGTTCACTTCCTCTGGAGTGCTTCCTCCATTTCTGCAAGGACCCTTTTATTCAAATGTTCTTCTTAGTCACAGCTCCCAATCAGAGCCCAAGCCCTGAAAGTTCCAAAGACTACAAAATAGTGGTGCAAACTGGAACCAAGCATCCACAACAGGAGTCGGTGGGACATGTTCCAAAACATATTGGGTTTAAATCTTCAGTTCTTTCACTGAGAAAACCTCCACCCTGTCTATTGCAACCAGTCCTGTGCTCTGGTCCACATTCTTCCAGGAAAGACTCCAGACAGTCTAAATTATTCCACCTAATCTGCCTCCTGGAGGGCAGGGACAACAATGTGGCTTGGGAGGCAGTTCTTCCTGCTACACAGCCCAACAACAGAGGTTTCTGGAAGCTTCCTGGGGGTTCTCATCCTCTTCAGAGCAATGTCCTGTCTGGGGGTTCACATCCTCTTCAGAATTCTGAGTGACCAGGCTACTGTGAGGCTAGTAGAAGGCATGCAGCTTCACTGTGGCATTTTTTCCCAAGTTCTTGCTTCAGAACTCACAGGACTCAGCTCCACACCTTCTGATGACTCTTTTTCCCCACTGTGATTCTTCATCCTTAACATACAACCACTGCTTCCTCCCCCAGTCCCTTCTTTTGTGGACTTTTTGAACTTGGCATCTACTGTCCTCACAGTATGAAACAATCCTCTCCCACTTCTGACCTACTCTTCCAGACTCAGGGTCAATCTGCTTCCTCATCTAGGCCACAAGGCAACGGTAGCAAGACTTCTCAAAGTTCAGTATGCATAGGAATCTCGGGATGTTTTCAAAATACAGGTTCCTTTTTCTTACCTCTGGCCCCCTTCACCAAATTCTAACGCAGTGGGTGTGGAAGGAAGCCCAGAAATTTGTACTTAAATAAGCTCACAAACAGGTAAGAGGCACGATGCTAGTCAGAAAACCACATGTCTTATTTGGCTACTGTTGCTATCATGAAACCTCATGGCCAAAAGCAAGTTGGGAAGGAAAGGATTCTTTGGCTTACACTTACATATAGCTGCTCATCACCAAAGGAAGTCAGGACAGGAACTCAAACAGGGCAGGAATCTTGAGGCAGGAGCTGATGCAGAGGCCATAGAGAGGAACTACTTACTGGCTTGGTCCTCATGGCTTGCTCTGCCTTCTTTCTTATAGAACCTAGGACCACTATCCCAGAAATGACCCTGCCTACAATGGGCTGGTTCCCCGCGTCTATCACTAACTAAGAAAATACTTACATGCTTGCCTACAGTCTGATCTTGCATGGGCAATTTTTTAATTGATATGCTCTCCTCCCAGAGGAATTTAGCTTGTGTCAAATTGACATTAAAAAAAAAAAAATCCACCACACCACACCATGAGTAGCTGTATTTCAAATTAAATTAACCTCCCCTGGATCAAGGGACCTAGAACTCCCTATGCATTTGTCGAAACAGTTGTTTGGGTCTGATGACACAGCTCAGCCAATAAAGGTGCTTTCCAAGTCTGATGATCTGAGTTTGGACTCTGGAACCTGATGTGAGAATGTCCTTCTGTATGCTGTGAATATCAATCTTTAAATAAAGGAGCTGTTTTGGCCCATGACAGACACTGTAGGAAAAGTAGGTAGGGGAATCAAAATAAGTAGGAAAGGAAGGGCAGAGTCAGAGACAGAGCGAGCCAGTCGCCAAAGAAGAAGCATGTAAGGAACACTGGTGAGCCACGGGCCACGTGGCAATGAGATTAATGAGAATGGGTTGAGTCAAGATGTAAGAGCAAGCTAGCAATGTGCCTGAGCCATAAACAAAACAGCATGAAGTTAATATAGTGTTGAGTCATTTCTGGGGGCCTGAACAGCGGGCGACTAAGGGGTCTGGGGCTTCAGGTCTGTGGGTCTGGACTTCTGGCTGCCCAGGACCAGGAAACCATATTGTAACAGGAACCTGTAGGGTAGGAGGGATTGACTCCTCCCATTTGTCCTTTGTCCTCTACACGTGCGTCTCCCCACCCCAAAGAAATAAATAAATCTGTGTAAAATTGGGCTGGAAATATGCCTTAGAGATTAAGGAGAGCAGGGAGCTGTTGCTCTTGCGGAGTTCCCGAGTTTGACACCCACATGGCAGCTTTTGATCACTCATAACACCAGTTTCAGGGGATCTGAAGCCCTCTTTGAGGGCACTAGGCATGCACCTAATGCTCAGGCATACATGCAGACAAAATATTATTATACATAAAATCAATTAATTTTTTTAAAAAATTAATGATTGCTAGTATTTTCTTAGAGTCAAACCTCCTAGATAGGCTGAAAATGCAATAAAGCAGATGTGTTCATATTATTGATAGTCAAGTCCCTATGAACTAGCATCAGGCTTAATATAGAGTATGTATTTAATAAATCAATAAATTTCTGAGGAGAAAAGAGAGGCTAGGGGAGTGGTCTCAAGCTGAGAATCTTCCACAGGTGAGCAAACATGACTTTGAGGTCGTTTTAAAAGAAGAACGTACTGATTAAGGTGTTGGGGGAAGTGTCTAGACAACACCTCAGGTAGTTTAGAATGGCATTATTTGCATCATATCTGTCATCATCGTGTGACGGCAAAACAGTCCACATAACAGTGTTTCCAGCAAAATAACTTTGCAAATAACCAATCCATCACCATGACAACCACACTGGGGTAACAAGCTGAAAAACTCACCTACTTCCCACTGTGAGCCCGGCCTGCACCGAAGGTATGAACTTGGAATAACAAGGACAGAGGCAAGGCAGAGTTGTTAGACAGGTCTAGGATTCCAGCACAGCACTCCTGACTCTGTGACTTAAACGTCCAAGCCCCAGGCTCCTCATCTGCAGAGGAGGATGAGATGGCGCCACTCAGAAGCAATCAGTAGCAGCATCAGTGAGGCACAGACTTGCCTGCATTTGAGTTTTTCTTGACTCGGTTCTTTAGTTAACGTCAATTTCCTAGACTTTTGTAAAACTGGTTCAAAACTGATACTATTAGGTTGGCTTGCATTAAATCACTATTTTGTAGGTAAAAATGGTTGAATATCAATCATTTCAAACTAATATCCACTTCAGATACTATTTTAAAAAATTAAATGAGCTGGTTGTAAGTCAATAGGTCTAAAATGATGACTGTTTTACATTAGACACCACAGAGAGCCCTTACTACTACATATTTGATTTGACTAAAGACTCAAAAAAGTTGATAAACACAACTCCAGGGCACTGCGAACATTCAGTAAAATGCTATTTCCACATCTATTTGAACCACTTTTTAAGAATCTAAACTTTAAAATTTCCAATGTTTTCAAGTGGCTCACAGCATCCCCTAGCTGCTGCCTGAGCTGATGATCATGAAGTTCAGAAGTAAGCTCAGTAGGAACAAGAGACTAGAGACAGGTTAGGATCATGAACCTGGAGAGATAGCAGTTCAGAACAGCAGCACTCCATTAAATGTTAGCCTCCAGCCTCCACTATGTCTGGTTACATTCTAGAAAATCCATTTATGACAGGCAGACTGGCTATTCAAATTTCATGCAGTTAGACACAATAGGTTCCCTTTGCAAGTCTGGGTTTTGCTAACTCTCCTGTCTCTCCAGGGTGTCTCTACTTTTCACCTTTACATTTCAACATTTATCCATTGGGAAATATCTTGGAGTGGTGTGAGCCTTTAATCTGGATGAATGCCACTCTCTTCTTCCTAAGCAACCAGGTTCTGACAATGCGTGTGTCCCATTCTGCCCCACACCCTCAGAGTCATAGCAGGTTTTCTCTGAGCCTATGATACATCCTCTTCCCATATTTACTTATAAATAGCCAGATGACCTCCGCTTCCAGGCTTGTTCTCCTAGTCTCTTGCTACCATGAAACAACTTCCTGTATTAACTTTCCTATGTTTGAAATAGCATAACATGGGGTTTTTATGTTCATCTCACTTTCGTGTATTGTGCATCCTAATTTGAAATGGATGGGCCAACTCAAATGCAAATTAGAGGGGAAAGCATCATATACTTTGGTGAATTGTGTACAGCACATTGGACATCTTTTATTCAGTTAGCTTTACTCATTTGACATTTATTAAAAATTCAGTTGACACCAAAAATTTGCCCTCTTACCATTGTCAAAAAATGAAAAGGAAAGTGTTTGTCTTAGGGGAGCCTAGAGTGGGGTTGGAGCTCTCATCGCAGTAGAGACAAAGGTCACAATATGATAAGTCACCTGGAGACATGGCGGACTTTGGATTCAGTGGATGTCAGGCAAGGCTAGGGAAGCTTTTTTAAGCTGTCCCAGCACACAGCCATTGGAAAGGGGTTGGAAAATATCCTCAAGCCAGAATGGGAGGCAAGTGTAGCAAGAAAGCAGAGATTTGCAGGATGCTGAACTGTTGCCATAGTCAGGTTTTGTGGTGGTTTGGATGAGAATGGCCCCTGTAGGCTCATAGATTTGAATGCTGGTTCTTAGCTGGTAAAACTGTTTAGGGAAGGATTAGGAGATGTGGCTTTGCAGGAGGGGTGTGCCACTGGGGTGGGCTCTGAGCTTTCAAGAACAGATGCCAAGTGCTCTCTCTCTCTCTCTCCTTTCTCTCTGTCTCTCTCTGTGTGTCTCTCTCCTCTCTCTCTGTTTCTCTCTGTCTGTCTCTGTCTCTCTAGCGCTCTCTCTCTCTCTCTCTCTCTCTCTCTCTCTCTCTCTCTCTCTCTCCTCTCTCTGTCTCTCTGTCTTGCTCTCTCTGCCTCACGCATGTTTAAGCTCTCAGTTACTGCTCTAGCACCCTTCTTGCCTAATTGTCTCCATGCTTTTCAGCAGTATAATCATGGACTCAGCCTATGAAACTGTAAGCAAGCCCCTTAACTTATATAAGTTGCCTTGGTCATGGATTCTCTTCACTGCAATAGAACAGCAACTAAGACAGAGTTGAAAGGTAACAGCTGAGTCTGGAATGGAGGCAAGGGGTCAAGCACACAGGGTGGCCTGCACAATGTTGAAGAACACTGATGTCAATGGAAAATCTTGACAATAGTGACTTGGCTGATTGGGAAGATGTTGCAAAGGGGAAAACATAAATTCTTTAGACTCTATTACTTGACTGGCTGATAATACAGGTTAAAATGTAAATGGCTCATATTTTCATTTACTAAGTACTTAGCCTAACACCAAGAAGTGAGATTGTGTCTGGAGACGTAACGAACGGTAAACTATTTTAACCCTGAAGAGTTCACAGGCCAGTGAGAGAAAATCTAGATTAGTTGTGATATCGAGAGTAGGAAGGCAGCAGGGACTAAGTAGGAGAAAATGGAAGAGAAAGGGATACTGCCTTGGAGTTCGTGTTAGCTGCGTCTCCATGTTGCTGCAATAAAACATCCCAACAAAGACCACATAAGGGAGATAGGGTTTATTTGGCTCACAGATTGATGGTACAGTCTGTAGTGACAGAGAAGTTCACAGTGACAGGAACTTGAATAAGCTGGTCACATTGTGTCCATAGTTAGAGAGGTGTTTGCTGGCATTCAGCTCCTTTTCTCCTGGTTATTCAGTCCGGGACCCAAGTCTGTGAGTCTAATCTAGAGAGCCTTTTACAGGCATGCTCAGTAGCTAACCCAGTCTAGTTAACTCCTCACAGGTGTGCGCAAAGACTTACTGATTCTACATCTGTCAGGTTGACAAGCAGAATTGACCATTATTAACAACAGAGCTTGAAGAGCAAGCTAGCCACCATGGAAGGAACAGACCTTTCAGTTAAAGAAAGCCTCATTTGCATCAGCTTGGAACAAAATGTTCTTAGCAGTCTTAGAGAATGACAGACTGAGACACCTAGACCATTTCACAGATGAGCTGGAAATAAGTCCCAAGGCCCCAGTATAAACACCTAGGGAACTCAGTTGACAGTGAAACATTTTCTCTAAATAACAGGGATCAACTGAAAGTCTTTAAAGTGGGGTGCAGCGAATGAAACTAGAGCTACACTTTAGAAAAGCATTCTGAAAAACCATGTTAAAGCTGAGAGCCCTGCAGTATGGATATACACTACAAGGCTGAGGCTGTGATCTGGATGGATGCTGAGGAGGGTGTGATCATGAAGAATCAGTGGGATGCAGCACACATAACAACTCTGAGATCACACACCCCATCCAAGCAGATGTGTTTGTGTCAATGATCCCCCAAAGACACCTTCAATATGCTTCTGTTCATCTTTCGCAAGCTTGTTAAAGCCTGTTAAACTGCTTTCAAATGTGTGCCCTAGTAGAGCAGACTGTTGTCATTCCAAAAAGTGTGGGAAGGCATCCCAAAGAACAGACTGCACTGCTAAGAACATGCTGAGATGGGGGATATGAGGACATGATACAGAGTCCAATAAACAGGCCGCTGTGAGTCTCAAAGCGGAAAAGTAGGCTGGTACCAGAGAGAAGTGGAAATGGGTGGGGTACTCTGGGAGCAGAGGGTCAAAAGTTGCAAAGACAAAACCCCCAGGAGTCAGTAGATAATTAAAGAGGGAAGCAGGCTGGGCTGAGAAAAACAAAAGATATCTGGCTTTTTTGGCTTATTAAAGACAGATTCAAAAAGTCTCTGTCATGTGAAAACACTGTTGCCAGCTTATATGTGTGTGTGTTTCCCCAAAAGAAGATGGAAATGTAAGTATTTCTGTAAAATCACTTACTGATTTTGTTTTTATTTGTTTGTTTTTCCAAAGTATCATGCTGACCAAATAAAATACAAGTAGCCATATTTAGCCTTTAGGTAGCCCTCTGACCTAAAGGGATGGTCTCTGATCCGAAAGGAATGACTAGGCTGTTATTTGACTAAATCTTACAGGCCATGGCAAGTTGCTGCTAATGTTCATTATAGTACAACACACAGGATCTACCAGTTCACAAATAAAGACATCTACTGTGCCCAAAGGCAACGCTTGGGAAGAACATAACAGATTACTAAGTTGTGAGTTTGGCCTTGTTTTGTTGGGAAATACTTTATAAAAGCTACTGTAGAAGGAAGGAAACATGTTTTCTAACATTGTTACTAATTTATAATGTAAAAACTTTAGGCTGGAGAATGACATGCTAGGGAAAAATATCATTTAATGTCTCCTTTGGGAACCAGTATTGGAAGTTACATTCAATTATATCAACATAAATCACAGGCAGTATATAAAGAGTTTTCATGAATCAATAATATGATGCCAATTGGAATAATGGCAAAGAAAGCATAGCATTCCTGCTTTAAAAGTATGATGGATCATTTCGCTCATAAGAATCTATTGTATGTGAGAAGCCCAAGTTATTTTCAGCTGTACTATTAGAAAATAGTTAAAAACAAAATTGAGTAGCATTAGGAAATTAGCATAATCACAGATCAATGATTTTGAGTAGCATTGTTATTAAAATTGTAAGAACCAATTAAATTAAAATAGTATATGATTTAGACTAAACTAAATGTCATCACTAAGGAAATTCGATGATGGTTCCCCAATCAGCAAAATACACTGAACCTATTAGAAAGAAACAAATATAAACCCAACACGTAAGCAGGAGAAGTTAAGAAGTATTTGGTCCCGGGCAGACAGAGGTCCAGACCCACAGTGAAAGCACACAAACAGACCTGTAGTGCCAGACTCCTTAGCCATCCGCTGCTGCTTAGTCCCCCAAAAATGATTCAGACGCTTACATTAACTTCATGCTACTTGACCTATGGCTCAGGCACCTTGCTAGCTTGCTCTTTCATCTTAACTCAACCCATTTCCATTAATCTATCCTACCATGTGGCCTGAGGCTCACCTGTGTTCTTTACATGTTGCTCCTTTGGGAGGCTGGCTTGATCTGCTCTGACTCTGCCCTCCTTCTCCTAATTATTCTAATTCCCCACCTACTTCTTCTATGTTGCCTGTCATGGGCCAAAACAGCTCCACTATTTAAAGACGGATATTCACAGCATACAGAAAGACATTCCCACATCAAACAGCATTCTAGGCAAACACTCCACAAACTGATTCACATCTGCTGTACAATAGGAGAGACAATGTCCCAACTAGACATGGTATGCAATCAAGTAAGGCCTCTGATGCCAGAATTGGGTTACATATTCTTGAATCACTGGTCAAAGGGGTCCCATAAACACCTCCAAACAGCACATGCAATTGTCAAGGCTATTGACACAACATAACAGACTCTGTTTCTGAAGACAACACTTACATATGTCATCAAGCACAGAGAAATTGACCTGGAACCTAACTAGAAGCTTCACCCCTACTGACTAGCATTCATGGTGCAAAAAGATACTTTGCACACTACCAGAAGAATAAAGTAATCATCAATATCACCAGCTACAAACTCTGTGACCCAAAACTCTGACTTGCCTACAATACACATTGGTGTAACAGTGGCACAAATGTCATGGGTGTAACCAAGCACTTTAAAAAAATGGATTTGAAGCTCCACCCATTATATGGAACCCTTGGTTGACACTGCTAAAGTGGCCAAGAATATAAATATATCAGGGGCCCTAAAGGAAAAGCCACTACTATTATCCTAAAAAAGGAGCATAGTAATTAAGTGATGTTTTACCCATAGATCAGAGCATCATTCAGCCTTCATCAGAAAAGATTCTTCTTGCACTAGACAGTAATTAACAGAGAGACTCACAACTAGATAATGAGAAGATAATGAGAAACTTTGGAGCATTCATCTCTAAATGGGATGTCTCTATCATACACCTACACTTAAGGCTGAGGCATAAAGAAGATAGAGGCATAAAGTTGATAAGAGCCAGAGGTCGTAGATGGTTTCAAGAGAAGAGCATCTTCTAAACATAACAAAGCCGATGTGCACATGAACTCACAGAGGCCATGAAAGCACACACAAGACCGGCACAGGTTCAAACCAAACACAATCCCAACATTGAGAAGAGGAGACACACAGAACTCTACCCCAAGCAAGAAACTATTTGCAACTGATACCTGCTGGAAAATGAAAAATCAGTGTTCTCCGGTGAAGTATCACTTGGTATTTTCTTCTCTCTCTCTCTCTCTCTCTCTCTCTCTCTCTCTCTCTCTCTCTCTCTCTCTCTCTCTGTGTGTGTGTGTGTGTGTGTCTTATTGGTTTTGTTTAAAGAGACAGAGAGAATAAAGTTTCATAGGTAAAGAGACAGGAGGATCTGACAGGTGCTGGAAAAGAATATGACCAAAATAATTGAATGTAAAAATACTTTTAATAAAACAACTTAAAAAGTTTAAATTTTATAACACAGGATAAATATGTACTGTCTTACTCAGCGTTTTGTTGCTGTGAAGAGATACCATGATTACAGAAGCTCTTAGAAAAGAAAACATTTAATGGGGGCCAGCTTACTGTTAGGACGTTGTGGGGATTTAGTATGGCATGAATTTACCTGGGAACTCAGTAGAAGGCAGCGGGGGATAGCAGGAGACACTTAGAAGCCATTTATATGTAGGAAAGGACTTTATTGTCAGAGGGGTATAGTTATGATTAACAGAGAAGCTATGACAGCAGAGAGGGTTATAATAAGCAGAGGAGGGAGAGGAGCACTCCCAAGAGAAGACAAATGTGTGAGAGCGATTCAGAGGCAGGAATCCTGCTTTAAATGGGACTTGATGTCAGAACCCAGAGGAGGGTGTGGTTTAGAGACTAACACAGTTTCAGAGGTTTGGTTCATTATCATCACGGCAGGAAACACAACACCATGCAAGTAGACATGGTGCTGGAAGAAGAACTGAGAGTTCTGCATCAGATCCTCAGGCAGAAGGAGATGTGAACCACACTGGGCATAGCTTACGCATATAAGACCTCAAAGCCCACATCCACAGTGGCACACTTCCTCTAACAAGGCCACACCTACTCCAACAAGGCCACACCTTCTAATAGCGCCACTTTCTATGGACCAAGCATTCAGTATATATGAGTCTTTGAGGGCCATTCCTATTCAAACCACCACAAGTCCTTACATGTGTACACTATGTCATTAGAATGTGTAAAGATGCTTCTAGGGAAGGCTGGTTAGTTGAAATAAATGAAAAGAAATTTAAGCTTTGCCATATTACCTTTCGTACATGTTGAATTATACAGAGATATACAGTGCCTACACTATTCAATGTATAGATGTCACATCATATAAAATGCGCTCTAATAGGGACAATGTAACATTAGTTATATTTATACTACCCATAAAAAGAAATTCAAAATAAAATCCTGTTAACTTAGAGCATCATTTTATTGTTAGTAACCTATAAAATTATTTACTTCTTAATCCCAAACTCAAACTTTAGCTTCAAAACCCCTAGTAATTCTACCACAACTTTAGCTATGAAATGTATTATAGTCATTTTTCTTAACTGAAATTAAAATTCAACCCATTATAAGATTTCTATCCATCAATCTACAAAAGTATGTTTAAAGACACAGATTTTAAAAAGTTCAAACAGAAGTTTAATTCATTTGTGTAAAATCTGAGATGGTTTGTTGCGGAATATTATTTTAAAGTGTTTGCTTATCCTCTGAAACATTTATTTACCAATGCAAAGATGTGTTGTATTCTTTTATGTTGCATTTGTTTAGCTCTGTGAGGCTGTGTGTTACTTTACTTGTCTAAAACACCTGACTGGTCTAATAAAGAACTGAATGTCCAATAACAAGGCGGGAGAAAGGATGGGCGGGGCTGACAGGCAGAGAGAACATACAGAAGGAAGGAGGAGGATGCAAGGGCCAGACACCCAAATATACAACCAGACATGGAGTAAGAAAAAAATATTCAGAAATAGAAAAAGGTAAAACGCTCAGAGGCAAAAGGTAGATGAGCTAATTTAGGTTTAAAAACGCTGGCAAGAAACAAGCCTGCTAATGCTGGGAATTTATAAGTAAGAATAAAAGTATGATTTACTTGGAAGCTGTGTGGTGGGCCCCCAAAGAGCATAAACAATGAATGAATACTTATAGTTAGAAGTTTTCTGATCCATCGTAGCCCCAAAGTCTGGATCTCAGTCCCACAAGTATTTAGTCCCAAATAATAGCATAAAGACTTACATTAATTATAACTTGATTGGCCTATGGTTCAAGCATATTAACTCTTATACTTTAAGTTAACTCATATTCTATTTATGTTTAGCCATGTGGCTTGGTACCTTTCTCAGTGCAGATTCTCATCCTGCTTCCTCTGAGTCTCACTGATGTCTCTCCTTTGCTCTTCTGCTTCCCAGAATTCTCCTAGTCTGGTTGTCCCACCTCTACTTCCTGTCTAGCTTTTTTACTAATCAGAATTTTGTTAAACCGATATTTACAATGACAAATATTTACAGTGTAAAAGCATAATTTTATAGCAAACACTGTTTTCTGTTTGGCTCACTCTAGTTTTCAGAGAGTTTAGATGACTTCTGAGTTTTGTCCTGAGTACTACTTTTAACTAAAGTAACATAATATCTGGAAAATCCATGAATTTTTCTGTTCTTAGGATATATAAGCCAGATTGTTTCTCTCATACAAGGAAGCCTAAAGGACTTAGAAAATTCCATGAGTTTCAGAGTGTTTATCAAAATAACTAGTAAGTCATAGAAATAAGACTTTACAGTATTCTAAAGGCTGTACAAGTTTAAGTCCACAAACACTTGCAAACTATTCCCAATATCCAGAGTACTAAGAAGCTATGATTTGCCCCATTTTAGCATCATCATAATGGGTACAGAATTTATCAATCAGTTCCATTTTCCAAAGTCTTCTCTTAGAGGCAACAAATTCTGATGAACATCAATATTATTGCAGAAAGAAAAGATCTTATCAAATATAGCTTAGAAATCTGTTAATCCAAGTTCCCTTTGTACAAGAATATCTTCTAAAATGCTAATGTGAATTATGTACCTTCTTGGGGGAAGCCTAATGTACAGCATTTCCTCAGATTATTTGACTGCAATTAGTTTATTGGTATGATCAGCTGGATGGAGTAATGTCTATCCAGCATGAATTAGGAGGTAATCATTTTAATAGAGAGATGTAGAATATTTGTACACTGTGAAGATGTGTCTGTGCCAAGGCACCTTCTGATTGGTTTAATAAAGAGCTGAATGGCTAATAGCTAGGCAATGGTTATAGGCAGGATTTCCTGGGATAGAAAGGAAGAGGAATCTAGGCATGAAAGAGAGGCTAGCCAGGGGAAACAGGAGGTGCAAAATGAAGGAGTGGTAATGTCACGTGGCAGATTGTAGATTAATAAAAATGATATAGTTATAAGATCTAATTTACAAGTCAAAGATAAAGACCAAGTTTTCATAAACCAATAAGTCTCTGTGTCATTATTTGTGGACTAGCAGTCTAATGAAAAACTACTACTACACATGGCATCCAATGTGGGGGGCACATACTTCCACATAGGACCTAAGAAATCTTTTTTAAAAGTTTCCCACAACACAAACACAGAGCCAGACACAGCTTCCTCGTCCTTCAGCCTCTCAGGTGGGCTATAGTAGTATAGATATGGGGCTCCTGGATTTGGCCTGTGGGCTTGACCCAGCCAGAACCACAAGGAGGATTTAAGGCTTGGCTCATGTGGTCAAAGAAGGCTGCAGGCAAACAGTAAATTGATCCAAACTGAGAAAGCCTTTACATAGACAGTAAAAAAAAATGAGTATAGACAGTCATAGAAAAAATAGTTTAAAAATATTGAAGTCTTAAGAGAAAAGTAAAGTAATATATAAAAAACAATCCATGTAAAGATGGAAAATACACAGGGTGTCTGGATCCTGTATGATGCTTTGTTGACTTTTATTCTTTTAAACAATAATAAACAAAAACAGTAGCTTCTGAGAGACATTGGGTTATGAAAACTACTAAATTAAACCAACCTGTATATTTTAAGAATTTCTTAACTTTAGAATGGAAGTCAGAAAATGTGTTGTGTTGGGAAACAGGTTGTGTTTTTGCTGCCACACAAACTGAAAAGCTATGGATTCCTTCAAAATTAGTTACATGTTTGGTTACACAGTCCAAACAAAAATAATGTTAACAGATGCTTTTTACCTACTCAAACATAAAACAAATTTAAGGTTATTTTGTTATACATATATGCGTTTTGACTTTTATTTAAGATTTGTACCTATGCAGCTTATTTAACAATGTAATGTAAATTTCTAGTCCTTGGAAGACATTATTGTAAACTATGTAGGATAGTTAAATGCAGATTATTAGTTAGCCATTTAACAATCAAATTTGTGGCCATGTTAGGTATGTTTTCAAGGTCAAACAGATATATTTTAGGTAGACATATGGTTTTCAAACACTTCAGAGATATACAGAATATGATATTTAAGATGTTCTAATAACCTAAGGCCTTTTAAAAAAATGTCAGTGAGACACGTCTGCTTCTGGCATCACCAATTTACTTCAAAAAAAAAGGATGATGGCCAACAAAGAACCTCCATATGGAGTTTGCTTTTATTGTGGCAAAGTTAGTTTCTGGGAAAGAAACTGCCCTTGCCTTAACTGCTGACAGTATGGACAAGCAGGACTCAAAAGAAAATGACTGCCAAACTTCACCAAGGTAGGAAAGTCCTTTGAATATTTTCCTACTACACAGAAAATCTGTCAGATATTCTAGGCTTACAGGCTGAAGCTGGATTCGCCAACATTGCAGAAGAACCTTGAGTGACTGCCCAGGCAGCCAGCTGTTCCTTCTACCACTTCTTATAATTTGGAAGTTGTATGCTCTTCCTGTTTAATCAGGTAATATTTGATCCTTCTTGTGTCTCTGATAGAGATTGAGGACTATATAGTGTACAGTTTTCTTGTTATCAAATTTAGGGGAAAAAACTCATAAGAGACATAAAATTTATAAGGTTGAAAAACATAAAAGCTTGTTATTTATCTAAAACATGCTTTTTTGCAGTCTAAAAGACAGTTTCAGTGTGGTAATCCAAGTTAAAATAGAAAGTAAATTAGGTACAAAACTTTAGACTCACCAAGATAAGATGGGTAATAGACTATCTTCTCCAAATTTGCCAAATACAAATGGACCAAACATTGTAAATGTAATTCTTCTCTGATAATTGTTCTTATTGTATATAGTTTTACTGTGTTAGTTAAATTATTTCCTTTTTATTTAGACAAAAGGAGGAAATGTTGCAGAATATTTGTCTACTGGGAAGAAGTGTCTTTGCCAAGGTGCATTCTGATTGCTTTAATAAAATCTAATGATAGCTAGGAAGAAGGTGCAGGGTTTTTTTTCTCTCTTTGGAATTCACCACTCATCTCCCAAATAAATACAGGAAGAATTATTGTTTCTTATGAATGTCCGATCTTAGCTTTGTTTCTAGTTAGCTTTCCTGGCTTGGCCTCTTATTCTTCTGCTTTGCCTCTGGGCCTTTTGCCTTTATTCTGAATCTCTCTTTCTTCCTGACTCAGTGACTGGCTGTGTGGCTTTGTGCCGGTCCAGGTGACCTTCTCTTCTTCTCTCTTCTCCCTCCATCCTATTATGTGTTCTCTCTGCCTGCTAACCCCACCCATTTCTCTCTCATGCCTAGCTATTGGTTGTTCAGCTCTGATTTGACCAATCAGATGTTTTAGGCAGGCAAAGTAACACAGCTTCACAGAGTCAAATAAATGCAACATAAAAGAATGTAATACATCATTGCATCATTAAAATACAGAGGTTAATTTAAGTTATAGGAACTAGTTAAGGCAGAAATAAGCTAAAGGCCAAGCTTTTATGATAAGTTTCTATGTCATTATTTGTGAGCTGGTGGTCCAAAGAAAAATCTGTCTACAGAGAGCCAAACACAATCACATATGTGAAAAGTCAAGTACCAAAATAAAACTATCATAAAGGTAGCTGGAGTCATTCCCCAAGTGATTGGCATGTAGCTGGAGTGAGTCATTTCACAAGTGATTGGCATGTTGCTAGAGTCATTCCCCACGTGATTGGCATGGGTATGGTGCAAGACTTGGGTTCTGAAAGGGTGAAGCAGTGGTCTGGAGCTACAGAGGCTGAGTAGGGAATAAAGAGGTAAAGCTAAGCCTGGAAACAGGTTGTATCCATTCAGGAGAAGGTCTGCCTGAGAAATGGCAGGGCCAGATAGCGGATGGGGTCCTCCTAGCCAGAACTAAGGGTTTATCAGGCAAATAAGATTTAAATGTATATAGGACAAGATGAAAGGCAGTGGTCTTCTAAGCCATATCCACTTGCAATTCCTTTTCACTTTAGAAATTTCTACACAGCTCTGCGTGTATAAAATAGCTATACAAACAGTTACTGATAATTTATAAAGAAATTTATTTAAAAATACCTCCTTAGTAAATAGGTAACTTTACTATTTATTAAATATCAATACAAATCTATAATAAGATAGATGTATGTTCTTAGTGATACATAATGCATTAAAGTTTGGCAGTTTCCATGAGCCACCATGGGGTTCTGTTGGGGCTTCCGTCTCCTCCATGGCTACTTGTCTGATGTCTGCCCCTCATTCTGGATTAAGTCAGATGGTATGGTCCTTTCTCTTTCTCCACTGTCTTCCTCCTCTAGGCAGCCATGGAGATTTATAGCTTGCCTGCCCTGGAGTTTTCCTATTATACACTAATAAAATTGCCCTTGGGGATAGGGTGTAGAGAGAAGAAAAAAATGAAAAAAAAGAAATTGTAGTTAAGTGTTTGGTACTGTAGGATGTAAAGGTTCTTCAATATGTTTTCAGGTTGATGGAAAATTTGATTTTATAATTATCACTGTTGATAACATCACTTTGAATAAATACATAGTACATAGCATAAGATGTATGTTTTCACAAGGCAAATTTTATTTTACAACTTGTTTTAGAGACTCAGGTCAGCAAACCAAACAGAAATTTTAGAAATCAAACATTCTAACATAATGCAATCTGTGGATACATTTTGATATCTACTAGCTGAGGAACGATGGTAGGAAAATGTTAAACTCTTTGTTTTCAGTAATTAAACTGTAATGCTTCTATACAATCAGGAAAGTTTGTACAAAGAAGAAAACCCTTATAACTCATACATGTCATAGTCCTAAACCTGAGCAGATGTGTTTTGGACAGTCCTGGTTGTTGTCACATGTAATGATGCTGTGCACAGTGCAAAATACATATGTTGTGTAACCCAACAAAGGCTGTAGTGGAGTCCCATGATGCAACAGAAGTGAATGATGCCAGAAACACCTTAGATTATTTACACATTTGAATCTGAATCGATTTTTGGCAGTTGTATATTAAGAAACATTTTATGTGTCAAGATTTTTTTTCACAATTTCCACAATCAATTATGTCATTGTGTTTTAGCTTTAAAGGGCCCTAACAGGGCACCAAAAGGTTCAACATGGTCCTCTAAGAATACTTCCCTAGTTCTCACTGGAAGAGGGGGATAGGGTAGTTGTGGGAGTGAAACAGAGAAAGAAGGAGTTGGCCAGGTACTTGCTGTGAGTAGGATCAGTGCAGGGACTAGGGAAGGCTGTTGAACTATGAGCTGACACCTGAAGGAAGGAGTAGATGACATGGGGTTTGACATCTCCATGACAACAATAAGTACCATTTTCATGGAAACAATAGTTTGGGGGGGGGTTCAACTCTTCTCTGAGTTTTCTCGTTACCCTTCCTGGTCTTTGCAACTTTTGGTGGAATTATCTTTCCTGAGAAGCATCTGTTCATGTGTCTTAAAAAGCTGAAATTCACCAAAGGTCTTTGGTTCCAGGAGAATGGGAAAAGGATTCTATGCTAATAAGCATTGAGTTGCTGTGAGCAAAATACCTGGCAGAAACACAGAGGGAAGGACCCAAAGGATGGAAGAGAGGGAGAGAGGGTTTATTTTGGTTCATGATTTCAGAGGGTTTTCAGTCCAAGAGTCTTTGGCCTCTGAGGTTGGTCATGACATATGGCAATGGGAGTGTGTGGCAGGGCCTTTCTTCACTTCTTAGCAGACCAGAAGCAGAGACAGGGGAAATACAGAAAGGAATCAGGGTAAGATATAGCCCCAAGGGCATATACCCAAGTACTTCTTCTAACTAGACCCCAGTTCCTCCTGTTACCAAACTAAAATGCCAACATGCTATGAATACAAAGGGCTCATCCCCTCATTAGGTCAGAACCCTCAGGATCTAAGAGTCTTATCACTGATACATCCAAGATGTACTTTGCTCATTTCCCCGGGCACTTCTCAATCAAATCAAGTTAACATTCAACATTAGCCATCAGAGACAGTTGAGTGAGAGGAGTAACAGAGAGAGAGAACAAAGAATGTATATCCTGTTAGAGGAAGTCAACCCACAAGATGTCCCAGGCTAGGATCCAAACAATAGTAGAGGGTGCCTAAATAAGACTTCCCCTTTAATGAAATGAATGTATACCCTAATTGTCATTATAGAACCTTCATCCGGCAATGGATAGAGGCAGAAGTTGAAATAGCTAAGAACCAGGTTGAGCTCCCTGTCCAGCTGAAGAGAGAGAGAAAGAAAAGAGAGAGTATGTGAGCAAAGGGATCAGGATCATGAGGAGGAGACCCACAGAGATGGCTCACCCGAGCAACTGGGAACTCACTGACTCTGAAATGACAGCTGAGAAATCTTCACAGAAAGGAACTAAACCCTCCAAAAGTAGACTGTCAAATGGTGTGGGCAGTTTGTGGAGCCTCTTGCAGTAGGATCAGAGTATGTTCCTGTGCATGAACTGACATCTCGGAGCCCATTCCCTACAGAGGAACACCTAACCCAGCCTTGATACTGGGGGGAGGGACTCTGACCTACCTCAGCTGAATATGCCAGACTGAACTGACCCACTTTGGGACTCTTTGCCCTCCTTGGGGAATGAATGGGGGAAGGAGATGGGGGAGGCTGAGGGAGGACTGGGAGGAGGGAAGGGAGGGGGAGCAGAGGTAGATTTGAAAAATAAAATTTTTTAAGTAAAAAAAAAAAGATGGGAAAAAGTCAAAAAACAAAATTAGCCATCAAAGACAGCATGTGACCTTTGGCCCAGTTCAACTCATTTGATAGCCAAGCTTTCATGAGATGGTTTCATACCATACCTGGAGAATTCAGAAACTATGTCCTGCAAAAGGAGCTGAACTGCTCATGCCTACACTGTTACAATTAGGTTTCTTGGTCCCGGGTGGCCAGAGGTCTGGACCCACAGACCTGCAGCCCCAGACCCCTTAGCCACCCACCGCAGCTCAGGCCCCCAGAAATGATTCAAACGTTCATATTAAGTTCATGCTGTTTGGTCTATGGTTTAGGCACATTGATAGCTACCTCCTTCATCTTAACTCAACTCATTTCCTTTAATCTGCCCTGCCACATGGCCCGTGGCTCACCTATGTTCCTTACATGTTTCTTCTTTGGCAGCTGGCTCGGTCTGTCTGACTCTGCCCTACTTCTCCTACCTGTGTTGTAATTTCCCTGCCTACTTTTTCTATGGTGCCTGTCATGGGCCAAAACAGCTCCTTTATTTAAAGATTGATATTCACAACATACAGAAAGACATTCCCACATCACCTACACTTGGAAGTGTGACAGACCCAAGTGTGGACAAGAAGAAGGAGATCTTAGGAGTATCAAATGCTGTGTGTAGACCACTTGACCTACAACTAGTAAAACCAAGATTCCCAGAAATTATCTAAGATAGACCCAAGAAGTATTCCCATGTATAGACCAGGGGAAATGGTCTCAGTGACTTTAAAGCCCACTGATGAGACAAATCTTTGTACGAATGAAAAGTTGGAAACAGTTTAAAACCTAAGAGGGGAAGGTTAACTATATTGTGTACATTTATGAAGCAGGCAGATAAATGAGTGGCATACAACAACATGGAGAGATTTCAAAAAATACAATACTGACTATAAAAAGCAAGTTCTGAAAGGAAATTACCATTATGCAAAGATTTCCAATATGCAAACCATGATAAAAACAAAGAGTAAAGCCAGCACAAGATCCATAATCAAAAAAGTCAAGGCAATGATTACAATCAGGAGGAAATGAAGGGGAAATTGGATTAAGACGGGATAGCAAAAGTTTCAACTGTATCTTTAATAATTTATTTCCTAAAGAAATCTAAAAGAATATTAGAAAATGTTAAGGTCTTTCAAAACTTAGTAGCATATCCACAGATGTACTTTATATCAACCTTTGAATTTTCAAAATATTTCATTAGTATTATGAAATCTTTTTGTTGTTTGAGTATACATGTGTGTACATGCATGAGTGAGTGTGTGTGCATGCCAGGCATCAGTGTCTTCATCAATTTTTGTCCACCTTCTTTTTGAGATAGGGTATCCGTTTGAACTTGGGGCTTGCTGACTTGTCTATATCCGTTGCCTATCAAGCCCCAGAGATCCTCCTGTGGCCACCTTCCCATGGCTAGAAGGGCCCCAGCCTTACCCGTCAGACTGACTTTTGGTGTTGGTGCTTGTATTCAGACTTGGGTCTTCAGGCCTTTGCAGCAGACCCTGTGCTGACTGAGCCATTTTACAAACTCTTTATAGAATAATTTTAATAGCATTATTGAAGTACCATCTAAGTGCATATGTTTAAGTAAATAACTAGATCATCTTATAGCCTTGAAAAAAATCACACTAATAAAGTAATAGATATACAGAACTCTCCAAATTTTTCTTACTCCCATATGTCTCTTTCCTCATTATACATTCACTCTGTTTGAAATCCTTATAAATTAGTTTGCATTTTATAAGACATTTAAATACAACCAGTCAGTACAAGCTTTTTTTTGGACTGGCTTTTCCCACTCTGCATGACTATACTAACATCATCTTTGCTTTATCAATAGTCCATTCCTTTACAGTGCTATTAATATTCTAATATGTATATATACCATTATGACTGTTAACCTTCGTCATCAGCTACAAAGGATTTAGAGTATTTGTAGAAACATGGCACTGGCTGAGTTTATAAGTGTATTTCCAGGAAGGTCTAAAAGAACAGGGAAAGATCCCAGGGCAAGTGTCCCAGGTTGGACAGAAAAGAGAGAGGAGATTGTAGTCATTCATTTTCCAGACCAGTCTAGCCCAGAGGTCCAGACACATAGTCCTGCAGCTGCTTAGTCCCAAATAATCACACAAACGCTTATATTAATTACAAGCTGTTTGGCCTATGGTTCAGGCTTGTCACTTGCTAACTCTTGATTACCCATGATTCTATTTATAATTAGTCACCTGGCTTGGTATGTTTTCTCATTACAGCATTCTCCATCTCTCTCTGCTCTTCTGCTTCCCAGAATTCTCCTAGTCTGGTTGCCTTGCCTCTACTTCCTGTCTAGCTACTTGACCAATTAATGTTTTATTAAACTGATATTATCAGTGACAAATATTGACTGTGTACAAGAGTGTAGTCCTACAGCAGAAAACAGCACTAAGATTCCTCTCTCTTTGCTTCCTGACTGTAAGAGCCATATGATGCCATTGTGCATAACTCTGCCATGATGGACTGTGTGCCCCAAGACTGTGAGCCAGAATCAATACTGCTTTCCCAACGTTTGCTGGGTGTTTAGTCACAGCAGTGAGGAAGTAATCAATATACCTAAAGTTGATTTAGTTACCATTGATGGATTCTTAAATTCAGATTTAAAAATTTATCACACATTTAAGATGTTGGACCTTTATCAGGTATATGACATGCAAACGTTTCCCACTCTAATCTGTGTCTTGTTTTCTACTCCTGCTTTGCTGGTGGCCCTCACTCCTGTGGAGGCAGAATGGTATCCTTGCTTTTGGGACACTGTTGCTCCCATAACTTCTGGGCTGGCTGAGCTGGCAACTATGTGTACACATAAAGAACCATTCAATCCCTGCCTGATCTGATGTGATGTCATGGGTCCATTTGTCCCCCCACCCCCATCCCTCCTGTTAGGACACTCAGGTCTGACAGTCTTCCCTCTCACCAATTCCTTTTAGCCTCTTGAACTCTGACTTCCCACATCTGCCTGTCCCTTCAGCTGCCTCCACTCAGCACACAGGTCAGCCTCCTGGTTTTCACGTAGACTGCCCCAGGACATGGTGGCTCCTAGCAGACGTCCCCTGTGCTCTGACCCTGTAAAGACTTTAGGGTAGACTTCTTGGTGGGAAGAAAAAGGAAGGTTATAGAATTTCTCTAAAATATACTTTTTCAATTAAAATAAGTCAGAGAGTGATGCTGGAGATATGTATGGTTCAACTGAGGAGTATACCTCACTTTCTGTTATTTCAGAAGACCGAGTGGAAGGTGATTTCCAGCACACATTTTAACACACACACACACACACACACACACACACACACACACACACTCATGGGCACACACAGATAGGTAGATAGATAGATAGATAGATAGATAGATAGATAGATAGATAGATAGACAGACAGATAGATACTTTTAAAATCCTGATTCTGGTTTAATATAAAAGTAGCAAAATAGTTTGATTTTAAAATACTCCGAGAGTGGGGCCAAGGGACATTTTGGCTGTCATACTTTAGCAGAACATAAATGGTAGCTAGCGGCATGACCTTTGAACATATGAGGAAGGAAACTGAACTTCCTGCCACTTCAGGAAGATGAACATAAGGCTCATCTGTCTTAAAGAAAAAAAAATCTAAATGTATTATTTCTTAATCATCATGATTGAAAATTGATATTTACTACAAACAGAAATAAAGGACTTAGGGAGCAGAAAGTTAGGAGTTGACTCTAGAGATAAAAAAAAGGCAATTAAATGCAAGGGCTAGGACTGGAGAGAAAGGTCAGTGCTGCTGCAGGTCGGGGGCTGATCACCAGCCTGGGCTAACAGTTAAAGCCCCACAAATAGATGAAATCCCCAAGGGAGAGGAGAAACAAAGTGCAGCCCTGGGTGTCCATCCTTGCCTGGAACACATGCAGTTGGTGTGAGAAGGGGAAGGAGAAAGACTGGCTGTGACTAGCAGGGTGGTGAATCTACAGACCTCAACCGTCTGGAAGTACAGGGAGCATCATGGTGTTAACAACATCCATGCTTTAGACACGAAAGCAAAGTGAAGCCAAGAAGTCACTAAATCCAGTGACTTGGTGACTGCTCGTGTCCTGAGAAATACAATTTCAATAAAACTGTGAATGTCGGATTCCAGTTCAGCCTCTCTAGGAGCGAGTGGGGTGAGATTGTCTTTGAATCAGTGTTGAGTGCTGTGAGAAGTAGAGGATTGAGCCTCTGTTTAGGAGGTGGTTGTGGTGTAGGGTACACAGCATAAGCAGAAGGGCTTTCTATAGGGGAGAACACAAGTACATATTTAATAATAATAATTTTCTGCGTTTTCAACCATTACTACTGTAAAACATTTTTGTAATTTGGAAGCTTTATTTTTAGAGAGCTAATTCACCCACTTAGTGTAAAAATAAATTTGCATTTAAAATGTAAATGCTATAAGCAATAAATGTTTTCATATCTTTTGTACAATTGAAAAACATGGTTCTTTTCAGCCAGGCCCTTGGCTCCTTTTGACTCGAGCTAGGGATTTGAGTTGGAGAGCTGGGCAGATGGGTTCCATTGACCAAAGATGTGGGGCAAGAGGGAGGAAGCCTTGAGCTCAGGAAAATCTTGAGAAAGCCTCTTCCTAGTTTCTCTAGTGAAGGAAGAAGCCTGCTCAGTGTCTGCTGTTCACAATTCACTGTAGCATGAATTCTAATTGGTGAATGTTGAAAGATCAGAAAGACAAAGGAGCCAGCCTCTAAAGAGACTTCTTGCCTCTAGGGAATCCTTAGGTCCCAGGGGCCTAGCTCCTGTATCTACCTGCCTTATATTCTTCTCTTTACCCAGCCATATCAGTTTCTGTCTCCACCTCCCTAGTGCTGGGATTAAGTGCATGTGTCCCCCTGTCTGGCTCTGTTTCTTCTTTAGACTAGATCAGTCTTGTGTACCCCACGGTGATTTTGAACTTCTGAACTTCCTGCTTCCTCCTCCTAAATGCTGAGATTAAAGGTGTGAGCCTCCCAAGTGCTGAGATTAAAGTTGTGAGCCTCCCAAGTAAAGGTGTATGCCACCACTGTCTAACCTCTATGGTTAAGTGGTGGCTGGCTTTGCCCTCTGATCTTCAAGCAGGCTTTGTTTGCTAGAGCTCAAACAAAAATATCACCACAGTCTGCCAGTATTTCCTCCAGACAGCACAATAGGACATATGCCCAAGATGATTTCAGTGATGTACCAAGAAAGAAAGATGAAGAAAAATGTGGCAACTGTGTATAAGAGGACGAGAATGTCCCATCTTAGCCCTCCACCAATTTAAAGCTGATTTAGAGACATCAATCCATCTAGAAGCTGGATAACAAGAGTGGGTGCAGACAAACTCCTCCATCCCTTTGCTGAGAGGAGGAGGAGACTATTAAAAGCTGGAGAGGGTGGAGCTGGATACAGAAGAGCTTTATGATCTCTTCATTTTTAAACATTGGTGTGTGGTGGACCAGCAGCATTGGCATCACCATGGGGATTTAGAAAATCAGGGTCCCAGATCCTGTCCTCTGCTGACAAAACCAGATCATGGACTGCGCTTGACTTGCCTGTACATGTAAGCATGAGAACTTTGATGCAGAGGTGGTGAGATGTAGGATGTATTGAGAGGCTTTCGAGAGATCAGACGGCTGAGAGGCCAAACTGTTCTGACTGAAAGGCACTGTCAGTTCTTGACATCAATAGAGAAACTGAAAGGAAACTCCAGAAACTAAGTATGATGCTGGGTTTAAGAATGGAACAGTCACAATGGCAGTATCTGTGTGCTAAGGAGAGCCACAGTGTGGTACTGAAAGGTTGGACACATCATACTAAAACCAAGTCCAAAAGATACCCTGAATTACTAAGTGAAGACAGTTTCAGTGAGGTATTTGGTATTTGGGGCTGGGGAAGAAGGAAGGGACCAGGTGGTGTGCTTTACATGGAAACTGAGCCAAGAGCTGTTGTACACAGTTCAAAAGCTCACCTCGAGAATTCCCCTGTAGAGTTGGGAGCTTGCTAATACTCTTGAAAAATATATGAGGCAATCGTATTATAAGAAGAGAAGCTTAGTTTGGCTCACGGTTTCACAGACTTTGATCTATGGTCAATGGACCCTGATACTTTGGGTCCTCAGGTAAGGCAGTATGCCATGGTAGGAGCATGGGGAAGAAGTTGCCTGCCTCATTATGAATTGGAAGTAAAGAGAAAAAACGAAAGGGTAATCCCTCTAGGGTGCCCACTATCTACCAGGCCTACTTCCTGAAGATTCCACAGTCTCTCAGATAGAGGCATGGAGTGAAAACAAAGACTTTAATGTGTGGGTCATCAGAGAACGTTCTAGATACAAACTATAGTGAGGGATACAGTCTCCACTGGAAATTATACATATATATGCACACACACACACGCACACACACAAATAAAGTTTTTCCATACCCACCACTGTTACCCATCCCTCCCCTCCTCTCCTCGCAGTCCTCCCTCAGCCCTCCCTAACCCACCCCACCAGGACTCCCAAGGTGCTCAGTCTAGTCTGGCTGATCCTCCGCTGGAAATTCTTGACCTCTTTCATGATTCTGGGGCTCACCTGTCAGAGAGGTATAGACAGACAGATGTATGTGGGACGCTCTAGGACTCATCCCTCCTGTTCTTTCCTTGCAGCCTCTCTTTCCCAGGTAGTGTTCTCTCTCTCTTTCCTTCATCTCCTCAGGCAGCCCCCTACGCGATCCTCCCACACATCTCCAGCTGTACCAACTCTAGCCCCTGCCCATAAACATGTCCTTCTTGCTCTCTCCAGTCACACTTTTAGATTCTCTGAGTTCCAGTCAGTGTGCCCCCTTCTCTTCTCTAGAGACACAGATGGGAAGGTGGCCCACCTTCTGGTGGACCTAAGTGTGCTAGTTCAGGAACTGTCAGGACCAGACACATGAGTGAGAACATGGTAAGAGTTCATCTAAATATCAGCTTCTGTTGCTAAGTTTCAAGCTATTTCCCAGGGGAACACCTTTTCATGTTCCCAGCTTTCTCTCCTCACCTTGGACTGACTGCCTCTCAGTAAAGGCAAGACACACAGGTTTCAGGAAGGTGTTCGTTAGTCAGTTTATCATCATTGTAACAAACCGGGGATGATCAGCACATACGGATGGAAAGTATAATTTGGATCCATCAACTCCAACGTAAGTTGTGTTGTCACCGGAAGAGAGAGAGAATGTTGGATTGACATCATACAGCTCCCATTAAAAAGATGTAGAAGAAACTGCTCAATGGAGTGAGTCGGAAACATCGTCATTTCTTTTGAAACACTGGGATTATGGAACAGGATGAAATTCGATCCATGCTGTGCATGCTCCTTTTGAGCCATGGAACCCCACAAGCCCAGCCTGGAAGCAGAAACTGGACTCCAAGCTGCAGTGAGTCTCTGAGCTGTTTTCTTTGGGTGTGAGCCAGAAAGAGATAAAGGAAGTGTTGTCTCGGGGCAGCAGTAAACAGGCAAGGGACCAGAGGGCTTTTAATAAAACAGACCTTTATTGGGGCTCAAATGACCCTAGGCTGACCCCACCCTAAATTTTGACAACATCCAACTATAGAAATTTAAAGGAACAGGCAGGCGTCACCCGTTGAATCCCTGCACACAGAACCTACAAGGGAGAAATGCACATACACATCTCCAGTGATGCAGCCCAAACAGCTTTCAGCCCAGATGCTGATGCATTTTTGCCTCAAATTTCTATCCTGTGACTCACAGGGAAGGCCTGAAGACAATAAAATATCCCAAGAACCTAAAATAGGCCCTCCTCCTCTTCCCCTCCACCAACAGGGTGAGTTCCCCAGGCATTTCTTGCTTCCTTTATAAGCCAGGCATGAATGGTGACATTGCCTGAACTGAAGAAATCATCTTTGTCACTAGTAAATATATATAAAAAAAGAGCCACATTCATAGAAAAGCATGCCAGCAGTTCATTGATTAAACCCTTCCACAGCCCCTCTTTGAAATTAAAAACACTTTCAATGACACTGAATAGAAAGACATTGTAGGAAAAATATTTCTTAGACAGGATTGTCATTAAAGTGTGCCAAAAATAGAAGTGTTTTTATTTAAGTATCCTCACTCCCCCAGCTTCCCGCTTCCCAGCAGCCCTGGCAGACAGCAAGGCTCTGCACAGGGAAATCACCAGAAATAGAGAGAGTGGCTCCTTCCATTTAAATTGGAGATGTTTCGGAAGCAGACCCGTGAATAAGGCCTAGGTCATGTGTCTGTCTCCCTGATGTAAGCGTCAACTAAGCAAGGGACACAACCAGATTGAAAAGACACTGTTCAACAATCTCAGGGTGAAATGGGAATTTTTCTGCGTTTTAATTGGACCCACTGCCAGTCTCTGATATCAGCCCTCTTTTTGTCCACCTCCCAAGGAACCAGGATTGGTCTCTTCATCTCCAGCTTTGAGCTCGTGTTTCATGGGGATAGGAATGCCTTGCAGAATTTGAAAACTCATCTTGAAGGCCGGGCTCATCGGGCTTTGTAGTATTCAGGAGTGTTTGCTCTGCTTTGTTTTGCTTTAGATTTTGAACTTTTCATCTGAATTTTTAAATAATATGAGAGACTGCAGAGAATCAACATGATTATGAAGCATTGCACTCATGTACATTATTTAAAAATAAAATTTGGGGATCTGGCTCAGTTAATAAAAGAGCCTGGCACACAAGCATGAGGGCATAGATTCATATCTTCATGTGACTGTCTCTCCGGTGTGGGAGAATAGGACACAGGATGGAGCCCCCCGGGACTTGCTGACTGGCAGAAATATTGCATTCCATGTTCAGCGAGAGACTTTGTCTCAAAAAGGTAGGAGAGAGCAATGGAGGAAGACAACACCGACTTCTGACTCACACACACATGCATACATGCACACATATGTACAATAAATCATACTTCACACAAATAGCGTTATCTAAATACATGATTAAACTAGCCATCAACATTTGTGGAGTATGGTCTGTGTACAAAGCAGTCACAGTTAATGTACTTTTAGATTTTGAATGTCCCTACATGAAGTCTGTGTGCTACCACTGCTAGTCCTTACCTTTCCTCCTCAGACTCTAATAACTCAGGCCTGTCTTCCTTCCTTCCTTCCTTCCTTCCTCCCTCCCTCCCTCCCTCCCTCCCTTCCTTCCTTCCTTCCTTCCTTCATTTTCCCCTTTATTCTTTCCTTCCTTCCCTCCCCCTTCCTTCCTTCCTTCCTTTCTTCCTTCCTTCCTTCCTTTCTTCCTTTCTTCCTTCCTTCCTTCCTTCCTTTCTTTCTTTCTTTCTTTCTTTCTTTCTTTCTTTCTTTCTTTCTTTCTTTCTTTCTTTCTTTCTTTCTCTCTTTGTTTCTCTCTTTGTTTTAAAGCTATACTGTCCTATGATTTTTCTAGCCATCTCATTTACCTCAGACCAATACTGGTCTGCTGTTGAGCCCCAATCTGCCTCTTTCAAGGCTAGGTACAAATGGCACCTTCTCCTGAAAGTGTTTGTGGTTCACTGCAGTCAACTTTGCTAAGACAGAAAAAGCGAATTCAAATCCTAGCTCTTTCATGTATCAGGTATGAGAACCCAGTTATCTTCATTATTTTTATGCCTTGGAAACTCCATCTAGTGATTTCTAGAGTAAACCTTATTCGGATAGTCAGCCAAGGCTTATTGTGAATCTCAAAAGAAACTATTCATGTTCAAGTACATACGTGATTTCTAGCAGAGCCATTTGTGACTGTATTTTGTGTGCTTTTCTGTTTTTACAGAACACAATATGGCAATTCCTCCATTTGTCTTCTAGGGAAGTACTTGGGTTGTCATCTTCCACCTCCTCATGGTCACAGAGCAGGAGTCTCCTTTACCACATTGTTGTGTACCCAGCTATCTCTCTTCTTGGTCCACCATGGAGGCTGGCTCTCTCAGTGTACGCTCAAATTGCCTGCCGTGATTTAATGAAACTAACCACTATTTGTTAATTCTCCATGGGAGAAGCCGACTTGGAAACCTTGTCAATTCGTATAATTTTAAATTTCTTTTCTCATTTCTAGATTTTTGCTCACATTATTTGGATTTTAATCTCCTAAATTATGATATAAAGATATTAACAATTTGTTGCTTATGGGTTTGTGCAAATATATGTACATATATGCACATATATATGAATTTCCCTTTTAGCTACATATTATTTCTTATATACCATACACAAGGCTACTTGTGTCCATATATTCCTTACATAACCATGATAATAAATCTGGGATGGAGATACCATCTTAATCTTCCCTTAAAGATGAGAAAGTTAAGGCTTGCTTGAAACCTTGCAGCAAGCATGTGATGAACTTGAATCCTAATCCAGAAAATCTATTTCTAGAGACCAAGATACTAACTAACACAGTTCTAACTTTCTATCTCTGGATAAACCAGAAAGCAAACAGCAAATGGAATTACTCCAGTCAGGTACTGTTTCACAGATGATGTGACCTAATCCAAGCAATGTTTTGATTGGCTAGCTCTGGAGCCCATGTGTAAGCTTGCGTGTAATTGAAAATGACTGACAGATGTTTTGCAGCCCCAGCAGGTAGGTCTCCTGGGAGGTCCGTCTTACCTCCCTGCTAGATCCAGATATAACCTGCCAAGAGAAGCATTAGTAAGACTTGGGATCTATAATGGCATGGTGACACCCTAAGATCTCCTAGAAGCACTAGAAGCAGAAGTAAGGGAAGCCTTACATAGGCTCTTGGTTCAGCCAGTGATGGAAAAAAAAAAAAAGACCCTGAAAATGCTTTGACATTTAGAACTGAAGCTGTGGAAAGACTCATAGGTCCACAGCAGCAGCCTAAGACCCCAAGAGCTTACAGCTACACTGGAGCTGTGTGGAGTCCAGGGACTCCAGGCAGAGCCTCTGCCTACATCGTGTCCCAAGGACTGAAATCACAGGACACTACTGTCATTTCAGGCAGTGATCCCCAAACTCAAGAGCAAGCAAGTCATCCGGGGACCTTGTTTAAAATACAAACTCTGACTCATCAGGCATGAGTTGCTCAAGAATCAATATTTCTAACAAGCTCCTGGAGGATCTATAGAACATTCTCAGAGCTGCAAGGACCTATGGAATACCAGCCTTGGAAAGAGGTTTACATGGGGCACTCTATTTCTTCACAAAGAACCTATTAAAGCAGTATGCTAGGCTGTGTTGCAAATCTTTTTTTACCCTAAGATAAACTTATATTGATTTATGCATATACTGTGTGTCTGTAAGTATATGCACACATATGTGTAGATCCCCACAGAGGCCAAAGGAGGACATCAGATATCCCAGAGCTGGAGTTTCAGACGGTTGTGAGCCACCTCACACTGGTGCTGATTACCATACTCATGTCTTCTAAAGCACAGGAAGAGCTTCTTTAAGCAATCACTTCAATCCCTCTGTTACAAATCTTTGAGAAGGCTTTGTAAGGAAGAGAGCTCCCTGAACTCGCCCTCCATTAGTTTAAGTAAAGTTCCAGTTTTTAAGTTACTAAAAAATCAAGAGTAACAGTAACATTTCCTCTTGCCTTATAAGGAAATCCAAACGGACTAGCATTTGTTTGTTTACTAGAGGCTGTAGGAACCCAGACTCTGGAGGTGTTCACAATAGTCTCCAAGGTGATGTGACTAACTCCAACCATCATGGACACATAACACCATCAGGGGAAAAGGCAGTGGACATGCACACTACACTGCCCTTTCCAAAGACGTGTGCAGCAGGTTGTATACACTACTTCACATTTCTGCATCTTTGCCAGAAGCCTTATCATACACACAGAGGGCTGAGTGATATGGCCCTCCCCTGAGCCCTCATATTCACTTAAGAATCAAGTGTGCTTGAGTACAGACTGAGAGAGTGAATGTATGGAGTGTCAAGTTCTTTCCAACACAACCTCTTAAAGACTTTAAGAAAATGACGGTGGGTCTGATCTCTTCCTGGCACAGCTTGTTGGGTAAGCCAAGATACATAATTCTTCATCAGATGCTAACCTTTTCATGCCCAGTGGCAGAATGGAGACCACAGAGAATCCTCAGCTTGTACCTTAGCATCTGATGCCCTACTAGGAAGACCTGGTTTAAGTCTGATTTGCTCCCATTAGACATTGGCACTCCTCCTAAAGAGGCAAAGATACTGGACAGTAAAGACTAGGGGGTCATTTTTGCTCACCTGACACCTCTTCACTTACAGGCAAAGGGCAGCAGCATCACAAACGTGTTGTTCAGCAATTTTACACCCAAACCAGACTTTGTGAAAGTCTCTGTGAATGTTTAAGGCCTTGTCCTCACTTCAATGTCCTCACAACCCTTTGCATATTGACCTGTCATGGGGGGCATCACTGAGTAACAGCACTAAATAAGAAAAAAGGAACTGGCTGGGAGCTGGGAGGAGGTAAACACATTTACTGATGCCTCTGTGTGCCTATATTCTAGCCCTGGTGTTTACATACTTATTTAATGCTAATTATGATTGATGATACAGACTAGTAGCGACCAAGGTAGGAGCTACACCAGGTAAATATGTCTCCAAAACCCACCTGATATCTTCAAAACATATATCAGGAGCCTTCCACAGACTTCCTTTCTTTGTGTCTGCAATTCACCCTTTCTCCCTAGCCACATTCTTTTACACTCTGATTCTGTGTTCATCATTTACCAGTAATTAGTAAATTATAACCCCTTCATCTCAAGTTCTTGACATTCATTTGCTGCTTCCCAGTAATTCATTCTGTTTGGTATTTGCTTTGAAAAAGAAACCGAAGTCCTCACTAATGCAGCACACACTCCCTGGCCTGGACAGGGCTCTTCACCTCATTTATCACGTTGTGCGGCTGGTCCTGAAGTCTGACAGGCAATTCAGGCTTTGTGAATGCAATTCAGGCATTGATTTTAATCTATAAAGCCGGAGCGTCTGGACTCTGGCTGCCATGGAAATGAAATCGCTTCTTCACATGCTGCTGCAATGTGCAAGAAGGCTCTGCAATGTGGCCTTCTGAGAACAGCTTCTGTACTTTTTAGGATGTAAACATCTCTGGTATGAATAGATTCTTAGCTTTAACAACCATTGTTAATAAGAAAAAGAAAGTCCAAGCAAAAACAAATGCATCTAGTATGCTTATGTTTGGGACCTTATACACTGAATTTATTGATAATGTCTATTGAGAAAGAAATATTTAAATGTACATCACACAGTGGCCACTGCCATGCATCTTGTTTTCAAACAGGAAGTCTTGAAGCCCAAGCAAGATACTGGGTACCAGGAAGCCAGTGGGGAAAACAAGATGTGTAAATGTTGTTGTGTGATCTGATTTTCTGTCACCAAGAAGGGAAGTTGGTGTTAGGGAAATGATTCTAGAATGGATGCATTATGGAGGGTGTAGGCAAAGAAGCAGAAAGTGTGAGCACAATGCTCATGCTAGAAGTATGATGGCCAGAAGTGACCAATTGAATCATCAGAAGATGTAGAGGAAAAGGCTTCACACTGTCGGTGGAAATTCTCTTAAATATACCAATCCAAGTTTAATATTTATTAAAATATATGCCAACACTCACGATACAGGTTACAGTTTATGTAGACTCCTGATAGACCGGATTATTCACACGGTGGATGATGGATGCTGATGGATGCTGAACCAGTCTCTCCAGCAGTCTGGAACCAGGAAACAGGGCTTTCCAAGATCCCAGCAGCCCCTCATGAATGGGGTTGGCCACGCCCCCTTCCGGAGCCTGGGACTCTGGATAGGCGTCTTCGGACCTAATCAGCTGACACCTGAATCCCACCACGGTATATAAACAGAAGACAGTCCCTGTCAGGGGTCGAGGGGGAAGGGGGCTGGTGACTAACACAGCATGAGGTAGATAGTGACAGCATTCTATAGAATAATATAGGTAGATATATGTTCCTGTATATTTCTTTGAAACACATAAGCAGAAAGTACAGGTGATCTTGATGAGGTGATGCAGAAGGGCGACTGTCGGTGGGGGAGGTGGCGCATATGCAGGATGGGGGTCATTTCGGGAAAGGAATCCTTGTGCTTTCTCCCTCATCTTTCCTGTGAACATAAACCTTTTCCCAAAAAAGAAAAAAAAAATCGGGAGTAGGGGGTGAAAAAGAGTGGAAGAAGGTCCGCGTGCCCAGGAAGTATGACACCACCTTTGTTCCTTGAGCTGCCAGGACAGAGGAAGGTGGGGGGGGGGGATTTAAATGCTCTCCACCACGGGGCCACCGCCCACCTTCATTCTCTGCAGCCAAAGAAAGTTCTGGCTGTCCGCCCTGACTGCTTGGCGTGGCCTTCATTCCAAAGTGCAAGTCCTCGCTTCAGCTTTTTAAACTCCCGTGACACTGGCATTAGCAGAGAATGTGACAAAGCAGTTGACACGTTGGCATATATCCCTAAAAGGATAATATTTTTTCCCATCCCAATAGAATGTGTCCAAAATGGAGGAACTTGAGCAAAAGTAGAGACAGAAAAAGCTGCAGCTGCTGTATTCTCAAGTAGGTGGCAAATGGCATTTGGGTCTGCTCATTTAACTTCGTTGTCCCTTAGAAGAGGGTCTTGGATTTAATTGGGTCCTCCAAACATGACTTCATATAAAATGATTGGTACTTCTAATGTATGCGGTAGGTGGCAATCTCAATTCCTAGGATTAGAAAGGGAAAAACCTTTTCTAATTACCCTGTTCTCTTTAGCACTTGAACTACAAATGTAACACCAGTATTATTCTCTTTAGGGACTGGGCTCAGTAAAGCCAGGCCAGGCTGGGAGACCGGGCTACCACTAGAAGGCCTAAATCCAGACATTTGCACTCTCACTTTGTCAATGCCCCAAAGTACAATCCTATTAGTAAATATCCAAATAATCCCATCATAGAGTTGGTTCCTTCAGAATTCCTCATGGCAGCTGCAGGGACCGTAAATACAGACTGCTCTTTCGACTTTCCTCATGTGGATCTTGGAAGTGGCCTGTGATGCATTATGCAGGAGTGCATGCATACTAGCAAGGAAAAGGAGAAGGTTGCTTTCTGTTTGATCACTTCCAAGCTAGTCCCTTGTCAAGCCAGTCAGACAACTGCACAGACAGAGTGAAAACATAACACAGTAAGTGGAGTGTGGAAAGAGGCCTTGACTACCCTTAAGTACCAACACCACTCTTACTCGGTATCTGCTGTCCCTGCCCCACATCCTCAAGCTTAGCTCATTTACTGTTGAAAGGTAAGCATGGCATCCATGATGACTGTTGGGATGCTACTCACCAGGATTTTATTGGCTGTGTGGTGCCTTGAGTAAAAATGGCCCCCATAGGCACTATTTGAAAGGATTAGGAATTTATGGCCTTGTTGGCAGAAGTGTGTCACTGGAGCTGGGCTTTGAGGTTTCAGAAGCTCAAGCCACACCCAGTGGCTTACTCACTTCCTGCTCCCAGCCAATCCAGATGTAGAATTCTCAGCTACCTCTCCAGCACCAGGTATGCCTGTATGCTGTCATACTCCTTGCCAAGATGATAATGGACTAAACCTCTGAATTATAAACTTGCCCCAAATAAATACTTTCCTTCATAAGAGTTGCCATGGTCATAATGTCCCCTCACAGCAATAGAAACCCTAAAACAGGCTGGATCCATCAGGACCCTGCTTTTTAAGCAGTAACCTAAGGGGTAGGTGAAAATGTCAGCAGTTTGACTATAAGTAGAGAGGAGTCTTCCCTTAAAATGACTAGAAAATTAAACTTAAACGCCCCATCCAAGTGGGCCAAGCTCACCAGATTATCTCTAAGAAACTGGAGTTGAAAGAGGCCCAGACTTCCTGGGGAATACACACAGAGCATGAGACTATGAGACAATGGCTCCATGAAAAGTCCTGCCCTCCTTTGTGCTGAGGAAGCTGGATCTAAGTGAAAGCAGTGAGGCTTCGTCTCCTCAGAGAAAAGTGTTGGGGATCTCCCCTGGAGCTGCCCTCCCTAAACCAAAGCCTGCCATGTGATTTTTCTCACCTGGAAGTTGCTCTGCTATGTTCATTAAACCCGGACTTATTAATTCAGCTCAATTAGCTTACTGCATCAGTGGAGTTCACTAATGGGGGATATGTTTACTTATCAAAAAGCAGGGACAAGAGACAGAGACTGGCGACATTCAACTTTTGGGGGACTAGTTACTCTTCTCTTTGCTGGCATAGTACCCCTTTGCTTTAGCTAGATAACATTAATTTCCCTCACTAGCAGCCAATGTGACACACTGGCAGATTTTCTCATGTTGACAGCTGCCCAACGAATGGCCAATAATTTGATGGCACTAATTGTATATTTTGCCTCTATGTGGCTCCTTCCACAAAGATTTCTAGGAGTCAATCTGACTTACACATTCTATATTTCTAGAGGCTATCATTTTTGTGTGGTCCTTAATTCACCAGGGCGTCCCTTCTAGGTTGGGGGGGATAGGTACACATTTATCTCCTGTTTGTTGTCAAAATCCTGGATCTCTCAGTTCAATATTTCCCCATCTTCTTACATTCCTTTTCTATGGTGACTTGTAATTTCTGGCAGGTGATGGTGCAGACCCGGTGAATACACCTTCTTCCGTCAAAACCTCAAGCTCTCCCTGCCCCCTCCTAATTCTAGTCACTACTTCCTTTTCTCTCCCTTCCCTTTATACTCTTGACTTTAGCCCTAGACTCCTGGACAGCTAAAAGTCCTCTTATCTTTTAAAACAGCCACACAGCCATGCTTTAAGGCTTTATTTAAACATATTCGATTTTTATTACCATATACTGTTAGAAATCTTAATTTTAAAAATGACATAGAGAGGCCTTTGACACAACAAAGCTGAGAACATTTAAAACCTTTCTATGGAGCTTTTGTTTCTTTCCCCATCGCTGTAACTAAATGCCTGGGAAAAAAAAAGAAGCAGCTTAAAGGAAGAAAGATTTCTCCTGGTCCACAGTTGAAGGAGATCATTCCATCATGTTACCACCTAGTTACCAGCACTCTGCAGTCAGAGCATAGATAGGAAGTAGGACTGCCCTCTAATGCTTTAAGTGCCCCCCACTTCCTTCAGCATCTCCCAAAGGTTCCACAACCTTCATAAACAGTACAGCCATCTGAGGACCAAGTGTGCAAACACAATAACCTATGAGGGAACTTTCACATCCAAACCACAACACTATGTTCGTGAACTTAGTGAGAGAAAAAGCCATTCTTGCCTAGAAACTCAGAGGGCCATTATTCAGTCTTCTAGTTTTGATTGCTGCTAGGGAATAAGCACTCAAAGGCAGCTTGACCAGTACACATGTCGCACCAAGAACCAAAAGCTAACTAGGAAAGAAGGAGGCATGGATTCTCCATCAATCGGTAGCAATCATGGTAGCAAAAAGTATTGGAGATGGTTCATGGCAGAGGCGCCACAGTGGTATCAGTGATTCTTGGCAGGGGCAATGGTATCAGCTTCCAGACATCATCAAAGCTGTGATCTGTCTGAGCAAGTCTTCTTTGTACCAATTCAAGTTTTATGCCTGTCCCTCCATCCTGCCACAATGACTGTGTCCGAGTCCTTCCATGAGTGACATACTCTCCTTGAATTCCCACAGGTACTCATTTGCTTTTTTGTCTGAGGCACAAGTTTGTTATGTATAACCTGGAAAGCCACTGTGTAAAAGCTAGTCACATCCCTAGAGAGTGAACCTAGCCTATCTCCCATTCCATGACCCAACACAACTTCAGTTACTCCTTGTGAAGCTATTAAAAAAAAAAAAAGTCTGGTTTCCTTCTCGTGGCTGTGTAAAAGCAGAGCTGTAAAACTGGTACTGCAATGAGAAGTAAGCAATGGTTCTCTCTCTCTCTCTCTCTCTCTCTCTCTCTCTCTGTGTGTGTGTGTGTGTGTGTGTGTGTGTGTATGTGTATGTATGTGTATGTGTGTGTATGTGTGTGTATTTGTGCATGTGTGTGTGTATGTGTGCGTGTGTATGTGTGTGTATGTGTGTATGTGTACGTGTGTATGTGTGCGTGTGTGTGTGTATGTGTGTGTCTGTGTGAATGTGTGCATGCGTGTGTGTGTGTGTGTGTGTGTGTGTATGTGTATATGTGTGTATGTGTGTGTGTATGTGTGTGTGTGTGTGTGTGTGTGTGTGTGTGTGTGTGTGTGTGTGTGTGTGTTGGGGAGTGGAAAATTACGAAAATTACATTCTACAATGACTGTGGAACTCTTGGATCAGTTGCCATCATCAACCAGGATGTCATCCACAGTGAAGGAGCATGCTATTCATGGGGACACCAAAATAACGACTACAATAGGCCACTCTAAGAAGCAGACTGTAGATCTGGAGAACCTAGGTCCTGGGGTCTCTCAGACCTGAACTATCCATGGTGGTACCCACCAGCTTTGCCCTACTCTGTGCCAGTCTCAGGACGAAAGCTGGAGACTGACAAGTGTCAACATGCCTGCCCCTGCCCACACTTCCACTATTCACACCACTAGCAATCCATCCTCCATTTGTGCACATTCCCACAGAGACAATTTCCATAGCAACAGCAGAAGCCTATCAAAAAGGCACCTGAGCTATGCTTTCAGTGTAAATCGCCCTCCAGAAGAAGTCTTCCATTCTGAGGAATTACAGGTTACAGCCATTTAGAATTTGTTGCCTCGCTGACACTATTAACACTTACATGTGCACATTTCCAGACCTGGGTCACTGTTTTACATTTTAATCATTTACAAATATTTTACTTTCTCTTTTTAAACTGCCTTTTCTGTACAGCTACGGTTCAGCTGTATTTTAATGATCTAGGAAGGAGCAAACAGGCAGGCTCTGAGTGCCTGCTATTTGAGTACCCAGCTCTCCTACCCAGAACTCATTTTCACAGAAATGCAAGCAGAGCAAGGGAGGACTTCCCTGAGCACAGACTGAGTCTTATGTAAAACCAGCCGCTTTTATAGATAGCATCCCAATCGTGTGTTCTTCACCCAGGAATTTCGAACAGGGAACAGACCTCAGAGGGAAGTCAGTGTGAGAAAGGGTGGGCATGAGAAAGGTGGGTGATAAAAAGAGCCATGGAGAATGGAAAACATGGGGTTCAGGCTGGGGATTTCTGCTCCCAAACTGTTCATCTTACCAGAGCAGGATGGACAGAGGTGGGAAAAAACAGTAACAATTGATTTTTCTCATCTGAGGGGTGGTCCTTTGGCAACATAGGGTATTCAGTAATTGGGACTTGCTTTCTTGAGACTTACCTGCCAGCTCCAGTGAAACCTCTTTTATTTTAATTTAAAGAAATTTGTATACAATACTGTATTTCTGAACAAAACACTGGTCATTCTGTCGCTCTTTCCAATAATCTTTAATTTTCCTGAGACAGTCTCATCTGTGGTTTTTGAGACTATTGTTTTAGTTTTCACTTTCTGCTTCAGAGTTGGTAAGAAAAATGTTTTACTTTGATTCATTTTGTTTTATGCCCGCTCATTTATCCCCAACATAAGAGAATGTGCCACTAGATCTCCCTGGAGATAGGCACTGAGTTTTAGTCAGAGATGCTAATAGACACAGGTCTTGTTTTCCTGATCTTTGCTATCTAATTGAAAATAATATAGAAATCAATCTGTTACTAAGCAATTTCATAGCTACAAACTTCAATAAGGACAGTCGGATAAAAGTCCATCCAACTTGAAATTAAGGGAGATGTATCACTTGTCCCTACAACATCCTATGGATTCAAAGATCTGTCCATCCATTTGGGAAATGTACAAATTAATACAGAAGCCACTAACTTACCCCATGATTTGGCTCAGTCAGCTGCTTTCCTTCAGCATCAGGGGATGGTTTCTTCAAGGAAGTAGACGGATTTATAGACTCAATAGATGATAAAGAAATAACTAATTCATCAACACTGGATATCAGTGGTAAACCTTCTTGGAAAAACACAGAAAACCTGTTGGCAGCAACAGGTGTCAGATGCCAGACAGAGACAGACAGACAGACAGACAGACAGACAGACAGACACAGAGTGAAGTTGAGAGCACAGTCAACTGAACAGACAAAAGGAAGGTCTTATCAACACTGCACATCTCTCAAGAAATGGTGTCTGTGGACACGGGAACTTGAGACTCATGTGTCATTAGTACTATGTAAAGCTCATTTTCAACAACTTCATGGTTAAAAACAGACAGGTGTTTGGCATGTGCTATGAAACCAAGTGGCATCTTTGTTTTATCAGAGTTTTCCAGATGGCTAGCTCGGATCCTGCCAACCAGAGCAGATGGGAAGGGTTTCCTCACCTGGACTGAATCTGCACATCCGGCAGTTGTTCTGTCAAGCGCGGCTCCTGAAGGAGATAATGTAGGTTGAGGCCAATGAACATTCTTTATTCCAGGTTATGATGCCGTCTCGGGTTATCCTATATAACTGATCATGGACTTAATCTTTCTGGTTCCTTTGCTTTAGTGTATTGAGTCAAATAACACATATGCTCAAAGTTTCTCACTTTCCTGTATTTTATCCTGAAGCCTAAGCCAGAACTTAACATGCAAAGCCAGTCCCTAGGTGGGTTTTCACCTTAGCTACTTCGTGGTGCTGGATCTTCTTCAGAATATAACCATTTCCTAAAGGAATGTTCAGCCAATGCTATTTTACTTTTTTCTGGAGACAGAAATGGAAAGAGAAGGCTCCTAGGGGCTAGATGACATCTCATTGCCCTTCCCTCTGGTCCCTGTGGCCGTGAATAGTATGTGAACATTTAGCTAAGTCACTCTTTCACAGAGTTTAGAGGTCAGAGCAGGAATATGCAAATGCTTTTCTTTGGGGCCGTGTAGGGCAGACCCTGCAAGGACTGTTGTCTCTCCATGAAACACTAAAGTAGATCTCCTCCGGTAATTCTCTCTTCTCTTAAGGAAGATACTAAACTCCTCTTCAGAATGTGAAACTCAGTTGAAACTCTTCCATAGTCAAATTTATTTAATGTAAGAAGTGTTAAGAATTCCCTCTACGTAGAGTGACCCTGAGCTTGAGAACCCCGTCCTCCTGCACCCAGCTTACCAAAAGCCTTTGTAAGATGGAAGTCAACCATTCATGTAGAAGACAACTTCTCCGTGGTCAGGAAATGGAAGAGATGAAGGCAAGCAAGTGAATCATATAGAAAGTAACACAGTCAGTCCAACAGGAAGCAAGAGCCCACATGAGACTGGTGGTTCTCTGTCCACAGGTTTTGACTTAACATCACTCTCAGTTCTCCTATCTGTAATATGAAGGAGTTGGACTCGATACTATCAGAAGATGCTAGTAGACGTGGCCCTGTAGATGCTGCCTGTAGACTATTCAAAGTCTCTCCTCTTGTCTGTCTCCACCATCACTGTCAGCTAAACCACCATCTTTCTCCTCCTCAGCAACAAAAGCACATGGCCTTCCAGCAGGCTTCCATTCCTGCCACCCAGAATTCATCACCACAGCCAGAGGGATGCTCTGAAAATGGAATCGTACCTTGTCATATGACCCTTTCCCACTAACTAAATCCCTCAAACAACTCCCAACTGCCCTTAGCATGAAATACTAGCTATCTAGCAGGCTGTCCGTGGTCCCTTTCTAGTTCTCATTTCCTCTCTGATCTCTTCTGCCCCTATTTTCCCATCAGCCCACTATGTTCTTCCTGCTTCCTTTGTCTACATCACTCCCAAATTAATTATGTAAGCACTTCCATCTAGAAAGTTCCCTTCCCGATGGGCTCATGCCTTCTGGGCTTTTATGGCAAATATATCTATACTTCTCTCACCTCAAACTAAGATCAGGGGACCAATAAGACAAGCAGTGGAAATCTATATGGGATTCTAGTCCTACACAGAAAATAATCAGATGATAACACTAAAGCTTCTAATTCGGGAGACCAAGAAGGACAGGAGAGTAGAAGAGCATGTTTGGGATAAAACCACATCCAGTGGATGCCTTATTACGTGTTTGCCTTCCTCTGGGTTCTTTTCTTCCCAGGATACATCTTTTGGTGAGTGCCATGACTGCGTGGTTTGTTTGTTTGTTTGTTTATTTGTTTGTTTTTGGTACCTCATTTCTCCTTCAGAGCCCTCCTCTGCTCTATGCTAGAACATCATTCATTTCCAAGCAAGCTTTGTTTGGTTCCCTAGCGATCACAGGGCCCCCAAAATGCAAAGATGTCTAAAATTGAAGCTGTAAGACAATCCAAGAAACAAATTTATCTAATTTATAAATTTAATCCTTACAGTTCATCAAAGTTTACGTTTTGCTTCTAAGAAATCTGCATATTTTCATATTTCATTTTTTTTATTTGTTCTTGGAGAGTTCCATATAATGTATTTTGGTCAAATTTATCCCCTCTCTAGCCTTCTCCTAAATCTGTCCTCCTCCCCTGGCCTCCTCACCCAATGATGTGTCCTCTCTCTTTTTAAACCCATCAAGCATAGTTTGTGCAGCTCATATACTCTTGAATATCCAGCCTTTAATATAAACTATATTAAATATATCTGTGCTGCTTTGAGACTAAGAGCTTTGGAGTCAGAAAGATCAGAGTTTAGGATGTTACTCTGCCAATCACTAACTGTGTAACCTGGACAGGTGTGTCATCTTTTCAGGGCTTCTGAGTATGCCCTTCACACAGTTTCTAAGAACATGATGGACCTGTGGACCAGTGCATCCTGAAGGTGAGCCACTGTCTGGTGCTGGTCATCTATGTCTCCCTCTTTGAGACTGGGGTTCGGTACACAAAATGACTCTCTGCAGGATCAGACCCTGCCCTTTACCACCAGAAGAAGAGCATGCATCCTAGAAGTGTTAATTCATTAGGCATCCAGAGCAAACATTTGTCTACCGCAGTTTAATCAAATCAAATTACTTATTTATGACAACATGAGTAAGACAAGCTCTTAATAAATGCAATTACAAGATAACTTACAGTTATTAACTCTAAAAACAATGAAAATACAAAGACCAGAGGGAAATATTAACATCAGGATGTTGATTGCCACCCTACCCCACCCCCGGAACAGGATGACTTGGAACTGGGCAGAAGGTAGAAGTTCTAAATGGATTCTATACCTTATTTCTTAACTTATAAAGATAAAAATATAGATAATGTTAAGCTTTGGTTTAATTATAAGTGGACAAGTAAATACTTAGTTATTATTAGATGTGTTTCTCTGATTTTTTTTTTTCAAAATTGCAAATTTGTTTAAAAAGAATATTGGCAGCCAAGGGTTGGGCACTCTAGAGCTCCATGGTTGGTTAAGAGCACTGGCTGCTCTTGTAGAAGACCCTAGTTGGATTCCCAGCACCTACATGCTGTCTAATGCCATCTGTAATTCTAGTTCTAGAGATATGACACCCTCTTCTGGCCTCCACGGGCACTGTACACACGTGGTACACAGACCACTGGATGTTGCAGTGCACAGCTCTATGCGTGTGAGGGAAGTAGTCTGTTAACTGGCCTATGCCTCTGCTACATTCTACTTATTAGAAATAAATTACTCAGTCTAGCTTCTACTTAAGGGAATGAGAATCATGCTGAATGTCTTAGAGGAGGCACATTAGAGACTATAATTAAATCTGGGATGCCTGCAGGAGTTTAAAGAAAGATTTCCCTCACACTATCCCAAAAACCTCTTCCATTAGACACCTGTCCTCATTTGGACAGCGTAGAATAACAACTCATTTACATATGAAAATAGCAATCATTCTCTACTTTACTATTTGGAAGAGAGTATACCTTAACTCTTCTCTTTCAACTCGTTCCTAGCTTTTGGGGATAGGCAATGTGATTCTTGCCAACAGGAGCACGGGAAATGTTTTGTGTGTTTTATTTCACATGTAATCATGTATAGGTATCCTGGTACTTATTCTACAGTGCATCCTTGCCACCAAGGTGAACTTGGGCACTCATCTGCTCTGGACAGCTATGTCCTTCCTTACATTTTATTCCATCATGTCCCTTTCAAAATGCCAAACTTGAATGGTTGCTGCCATAGATGAGGGCCACGGTTGATCAGGAAATGCAGACAAAAATGCCCTTTCTGAAATGCAAACTCGGTGGAGTAAAATGTAGTCTGGAGTATCTGCCCCTCATCTTTAGTGAAGCATAGCAGAAAAAATGCAATAAAACATGTATGAGAGAAGAGAAACGATTGTCACCCAGCTCAGAAGCCTTACATGGAGGATAGCAGTTCCAAACATGGGAAATAGCAGTACTTGAGACAGGACACCGAGACCACTGACCGGAAAGTGTGTGTGTGTATGGGGGGGGTGTGTTCAGAGAGAAAGGGCTGAATTGTATCTGCTTCTGGATCTAATTCAAACCGACTACTGAGTAGTGAAGATAAATTGAACCATAGAGAAAACTGAAAATTGCATTTTCCTGGCAAGTCCTTCAATACATTTCGTGAACTTGATTTTAGGGGATGGGTAGTGACTTTCTCTGCCTTGGGTTTTCATGTTTTTGCTTTTGGGGGACTGCTGTTTTCCATCTGGTCTAACCAGAATCTGAAGTTGCTGAATACAACAGCACCGATAGGTTGGACTGGAGCTGCCTGGAGCTTGCGTAGAACTGGAAATGTCAAATGCCTCCCTTTTGAAAGGTCAATGGAGCAGAAGCCAGATAGTTCCCAGTTCCACAGACCACATCTCTCAAAGAAACACCATGTTCTTCTAACTCAAGAGACATGATGAAATGGTGAAATTACAGCAGGCTCATGGGCATTTCTTCATTTGAGATGCTAGTCAGCATCATGATGCCCAAGGATGGTATCAAATAGCTCTGGTCCCTGACCCAGGTCTTGGGATGATGGGCCAGGGAAATGTAGACTGGTGTACTCTATTTCAGAAGCCCTTGAGTAAACACAGGAGGAGAGTGTGGTTTCCACACATCTGATGAGTTTCAGGGAAATGCACTGTTGAGGGACCCAGGTGTCTGTGAGAAGTAACAAAGGATCTTTATGACCCAAAGCACCAAGAGCAGGCAGAATCAAAGCACTCTAGACTGCCAGTAACCAGAGGCAGGACACATCTCAAGAGAGGCAGCGCTTATCAAAAAACCACGGAGGCTGCCCACATAGATACCACCGGAGGAGGAGAAAGACAGTAAAGAATAGCTAACTGTATTTTTTAATGACATTTATTTTTAATTACATGTGTATGTGGGATGTGCACATGGATGCAGGGTTAGATTAGGGGTAGGGTTAGACTATGGAGGCTAGAGTCCCACAGAGCTGGAATTACAGGTTGTTGTGAGTGAGCCTCTTGTTATAAGTACTGGAAACTCAGCTCTGGTCCTCTGTAAGAGACGCATGTGCCCCTAACCACTAGTCTACCTCTCCCACCACTAGAGTTATAAGGTGAAAAAGCAAGAAAGAAATTTCTGGAAATAACTGATGTTTCATGGTAGAAAATGAATTAACTTACATTAAGAAAAAGAACATTGTATATTTCTTTCACACTCTGTGCGGCTGGAGAAATTTCCAAAATGCCTATACATGGGCATTCTCCGTGGTTCCTAGGTCTCAGCCTTAAATGCCAGAGTATGAGAGGCAACTAATCAAGGCCATTCTGCCTCCCAGTGATTTAACTGATGGATTGGCAAACACTATGAAGTGGTAATACCTCAGTCTTCTAGAGCAGGGGTTAGAGCATCCTTCTTTAAAATGCCAAATAATAACTTTTAGATTTTGCTGTCTGCACAGCTTCTGCAGCCTGTTGCCAGCTCAAGAGCAGTCACGCATACTGCATCCACGCTAGACCAGACCATGTACCAATAAAACTTTATTTGTGAACACTGAAATCTCATAATTTTCTTGTCTCACAAACTATTATTATTATCTTGCCTTTTTTTTCCCTAAGCATTTCAAATGCAAAAGTTTTTTTAAGCACAAAGGTCTTAGGGCACAAATAGCAGATAAGATTCAGCCACAGGCAATAATTAGCTGTTCTTATTTTATACTGGCTACACGTGTCTACATGCTAGGAAGGATGAGTTTTCCAGGTTCATGGCTATGACTTAAAGGGTCAAGTGCTTGGAGGAAGTACCCATGAGAGTCACAGAATCTGAAGTCTTTCCCCTTCCAGTGGTCTGTAGCTCTTTCCATAACTTCTGGGCAAGTGAATAGCTTTAGATCTATTTTCAAGCTACTGATGTCATGAAATCAACCGTGTAGGCTCTGATGCCTGAGAGGGCCTGTGTCTGTTTCCTCTAAGGCAGTACCAATGGGCCACGAGTCAGTCCCTGATGCCGGAGTGGTGTTAAATCAGTGCCCATCTACTAAATGACTGGATTGTAGTGTGAAATTTCTGACCTGTCCAGCCCAAGAACAGGACCGGCAGACTTACAGTCCCATAAAAACACAGAGACGTTTATATTATTTATATGCCGTTCAGCCTATAGCTCAGGCTTATTGCTAGCCAGCTCTCTCATCTTAATTCAACCCATTTCTATTAATTTGTCTTGCCACGTGGTCTGTGGCTTAACTATACTCCACCATACTTGCTTCTTGGGTAGCTGGATCTGGTCTGTGGTGACTCCACCCTCCTTTTCCTGAATCTCTGCTTGGATTTCCTGCCTGCTTCTAAACTGCTCTGCCATAGATCAAAACAATTCCTTCATTATCTAATGATAATTCACAGCATACACAAAAAGCATCCCATATCACTGGATAATGGAAAAGTTCTTTTCAACACTTTAAGTTCGTTCTGTGATTCTCACTTAGCAAATGTCTGAAATGGGCACCAGACATCAGTAAAATGTCTTCATAAACAAATGACAATAACTCTATTTCAGTCAGTGGTAAACTATGAGAAGCTAACTTCATTTAAAAGAGGACCTGCATGCACCCAGAGGTAAATATTACAGGGGGAGCTGGTAACTAGACCTCCCAAGCCCCTCTACTGTGGCCTGAACTGCATTCCATTTAGCCTACATCAGTGGCTTCTACTACTTTGCTCAGAACATTAAAAAGCTACCCGCATAGGAAAAAGGCTAAGAGACTTAGTAGGGACCCACCACAGGGGAGGAGCCAATGCCAAAACTACTCTTGCTCACTTCTACATTGGCACCATCTCTGTCCATTAACCACGCCTACACAGAACACAATCACACACACCCACATAGAACACAATCACACAGCTCGGGGTTGTCTTCATTCAGCTCCTATATGAATAAGCTTTCTAGCTTTCCATTTAAAGTTTTCTTTTCTTTTTAAAAATACACTGGGTGACTCTGCAAAGAGCGGCGTGAGAATGTGGGGAGATTTAGGCAGTAACTAGCGTGTTGGTACCAAGATGAGGCAGAAGAAAAAGATCAAAGATTCATTCCTCTAAGCTGGGCGGCACCTTGGCACTGAATCCTGGAACAGATGCTGACTGATTTGAATAAAAAAGGAAGCAGAAGTAAGGAAAGACGTGATTGGCTAAAAGATACAAAACCACATTTGTGAATGGGGATAATAAAGTTTTCCAAGCAGTTGCTAAAATAGCTGACTTTTCAAAAGCCAACCTCAAGGAAAAGTAGAAAAAGAGAGGCATTCTGTGTCCCCCATGGTGAATATTTGAATTAAGATACAGTCAGTAGAAGAGAGACACTTTGCAGACTCTCCACAGGATGATTCAATCTCGGGGAGTCCTTTGTGTTCCTGGAGAATGATGTCAGAACTCATCCCCAGGAAGAAGAAAGAAAAGCTTCATGAAAGGTCCCTTGAGAGGCATCAGAGATGCTATTTGTAAGGACTTAGAAAGGCTTCCGGGAAGAAGAGGAGTCAACTCTCTGTTTTAGAATCAAAGGGAAAGAGGGAGAAAAATCCCGTGGTTGTAAACCACCAGAAGCCTTGAGATTTGCTAGGAAGTCCATGGAATGCCAGTGTGAACATAAACACTATACTGATTCATTATTTAAAATGTATGTTTACCTAAGTGTTGGTTATACAAGTGTAATTTAAAAGGCTTCTAAGAGCCAAAGCAAGGACTAACAGTCCCTCAACCTTACTTTCTAACTAATCCCTAAAATCCTCAGGCTTTTAAAATAGGCATGGCTCCCAGGGAAAAACACCACCATTCTGTGACCTGGGTCAAAGCTCACCTCCATAACCTCTAACACTGAGAACCACTATGGTCTCATTAAATATGTCCAAGTCTCAATTTCCTTTAGGATCCATGTTAAATGAAGACTCAGTGTTTCTGGTGGACTACTGTTGGAGAACTTTCTTCATAGGGTGAACAGATAGTAGGAGTCAACAGAAGCCAACTCGAATGGCTGCATTTGAATTTTCTCAACAGCTAACTCCATAGAGTACTTAGTGTCTGCCAGCCCTCTATCTACACTGCTCTGGGTGACTCAGAAGCCTTGCAATCAGGGACAATTGTCACTCCTTTCATACAGATACAGAAACCAAGGCTTAACAGCACCAGGAAGCTTGCTCACGGTGCAAGCTTGTGAGTGGTCTGCCCGATCTTACTTAACCAAATATGGGGAGGACAGAGGAGCTAACACTGCAATCTTCTTTTCCCTTTTTGTGTCTGTGACAACACAGGGAACAGCAGGAGATGGTTTCCTCCCTCAGCTGCACAAACAGCTGCCGACCTCTTTGTGACAACACAAGTCAAAGACAATGGCCTTAAATAGAGAATATGTGGGATCCACGGACACTCTGTGGTTCAGGAAATGTTGAAAGTGTCCTTTAATACATACTGATGTTGCCTGTCTCCTGAGCTGTTCTCCTACATTGTATGGAAGCTGCAAGTGAACGCCATGGGACAAGCTACTAGAATTCACTGCGCCACTCTCCTCAGCACTCCACTACACAATACAGTCGACAGCTAACTCCAAAGGCCTCAGCAGATACCAAACACTTTGGATGTTCAATCTATTATATAAAATGGTAAAGCTGTATATAATCTATATACATCTTCCAGCATGCGCTGAGTCACTTTTAGAGTATTTGTAATATCTAACAAAATCCAGAGGCCATGTAAATAATTGTTATATTGTTGGGGTAAAAGTGATAAGAAAAAAGGCTGTCTATGTCAAGTACAGATAGAATTCACACCCCATAGGTAGCTGGTTGGGTCTTTGAATTGCTGAGTCCTTGGATGTGGGGTGCTGACAGTCCAGTGTCTCAGCTTCAGGCTGTTAGAGGCAAACCAGAAAGCAGTTACTGGACTAGTTCTGCTCCGGTTAGGTGCTGGTAGCAGAAAAATGGTCAGCAGTGGAACTTCAGGACAAACTGTAAATGAAAATTGGAAGATCGGCAATATTTATTGATAACATAGTTTGAGTGAGTAGGGATAGTTAATAATATACTAACTGGAGTTCCAAGTCCTTGGACTTCAGCAATGATAATAACAGGAATCTATGAGCTATTTTTAATGTTCAAAAGTACCCATTAAAATGTCACTAATCATGCAGAACATAGCCATAGCCTCTGGATATGGTCACTAAAGATGAAAAAAAAAAGATATTTGAGGGGGATTTTATTTCTGGACTGGAGCAAGGTTCCAGGGACTTCTAACTGTAGACACAATATTTATTCTGTGGGTGTTGAAATAAACCCCTATAGATGCCATACTTAGTCTAACAGGGAAGATGCTCCATTATCAATGACAATGCAACAAGGCGCACAGGCTTTAGGAAAGAAGTTGCCCGCAGACATGAAAGCAATTTTAGCTACTTACTTTGAACTACCAGTCACCAGAGGAGCAGAAGAGGCATTTTTCTGCCAACTGGTTGAAGCCTGTGCCAGAATGATCCTGTTGTTTCTTAATTGTCCTAAAAGCTTGTAGCCAGCAATTTTCCTGCCAAACCCGACCTCTCTTTCATGTTCTTTACAATATGCAGATCACGGAGTGTACCCCATTCAGAGAAGGAAAATGAGAATCCACCTCTCCATCCTTAAGCTTTTCAAAACTTACCGCATGATCTGCATATCACCTCTTTGTCAATTAATGCGCTAGCATGAGTATCAAAACTCTGAGTACCTTTTTTTAAAAAAAACAAAACTGTACTTGAATACTTTAAATATAGGAATAATTGTCACAACAACCCTTTACAATCTTTATAAAGATAAAAAAAAGATGCAGTGTTCCTCCCACCGAGGATAGACCTTTGAGTGCTGGACACAAAATTCTGTGTTGTAAACTATGAAATGAAATACAAGATATGCTCTCTTTTAAAGGAAAAAGTCATGAAGGCATACATGCACATGCTTACATGTGCACCTGTATGAGGGAGAGGGGTACAAAGAAATAGCCAAAGTTTACAGTATTTAATCTAGCATCACGGAAGGTTTCGACTAAAATGAGGTAAGGGCAACAAATCACTGGGAGGCTTTTAGTCTTTGTGTGTTTGTGTGATGTGTGTGTGTTTGTGTGTGTGTGTGTGTGTGTGAACACATTTGGATACATGTGTGTACACATGTGATATACATGGAGCTCACAGGACTCCAATCTTAGGTATCAGCCCTCAATTATCACCTGTTTTGCTTTGTTTATTTTTTGTTTGGTATTTTCAGCTGTGTTTGCCAAGACAGCTGACTCATAAGCTTCTGAGGGTACTCCTGCTCTACCCCCTGTTTCACAATAGGAGCATCAGGGTTATAGGGACACACTACCACATCTGACTTTGTTTTGGTCCTGATCTCCAGGCCTCATGCTTGCATAGCATGTACTTTACCCAATGAGCCATTAGTCCAGCCCAAGAAAACTCATTCTTATATTTAGCAACCCGTTTGCTTTAATGTCTCACAATAGATACATTTTAACGATTTCCAAATCATTAATTAATTAATGAATTTTTGATGCTGAGTCTCACTTTGTAGCCCTGGCTGGCATAGAGCTTTCTATGCAGACAAAGCTAGACTCACATTTGCAGAGATCCAACTGATTCTCCATCTCAAGTTCTTGGATTAAGGTTGTATATCACCACATCACATCAAGCCAAAAATAATTCTTAATGTTTAAAATAGATTAATGCCTTATACAACTGTATTTACTGTATTGTATTCAGATTTCTGGAGAAAATTTAAAGATTAGAAAAAAGCTCATCAACTCTGAAAAGACATGATTTCTTGACACTTATCTCTACTGGAAAACTAACCTGCAAATCCTATTTGAAGCACCTTGTCCTTGCTTCTGATTGCAGTGGAGATGGGTTCAGATGGCTGCAGGCTTGGCTTTATGAAGTTTTTGAGGTAACTCTGAGGAGTAGAGTAAATGATACGTGTAGGGGAAACCATAATTAGAATATATTGTAAACATTTTTGCTTTCAATTTAAAAGTAAAGATTTATAAAAATGGAATGCAATCTTCATGATTTATTCAGATTTTTGTACTAGTCTTTTATATATATGTGGGGGTGGGATGACAGGAGGGGGTGGGATGACAGGAGGGGGTGGGATGAGAGGATCCTAAGTCCTCCAGGAAGCCACACCCCTCTGCTGCTGACTCCACCTTGTCAACACACTCAGAGTGTCCCCCTGAACCAGGTCCTCACAAGCCCGTATCCCACCCTTTCTCTTGATGCCCATACTCTGCCCTCTTCTAATGCCTGAAAATACCCAAAACCCGCACTGGTGCAAACCTTTCACCCTAGTAGTTTGAGGCCCCAACATAAGTCACGATTTATTTGCTCAGAGGGTGGACCAAGTGGTTTGTGTTCTCATGCTGTCTCCATGGTTGGTGATAAATCAGGTCACCTCTCACTCTTCAGTGACATGGACAAAGAAGTCAATCTCCCGGCATGCACCTCTACACACATGGAGACATATTTTCAGAACCAGTTATGAGGGGCAGTTTCATAATTTACAGCATGAACAATCTCAGGAAAATTTGCTCTCCATACTTGTTTCCTTATTTGTGAAAAGAAAAAGAAATATTTTTACCGTGATAGAAGATACCCGTGTCTATTTTCTATCGTGGTGAATAAGTCACAAAAGTGAAACACTGGGGGCAGAGCTGAGACAGAAGGGATGGCTCAGAAACAGCAGTGGCTCAACAAAATGTTTGCTATCAATAATGAAGAAGGAGGGAGGAAAAAGATGCAGGAAAGACTATCATAAAATGAGTTTCTTACTCATTCCTAAAATCTTTTCAGTGCCACAGTCCTAAGATGCCCCCCCTTCCTTTCATCTTTTCTATTACTTTAACAAAACGATTCTTATCCCACTACCATCCCCATTTAGCAATGAAAGGGGTTGCAGTCTGGGTCCTATAATGTGCCCTTTTACTATGCTTATACAGTTTTAGTCATGGTGATTCGAAAAGACAGTATTATTAAACTTAAGGGCCTGGTCCTAAGGCTATGGATGGCTTAGTCATTTAAATAATAACTTTATGAGCAATATTTTATTGCCAGCACACCAATGTGACTTCTTAAAATTATTTTTCTCAAAAATATTCCTTGTGGAAATTATACTATAGAAAATTTTGTGATCTTTAACATCATTTTATTATTTATTTTTCTTAAAATTTATTTTTACTTGGCATTCTTGACTATGTGTTAGCCTGGAAAAATAGAGAATATTTGAAGGAAATAAAGAAAAATATTTGCAGAAAATTAAAATCAGCCCTAATTGTACTTTCAAAAATAAAGTGTTATTATTTCAATAACATGTCATTCTTTATAAATGCTTTCATTCTTAGAGGTAAAGACTTATTTATATAGGTAGGTTTTTTTTTCTTAATTTTATGCTGTTTGGTCTATGGGTTAGGCATGTTTCTAGATAGCTCTTTCATCTTAATTTAACCCATTTCCATTAATCTGTCCTGCCACGTGGCCCATGACTCACCTGTGTTAACTTACATGCTGAATCTTGGGCTGCTGGCTTGATCTCTCCATAGGTAGTTTTATATTCATTTTTTGTTATGCTTTGTTTTGTTTGCTGCAAGGTCTAGACAGCCCAAGCCAGCCTAAAACTTGCTATGTAGCCAAAGTTAGCCTCCAACTTATCCTCTTGACTCAACCGCCTGTGTCCTGAGATGAATAGGCATGTACCACAGACCTTGTTTCTTTGGTTTCTTCATATGAGAATTTTATGATATGAATATTTTTGGTGAGAGATAGTCTGTTGTAGAATATTTGTTTACACTGTGTGAAGATCTGTCACTGTGATTGGTTTAATAAAGAACTGAATGGCCAATAGCTAAGCAAGAGAGAATAGGTGGAACTTTTGTTCAGAGAGAAACTCAGCATGAATCTAGGCATGTAGTAGGATTACGTTCTGGTACAGTGTCCCTCCTACTGGTTTAATAAAAAGTGATTGTCTAGAAGGCAGACAGGAAATGTGGGTGGAGCTACCTGACTAAGAAAACTCTGTGAATAGGAAAAGCAGAGGAGAGACACCAGAAAGACACCAGCAGACCCAAAGGAAATGAGACCAAGATGCTTCTCTGAGTACTCCAAGGTACTAAGCCACATGGCTAAACAAAATAAGAATAATGGTTTGAGTTAAGATGAAGGAGCTAGAAAGTTATATACCTGAGCCATAGGTCAATTAGCATAAAATTAATACAAGCTTCTGTGTGTGTGTGTGTGTGTGTGTGTGTGTGTGTGTGTGTGTGTGTGTGTGTGTGTGTGTGTGAGTGTGTTTAATTTTGGGACTGCTGGTCCAGATTTGGAGGCCTAGTCTGGGCCAGAAACTTTTTATTACATAGGCATGCAGAAGATGCCAGAAAGACACTGGAGAAGTTGGACATATGGTACAGACAAGAGGTAACCACACAACTCATATGGTACAGACAAGAGGTAACCACACAACTCACGGGTCAGCAGTTTCTATACTAATAGAAACAGGCTAATTGAAGTTGTAAGAGCTAGCTGGGATCAACTCTAAGCTAAAGGCCAAGCTTTCATAATTAATAATAAGTCTCCTTTTTTTGTAGGCTGGCAATCCAAAGAAAGTTTGACAAGAAAGCTTACTACAATAGCACAATATATTCAGATTTTATCAATTGATTATTGTTGGCTACACTAACTGTTGGCATTTTTGATCATTTTCTTCTATGTTGTTTCCCCAATTTTATTAGTTGTGATGCTAAATATTTTTATAAGTATAATCATTATTAGCATGTGTACTGTTTCAAGTCGGAATTCCCCATTTTCTTGATAAGTTATGATTGTGTCACTGTTTTCACCATGAACTTGGGACCAAAAATGATTTAGAGTATTTAGCTTGGAGATTTGCGTAGGGAAGAGATACAGACTAGAACAGAGTTCTTCTCATGAATATTGGCATTCCTTGGGACCAGATGGCATGGAAAAAAAATGTCTTTGTGCTACAAAATTTATTAGGAAGTAGACTTCCAAACACAGACATGCCTGATGTAGGTTCTGCAACTCAATAAGGCACTACCAAACACAGGCCTTCTCAAGACCTGCTAAGATGTAATTAGAGAAATTAAATCCTAGAAAGAACAGTTAGTAGGCTAAAACAGAATCTTTAAAATTTATGAACAGAAAATTATTCCTCTAGGGAGAAATTACTTTTCTTCTAAATAAAATTCCCCCTCTTATTAACCTCTATATCTAAGACCAGCTTGTCTCTCTACATGGAAATCTTCAAAAGACAGAGAATAGGAAATAAATGCCTATGCTTCCACTCTGGGGATTCACACCAGCCTGAGCCTTCCCCTGGCCATCCCCTGCCAGTCTCACTGACGGTCGGATGAGGCAAGTCAGGGAGGGCAGGTATAACTCGAAGTATAAGTAGGAATGTGGCATCATATGAGGAGTAACATAGTTTGTTCTCCTCACCACCATAGCAAGTCTCTGGTATTTCCTCCAGTATACTTCTTAACCTTGAGACTTGTTGACTTCCAAATGCATGGGGCACAAAAACTGACATAGTCTCATCCATGAGGACATAATGTCGCTGAGGTCTCAGATGAAGTCTTCAGACTCTTGGGAAGTCCTACTTCACAGGACCTGCTCAAGGTTGTCTGACTAGGAGTGACCAAGCAGGAACATTGCTGACATAGGTGACAGCACCTTAGAGGGTCCATGTATCACTACCTATAGAGCAGTAATAAAGTTGAGGGCCCAGAATACCATACACAATCACTTCATGTCACTGGACACTGTATACATTAAAAAAACAAAAACAAAACAAAACAAAAAACCCATGTCACTTTAAGTAGAAGCCAGTTTTCTGACAGTGGCCTTCCAAGCCTCCCAAGATCTGGGGCACAAACTTTTTATTTTGTTCTTGAACAGTTATATAGAAGGGACACAAGAACTGCAGCCTGAATACTAAAGCTAGTCCTGAGAGCTCAACATCTGGATATTACCAGATGACTCCGCTCATCTTGAACAGTGAGATTACTTTTTTTTTTTCTGTAGTCAAAGTCCAAGCAACCAAATCCCACAGCCGATTCCCTCCTCCGTGATTTATTTCCCACTCCCAACCCAGCTGCTGGGTCTGGGGTTTGGTGTCCCAGCCTTGTCTCTCACAGCATCCCATAGACCCTCATTACCACACGCGCACAGGAAGCCCAACTGCTCACTTCTCTCTCTCCTATTAGACTAAGGACAGTGACTGTGTAATCTACTTACTATGTTGCCAAGGCTGAGAAGACACTCAGCAGATGGTTGTTGAATGAAAATATAAATGAGTGAATGATGCCCAACTGCTTCTATTTCCTTCTTACCCTGCTATAGAGTTAATAAATCCCAAACCTAGGGATATATAAAACTCACACTCTCATTGGGGCAATCTGGCCTGGGGCTTTGTTATGGCTTCTACAATCTTCTTAGTGACTTATTCTAATAGTTGATATTGCTCTTATAGTAGATTTGGGTTAAAACCTTGGGAAAGGCTCCCAAGTTTCTAAGTATGGGGAACATGTAAAAGACATGGAACTTCAAAAGGCTCAGAAGAAATGTGTTGCACGCAAAATCACATCCCTCCTCTCACAAATGACATCACAGCACCCAGCAGATAACATCCGTGAGAAAAAAAAATCCAAAATGAAAGTTTTCACATGGATTAGCCCCATCCCTTCCATCTTCACAGACATGCACAATATGATGTGCATGCCTGTGAAGAGATCTGAAGGTAACTGTGGGAAGGACTCACCAATTCCACCTAAACTAAAGTGTGTTTCTGGAGTCATCTGATGGTGACTTTGAGCTTTTAAAAGTGTCCAGTGTTCAGATCACATCCATATTAATGGCTCCAGAAGTCCCAAAAAGGCAAGGGAGGGAATTCTTCAGGTACAGTGTGCTGCCGAAGCTATTATGGATTCTTCAGTCCTTTGAAGCCTCTTGCACCAGGCCCATTTTATATTAATTCACTAATATAAAATGATATCATACACCCTTGTGATGGTTTGTTTTTGTCAACTTGACCCAAGCTTGAATCATACAGCAAGATGGAACCTTAGTTGAGGAATCACCTTCATCACATTGCCCCTAGGAAAGGCTGTGTGGACATTTTCTCCATTGATGTGGGAGGGCCCGGGCCCACCCTACTTAAATCAGTGCCACCTCTGGTCAGGTGGATCTGAGTGGAACATAAAGACAAAATAGCCTTCTTCCATGATTCCTACCCCTGCCCCTGCTTGAAGTCCTGCACTGATTTCATCAATGGCAGACTGTAATCAGGACATGGAAGCCAAGAGAATCCTTTCTTTTCTAAGTCACTTTTGGTTGTGGTTCTTATCATTGCAATAGAGAAGCCTCGGCTACCCTTTTACATGGATTAGCCCCAACTTTGAAAGGGAACCAATTTTGTAAGCTCTCAGTATTTGCCTCATAGACCCAGGCTACTAGAGAACAAGAAAAACTATTTTATACTCACTTGTGTAAGCATCGTCTTGTTATCTGATGAGAATCTATGAGCTCAGACCTTCATAGAATATTGGTAATGAGGCCAATTAGGAACTGGAGCTATCCCATAGGTGAACTCTCCACAGAGCTCAATTTATGTGTTACAATTTATATGTGATAGACAAAAATTATTAATGAGCCTCTAAAGCATTTTGTCTCAAGTTCTGTCCATTAAATGCCTTGTTTCTCTATTACTTGCTGTGAATAAAAAGTGTCGAGGTGTGTATACTACCCCTGTGAGAAAAGAAATTGTTATAAAATGTTACCCTCACTCTTAGGGGGGTTGTGGACTGGGGATGTGACTCATTTAAAGCCCGTGGGAGCAATGAAGAAATCCTCATTTACATAAAGGGATTTGTAGCTGCACATGAGATGCTTCCATACCTCAAGAACACACATATAACACCACAAAGCACAAATTGTGGAATGCTCATTCTTATAGAAAATTCAATATAAATTGAAGCTGGAAATATTGTAAATGGGTCATCACAGAAGATTTTACCTAGACACAGAACAGAAAGCCACACAGATGTTCTGGAATTAGACTAGGGTATATTTTGTGTAGTATTGAAGACTGAACTCAAGGCACTATACAACTCTAAGCCTGAATCCAAAAGAAGTCAAGGAAATGTCCTTATATTGCCAGTAGTTTTGTTTTCCTTAATGCTTTAATACTTAAACAAAAGATTTTTTTATAAATGACATACCTTGTCCTAAGGCAGATTCAAATCATTACAGTTATGATAACTGAGAAGTCCAAATGTAATACGGAATATGTCCAGACTCTCAATAACCATTCGCTCCAAAGCATTTAGGTGACTGGTTTACAGACGCATCTATTTAGCTATTAAAATTATATGAGGTGGATTAGATGAAGGCACAGCTATTGGAAATAGCAGTTTGTCTACAAGCTCTACTATTCCACAGGCTAGAATATTGGCTTTTTGCTTGTGAAACAATTTCACGCATTCAGGATAATAATAAAGCCCCCATATTTTTCCCCATAACTTGACCTAATTATTAGTAATCTGGAAAGAGGGAAACTCTACTGAGAAAATTCCTTTATGAGATGGGTTGTTGGAAAACATTTCAATTAATGACTGATGTGGGAAGGCACCGCCCACTGTGGGCAATGTCATAGCTAGGCAGGTTTTGCTGGGTTGTATAACAAAGCAAACCAAGTTGGCTATGAGGAGCAAGCCAGTAAGCAGCATTCCTCTGTGGGAGAATGCTCTTGCACACTGCAAAGATTTGTTACTCATTTGGTTTAATAAAATGTGGATTGGCCAGAGGCTAAGCAGGAAGCAGAGGCAGGGCAAGCAGACAGGAGAATTCTGGGTAGAGGAAAGACAGAGCAGAGATACCAACCAGATGCATAGGAAGGAAGACAAGAAGGCTGGACCAAGGTACCAAGGTACCAAGCCACATGGCCAAACATAAATAGAATCATTGGGGTTGATTTAAGTGTAAGAGCTAGTCAGTAATAAGCCTAAACTTCTGGTTCAGCATTTACTTTAAGAATAATCATCTGAGTCAATTATTTTATAAGCACCTGTGGGAACAGGTGGGCGAGATTTGTCAGGACCATGGGCTTTGGTGAGACAGAAATCTTCCAACTACAGTATGTGCTTCAGTTCCTACCTCCCCCAGGTTCCTGCCCTGAGCTCTGTCTTTGACTTTCCTTAGCCTTAGATGTTATCTGGAAGTGTAAACTGAAATAAACCCTTGTTTTGGGTCAGTGTTTAGTACTACAACAGGAAGAAAATCAAGACCGCATCATTGGCTGATTTTTGTCACTGTGTGAATATCACTAAGTATACTTACATTCCCATTCACCCAGGCTGTATTACACATGCAGAAGCCCATTCTTCTCAGGGGCATTATGGGCTTTAAAAAATGAGGCTAAGTTAGTCACAACAGGAAATGATACAGTTAAACAACTTGGTAAGCATGAAATAAATCTTCTGCTGATATGCCACGTAGTATAATATATTATACAGTAAGTTTTAAATTTTTATTTATTTATGAGGGTGGGGCATATGCATTTGGAAGCCAGAGAACACATTTTCTAGGGTTGGTACTCTTCTTCCAGCATGTGGTTTCCAAGGATCAAACTCAGGTTACTGGGCTTGGCAACAAGTACCCACTGAACCCATAAACTTATTTTAATAATTTAATAATTAAGAGTTTAAAAAAAGCCAGCTCATGCACCACGGATAAATCCCTGCTCAAGCCACACAACTGTCATCCACATTCAGAGCCTAGTCCAGTCCCATGTAGGTTCCCAGCTGTCAGTCCAGAGTCAGTTAGCTCCTAGTAGCTCAGGTCAGCTGTCTCTGTGGGTTTCCCCATCATGATCTTGACCCCTTTGCTCATATAATTCCTCCTCCCTCTCTTTGACTGGACTGGGAGCTCCGTCCAATGCTTAGCTGTAGATCTCTGCATCTGATTCCATCAGTTGCTTGATGAAGGTTCTGTGATAACGCTTAGGGTGATCATCAATTTGATTACAGGGGAAGGCACCCTCTCCACCATTGCTCAGAGTTCTAGCTGGGGTCATCCCTGTATATTCCTGTGAGTTTCCCTACAGCACCAGGTTTCCCCCTAACCCCAAAATGAGTTCCACTGTCAAGATATCTATTTTGTTGTTCTCTCTCTCTGTCCTTCCCCCAACTCTGTCATCCTATTACCCTGTTCCCCCCCCCAATACCTCCAATTTTCTCAAGAGATCTTACCTATTTCCCCTTCCCAGGGGGATCCATGAATATGTCTTTAAGGGAGCTGACATTTTGGAACCCATTCCCTATAGAGGGATACCTTGCTCAGCCTTGATGTGTGTGTGTGTGGGGGGGTGGTCCTGCCTCAACTTGAAGTCCTAGACTTTGTTGACTTTATCCTCTTTGAGGAATGGATAGGAGTGGAGAGGGAGGAGGAAGCTGAATGGGCTAAGGGGAGGGAAGGAGAACTGTAGTTGGTATGAAAAAAAAACTTTTAAATAAAAAAAATGTCAAAAAATAAGTAAGTTCTTCTAAATAATAAAAAAATGTATAGATATAGAGCAGTAACATTGCCATTTAATATCAAGCAGAGTGCACTGTAAATTAGACAGACTTTTCTATGACTGGCAACATGACTTTGGTCGACTGGAATCACCATGACCACTGCAGAGGTGCACAACACTAGATGCTATTGTGGTTATCAAAAGTCCATTGCAATTTGGGGATCGTGAGATCCATGAGGTCAGTAACTGTCCTTGATCATTACTGTGCTGCATCCCCACAAGTCAGTGCACAACTCCCCAATAGTGGATGGTCAAGAAATGTTAATTAAATGTTCTAAGTGAGTGGGTGAAGTTGAAATGTTTTTTACTTTGGCTGGATATGCATAAGCCTCCCCTTCTATTTTTCTGTGCCACAAGCTGTACCATGTTATGGTTTTACATACAGTGTGAGAAACACAAAAGGAACCTTAGGCCCTGTGCGCCATTCATTGATTCCAATACTCTTTGTTCGCTTTCCCTTATGACTTGACAGACCATCTGTTGGTGAATCATTGAGTCATAATGGCTGTAAATATGTTCAGACCCAGCATGAACCTGCTGTGCCATCCAGCCAGTCTTCTGGCTGTCACAGAAGCGCCTTTCTCCATTTCAGAAATATGCCTGCTACAGAAATATGACACTCAGCTGTCTGCATTTATGAGACACTGAATCTTTTAGGATTCCTTCAATCAATAGAAAATAGACATTTTGTTCTTACCTGAAGGGAACAGTGATGTGCCTAGCTGTGGAGTCAGGAATCTGAGGAATAAGATGACTCTCTGGGAATTATTTTAACACAAGTGAGCTGATTGGCCTTAAGAAAGATGGCTTGCAGAACAATTAGACTTGATTGTAACGAAGACTGTGGAAGGTTTTTAAATACATGTTAGTCAAGTGGGGGCAGATGAGCAATGAGATATAAACAGAAAAAATGTACCCTGTCAGAGGTCACAGATGACAGAATTATGACCACATTAGCAAAAACCTTCGCTTCCCTGGGAAAGGGTTATTACACTATGTGTGTCTATTTGACAGTCAGCCCCCAGTGCATTGAGACTTAGTCTTAGAAACACAATTAACCTTAATCCTCCCCCAAAAAGCTATGTCTCTTATGCAGGTAGAGTCAGGTGTTGAAGCTTAAGCTGGGGCCATCAAAAAGCTTTACATCCACCGCAGAGGCCATCAGCAGCAAACCCCTCTGAGATACTGCCTACCTATAGTCCTTCCTGGCAAATCTCAACCTTGCTCTAGGCTGTTCCTGTGGAAAATCATGTATGGCCTTGAATCTTAACTCTTGCTTCATCCTCTGGAATTCTGTGGTTACAAATTATCACCACCACACCAACTTATTTCTTCCTAATTTAAAAATGGAGACCAGGGAATAGGGATGTGTTAATCTGTACCAACCACTCTCTCAAAGGTCCCTTTGAAGGTGACAGTAAAAATACTCGGAACCAAGTCATACCATGTAAGTAAAAAATACTAAGCCAGAGGCTGAATGTCTAGCTAAGGAGCTATTGGTAATTGATAGTAGCTAGGGAAGGGGTAGCCATTTTCTTTCAGAGCATGAACATTGGTAGGATGCCTATGCTCTGATGGATGACCACACACCCATGTCCATGATGGAGCCACTTGCTGGACTCAGTGGGTTGCTGTGGAACAATCTTTTCCTACACTATGAATATATATTACTCTTATTGGTTAACAAAAAGCTGACAGACCAGTAGCTGGGAAGGATGTTAGATGGGAAATTCAAACTGAGAATAATGGGAAGGAGGGCAGAGTCAAGGCAGATACCAGCTAGCTTCTGAGCAAGCAGGGCATGTAAAAATTGAGGCAACCAGCTATGAGCCGCATGGCAATACATAGATAAACACAAATGGGTTAATTTAAATGTAAGAGTTAGCTACTAACAAGATTGAGCTCCTGGACAAGTAATATAAGCCTCTGTGTGATTATTTGGTGAGCAGGAAAGGGAAACATCTGTCTATAATGGGTTACCTTAAAATAAATGTCATGAAGGTTGGAAGGAGAAGAATGGGAGAGACAAGGGAGAGGGATTTAGGTAAGACATGATTAAAATAGCTTTATAAAATTGTCAAAAGTAAATAAAAATATTTTGAAAGCCAAATAGACCAGAAAAGACATTAAAATAAGACAGCTCAGGAGAGAGAGGGAGAGAGAGAGAGAGACAGAGAGAGGGAGAGCGGGAGAGAGAGAAAAGAGAAGAGAGTGTCTCACAAGCTAAGGAGACAGTGGCAACATCTCAAAGAATCGTAAGTAAATTTAGCAAAATGTAAATCTCAAATATGATTAATAAATTCTAAAAGTCGTCTCAATAACTGTTTTGGGACAATTAAGAAAATGTAAATAAACCAAATACAGAATTATCTTAGCAGAGGGGCGATCAGTAAAAGAAGAAACGTAAGTAAAGGCAGGCTGTTTAAAGATCTAGAGACAGCTATTGGAAGTCAGCTTTACAACTGTGGAAAGGCTGCTGTTTGAGTGGGTAAGAGGGTTTGGAGAGTAAAGTGTTTGGCGCATATACCCAGGAGCCTGCTCTAGAGTCCGTGAAGACGTAGAGAGAGAACCAATTAGACAAAATATATCAGCAAGAGCTGATGCAGAGGCCATGGAGGGTCTTACTCATCATGACTTGCTTAGCCCGCTCTCTTATAGAACAACAGTGGGCTGCATCCTACTTCATCGATGACTAATTAAGAAAATGAATACAGCTCAATATTAGGGAGGCATTTTCTTAACTGACATTCCTTCCTCTCAGATGACTTTAGCCTGTGTCAAGTTCACATAAAACTAACCAGCACAAGTTATTACTAGCGGTGGCACAATGAGATAATCTTTATCATGAAAAAGAGTGCATACCAATGTGCTAGACACCTCCCTGAAGAATTGACCTTGATAATTCATTTCTATAGCTTATTGCTAGATATGGATCTGGGAGTTCTCTCTCTTTTTAAATTTTCTCACTATTTCTCACATGCAACCTGATGCTGGAATCACAATCCATATTTGTTCCTTGCTCTGACTCAGTTTGCATGGACTTCGTCTTTTCTCTCTCCACTCACTCATGTCAGCAACATTCAATGTCCCAAAGGGAGCAAAGCAATGCTAGGCAAGGCCCTTGATGCTGTAGGCGGTAAGTGCTGTTCAACCTTCAGATGTGGCTCTCGAAGGGATGTAGAACACTCATTGGTTTCCATGGTGCAAACGGTCCCAACATCCCATGCTCAAACCACCATAAAAATCTACCTATTTGGGGAAATTTGTAGAAATTTAACAATGAGCTTTTAAAATTTAGAATATCACAGCATATCCCAAATCTCAGGAATTACCAAGATTTTTTTCTGGAGTGATGATGGATTCTCATGGAGGAATTTGCCCATTTTTAGAAACAAAAATTAATGTTCTGAACTATTTGTTGAATTTGTAAGTTAATGTTTAAGACTGACACAGCACCTATATACATTCTCTTTACAAAAGTCAAGAATAACAATCTTCATGATTCTTTCTCCATCTACTGTATACAGCATGTACTAGCCTTCTATTCAGACGTGTTACATGAATGAAAAATTTACTCTTCCAGTAATCTGTATGTAAAAACATGCCTTCAAATATTCTTCCCCATTACACATGTTGGTGGAATATACATAGGAGAATTTATTCTTTTTCCCTATCTCTAGCCAACCTGGTCCCCCACATTAATTTAACTCACACTTTCTGCATTATTTGCTCCCAAAAAGTACAAGGATGAAGCACACGCCAATTTTGACATGTTACCTACTGCTTAGGAGCATGAGTTGTGGCCAAATAGTCCTTACCACTTATGGAATGTTGTATACTCTCTCTGAGCCCTTAGTAATATGTGTTAACTCAGAGTGTTAAAATACCAGAAAAATCATATTACCTCTGCCTAAATTATAATCCACCTTAGCATATTCTATCATTATTTTAATTGCCCTGATAAGTATTAATGATAACACTCCCCTAGACTGTTTGGTTACTATGGAAATGAGTAGCTGAGATGCTGATGTTTACTAAGCTACATTCTCCACTGGGCTGAAAACAATCAAAGGATCTCTTTCACATTGCTCAGTCCTTATGCTTATAATCACTTGCAGAATGCTGTTTAGAAGCAAACCCAATATATAATTTCCTCTGTGTTACTTTGTATACACAGTCTCAATACTTAATGTTCACTTACTGTGTTTTGTTTTCTTAACAATTTTGTGAAAACACAGGAACCATGTCTTACTCATCGGTGAGCTCCTTGGCAGCTCTTAGCAGAGTGCCTGGAATGAAACAAGAGTTCAGTAAGTATTTGATAGAATATGCTGTTTGTACATATTTGCACTGTAGTTTAGTTTTCTTGCTATTATTCTGTAGCTCTGTGGTATTTTTCTTTTTAGGATTCTTAGAAACTATAAGAAAAATAAAGCCCCACCTGCCAGGACCGACAGAAATATTAATATAATGTATATATAAATATATATAGGCATGAGCAGTAGAAGTAATCACTGGTAACAATGCTCAGGCAACATTCTAGAATAAAGAATACAGTCTTATTATAAAAGTAATAAGATTGCGTTAGCGATACTCAGACCTGTTGTACTGCTCTGAGCCCTAGTTAGAGACTCAACATCCTTCAAAGAGCTCCTTGGTGGCTGATCCCAGGCTGTGTGCATGATTGGCTGTTCAGCATCATCCTGAGTTTTTGCAACAGCTGTGTGATGTCAACTTGAGATGAGAAACAGGGCTTGTCAAAAGGTTTCAGAGGGCAAAAGCCAGGCTGAATCACAGGTGGAGATGGGTGTCTGCCTTCAACATGGTAGATGCACTTTACTGAGCTGGAAAACTCTAGTTAAAAAAAAAAAAAAGCAGAGTCAAAAGTAAGAAGTAGGTATGATTCTCTAGAGGAAGAGAACCTGGTTTATAATGCATATAAACTACACAGGGGGATTTGTTCAATTAGAAGCTGGTAGTCCAGCGGTGGTCACCTGCACACTGGAAAGGCAGATAACCATGTTGTTCATGCCACAAATATGGTTGCTTCAACGGCTCTACTCCAGTACTGAAAGCCCAGAGAGTCACTGGTATTGGTTGGTTCCATGTTGGAAATCTGAAAAAGCTAGAATATGTGACCAACGGAGGATGACAAGAGCAGCAATAGAGGAACAAAGGCAGGCAGAAATATGCTACACATGCTGTTCCTTTCTTGCCTGTCATTGTATCTGGGACACTTATTGGGAAATGCTCATTTGACGGTGGAGGGTGGATCTTGCCCTGTCAGTCAATAATCTCTAGAAATGCCCTCACAGACAAACCAAGAAGTGTATATTCTAGTTGATTCTAAATCTTACCAAGATAAGGTGATAATTCATATCACTTACCATCCCTCAACAACTTGACAACCAGCCACTTACTCATTAAGTTAACCCGCCATGTCATTATTGTAACAACCTGCTATTACTTGGTGTAAAAATAAGGAAACGAATGACCAAGATCTTCTGCACAAGTGAAATGGAGTCAAATGGAGATGTGGTAAGGACCATTAGCCCCGTATCTTTCAAATTGCAATCCCTCCAAGAATATGATATTGTTTTAGTTCACTTTTTTCCCCCGAGAAGCAAGTCAATGACTTCCATGGTCTTTCCAACCATAATTTTTCCCTTTGTGGATCAGGGAACAATGTGAGTATTCTGTTAGCTTCTTCTAAGTGTACCTATCTCCATTCTACATTTAAGTACCGAAGGAATAGCCAGGTGATGAGTTCAGGGACACAATGTGAACCAAGCAGGCCAAAACTCCTTTGAGACTTTGATTTCCACAAGCCCCTGCAGTTGCTGGCTTGCCACATTGCTATTTGAAATTTGCTGGTAAGGCATTTGCACATCAGACTATAGGAGAATCAACCCAACTAATAATCAAGGACCTTCCATCTCAGCAAAATTTCTCTGAGTTTAATAGTGTAGAGCAGCCCCACCTGTCACCAGGAAAAAATGCACAGTGCTTAGTATCCACTAAGTTGAGGGCAACTGAACTCATACTCAAACAGACCTGCCGCTGAAGGCTCTCCCCTCTTTACTTAACAGTAGGTGGGACAAACCCAGTGGTAGATACACTTTGGGAGTGTGTGCATGACTCCAGCGGGCAAACTGTCTGTGGTGACGAACACTTAGGTAAGTAAGTCATGAAACTGTGCATTGCACTTGAGAAGGTAAAGCGATGGGAGTTAGAATCCAGTTTTCACAAAGTAAGGAAGTGCAAGGTCTGCTGATTGCTCTTGCTTTTAAAGGGGACCCTAAAACCAGGCTATAGACTGAAAAACAGGGCATTATAAAGAGAGGTATTTTTTTGTGTGTGGCCATTGGTTTTGATACGGAATGCCTTCTCATTCTCTGTTATCCAACTGTGTTACCATATCTGAATGCTTCTAGACATTCCCAAATCCTTAAAACACTCTTTTTATGCCTGGGTAACAAGAAGATGATTTGTTACTTGAAACTACAGTCTTAGTCAGGTTTTCTCAGAGAAAGAACTACTGAGAGTGTTGCACATGAAGGAACTTCTTGTAGGATCCTTACACAGTCTCGTGATATATGGTGAGGTCTATAAAAAGCCATTGTGTCTGCATCTGATGTCAAGCTTGATCCACTGTAGATTAGACATAGTATCAGTGGTGATATGATAGAGTAGGACCCACAAGGGTGTTTGGAATTAAAAGAACGAACGAGAACATAAGACTTTCAACCTTGACAGCAGGATGGCATCTAGAAAAAGGCAGTGCTCTTGACCATGAAGCTGCACATGCAGCCAGTACAGGCCTCAGAGAAGCTCCAGCAAAAAAAATCCCTTAAAAAAATGAGAATCTGGGAGCCAGTCTGCTGCCCCACTAGGCAAGCAAAGGTAACAGGTCAGTGACATGTGTGCAAACAGAGGCAACAGTTCCTGTATTTCCATCTTCCAAGTGTCTAAATTTCTCCGGTGGCCAGTCCTAATCCAAAATCATACTGAAGAGTCACTGCTTCTTTCTATGTGCTCAGGAAAAGGCCACCACAGAGCCCTAGATAACACAGGGCTATGATCCCCTTGCAGAAGTATTGTAAAGGGCTAGAGACAACACTTGCAAGTTCAATAGTCATGAACACACAGCTGATCCTCAATAACAAGAGAATGACTATGTGTGGATGAAAGGATCATCTGATAAAATATCTATTAGGAATTTTTATCCTTACATTTCCCCTTATATTTTAACCAGATACCCTTCCTTAATTCTTACAGGCCCCTCCCCACCACCACTACACACACCTTCATTTTTGAGACAGGATCTGGCTATCTAGCCACAGGCTGGCCTGGAATATTTCTTGATCTCTCTCCTTCAGCCTCTCTGGTTGGTTATAAGCAACACCATGCCCAGTGTATGAGGCGGGATTCTCTAGAGGAACAGAACTATTAGGGTGTGTGTGTGTGTGTGTGTGTGTGTGTGTGTGTGTGTGTGTGTGTGTGTGTGTGTGTGTGTGTGTGTGGTGTGTGTGTGTGTGTAATTCACTAGATTGGCTTGCACAAAAGGAGTTAGGCAGTTCATCAATGGCCTTCTGCATGTTGAGAAGCTAAGAACTGGCCCTCACTGACCCACCTGAAGTCATATCTCTTCACTGATTTTAAATCCCCTCAAGTTGACAATTAATATAACAGCCACATGCATCTTGTAGTGTGTCCCCCAATACTAGAATTTCCTCTAGGACTCTCACCCCACCCTCTGGAAGAATCCTGATAGGTAGTTTATCTTAGTGTATCACACTGAAGGAAGGTGGATTCTGGTATCTAGTGCCAAGGCTTGACATAGAATAACTGTAGCCCAACAATTAATTAACAAAATGGTCATGCTAATGATCTGCTGTTTTACCCAATAGTAATCAGTGTGGAGCCTCACTAATAATTAAGATGGATTTCCTATTAGCTTGGCTTGGTGGAGACTTTGAAATATATGTAGCATCAAGAAATAAACTAGAGAAATGTAATATTTCTGGCTCTCTAAAGTTTGTGGGTATAGATTTAATTTTAAAATACCACTTTTATTTTTACCATCCAAGACACACCACTCAGAGTGTGCCTATGTTGGGATAATTCAACCACCCTGACTTGAATGGTCATATTCCAAGACAGACACTTTCTCCTCTTTGGTTCCAGGACGATTCAAACAAAGGCCTGGAAGAAATTGGAATCTCCGCCAGGCATGGCATTCTGGAAGAAGAAAAAGGCTAAGGCCTAGTGCCAGCCAAAGCAGCAACATGTCCACTAGAGAGAGGCTTCACACCATTCTCACAGTTTGTCAGGCTACCTTAAAGAAGATGCTAAGGCCTAGACAATGGCCAGGATCACATCTTGAAAGCTACTAATGCTTAGCTCTTGCCTTCTCTTCAGACTAAAGCTCATGTCAGGATCCCGAGCACAGTCCTGCAGAGTTCCACTGGATCTCATTTTTCTTCCCAGTGTGGCCACATTGACTCATTATCACTTTTTCTTCCTAAAAAAAATTTAATTACATCACTCCCCACTCCAAACTCCTTTGTGTACCTAATGTACTCCCTCTCAAATTCATGACCTCTTTCCCTTTTAGGTATTATCATTACACATATATGTAAATAAATGTACAAATGTGGCCTGCTGAATTTGCTTAGGATTGCTTATATGTATATTTTTGGGTTGACTTCTTTAGTGGGTTTGTCTCTGAGGAACTAAGTCTCCACCTCTCAGAAGTCATCAATTGCCTGTAACTCTTAACCTGGGCATCTACACACAGAAGAATAAAACCAGACACCCCATCTGTGGCTCTGCCCCAAGCCACATCCAAACAGAAGACCTCAATGTGAAACCTGAAATGCTAAAATTGCTAGAAGAAAACACAGGCAACACCATGCAAGATAGAGCTGTAGGAAAGAGCTTTCTGCTAGGACTCCATTTCCCAGATAATAGGTGATAGGTGGGACCTCATAAAAATAAAAATAAGGACCAAAGTATTTCCAAATAATACAACTGCATCTTGAAAAAAAATAAAAATAATGCTTTATTTTTAACTGGCCTATTGGGGATGAGCGGCCAAGCCTAGCTTGTTGGGGTAATCAGGGCCAAGGCTTCAGCCCTAATAATCTTGATAACAGTAATTCCTGCCTTGGTGAAGAACTAGCCCAGACTAAGCTGCAGAGCCCAGGCATTTGTATCTATGGTGAAGAAAACTAGAAAAAAAAAAAATCACGACAGTAGGCACCTCAATTTCAAAAGACAAGGTCTGCAGTGGTAGGCTGTCTCCTCAGCTCATGTGTGTCTGCTGTCTGCCAGTTTCTTTTCTCTCAACATGATGTGCCGGGTTTTGCGATACCAAATTGTGACAGCATGGGGTCTCAGCATATCCACCATCTCACACTCCTCCTGGAGCATCGAGTTCCAGGGTACCTGTATGACCCTAGGACTGGAAATGGTCAGTCCTTCTGTAGAATCATGAGATGTTCCACCCCAGAGGACTTGCAAGATCTTACAGCACAACCTTCCAGTCACCCAGTCCTTAGAGAAAACAGACTTGTTCACATCCACATGAAGGCACAGATGTGTGGGGACAATGTTCCCTATCTTCAGGCAAGTCCCTAGAATGATCCACAAAGAATCTAGAATTTTATCTGCTGCTTCTACTGGAGGCAGTTACAAAGTCTATAATCCCTTTCCACGGTTCTGTCAGAGTGCTATAAACTGCCAGTGTCTTCTTCGCCTTGAAGTTTCAAAGCCCATAAGCTTTTCAGTTGACGTAAGTAGACAGGATCCCATGTGGATGTCAAAAGGAGGCAAGAGGTTAAAGGGCCTATCGGGTGACTTCTAGGGAACTTGCAGGAGAACCCGCTCCCAAGCAGCTTCCAGTACTTCTGCCAATCTGTCTCTTTCCTCTCCCCCTTCTCTCTCCCCACGATCCTCTGCCCCTTCCTCTACTTGCTCCCAAATGCATACACATCATCCCCAGCTAGGACCAGCAGGAGCCAGCCCAGAGTGCAAAGGCCCTCCATCCACCTCCTCAGGCTACATGCTGTCAAATGCTCAACACACATTATTTATTTATTTATTTAGTTAGTTAGTTAGTTAGTTAGTTAGTTAGTTAGTTAGTTAGTTATTTTGGTATGGCTAAGTTAGAAAAAAATGTAGTGTTCCCACCCACCAAAGTGTAATCCCTGGACCTTGGTGTCTTCCTTCCACAGAACACAGAGTTTTAAGAATTGATTGGTTATGGATCTATCTACCTTTCCTGTGCCCCCAACCTCCCTGCAACCCCCAAACTACTCTGCCAGATCTACTAAATTTTCTTCAGCAAATGGGGTTTGTGCCTTAAATTCTAAATCCTCTGATCCTCAGATTAGGCCAATGAGAGTATAAATAAGCATACAAATATGCAGGAAGAATGACTGCTATGTGAAGCTTGAAGCACTGTTGTTATAAGGCAGAGCCCGCTTTAATCTCGGCCACTGGGAAAGTGTTTGCTGTCTTATCACTCAGGAATGATTTCCCCATTGGCATTGGCAGCCTGCCAGCTAGCAGAGTCCTCCAGGTCACAGTATCAGCTGGCATGCTTCAGCACCACCAGGCACTGATATTTCTATTTTTGCAGGAGGTGCTGGGCTGGGAAACAAAACTGCAGAATCATAAACTAATTCCTATTTACTTCAAATGTGAATTGCAGTTCGGCTCCAAAGCCTATGGAATTTTCAACTCTCCTAAATTTCAGTAAATCAGAGATGCCTGGAAGCTTTGCTGATTGAAGTCAGTTGATGAACTTATTATTCCCTTTAATTCCCACAGAGGATGGCAGGGAACATCTCCATAAAGCTGTCTCTTAAAGATATGAAGGCAGCCCAGCTAGGGTATCCTCTTCATCTAAGCAGAATTCAGAATGAACACAACAAAGATATGGCTTGTGTGGGAAAGTGAGTCCTTAAGGGCAAGGTTCTGAAACAGTTAGCTGTGCCTCTCAAAGTATATCCCCAAAGTCTCCATCTCACCCTGTACCTAAGACAACTCAGCCATGCACACCCTGGATGACTTTCTTGGAAATAGTTAAAGTTAGATTGGATCCAGCATGGAGTAACTGGGACATATTTGTTTTCCCATGGAAAAAGAAAATAGACAAAATGTATGAAGTGCAATAAAAGATCCATGAGGTTATGAAAAAAATGAGCCTAGTAAGTGACTCAACTTACCAATCAAACTGCACAGGCTACAGTTAAAGAAAGGAAGCATGAACTGGATGCAGTCCTCTCCCAGAACTGAGAGATGGCATTGAGAGTGTGAGACCAAAGCAAGCGGAGTTTCTAATATACAGTACTACAGAGGAAACACAGTACACCAAAGGCCTGGAGACTTTATCTTGAGTGGACAGCTAAATGCTGGTCAGTGCCTGTGTGAGAAGGAACTGCATGAGGCTGGGGAAAGAATCACAGGAAGGATCTGAGGTAACAGCACTGGCAATCACCAGTCAGGACAGATTCATGAAGCATAAGCAAACAGGCGAGTTGTCAGTAGTTGGGAAAAGGCAGCATTCTACTAAAATACTGCCCCCGTTCTACTTAGCCACTCTTACAAGCACGATCCAAAAGGACTAAAGTATTTCCAAATAACACAACTACATCCTGGAGAAAATTATATATATATATATATATATATATATATATATATTACAATGTCTAAGATCTGCTGCAAAGTTGTCAACCATACAAAGGATGAAAATACAACCCATAATAAGGAGAAAAATAAAGCTACTCCAAAACTCACACACCATTTACATTAGCAAAACCACTAAGGCAGCTATTATAACTGCATTAATTATATTAAAAATTAAATAGACTCAGAAATTTAAGAAAAGAATTCTAAGTCAGCATCTAGAAATCAAAACTACAAAGTGTAAGATAAAAACTTTTGGGTAAGACTGAGATAGTAGGTCAGACACAGAGGAAAGACCAGTGCTTTTGAAAACCCCAGTATGGACTTCAGACCATGGGACACAGAATAAGAAGAAATTTGCAGAGATTAGTAGAGCAGACGGGTGATTACACCCACCATAGGAAAGGCTGAAGCAAGAGGACTTCCATAAATTCAAGGCCAGCCAGATCTAGAGTGATACAGTTTCCAAATTTGGCAAAATCATAAAAGAAATCTAAAGTTAACAGGTGTGTGTGTGTAGTATGTGTGTGTATGGTGTGTGTGGTGTGGTGTAATATGGTGTGTGTGTGTGTGTGTGTGTGTGTGTGTGTGTGTGTGTGTGTGTGTGTGTGTTGGAGAAGGTGAAACCAAGGGTCAAGTTGAAACAGAAACAACAGAAAGATAACAGCAGACTTCTCATCTACAAAATACAGTTTGGAAATCCTCAAACTACTAGAAAAGAGCTCAGATCAGAATTCTTTAGAAAGGAGAAATATCTTTCAAAATTAGAGATAAAATAAAGACTTTCTCAGGGACAGGTACAATATTTTGATATGAAAACATTAGGGAAAGCATATAAGATTGAAGCAGATATACAAAGAGTGAAAAGCTGGGAAATATCAACTCTGTAAGATTTTTATATAAATTTATACATAATTGTATAGAAAAGTAATGCCTTAACATATTTATAACACACACAGTTGTAGTAGAGAGGTTTCTTGGTCCCGGGCAGCCAGAGGTCCAGACCCACAGACCTGCAACCCCAGACCCCTTAGCCATCTGTAGCTGATCAGGCCCCCAGAAATGATTCAGATGCTTAGATTAGCTTCATGCTGTTCGGCCTATGGCTCAGGCACATTGCTAGCTAGCTCTTATATCTTAACTCAACCCATTCTCATTAATCTGTCTGCCACGTGGCCCGTGGCTTACCTGTGTTCCTTACATGCTTCTTCTTGGGCGGCTGGCTCAGTCTGTCCTCTGACTCCGCCCTTCTTCCCTATCTATGTTGTGATTTCCCCTCCTACTTTTTCTATGGTGCCTGTCATGGGCCAAAATAGCTCCTTTATTTAAAGATTGATATTCACAGCATACAGAAAGACATTCCCACATCATACAGTTTTATTCATTCATGTATTAAACACACACTCATAAACTAGAAGAAAAATTCCAGCTCCCCTGGGATTGGAGATTAAACCCTTTTATACCCAAAACACTCGGCAACTTCCTTCCACAGAACATGCAGAGCATAGTTGAAAGACTGGCTTGAGATTTGCCTGCCTTTCCCCCCTTTCTTTCCTAACCCATGTTTGTGTACATAAGTGAAAGACTGCTATGTTATAAGGTCTGGGAGAAAAGAAATGGAAGCGTGCTGTTGCAGAGATTCCATAGCATGAGATGGTATTATACATCATTTGGCCACAAAATGTGGTAAAGATAAGACCTACAACCCTAACTTAATTACTATAGTTAACTAGAATTAAAACTAGTAAACAGCAAAGAAGATAAAATAAGACTATAAAACTCAATTGCCTCTCAAATCATAATGAAGGAGCTATATTCTATCTAATTTTTCTAAGGTACTTAAAACAATTGGTAGAGATTTCAGAAAGTAATTTACAGGACGTAGGAAATAGCGAATGGAATGTAGTCTGAACTAACTAAAACACAGAGTAGATACTAGAATAGAATATGAGGAATTAAAAGGTTGCAAAAATCAAGAGGAATTGAGGAAATAGAAGGTCAAAAATAAGAGTTAGCAGAAGAGAAATCTGAAAGAATGTAAGAAGAGGGTGGGGAAGAGTGTGTGAAATGCTGTCTTCTAGATGTGGACATTGCATTAGCTATACAAGCCTGCACACGATGGAACTCATCAATACTCAAACACATGTAGGGAAGGAGATCTTGAGTTCCCACCCCTACCAAGGATGCTGCTAGAAGTCAATAGCCTCTGAATGGCGAAGTAATTTTTCCTCAGGGATGTAGCTACTGGTACATTGCCCATAATCAAGTAAATGATCCCACAGCCCTGCATGTGTATTGTTTAACAGGCGTTTCCTGGGGAGACTGGACATATTCAGGTGCTCACCCCAAATAGAGAATGCACAACAGACCAAAATAGAGATACCACCAAAGTTCAACTTGGTGAACAATAAGTTTTATTGGAGTTAATTACAGGAATATGGGTGAGGGGTACTTATAGAGGCGAAATGACTGAAAGAAGCTGCATCACCAAAGCCCACCCTAGCATAGGTGACATCTCACAGAAGCTGGGAACCTGGAGCACACTGCACAGTTTGCAATGAAGCTCAACTGCTTGGAGAATGTCCTTTCTAAGTGGTTCTATTGGTTTAAACTACTTCCAGGAAGCTCAACTGGTCTTTGAGTCTTTTTTGCAGGTTGGCTTATTTTAAAGTGCCTCTTAGCAATCTTTACAGTTTTCTCATATAGAGGAAGGGATCTGGTGAATCTTGTCAGTTTCAGGGACTTCCTGAAGCTATTTTGAGTTCTTTATGTCTTAATGAGTTTCCCTGTAAGATGAAATGTTTCAATCCAGGAGTAAACTACTACACAACATTCAAAAAGAAGGGAGTGAGGCAGACTGCTTACCTGGTAGTGGTCAAGTGTGTCAAGGTGAAAACAGGAAGAGACCAGGAAAGAATAGGGCCACTAAGCACATGTCCCCAATAATCCATTTCCTCCATTTAGGTCCTCTTCCTAACAGTTCCAGAACCTTCCAAAAGAGCATCACCAGCCTGGGACAAAGTCTTCCACACAAGAGTCTGTGGAATACAGTTCATACTTAGACCTTAGTCTTCCATGTATGTTATTTATAAGAGTATTTGGTGCTGAGAGTGTAACTCAGTGGTAGAACCCCCCATCTATGCCACAAGAGGCCCTCAGAGAGGAAAAAGAGGCATCAGAAGATGTGAACCAATGGAAGAAGTGCTTTGTTTTTGGATAGAAAATTCTCAAGTCATAAAATCAGTTCTTTCAAGGTTATTAGAACTTTTAAAGTACCTTCCAATAAAATTACCAAATTGAAGGCAGAGAAATGGCTCACTAAGAGCATTTGCTGCTCTTCCAGAGGACCTGTATTTACCACCCACATGGCAGCTCACAGCAAACTGCTCCAGTTCTAGGGGATATGATACTCTCTTATGTCCTCCGTGGGTACAAGGTACTTTTTTGGTGCAAAGACATACATACAGGCAAAACATTTATACACACAAATGTAGCACAAATCCTAATTGGTATTAATAAAAACCTAGAGCCAGATATAAGGACAAATGCTGAAAGATCGGAGAGAGAAAGAAACAAGCCACAGCTACTTTTCGTGTTGCCAACTCCCCCGCTGAAAGGAGGAGACCCTGTCTGTATGAATCCTGGGGCCGAAGGGACTGAGCTCCTACCTTATCCAGCCTTATAGTCCTTTCTCCTGTCTCAATGTCCCTAGTGCTGGGATTAAAGGCCTGTGTGCCTCCCAAGTACCAAGATCAATGGCGTGAGATTCCCAAGTGCTGGGATCAAAGGCATGAGATTCCAAGTGCTGGGATCAAAGGTGTATACCACCACTACCTGACTTCAGTGGCTGACTAGTAGCTGGCTTTGCCCTTGGATCTTCAGGGGAGCTCCATTTGTTAGAGCTTACACAAAGTATCACCACACATAAAAAATTAAAAATTACCAAAAGGGATCATTTGGAATCTAAACAAGCCAATTCAAAGATTTTATAGGAAAAAAATTCAATTACTAAAGGCACTCTAAAGTTTAAAAATGCACAAACAGATATTAACACATATTAGAAAACCACAATAATTTAAGCAAAGAGGCACAAAAGTTAATAAACAAATGCATTTTAATTGAAATACAGTACACATCCAAATACATTTAGACAATAAACTGACAATGCAGAATTTAAATTCATTGTGAAAATATTATTTATTCAACACATATTGTTTGAACAAATGAGTAGTCTGACTGTGAGAAGTAAAGTTGGAAAAAGTAGCACAGACCATACATAATTTAATTAAAGATAAATCAAAGATGTGCATCAGAAAATGAATTCACAAAAGTACTGGAAAACTGGATCTTTATAACTATGGTGTAAAACTCACCCATGAAATAATAGATTAATAAACTAACTCTAAAAATATGTGGTTTTGCATGAATATTTACGTATAAAAAGATAAACCGGAAAGCCATCATGTAAATAAGCAAAGTGGAAGAAAAAAATGAAAATCCTGTTTAAACAGAGTCCTAGTTTGATATTAGTAAGCACAAACTCACAGGAGTTGGCAACAGAAAAAATGGGAAAGTATTGTTTTTCATATATATATATATATATATATATATCTTTAAATTACAAAGAGCAGATGGTTTTCTCTCATTTTTCAATCTATCTCTCTAGCACCTTAATATAACAGTCACTTTCTCTTATTGGAACTTTTCTGGTCTTTTCAGGTCATATTTCTCCCACTTTTCCTCCTTTATTCTTTAAGTCATCCTCAGACACCAGGCACATTATGTAAATTTTACTATCACTGGTCTCTCTTTAAGGACAAGTCTGGCATTGATCAATACGTTCAGCTCAACTACCTGCTATCCTAGGAGACCATGTAGCTTGAACTAGGTTTAAAACACACATAGGTTCTTATTAGTCTACACTCTGTATTGGTTGTATCATGAATGCTTGGCATATGTTCTGATGCTACTCTTTGATAGATATTGATAATGGGCCCCATCAGTTTTTCATGTTGAATCCAGATGCACTGCACTTCCATTTTCTTCAGGATAGACTTCAAGGAAGTTGAGCCTCCAACATGGGTAGCCAGCCTTCATCTCTACCCTGAACACACCAGTAATACAATGCAAGTGTTCCAATTAGATCCCTTCTTAGTTAACACTTCTTGGGCATTTGCTGAAAACATTGTAACGTAGTTTATATGGTTTGTTGTAGATCGAGGCTTAAGTTTCTAAACTCTTGAGTTTATAGGACTCCTGTTAAAAGATGCCCATATTCGTAGGAAACTGATGCTGAACCAAAGTCAGCCTGGTTTTATATTTGTAATTTCCTAAAATGTAGAGAAGAGGAAGGAGAAGGAGAAGGATGTTATTGTAGTTGAATGCCTATCCACTGAGAACAGAAGCACCACGTTGGGGTTTGCCAAAATTAGCATTGCTAGATAAATTGGGAGCCTCATATCCTCCCTGTTGCCAGGAGAGCATGCCAGCTAATTTTAGTCCACTGTGTAAATATAACCTGCACTGATATGCACTGACCTTTAACATCCACAAGGGTCAATGACATCTTGTAGCAGCCAAAGAAATGCCTATGCTGGCCCAGCGTTGACCCAACTTTCTGGGCTGGATCCCATTTCTCCCAGACCTATTGATTTTTCTTCTTGGAAATGACCTTGGAGATCTCTTGACCTGATACCCGGTCCAGGGATTGGTCTCTGTTACTTCTTGGAGCCTAAAATTGCCCCAGCCAAGTCAGCAACATTCTGAAGCCCTAAAGGAAGATAAAGCTTGTTATTTTTTCTCAACAGCATAACCCTCACTTGACAGGAAATGTTGGGTATAGTATATTTCCTCTATCTAGGAAAATGCTCCCTGACTCAACATCTGGCACAGGGTCTACACCAGTGAATACAGTATACTGCTGTTTGCTGATATAATTGCCAGAAAGAGTCACTACAGAGTTCATGCAACCTGCACCCTGAACCTCAGGTACTTACTGCTAGGGACACAATGATAGTCCCAGGGTATGAAGGCCTAAGCAAAAGTAAAGCACAAAGGAGGGGAGTCTCCAGACCCCAGCCAGTGCCCTGGTTTTGAGCTAGGCATATGGGAACTTCTCTAACGATATTTTAGTGTCTTCACCTGTAAATAAAAAAGTCCACAATCCCTGCCTCTAGAGTGGCCCACAAGATTAAAGGAGCTAAAATGCACAAGACCTACAAGAGTTCCTGGAAAATGTCAAGTGCTTTTAGAATGTTGTCTCTTGTTTTGTTGTGGTTGTATGGATTGAAATAACATTTCCGACTTATTAGTTAGGTAGCTTTGGGCAAGAAGACAAACTTAGATTTCCTCATCTAAAAAAATGGGAAACAGAAAGTCTTACCTAATAGACCTGTTTCTTGAATCAAATAAACTGAAAGATACAGAGCTTTTTCTGAGCTTCCATGTGCCTGGGCTACGCCAGCTCCTCTAACCATCCCTGCAGATGCTGAAATGTCTCCTCGGCAGTATGACTGACAGACCCATGAGGCTCCTCTACTGATGATTTCAAGGTTCTGAAAATGGTTGTCAGGGAATAGATAATGTGTTAATTTTCAACATTTTTCTTGATGGCTACTGAGAAAAATAGACAGGACAATTGCAAAGTGTGTGAAAATAACCATAAAATGGCGTTCAAGCGAGAAAGGAAATTGTTCCCCCTCACTTTGCCTCATTGTTTTTGAATTCTGTTTGGTAGAGTTTTATTTGGAGGGGAGTGTTATTCTGATTGTTTACACCTCAAAGTAAAGGACAAGATTAGAGTACTATAATGCTCTTGGATGAGCCGTGATGCTATTCTGGCTCTGAAGTCCTTGACAGACCAAAGTGATAAAAGACACCAGTGGAGTGGTAGGCAACAGCTTTGCAGATGGTGGGCTCCTGAAGAAACTCCTGCTGGGGCAGATAGAAATGGGCCCCTAATTCCCTCTGATTTCCTCGTTTGTTTGTGACTGTACTTTCTATTTTTTTCTAAGCAGACACTTAATCCTGATTTTTTTTTTTTTTTTTAACATAAACCACTATTAAAGTTAGTTTGCAGTTCCTGAGGCAGCCTAGAGGTTGGGAGAGATAACAGCAGGCAGTAAAGTGAACCCCATAGGTAACAAGCCACAGCAGAGGAACTGCAAAGCAAGCAACCAAAAGCAGGATCAGAGCAAATACAGGAAACTGTATTTTCTTTCAGAGGAGCATTTCTTTTACATAAATCATTATTGTCATTTTAAAAAAGAAAAATTAAAAAAACTCTCTCAGGAGTTTCCCCCAACTCTAATGAGTTACTATACCAGGGCCTCTGCATCCTTTCTCACTGTACCTCCTTCCAGGCTACCCTGCCCGTCTCTGGGGAACTGCGGTCCAACTGCTCTTGTGTAATAACAGGCTGTGGTGAGCAGGAAGAGAAGGCACCTTACTGCTGCACTCCCCCCCCCACACACACACGTGAATAGAATTTCATAGATTCAGTGAAAGGGCATAGGCCCAGTAATACCATAGAACGAGATTAGAAGTATTTCCCAAGCTGCAAGTTGCCTGCCCTGCCTCCTTTTAGGCAACCCCTTCGAACATTTTGACAGGAACCCTGGCTCTGCCTTGCTTTGCTTGAGCGCAGTAACGTTGGCCCTGCACACACAGATACCATTTAAGCGTCACAGCCTGGCTATGAGACGGGTGCTGTTTTTAGTCTCGTTTTATGGAGAAGAGCACCAAAGCTAGTGAATGATTCAGAAGCCATGCCTGGCTAAATGAGCGCTTCTGTGATGTCAAAAGGAAAACTTGCAGGTGGCTCGAATGACCCTCTCTCAGAAGAGGACAGCATGCTTAAAGGCATGTGTGGAAACGTGGCGCGCAGATACTCCAGAGGTAACACCAGTCCCTGTCAGGAGTGGAGTAGAGAGATGTATTCAGTGCTCTTGCATTGGCTCTGCTCTCAGCACACCTGTCTGCCTCATGTTTTCCTACTCAATGTTGACGACATTTTTTCTGCATTGCAAGTTATTCTTTATAAAAGCGATAAGACTTCTTTCTCATGTTGGGTATCTCTGCCTTGCTCCTCTGCACCCTCCCCACATGCACATACACAGAGCCTCTCACCACTCAGAACTTTGGACACACGGTTTCTCTGGTTTCTGTTGCTGAACTTGGTCTGCCCAGAAGACCAGAGCACCTGGAAGAAACCAAGCTGCAATAAACCTAAAGGTAAACACAAAAAGAAACAGAAGATTTCCAGGCTGAGTCAGCCAATGGCACCTCCCACGGAAAAGGCCAGCAAGTTGCTGATCCTAGGTTGCCGGAGCTCTGGACCCTGCCTTAAGGCTGGATGCTCACCAATTCAGTGTATGAGCTTCTCAGCTATATAAACTCATTACAAAAGACAAATTCACCAGTATTTACCATCCAGGGAACCAAAGGAATGCTAATGTAACATACTCATCTTACAACAGTAAGTGGGAAAAAAAGGATCCACCATGGATACAGGTTTTCCCATTTTCCAAGGATGACTCTACACTCACCCACCCAACAGTTCTTTACTGGATTTCTATCTACTCCAAGCAAGCTACTGCAACAAGGGTTTATAATCCTAAAAAAGTACCTCCCTAAGGTACCTTTCAGTGTAGAAATGGAAAACAGCAATAAAACGTTAATAGTGTTTTGGGTAAAGGTCATTGTCTTTGTTTTCCTTTGTTATGAGGGGATTCTCTAACCACGACCACTTGGGGAGGTAGGGGGAACTTTGACTTACATATCGGTCACAGTCATCCCCTGAATGAAGCCCAGACAGTAACTGGTCAGGACTCTGGAGGGACTCTGCTTCCTGACTTGCTATCCAGACCTGCTGAGCCTGCTTTCTTATAGCAGCCAAGACCAGCTACCCAGGGGTGGCACCGTGCATGGTGGGCTGGGCCCTCTCACATCAATCATTAATCAAGGAAATGCTCCACGGATTTGCCTACAGGCCAACTGATGGAAGCCATCTGCCAAATAAGATTGTCTTCTCCCAGATGACTCTAATGTTGTGTCAAGTCGACACAGCCAAAACCAAACAACAACAAAACCCCAAAACGTCTCAGCACAGGCATAGTAAACTATAGGCATAAGAAGAAAGTAGTCATCTCTTCCTGAGAAGTTAAGGAAAGGCTTCAGCGAAGACAGAACTTTGTCCAGGTGAATGTTTAGTAGACCTTCGTGTGGTTAGTGAAACAGCTGCCATCTCATCTTCATGACACAGGCTACTGACTAGTCTAGCATGCCCCAAACCCTGAATTCAGTCACCAACATGGCAAACAAAAAGAAGAGAGAAGAGAGAGAAGGGAAGAAGAGAGGAGGGGAGGGGAGAAATAAACAGTTGGGGTAAACAATGCCAGACTTCACAAACCAGCATCTGAATTCTAGCAAGATCCTCAGAGGACTGGTACTCCAAAAAATGTGTGAAAGCCACTGATCTAAACAAAAGGAAAGGTAAAGACAGGTAAGCATACTAAGAGCATGGTGTGTTTACCGGACTACATCCCTCACAGCAGAAGGATAGGAGCCTGACCAGGGCCCTTAATATTTGTACAAAGAGGGCTGATTTTTATCCTGCTATTAACAGAGAAGGGTCTGGGGGGGGGGGTGAATATGAGGATATTGCATCATCTTTAAAAGCCTTTTTTTCAAAAAATAAAAAGTGTCTTATTTAATCTTTGATGATTTTATGTATGCAAAAAATGTATCTTGATCACATGCACCCTAAACTCCTTCTTCCATCCTCCCCAAGGACCCATGAACACAGCCTCCCTTCCCTTCAGGTCCTACCACCTTTTTATTTTGTAGCCTACTAAGTTTTATTGGTACCACCTCTTAGGATGCTGAATGGTTTTGTTGGCTTGATATTATTCAGATCTTGGGAAGATAATCATAGTTACATTAAATTCATGAGTGTAATGGACCTGCCGTGTTCAGGACATTTCACAACATTCATCCAAAGCCTCTAGCTCTTACATCCTTTCTATCCACTGTGTCTCTATGTTTCCTGAGCCCTTAGGGGTGCCCAAGTAAAATTTTTTAAAGTTCATTTTGAGACAGAGTCTTGCTAAGTTGCCTTGGCTAGCACTAAATTTACTCCGTAGCCTAAGCAGGTCTTGAATTTACAATCTTCCTGCCTTAGCCTTTCAAACATCTGGACTTACAGGGCTTTGCTCTCAAGCCCAGCTTAGATTGCACATTTAAAAGTAGAGTAATAGCATCTCTGGCAAGCAGAGTAATGGATGAAATTTAGAAATGATTTTGAAGGGGGGGGGCTAAGTAAGGAAGAGAATAACATGATCTGATTGATTAAATTGGGTACAATTTCCTTCAAAGTTTAAGTCTGAATGCCTGGCAATATTGTAGAAAGCAGATGGAGGATAAAGCAACCATAGCAAAGACAGAAGGTAAGTGGCACATTCATCTCCTGGTCAGAGATGACGTGGACCGAAGTTTCAAAAGCAGAAACTATAGAAAAGAGAAGCAGAGCCCACAGTACTTTCTCAACGTTTGGAAGCTGAATACTATTACTGGGTAGGCAAAGACTTCTGACTTATCTTCTAGAAATGCTATGGACGATGAGTCAGTTCTGGAACAAAAGAATAAACTCTGTTTGAGGTCTTGTGGTTTTTAAACCCTCTGTGTGGTATGTATAGATGGGAGCAGATGTATATCTATCGGCTCCATGTTAATCTTCATACACAAGATCTGTTTTGAAATTCCTTAACTAGAGCTTTCTTAGTTTATTTGGAAAGAATTTAATGAACTTAATGAACGCCAAAAATAATTAGCTCTGATGTAGAAGTCAGTGCTCCAGAACTCAGACTTCATCTCCTCTTTGCCTTTGTTATAAGTAGAGCACAGAAAGCTATTGAAGGGTTAGCAAACCCAGAGTGTCATTCTGAGAACAAAACAACAGGGACCTCTTTATGTTTTATCCATGTTTGTTGGATCTCTGAAATAGTTAAGTATGATTTAATTTAATAAGTAACAACAGAGTTCGTACCATGAGCCAAGCACCGTTAGACACTGCGGATATGACAAGTGTAGAAAACTCATGTTCTGCGCAGGCTTGCTCTCATCAAGAAAGACAACATTTAAGCAGAAAATAGATATGGTAAGCGTAGAGACCTGCTCAGCTCTCCCTTCAAGAAGAAACTTGACTTCTTGGCATTTCCCAGAACTGACCATATCAGAATCTATCTGGACTGGATCCAATTAAACCAAGTCACAGTGTTTTCAAGGACATCCTCAAATAACCGCCCCAAAGTGGAAGTAGCTTCAAAATACATTGAGTAGCCTCCAGCCAGTATTTGTTATTTTCCTTGTTGCTGTAAACAAATATCTGGTGAGAAAAAGCTTGTGGAAAGGTTTATTTTGGCTTACATTTCAGGGAATACAGTCTACAATAGCAAAAAAGGAACAATGGAAAACCAAGTCTTGTCTGTGGCAGCAGGAGGCTGCTTGTTCAGATCTCAGTAGATATGGTTCAAAGGAAAGAAGAATGTGTGTACTGAGTTGGTTTTCTCTTTCCCCTTTTACTATGTCCTGGATCGCAGCCCACTCACTATGACCCTTATTTCTTCACTAAATTCTTTTAGAAACGCCCTCATATACCCAAGGTTTCTCTTACCAATACCCTAGGCCTTTTTCAGTCCAATCATGTTGAAAATTAAAATTAATCACAACCAGATTTAGCAATTTAAAATTCAGAATACCTGGCTAAATTTGCAATGGCGAAAGTAACAAGAACTTTATTGTTTTGGTTCTGTTCTTATTTTTAGTTTATCTCAAATATTGTGTGAGTTATACTTCCACTTAAAATGTCATTCTTTATCTGCAAAGCCAATTTTATTTAGCATCCTGCATATTATTAGCCTTACTCTCTGGGCCATACCAAAGAAGGAGGTACATCAAAGGCCTCATCTCCAACAAACTTTGCACTCTCCTAATGCTTGTTTTTCACTTTAGCAAAGCAAGCTTTTTTTTTTTTTTTTTTTTTTTTGGCAGCAGGGGGCAGGGGTTGTTTTGTTGGGTTGACAGACTTTGTGATATTTCCCAGGTTGATGGCTTTCTCCGTGCACTCTTGCCCTTTCCCCTTTTACTATAACATATGACACCCCCCAAAAGCTTTTGTGTGTTTGACTCTATATCAGGACCTGCTCTCTAGAAAACCCAACTTATAGTAGTTGATACTAAAAACGATCCAAGAAAACAGTTGATCATAAAATGCTTGAAGACTGTATTTCTCTTCTCAACCCTCAACTTCTCTGAGGACCTCTTCCCTGATAGTAAGGCACAGAGACACCCCTTGGCATGAGATGGAGACTCGCTGGTTAAAAGCTCATCATTTATGGACAGAGAGGAATACAGTGACTGAAACATTTGAAATGTAGTAGAGGATGGATAAGTACAGGAATAATGGCACTTAGTGGCTATATCTAAGTATATTGATGCCCTATAGGAGGATAATTAAAAAGATAAGAGAATTTGTAAACAATTCAGACAACGGGAGAGGAGTCTCTACAATAGGTGAACAGAGGATAAGTCACTGGATTTAACAGTTGCTAAACCTTAACGACACCTGAATATTCAAATTCAAAGTGGAGATATTAACCAAATTAAGGGTTCTAGTTTGCAAAATCTGGTCTTCCGACACTTGGAAGATTTGGACGGACGGTCGCTCCCTGATCTCAGAGCCTTCTGAGTCTTCAGAGGTAGCCTGCCCCTTCCTGTGAAGAGCTAGCTTTTTCCTCCCCAGGAAGTTGACACAAGGGTCTTTTCTTCAAAAGACAACAGATGGTTGCTTTCTCTTTTCCTGAATGTCAGGCCTGCAGTCAGGATTGAGTCAGCACAGCCTGGTCAGAAATATGCTCAGCTTGATAAAGAAAGGGAGTGTAACAAAAAGGGGCTGTAAGATGCCACAAAGAGTGTGCGAGCAGGTATCAAGGCGCCTGGGTATGGACAAGGACATAAGTCCGGATAAGAGAGGAGTTTGTTTGTTTGGTTTGTTCTGTTGCTTTTTACTTAGGGTCACGCTTTTGAGAAACAGGATTTGACAACCCAGGAAATAATGTGAATTTGCTGCCATGGTAACTCTGAGAAGCCTGGAGAAAGGAATGGCTCCCACTGAGAGACTGAATTGCTTGATTGCCATGAAAGACAGAGAAGAAGAAATTAAAGATTTAGGGAAATGGGGTTGCAGAAAAATGGGTGCATCATGTGAGGCCAAAGGCTAGTCGAAAGACATACCATTTACCAAGGCCATTGGCAATGTGCTGGTGAGAGAGCCACATGTAACATCAGTAAGTGGTTTGGTGGAATTTTCTAGGGACAGAGCCGACAATACATAAGTCTGTAGCAGAGTTTTGTTCACAGATGGCAATGGAGACATTGAGCACTGCCAACCGAGGCCAGGCATGATACTCCATCGCCAGAAGAAAGATGGTGACACTGGCCATGACAAATGAGAGGCAGCAGTCAAGAGAGCCTCCCTCAGAGATAACCGTGAAAATAGAGACTAGAACTCAGAACTCCTAGGAACAAAAGCGATGTCCAGCCAACCAAGATGGGCAAGAGGCTGAGAGAACAGTTGTTCCCATGAAACATCAAGACAGCCTTGCAGAACAAAACCCACTTTCATATTCCAAATCCTATTGGCTGAAGAATCCGTAGACTGTAATGACCCCAAATTCCTCATTCAAGGAGATATGACCATTTACTTACTTTAGTTTATAACCAAAGAAAGAGATGTCACTAGACTTTACAACAACTGGTGGATATACAGTTTTAATTGGATTCAGGTTTTTGTAGCTGGGCCTGATGGAACAGGCCTATAGTTCCAGCTAATCAGGAGGATGAGGCAGGAACAGCGAAAGGCCAGGAGGACCTGGCCATAGAGGTATTTTATGGATAGCTTAAGCAACCTAGTGAGATTTTATTTCAAAATAAAACCTAAAAACACGGGGAGAATATAATTCAATGGTAGAATATTTGTCTACTGTACACAAGATCCTAGGTTCAGCTCCGGTGGAAAGAGAGATGGACAAATAAAAGAAAGGGAGGCAGGAAGGGATGGAGGGAAAAAAGAGAAAAAGAGAAACAGGATAATGGCTTCATAATACAACTGACAGGCCTAATTAATACACATATGAACTCACAGCGCACATAAGACCTATACAGGTTCAAACAAGACAAAATCCCAGGACCAAGATGGGGAAGTTAATATGAAGTCTCGTCCCTAGCCAAGAAGTCATTTGTAATTGATACCTGCTAGGGAGAGAGAAAATCAGTTCTCTCCAATAGAGTGTTTTGGGCCTATCAACCCCATTTCCAAGGCAGAATTCCTTCACTTCTACCACAGCTCCTGCCTACAGGTTCCTGCGCTGTTTGTGTTCCTGTCCTGACATCCTTTATCGGTGATCTGTGATGTAAGGGCATAAGCAGAATAAAATCTTTCCTCCCCACTCACTTTGGGTTATGGGGTCTCATCACAGCAATGGTATCCCCAATTAAAAGTCTGTTTGATTTTCATTTTCTGTTTTGTTGTTGTTTGGGGGGGGTGTTTGTTTTTGTTTTTATCTTTGTTTTGAGAGATAGATCATGAACTTGGTAGGTAGGGAAGTAGAGAGTATCTGGGAAGAGTATAAGATCAAAATATATTGTATAAAATTAATTTCAATAATTCTTTAAAGGGAAGGAAAAAATAACCAAAACAGACCTACAATGTTATCATGGCCTCTGATAAGAAGTCAATGGCATGAGTACCCAACAGTAAACAGATTTCTGGCCCAAGTAAGGTCTGTAGAGTCAGTTCACTCACGGACCTCAAGAACAGTTGTTTTCCTGCTGAGCATGTACTAATTGATATTATTAGCCAGGTAGTCAATATGAATCCCTCTCTGGGTCCTTGGCCTCTAGAGCTGTCACAGAGCAGGAAGTCAAGCGGAAGTCTCAGAAATAAAAAAATCAAAACCAGAGCTGCATCCTGGAGGCAACAGTGGAGACTACAGCTGTAGGGAGGATGTTCTCTGTCATGTTTCCATCACATTCTCAAGTTGACCCTTATGAAAATGGAATGGAGTTGAGAGCCTGAAGGATGTAAATAAGTGGTACCCTGCCTATAGCTGCTCACCAATGGAGCAGACGAATATGGCCTCGGGTATGTAGTATACAGAAGTGGCTTAGTAAATGAAGGTTTTAAAAAGAAAGAACCATTAGAAACAGTTCATATTGAAATATGGCAGACAATGTAATTTATAAAGTAGCTTTTCTACAAGGCTACACAGTTTCTCATACTGTCATAATATATGCTAATGATAGCTGGACTATCTGGATATTATGGATGATATTACATCAGCCCACATAATTCATGACATGATGGGAAAGAAGTGACTATCTTATTGGAAGTCTTCATTATATATATGGGTGTCAGGGAGTAACAGTAAAAGTTGCAAGATTTTAAAACCTGCTATTTCAATAAAGCTTTCAAGGGTCTTGAATTCAGCCTATGCCAGACATTGAGTTCAAAGTAAAAGGCAGGATGTATGTTAACTAAAAACAAGGAAGGTCAGTGCTGATAGACTTTTTTAAAATCTGGAAGCAATATTCTCAATGCCTAGAAATACTATTCTAGGCCATGGGGAAGAGCCTACAACTATGGAATTCACTTTTTATATCATATGCCCAACCATCCAAATCCTCTATTTGTGTAGGCGTTGGGTGGCCTACTGAGGGTTCAGCAGAAGCAGAAAGAATATGTTGCTTTCCTCCTGAATGCATGTCCATATTTCAAAGCACCAACCACTTAGGTATCACTAAATTCCCAAGAGGAAGAAAGATGAAATTGATCAACATGCCAAGAACATAATAGTACAGTGATATGACACCAGGGTATGACCTCATTTCCTATCCCTTTATTCTATATTCTTCAGGTTATAACTCCTGGTCTTCCAAGAGGATATACTTGCCAGGGAAACATCAGTTATCTTGTTTAACTATAATCCATGTAGGCACTATAGGTTCCTTATGTTCAGAGAACAGTTGGAAAGATGAGGCTGTATTTTTGTTAAAGATAATTTATCCTGATAGTCAGGCAGAGGAAGGGCTGCTTTTGTACAGTAGTACCAAAGAAGAATATTCATGGAACACAGCTGATGGTCCTGAGGGCCTCTCAGGACTCTTTTGACCAACTTGAATGGGCAAATATGGAACGCTTGACCTGAAAAAGGTACCGTTACTGGAGGCTCGGAGTTGGCTTCTCACCATGGAGAGGACTACCCAGAAGACTAGTAAGTGGCATTTGAGAATAAGGAGAATTTAGAATGGTGGGGGAGAGAGAATGATGAGTACCAACTGCAGCCCCAAGGCCAACAGCAGTGAGTAGAAGGCCTCCCCCTTCAAAATCTTCCTCTAAGAAGAAAATCCATTGGAACTTTGGAAAACTGCCCTCTATACATTAAAGGGATGAATCAAGGCAGATAAAAATACACCACTCCAATTCTTCTTCAAGAGAAAAATACATTGCCAGAAAGAGGATTTTCTAACTTCCTCCCTCTCCTGGGTTGAATGGTGCTTCCCCCGTACTCTTATTAGTTAATATGCCTAAGAGAACAAAGATTTGAAGGAGCCAAGATTTATTTTAGCTTACAGTTTCATTCCATTATGGCGGAGAAGTCATGGTGGTACAGACAGTTCCTACCTTGATAGTTTAGGAATTAGAAGAAGGGAATGCTACCCCTCTACCTGATTTATCTTTTCCATTCATGATGGGTCTTCTCTCCTCCGTCAATTCTCTCTAGAAATATCCACACAGATGTATCTACCCAGACACGTACCATACCACCGCATAAGTGATGGTAAATCCAGTCAAGTTGGCAATGGAGTTTAGTTATCATTCATCCTAAACAGAAGATATACTCACATTCTATTTCTGGAATCTTATATGGAAATAATGTTCTTTACGGATTTATCATAGACTTGAGATAAGGAGACACCATCTTAGATTAACCCAGGCGGGCACTTAATACAATCACACGTGTATAAAAGAAACCCAGAGAAGAAAGTCAAGTAGCCACAGAGGAAGAAATAGAGTGATAATACCATAGCTAAGAACTTATGGAGCCATATGTGGGGAAGACATACGGAGAATTCATTCACTTGGAATATTCAGAAAGAATGCTGCCCTGCTGCAATCTTGATTTTGAACTTGAGACCTCCAGAACTCTGAGGAAATGCATTTCTGCCATTTCAAGCTGCCAGCTTTGTGGGAACTTACTATGGCAGTCTAGGAAACTGACAGGTGTCCTGTCTCAGAGAGGAACATCTGCCTAATTGACAATAAGTGGAATGGTGAGACAGAACGAAGGGCAGCCAGAAGGAGAGATACCTAAAGACACTGAAAGGATAATGGGAGCCAGCCAATACGTACTAGAAAGAAAACATCATAGTTAAAGAGCCAAGCAGCAACTGTACAAGCATAAATCAGACCTATCTGGGCTTTGTAGGTACCATTGGATCCTTGTACTTAATCCCAAAAGGAGTTTAAATAGGGGAAACCCTGGCCAGTGCCTCACGATGATCTAAGAAAACATCACTGCATACATGCTACTGAGAAAGATACCACAAAGCTTTCTCTATAACTGATGCATTTATGTGAGCAGCTGTGTCTCCCAATTTACACTCCCAACATTTCTACCACCATTCAGTGGTGGAGAAACAGTCATGACTTGGGCAACTGCTGTTCATACTTAAGGAAGATACTTCACAGTCTTTTCTTAATTACATGAAATAATTTCAAGGCTGACCTTCCATCCAACCAGATGGTCAACCGTAAATCCCTTCTAAATAGAGATTCTAAAGCTGTCTTTGGTGGAAACGATCTTCAGGACAAGATGAATTTTCAACCCAGAAAGGAGAAGCCATGCAGTTTTCTGTAACTGTGGAATACTCTCTAGGGAGCCTAGAATGGATGGGGCTGTTACCTCTCAGGAGTAGATGTATGTGACTAGGGAGAGCTGATGACCCAATGCCCTCTAGAAAGAACGTACATGTCCAGAAAACTGTTATCTCACTCCCTGCCCCCTTTAAAAGTAAAATGAAAGTTGTGTTTGATGCAAGCTTCAAAATAAGAACGATATATCTTAGCATCACATCTGGTGTGCCGTCTGGTCCTTCAGTGGCGTTGTTTTCAATTTGAACTAATAATTAGATGAGTTCATGCAACAGTCCATGTTTCCTGGTCCTCTTCTTGGTTTGCTGTCCTACTGTCATGGATCAGAGCTCAAGAGACATATCTGTCCCCCTCCAGAGTTTCTTCTTGGAAAGAAGTCGGTGAGATGGTTAACCTCCACTGTCAACTTGCCTGAATTAAGGAATACCTGGCCATCAGTGAGGCACAATATGTGCCTCAATATATCTATGAGGGAATTTCCAGAGAAAACCAACTAAAGGAAGGAAAGTAGGCCCTGACTCTGGCCTTTCCATGGGTTAGGGTCCTGAACAAGAGAAAAGGGGAAAAGACATTGTTTCCGGATTTGTTAAGATGTAAAGAGTCCCAGCCACAGGCTTCCATCACGATGAACTTGTGTGTCTTCCTCTCATGAAGAACTGTATCTTTCTCCCTTCGCTGTTTTGGTCAGGTGTTTTATCATAACAATGAGAAAACTGGCAACTGGCAGTTTGAATAAGAATGGCCCCCATAGGCTCATATAGGTGTAGCCTTGTTGGAAGAAGTGTGTCCCTGGGGGTTGGGCTTAGAGATTCCAAAAGCCCATGACAAGCCCAGTCTCTCTCTCCCTGATGTCAGGATGTAGCCCTTAGTTACTGCTCTACAGCCATGCAGCCCACCATGCCCCTCACCATGATGATAATAAACTAAATCTCTGGAGCTATAAACAAGGCTCCAATTTTATATTTTCTTTTTTGAGTCGCCTTGCTTATGGTGTTTCATCACAATAATAGTAACCTTAACTAAGATGAACTAAATATACCAAGTGCTTTGATTTTGTAATGTAAGCTTAAAAAAAATATGTACCTGAATTCATCACCAAAATAGAAAAGTGAAGGATTCATTGAAAGGGATGAAATTTCTAGACAAGTAGGATGGTGATATATATTTTTTCTCTGACATAGACTAGCTTCTTTCATTTAATTTATATGCCTGAGTAGTGATCTCTAAATTAAATGTTTTCAGGGCCTCTGCCTTTCAGCATCCCTTTCTAGTACCTCTGTTCTGCCTACAATTTCTATCTCACTCTCCTGAGCCCCCCTCCAAGTGGTTACCCTTCACCCCAGGCTGTAATCAAACACAAGCTCCATTGGAGAACCCTCCCTGGGAAACCGAAGGAGCTGCAGGAAGAGCCTCATCAGAAAGTCTCTGGTTAATAAGGAGGCCATGTGATCTCACTACTACGTCATTCTCATCTTCTCCTTTAACTGGTAACAACCCACACCCGTTGACACTGAGTCATTGCCTAAGGTATCCATATTAAAGATCTTAATGGAGTCCAGGTCTTCTTGTGAACTATCTCTCCTTTTCATTCAAAACCACTAGGAGGAAATGAATGGTAAAACCAGGTATTCCCCATTGGAGGGTGAAAGAGGCAGTTTCTTCTCTCCATCAAAGACAGTGGGTCATTTGTCAGTCATTGGGCTTAATATCTGGGCTACAGGGTCCTGTTCAGAAAATTCTTTCCTGTGCCTATTAGTTCAAGCTATTACCTACCTTTCCCTCTGTCAAATTTAGACTATCAGGTCTTATGTTAAGGATCTTCATCCAGATGGAGTTGAGTTTTGTGTGGGGTGAGAGATACTGAACTAACTTCATTCTCCTTATGGAGCTACTGATTAATAAAAACAGATTGATAGTGGCATTAAAAAGAGACACACTGATCAATGGGATAGGAACTAAAGACACAAATACAAGTTCGCATATCTGTAGCCATCTGAATTTTGACAAAGAAACCAAAAATATACATGAAAGAAAAAACAGAGTCTTTAACAATGATGCTGGTCAAACTATATGGCTACATGTAAAAGAATGAATCTAAGACCTTTTCTCTCGCTCAATACCAAATGGACCGATGACCTCAACATGGGAGGTCTTCCACCTTCTGGTGTCTTCTTCAACTTCTTTTTTTCAGTGTTTTAATATTTTTACTTATATAAGTTTTGTGAGAAGACAGTAGTGACAGATTTCTTTGCTACGTCTGCTGGCCAGTGTGATATTTGGTAAATGAGCATAAGATAGAGCAGTGGTAGAGCTGGTCATTCTTGCAAATGGGAGATGACTTCTCATTGGCATTGTTTAGAATCACTGTCACAAGCCAGGATTCACTAATCCATTGTTTGCAACGATGCTTTTCCATTCTAATTTATTACAGTTTTACAGGAAATGCACCTTCTTACCACCTATACTCATGATAATTCTGACCATAGCCCACCTGCTCTCAACATGACCTCTCCACTGCAGTCAATGGAGGCCGTCTTAGAGAGCATGTACTAAACTACTCCATTGCATTTACTTTCACATGAGAAACTGTGGTGATGAAGTGGAAGTGAAGAGACTCTCAAAGTCAGAAAGAAAAATACAAGTTCACTTGATTTCAAATACCACCTATCTATACACCTACTTGGTTTCTTTCTGTCAGATTTCCCACTCTGGGACTTATAGCTGATCTTGTTTTACAGCACACCCCTTGGCACTACCACAGAGCACCGGAGATTATGCACTTTTACACTTAGAATCCCCCTTCTTCCACAGTGGCATTCCATTTCCATGTCTTGGGAGGCCTTCTTTTTCTCTCCCACCTAATGTATAGCAAGTGTTTAGATCTCAAGAGGTTTTCCTGTTTTCTGTACACAGGAGCTGAACAACAGGGAATTTCAGGTATGTGTTTGTATGTGCTTAAATGGATGTTGTGTGTGCTGCATGCACATCACATACAACATTAGCTATACTTTAGAGTGGCATGGAGGTTTGTGCCCTATTGATACAGAGCAAGTAAATATAAAAAATTAGGGATGGCATCCCAGCTGGCTACCGTGCACCCTTTGAAAACATCTCCCCTGTAGATTTCTGGCCTGGTAGACCATTCCCTTGGTTACTATTTTCATTTCCTGCCTGCTGTGCTTCTGGAAAATTTGTTTCTTGAGCAGTTCTATATCCTCTGACTATGCAGAATAAGGAGATATATTCCCTGGACCTTTCTCTAGGTCTTCTCCCTTAATCAGGATGCTAGAACGCAAGCCTATACCACTGTGCCAGTGTTCTTATCCCACACAAGGCGCTGAGAAAACAGTGTCTTTTAAATATGCAGTGCCACTTCAGGGCTACAAAGCAGTTTTAGAAATGGATTTGAATTCTGTAAGTAATTTATATCTGTTGAAGAAAATAGAAAAGCTATTTATGCAGAAGGATAAAATTCTCCAGTATATACAGGGAACTTCTTATGCATGTTTTTTCCTACTAATTCAAATGTATATATGCATTAGTTTTTATAAAATGCATGAGAAACGCACCATTTTATTATGCCATTTTCTAAGGAATTAATTGTTATGGCTTTGGCATGGCTCAATGGTTTGTCTAGAAATACAAGTTCCTCTATCTTACACTCTTAACTTCTTGTGATTTATTACATCATTTACTAAACAAGTGGCTACGGGTGGATGAGAGGCAAGGAGACTAAATTTTTTAAAATTATATTTCTGACCTAAAGTGATCCTGCTAAATGCCAGAAGCCGTACATAAATCATCTCTTTTTAACCCTTCGGTTACATTCCTTGTAGACATCTCTCACTGTGCACACAGGGAAAGGTATCCAAAGCTGAACATGGACAGTAGGGGCTCTGCTAATGTCAGGTCTCGATATCAAAATGCAGTTCTCACAAACTTGCTGATCTGTCAGTGTGCCTAGGGACAAGCAGGAGAAATACAGAACACTACTGTGGGGCCTGGGGATAGGATTTGCTTTGGAAGTCCCCGACTGGAAGCCCAAACAGAAGGCCAATATCAGCCTCAACCAATGAGTCCTATATTAAGCATTCGATCTATAGTGATATGGTTTTGGTGCTTGAAGAAAACTGGGGAAACTGAGGAAGCTGAGAAGATGCATTGTGAAGCAGAACTATATCTGCCCTTTTGAGAGACAGAGAAGGAAATGGAGATTTTTAGCTGAGCTCTGCTGGCTGAGGCTGATCGGCAACACCACCAGTCATTCGGTGAGCTATGGGGGAATCCCCAGCAATTACTCAGGACCTATTAAATTCACTTCTCATTGGAAGAGGGTCTCTTCTGTTTCCTATAAATCTTGAGGATAAAACAGTCAAATTTCCCTGCAGTGACTCACAGACCCTGGCTGACTACATTCCAAAAGAGCAGGACAAACAACAGTTAAGATCCTCTTTTTTCTCTTCCTCTTCCTCCTCCTCCTCCTCCTCCTCCTCCTTCTGGGGATGAAACCCCAAGAATGTCTATGGCCATATGCAGAGTTGGCATTTCTGCTATGTGAGTTGGAGGATTAACACTCTATAACTTTACTCTGTTCGAAAGGAGAATAGTTATTTGCCATTCATTTCCCTCAATGCTTCAACTATAGCTCTAAACCCTGCTAACTAACATCTTTGAAGAGAATTAATTAGTTCTTCTGTTGATACTTCTAAAGCCCTTTAGGGTAGGTCTGGTTTTTCCTTGGCCTTTAAAGGAATTTCCATGGTAGCCATTTAAGGGACAGCAGACTTCAGGAAATGCTCAGAGTTTTATAGCTTTTGGAAAGGATCTTGCTTAATGGACATTTGAGCAAGTAAAACTGTAATTACTTGTTGATAAAGGTGTACTATTGATGAAAAACTTCCTAGAAAGGAGTGAAAGGTATGCCTTATGATTCACTATTTTTTTCAATCAGAAAATACTTTTATGGCCAATTTGTCTAATTATAAGCAAATCTAAAGCATTGACAGTACTCAAAGGGTGACATGAAAATGATAAATTATTTGCAATGTGTATGATTCTCCACTTCTGATACACAGCCCCAGGTCTCACTGGTATTGTCATTCCAAATGCTTTCTCCTCTCTGTCCTCACAGCAAACTTACCAAAATCACTGGGTACCTGCTGTGTACCGGGTTACCTTGGCAATCGTTCAAAATCATCCTCTAACCCAATTTCCTACACCAGACAACAGTATAGGAGCAAAATATGATCTTCCTGGGGGCTGGAGATATGAATCAGAGGTTAAGAGTGTTTCCTGCTGGCAGAGAACCCACGATCAGTTCCCAGCACCCTTGCTAGGTGGCTTACAGATGGTTGCAACTCCAGTTCTGAGAGCCAATGGCCTCTGTCAAAATGTGGTGACCTCTTCCTCAGGAGTCTCCAAAGTTAATCCTCAAAATGAAAGCACTGGTATATTTGAATGAATATGGTGGCTGGAAAGAGATGGCTCAGTGGTTAAGGGCATGGACTGCTCTTCCAGTAGACCCAGGTTCAGGTCCCAGTACCCACACGGCAGCTCACAACCATTAATAACTCCAAGTTCAGGGCTTCTGACAAAAATACCAATGAAAATAAAATAAAAACAAGTATGTGTGTGTGTGTGTGTGTGTGAGAGAGAGAGAGAGAGAGAGAGAGAGAGAGAGAGAGAGAGAGAGAGAGAGAGAGAAGGAGAGAGAGAGGGAGAGAGAGAGAAGGAGAGAGAGAGGGAGAGAGAGAGAGAGTACGGCCTAGCAGTAGTGGCATACACCTTTAATCCTAGCAACTTGGAGGCAGAGGAAGGTGGATCTCTAACAGAATTTTCTTTGGGCTGTCAGCTCACAAAAAGTGACAGAGACTTGTAATTAATTATAAAGGCATGGCCTATAGCTTAGACTTATCCCACCTGCTCTTATAACTTAAATGAGCCCATTTCTATTCATCAGTGTGTTGCACGTAACTCACAGCTTTTACGTCTCCTCCTGTATGTCTTGTTTCCTCTGCATATGGCTGGCGACTCTTTGTTTCTTCCCAGCTCTCTCTGTCCGGAGACGCTGCCTATACCTCCTGCCTATCTATTGGCGATTTAACTTTTTATTAAACTAATCACAGTGGCATATCTTCACACAGTGTAAAGTGTAAAGAAATAGAACTCTGTGAGTTTGACTTGAGCCTAATCTACAAAGCTAGTTCCAGAACAGTCAGAAACCCTGCCTCAAAAACAAATGAGAGAGAGAGAAAGAGAGAGTATTAAGTCCAACTTTTTATATTCAAATCTTGTGATACCATTTTTGTTGAGTTGTTCAACCTCTTGGAGCTGTTGGGAACTTATATATGAATTTCAAACCAATATGATCTTTTCCCCCAATTCTGTCTGAGCTAGAATGTCAAAATTCCCAAATTACATTGATTCTCTCTCTCTCTCTCTCTCTCTCTCTCTCTCTCTCTCTCTCTCTCTCTCTCTCTCTCTCTCTCTCTGTGTGTGTGTGTGTGTGTATATATATATTCATTTAGAGGTCTCTTCAAAGATGACAAATGGGACTTAGAAATAGCAGCACACTTGTGATTACATCATGAACTTCAACTACAGATGACCTAAGTTCCTATCTTGGCTCCTCAACTTATTTATGTCCTGAAGCAGTCTACTGAGATCATCTGTATGGCTCAGTGTTCAGTTGTAAAATGAAGCTAATAGTGGTATCTGCCCCTTAGGACCAGAAACTACAAGAGACGAAACAGCTTATCTGGAATAAGTATTTTCTGTCTTCTTTCTTAGACGTGTGTTCATACCTATTGTCAGCATCAGCAGATTTAGATGCAGTGCCTGTGTATCTGTCCATTCCTTGTGCCATCTTGACGGACATTCTCACTTTGTTCCAACGTATTGGTCCTGAACCTCTGGGAACTCAACTTCTCCTCAATCTGAGGCCCAGAGAGTCAGCATTAAATATATTAAAGGCATAAAGGGTGCCTAGGACATGGTGCTGAAAAGCAATTGCCATGTTTGTGATTACTGCCACACCCAGCACCATAGCAAAGCACCCTCAACACCTGTTACAGCTGAGTCTCCAACACCCTTTCTCAGCTGCCTCAGGCTCTCACATTTATTTTTTACTCCCCAAAACATTATTGTTCCTCCACTTAGCACCTTCTACCGTCATCCAGGGATTCCCTTTGCATTCCCAAACTCCATGCAGCCTCCTTTGCTTGCAATGCCGGGAAAACCTCTCTCTCTCTCTCTCTCTCTCTCTCTCTCTCTCTCTCTCTCTCTCTCTCTCTCTCTCTCTCTCTCTCTCTCTCCTCAGTTTGGCACCTCAAATCTTTAATGTTACTAATGTGACAGAGGTTTGTTGTAAAATATTTCTTTGCACTGGGTGAAGATATGTCACTGTGATTGGTTTAATAAAAAGCAAGACAGCCAGTGGTTGGGCAGGATTTGGGGGGCAGAGGGAACACTGGGAAAAATAGGGTGTCACTAGCCAGAGGCAGAGAGGAAGCAGGACATGTAGTAGATGAGGTAACAGCCATAAGCCTTGTGGCATCACATAAATTGATAGAAATTGGTTAATTTAAGTTATAAGAGCTAATTAGGGACAAGCCTAAGCTGTAGTAGGCTGAGCTTTCATAATTAATATAAGTCTCTATGTGGCTATGGGGAGCTGGCTGGAAGGACAGGGAAAGGCAGTCTACAGAGGTTTCCAAGGCCTGAGGAGGCAAAAGGTGTCAGAATATTTTTGTCTCTAGCAAATGGGTAAATATACATATATGTGTATATATATATATATTTGTATCATATATTAGTATGTACCTATATATAAATACACACATATACATATATATTGCTACACTTGGCATTTAGTGAGCACTCAGTAATAATGTTTCCATTTACTTCAATATCAATTATAGAAAAAAAGCAAAGCAATCAATTTCCAATGTTTATAGAGAGTCTAGGTATTACTGATTTTTTTTTTTCTCATTCACAATGTGCTTATTCCTGTCTCTAAGGACTCGGGCCCTGAAACCTGTTACATAGACTGATCCACAGGTTGGGCTTTAGGAAGTCTGAGGCCTATAACTGTGCTAGTGCAATAGCCACTAGACATACAAGCCGGTTAAAATTAAAACTTAATAAGCTAAAAGCTGCAATAAATCTTGGCTACTCCCTCAGACAACACTGACAAGAAATGCTTTCAGCATAGCAGGAAGTTCTGTTGGACAGCTCCAGTCTTCACAGAGAAAAGAAGGGCTGTAGTTTGAATATACAAATAATATCTCTCAAGGGCCTTTGCTTTTAAGACTCTGCCCCTAGGGTGGTGTTATTGGTAAGTGATGAAAGTGATAGACAGCTAGCTTATAGGCCATTGGACATATGATCTCTAAAGGAATTGTAGAACCTCCCTCCCTCCCTCCTCTCTCTCTCTCTCTCTCTCTCTCTCTCTCTCTCTCTCTCTCTCTCTCTCTCTCTCTCTCATACACTCTTTTCCCCTTCCTCCTCCCTTCCTACTCTCCTCTGTTACTGCCTCAACTGACATTACTGCTCACTCTGGCAGATGCTTCTACCATGATGTACTTACTGCCTTTACCAAAAGTCTTAAATGAATGGCCTGACTAATCTTGGACTAGGGCTAACAGAAACCTGAACCAAAATAAACCTTTTACTGCATAAGTGTCCTGCCTCAGATACTTTATTGTACTGATGCAAAGATGACTGATATACAGGGAGTGACTTAGTTACAGAACTTCGCCACAGCCTTCCTGAGCTTAGTCGCCATGGAAACTAAACACCCAGAGGTTCCAGACCTTTGCAACTGGAGGACAAGGCAGAGATGAGGATTGCAGACAGGATCTTAGGAGGGAAAATGTGACAAATACAGGGGCCCTTAAGTAAATCTATAGGCTCTAGTCTCCTTAAGATCAACATGGTTCTAAGAGGGACCAAGGCAGCAGTCTTTCGGAAAGATTCATGCTTTGGACATTCCCCGCTTCTCAGAAGGAAATGGTTTGTAAAAGGAATCTGAAGTGACTTATTGCAGCCTAGAGTGAAATGGGAAGGAGTGATTATTTGGATTATCAAAGGGGAAGGTCTCCAATAATGTGGCCAGGATTCTGAGGCAGGAGAACTGCCTTGGAACCCCTCTTTTTCTTCACCCCTTTCTTGGCATTACACAGAAGCAGAAGTAGAATCCACTGACTGTACAATTTGTGAAGTCTTGTTTCATGAAAAACTTGTAAAAATCATGAGTACAAATTAACTGTAAAATGAATACTTAGCCTTCAGATTCTTGGAATATTAGTAATAAACAGGCTATTTCTCTGTGACTTCTGAGGAATCTCATTGGACCATTTGCCAGAAATGACTAGATAGAAATGCTTCCTGAAAGCAGCATGTCTTTCTCTCCCCTCCTGGAACATTCTACAGTTCCCAGAAGCAACAGATGTTTTCAGGAACTGTGCACCAAAGATCTCTAGAATGAAGGCTTCTTTAGCTTCATGATAAATCCACCTTTGATCACAAACTATGGGTGGAATTGCAGGGTGACCCCAGACACTCTAGGCCTCTGCATTTTTTTCCTTTCTAAAAATGAAAATGACTTTACAATGGTAAAGGTCTTCCCCCAATATCCCAAAGCTTTTAACGCTGGAAACAAAGTTACAGGCCTCCTGCTTCCCAGCCTTGCCTCTAAACTCTTCTGCTGAGTAGGAAGTAGCATCCAAATGGTTATAATTCCAAAGCTTAGAGTCAGAAGACGAGCTGAAAACAACCCACCTGTGCTTTATAAGAAGTGAGATCTTAGAAAACACCATCAGTTTCTATAGGCCTTAGTTCCTTTGTCTAAAAATGAAAGTGTCCTACAGACCTCCTGGGTTTGTTTTGTATAGTGATGTACATGAAAATCATAGTAAAGAGTGGTTAATGAACAGACTGCCTAGTGTGTCTAACACTATTGCTTGAATAATGCCTCTCCTCAGAAGGGTATTTGAACTGTGTATATGAAATTAAGTAATATAATTAAAATTTCTTTTGGTAGCTTATTAAATTTGTTCTTTGACAGTTTCACACACATACACAGCATTCTGATTATGTCCCCACAACCTTCTTTAACTCCCTCCCATCTCTATTACACTCGTTCTCATCCCTACAGGTTCTGTTCCTACGTTTTCGACTTTTTGTTTTGTGACCGCACCCCCCACCCCGAGTTTAACCAAGGTTGTCTGTGTGATCATGGGTTTGGAACTATCCACTAGAATCTGGTGTATATTCATCAGTGGCTCTGTAAATGAAGACAATGGCTATCCCTCCCCTAGGACCCATCTGTAGTCAGCAATAACATCTTCAAATATAAGTGAAAAGAATACATATAGTATTGCCATCAGTTTTTTTGTTTTTTTTTTTTTAGCAGTTTAAAAAACCCAGGTGTTGTGTTCACAATCAAAAAAGAAATCTAAGGGTTTAAAATTAACCATTTGAAAAATAACATTTAGAAGAGATGTATCATTAGAATAATTTATATTCTGCTTGTGCTTCCTCCCTAGCTAGTTTTAGACATTTAAAAATATAAACTCAAATCAACATTTGCAACATGGAGCATTGAATCTGCTTCTTGTTATATCTTGTCCCAGCAGAGATGTCATGCTGCCCTGTGTATGTTTAAGCAGAAAGACATTTTGTCTTCCACTTGTTTGTGTTATATACCTCCCCCCCCCATATTTGTTCTTTGGCACTGTTTGTACTGAAGCCAGGGTCTGCCTTTTTTTCCCTTTATCTCTCCATGGCAACAGATAGATTGCAACGCCACACACAAAAATGCAGAATTACAACCTCCCTGCCAGATCGAGCAGAAAGAACCGTGTACAGTGAAATCAGCAATGGGAACTTGGGATAGGTAATGAATAAGCCCATTTTGTCCTTTTCAGACAGAATGTAAATCGCAACTCTCTTCGGCTCCTTCTCATTGCTTTCTGAGGAAGACCCTTAGGGTGCACTCAATATATTTATAGAATGAGGAGCTGATTGGCTATTACCATTTCCCTTTCAAGTGCTCCTCAGTCATCTGATTAATAATATATATGAGAACTTGTAACTATAATGATTATAGTTTATTGAAAGCTTTAAGTCTGGTGTGGGGTGGATTGAATGCTTGATATAAATGAGCCTGCTGCTCCTTTACCCCAGCCAGTTCTATAAAGTGATCATTATTATCCATTTGCAGATGAAGAACCTCAGACCCAGGGAGGTGAAGGGACGCTCTAAGGGTCACAGCACACAGCTAGGAGCTGAATTTGTTCCTTTAGAGTCTGTCTGCCATGCAGGCCTGGGTTCATGACCTCTGCTGGCATGCCAGTCCAGAACATAACAGATCTGTGTCAATTCTGATGCTCTATTATTTTCATAAGTTACATCTTTAACTCTGTTTTAAAAGGGACACATTTTCTCCTCTTTAATGTGGTTCTAATGCTTTCCTGAGGTTTCTGACAGTGTCTGGGTATTACAATTTCTTTCTCCTTCTATGCTAGACTACATCTCAGGCCAGACACCTGAACTCATTTGGTATCTTTACACCCCTCTTTCTTTAGGCTGTGATGACCTTGCCAATATCAGGTACAGATTTTTGCTGAGGACTATCCTCTTTAATGATTCATTGTCCTTTAAAGTGCTTTTAAGGTACTGACATAAGCATATGCTACAGGCTACTCAGGTTGAGTCCTATAAGACTTTGGTCAAACTTTTCCCAATTTAAAAGGGGAGTGAGATGATATAGCATGAGTATATCGGTATCCTTAGGTCTCAGTAATGTTACTGTATTTTTTTTTCCTCTTTAAATTAAAATGAGAGACTAGGCTTAACCTTCGGATATTTTATTTCAAATACTATCCAAATAAGTTTCACCTAACTACTTGCTCTTAAAAGAAACTTCTTCGGTGGTGTTTTGGATTGTAACGTCACATGGAAGCAGGTAGGTTAACTCCACATCTTAACCTCCCCATCTCCTCCAAATCCATCCCCCACCTGCCTCATCCTCAGCTCCATAGAAAACCACCTGCTGCAGACCTCCAGCATCTCCAAAGCATCACACAGATCTTCCCCTCATACTCATCATTTTATCCCAGCTCCCAACCCCATCATTCATTTCCTGGGAACCTAAAGACTACTCTGGCCAGGGAAACAGGTAGGCTAAGAGCATATAATCACTCCTCCCTCTGCTCTTCCAAATTCAATCACCGGGTCTCATCCCTAGCTCTATAGCAGACCACCTGCGATGGCCTCACCTCCTGCCCTGCCTCAGTCTCAAGGAGATCACACAGACCTTCCCCTTTAGCCTTATTCCCAACTCTGCTCAAAGAAATATGTTAACCTTAAGGATAGACATTACTTCAGGTAAATATATATATATTAATTATTCCAAGCAAATAGACTCAAGAAGTAAGCTGCTATAGCCATTTTAATATCTGACAAAATAGAATTAAAACCAAAACTAATAAGAAGAAATAGGCAAGAACACAGCATACTCATCAAAGGAAAAATCCCTCAAAAGGACATTGCAATTCTTATTAGATATGCACCAAGCACAAGGCACCCATGCTTGTAAAAGAAACACTGCTATGGCTTAAGTCACATATTGACACTCATACACTAAGAGTGGACGTCTTAGTCAAGGTTTCTATTGCTGCAATGAAACACCACTATAACCAAAAAGCAAGTTGAGGAAAAAAAGGCTTATTTGGTTTACACTTCCATATTGCTGTTCATTATCGAAGGAAGTCAGGACAGGAACTCAAACAGGGCAGGGACCTGGATGCAGGAACTGATACAGAGACCATGGAGAGGTACTTATTGACTTGCTACTCAAGGCTTGCTCAGCTTGATTTTTTTTTTTTAACAGAACTGAGGATGACCAGCCCAGGGATGGCACCACCCACAGTGAGTTGAGCCCTCCCTCACTGATCACTAACTGAGAAAATGTCTTACAGATGGACTTCAGAGAGGCATTTCCTCAACTGAGGCTCCTTCCTCTCTGAAGACTCCAGCTGGTGTCAAGTTGACACACAAAACCAGCCAGTATAACAGGAGACTTTGATACCCTACTCTTACCAATGGAGAAGTCATCTAGACAAAAACTAAACAAAGAAATAATGGAACTAACTGATGTTATAAACCAAATGGGCCTAACAGCTATTTACAAAACATTTCATCCAAACAGAAAAGATTATATCTTCTCAGCTCCTCATGGAACTTTCTTCAAAATTGACCACACACTCAAACACAAAGCAAGTCTCAACTACTCAAGAAAAATCACAATAGAATCTTGTATCCTATATGACCACCACAGATTAAAATTGGATATTATCAACAATAGAAACAACAGAAAGCTTACACACTCATGAAAAGTGAACAATTCACTACTGAATAAAAAATGTATCAAAACATAAATTAAAAAATTAAAGGATGTCTAGGATTAAAATTAAAATGAGCACACAGCATACTCAGACTTATGGTATTCAAAGAAAGCAGGGCTAAAAGGCAAGGTCATATCACTAAGTGCCTCACTGAAAAAAGTTGCAGAAATCTCATACTACTAACTAAACAGCACACCCAAAAGCTCTAGAACAAAAAGAAAAAATTATACCCAAAAGGAATATATGGCAATAAATAATCAACTCAGTGCTAAAATCAGTAATATAGAAACAAACAAACAAACAAAGACTTGGTTCTTTGAGAAAATCAAGAAGGTTGAGAAACATTTATCTAAATTAACTAAAGGGTGGAAAAAGAATATACAAATTAACAAATCAGGAATAAAAATGAGGCATAACAACAGACACCGAGAAAACCCAGAGAATCTGTACATACTTGACAAACTTGTATCAACCAAATTGGAAGATCTAAAAGAAATGGATAATTTTCTTGATACATACTACTTACCAAAGTTAAACCAAGTCCAGATAAGAAATTTAATCAAACCTATAGCCCTTAATGAACTAGAAACAATAATTAAGTCCAGGGCCAGATGGTTTTAGCACAAGAGCCTACTAGACTTTCAAAGATGAACTAATGCTAATACTTTTCAAATAATTCCACAAGACAGAAACAGAGGAACATTGCCCAATCATTTTCAAGGCCATAGTTACCGTGACAACAAAGACCCAACAACGCAAGATAATTGAAGACCAATTTCCTTTGTGAATATAGATTTGAGCATTCTCAATAAAATACTTCCAAATCAAATTAAAAACACATTAGAAAAAAGAACCATTCACTGTGATCAAGTGGGCTTCATCCCAGAGATGCAGGGACAGTTGAGCATATGAAAATAGATAAATATAAACAAACGTAAGAACAAAAAACACGTGATTATCTCACTAGATACAGAAAAGGTCTTTGACAAATCTTGGTGATGAAAGTCTTGGAGAGATTAGGATATAAGGAAAATACCTCAATCTAATAAAGGTAGTTTACAGCATGCCCACAACAAAATCAACTCAAATGGGAAGAATCACAAAGCAATTCCACTAAAATCAGGAATAAGACAAGGTTTTCCATGCTTTCCCAAATAAATACATGGAGACCTGTTCTTACTTATGAATGCCCGACTTTAGCTTGGCTGGTTTCTAGACAGCTTTTCTTAACTTAAATTATCCCATTTATCTTTTGCCTCGGGCTTTTACCATTCTCTATTCTACATACCTCTTGTTCCTTCTTAGCTGTGGCTGGTTGTGTGACCTGATGGTTGGTCCCTCCTCTCCTCCTTTTTCTTTGCTCTTCTTTTTTTCTATTATTTATTCTCTTTGTTTACATGCCATACCTATTACTCTCTCTTACCCAGCTATTGGACATTCAGATCTTTATTAGAGAAACCAGGTGTTCACAGAGTTAAACAAATGGAACATAAAAGAATGCAACACATTTTTCCATCATTAAATATTCCACAGCATTAAACAAAGTAACGTATCTTAAGCTAATATTCCATAACACTCAAAAATCTAGATATCAAGACAAATTAAATTAAAATCCAATTTAAAATTTGGGCGACGATATAAACAGAGAATTCTCAAAGGAAGAAACTCAACTATCCAAGAAACAACTAAAAAATGGTCAACATTCTTAGTCTTCAGGGTCATACAATCAAAACTACTTTGATATTTCACAGTATGCCTGTCAGAATGGCTAAGATCAAAACAAGTTTGTGGAGTAAGAGAAACACTCCTCCACTGCTGGTGCAATCTGGTACAGCCACTATGTAAAGCAACATGGAGTCTCTTCATAAAGTTGGAAATTTACCTCAAGATGCAGCTGTAATACTCGTGGGTGTATACTCAAAGGATGCTTCATTCTACTACAGAGACATTTACTTGTTCAACTATGTTCATTGATAAACACAGTTCATAATAGCTAGAAACTGGAAACAACCTAGATGTTCCTCAACAGATGAATGGATAAAGAACATGTAGCAAATTCACACAATGCAGTGATAGTCATTTTAAAAAATAAAGTTCACAGGTAAATATATAGAACTAGAAAAAAATAATCCTGAGTGAGGTGATCCAGACCAAGAAAGACAAAAATGGTATGCATTCTCTTATAAGTGGATGTTAGCTGTTAAATCAATGATGACCAAGCTACAATCTGTAGAATCACAGAAGTTAAGCAAAGTAACTTGGTGGGGATAGATAGATGATATCCCTAGGAAAGGGAAACAGAATAGATAGATATGGATATATGCAGTGTATGTCAGGGACAAGGGGGCTAGAATGGGGGATCAAGTGGTGAGGGGAGGCAAAAGGGAAATGGGGAAGGAATAGGGGAAAAGGCGACTATAATTAAGGGCTATTTGAGGGGTTATATGGAAATATAATACGGTAGCAGCTTTCTAAAATATATACATATATAAAGGCTATCTAAATAAATTCAACAAAAAATGGGGAGACAGAGCCACAACTGCCCAGTTGTGATCTCCTGTCAACCAAATGAAGCTTCCAGTACCAAGATTGGGTTACATCTAATTGAGTTGTTGGCCAACGGGGGTCCCCACAGGAACTCCAAACAGTCCAGGCCATTGCTAAAACTATAGATTGCTCTCCATAAATCAAAGGCAAAGCCCGTTGCTGAACACATCACCACAACCCATTGAACATGCAGAAGTTGAGGTGGTGACCCCATAGAGGATTTACAACTATGTGCTAACTTCTTTGTTACATGAAGGCACTCTTCATTCTAGCAAAGGAGAATTGCAAACATCAAAGAAGACATGTAAACATCAACAGAGCCACACACTCTTTTCTCTACAATGATGTCCTCCCGCCAAGATATGCTAGTGCAATCATAGCAAAAAGATTGTGAGAATAACCAACCAATATCTAGTTTGACTGAAGGTCCATTCCACAGTATGTAACCCAAAGCTGACATTCGTGAGTGACCAAGAACCTGAAACTAGATAGCCCAGGAAACAAAACCACTTCTAGAAAATAAATAATAAAAGGAGTCTTAATGACACCCTACTATACTCAGATCAGTGCCTTGCTCAGCCATCATCAAAGAAGTTTCCTCCTGTGACATACAAGAACAAGTACAGAGACCCACAGTCAGGCGTTACACAGAGACCAAGAGGCCTTGGAACATTTAGCCCTAAAAGATATGACTCCATCAAACTCCTTCCCTCAAGATTCAGGAAACCCTGAGGAAGAGGAGGTAGAAAGGACACCAAAGACAAAGGGATTGGAGAATGCTAAGAAAACACAAGGCTCTCTACATCATCAGGACCAACCCCCACATGAACTCACACACCAAGGCAGCATGCAGAGGGCCTACACAGGTCTGGACCAGATAGGGCCCTAGAGCTGAAAGGAGAAATGGACACATGTTGTAAGAAGTTTCTGGCTCAGACCAGCCCCAAGATCCAGACCCTTCTGTGGGTGATTCTGTTCTCTGATATTCCAGGTTGATTTTACTAAATATAAAATATACCACCACAGACACATCCCCCATCCCTAATGCAGACTTCATTTCCAACTGCTAACCACTTATAAATAAAAATTTAATTTTCTCCAACAGAGTCTCATTGGGAAAACAAACTATTCTTAAGGGTAGGCTGCAGGCCCAGCAGATGATCAACAGAAAACAAATTCAACAGTGCCTTTGGAGGTTCCTTGTCTTATAACGTCATGTCAGAGCTTTCCCTTTGTGTGTGTGTTTATTTTTTATTTGCTTTGTTTTTCTCTTTTTAAAATAATCTTACTATTTCGTTTTATTTGTATATTTTTGACATTTTTCTTTTGCTCCACAAGTCCTGTGTGTATGCTACGGCTTCCAGTTTAGTGTTTCTATGAGATTCCCGAGTGTGTGAATAAGTGAGTCTCTGTTTCTTGTGCCTTAACTTAAGCTCTTTTTTTTTTTTTTTTTTTTTTTTTGCTTTATCCTATTCCATTGTGTTAGTTTTTGTTTTATCTCATTATATTTTAAAAAGAATGCCCCCCATTAACTCACATCTTTGAATATGTTGTTACCAGTGGTGGCACTATTTGAAAGGATTAGAAGGTGTGGTCTTAATGGAGGTGTGTCATTGGGGTGGGCTTTGAGGTTTCTAAAGCCCATGCTAGGCCCGGTTTCTCTCTCTCTCTCTCTCTCTCTCTCTCTCTCTCTCTCTCTCTCTCTCTCTCTCAGTGCTGCTCTAGCACTGTGTGCTGCCTGCCACACTCTCCACCATGACGAATATGGACTCACCCTCTGAAACTGTAACCCAGCCCCAATTAAATGCTTTCTTTTATAAGAGTTGCAATGATCATCGCGTCTCTTCACAGCCATAGGACTGCTACCAAGTACCTTCCTTTTGTTTCTCCTGTCCATCTACATATTTGTTTCCTCCACAGCAAGTATCTGAAATCTGGACCCTTATCTTACTCACTCTTTCCTGTTCAGTGAAGAATGGTAACAAAGTCTGCTTTGTTCCCTCCTGTGTAGTCATTGTCTAGCTCAGCAGTCAGCACAGAGTGTTTTCCCAATAAATACTTGCCGGCTCTGCCTAAGAAGTGGAGTGGTGCCTTCCCACCAGTTCCTTTCTGAAGTCACCCAGCTAAGAACTCAGGGGCCACTTCTCATCTTCCTTCTGTGCTTATTCCAAAGTCCTGTGGATGATTGCCTCAGTAACCTGCTTCAAACCAGTTCTTTCTCTGTCCAATTCTATAGCCTCTATTGAATCAAGACACTTTAATGTCACCCTTAAATTATTGCTATAGGCTCTTCAACACATTCTCTTTCAGAGAACACACTCTCTCCCTCTCTCTCCCAGGGGAAAAGCACTGGGGAGTCTTTTGTTTAGAAATTTACTGCAGTTTTACTTCTCAAAGATCGGCTTGAAATCCCTCTGTTGCCATTGAAAAACCCCATTTTCTCACTAAGACTAGACCTATGCCGGAAAATCTATAGGTCACTAACGAAAAGTTCCTGTCCTGAACTTTCTAAAGTTCCCTCTCCATTCCTTTCTGTCAAAATTTACCTTTTTCTTATCAATCCTAAGTTGAAATTTTACTTTCTGTGGCTTAAGAGCCTGCTTCTCTCACACCAATCACATCTAGTTTGAAATCATACGTACATGATCTTTGGTCAGGCTCCTTTTTCAGAGACACAGAGAAATGTCCCCTTTTCAAATAAAATGTTCAAAAATCATCAGGTTTGATAGTAGTGACAGTTAAAGATCTAGGTGCTAAGACTTTGCAAATATCTATGCCCAAGAATCTCTTGAGAAATCTTCACATTCCTCTAAAAACACAAAAGCTCCAGCTCAAAGTCTGCTGTGTCTTGCTGTTCTTGCCAGTTAAGATTCTGTATGGTCCACATTTGAGCTTTCTCTCTGGGTCTTTTGTGATATGCTGGCTCTGGAGCTAGTGAGTCCGTATTTAGAATCCAGAATATGTTACCTGGAATTCACAAATGCATGATCTTGGGAATCTCACCCATCCACCTTTTGGCTAATTGGAAATATTAACATAGGACAAACATACTTACTTGGTCTGAAATTATGGAACCTGGAATTGGGATGAGCCATTTTTTTTCAATAATAAAATACCTTGGCGATGAGACTTACATATCATATAAAGATGAAATTCATTCACATCATGTACAATTTACACACATAGTAATTGGATAATTTTATAAATTCTTTTCAGAGAGCCTGCGATTTTACTTGAATCCGTTTCATGGGGTCAGGTGCTTAATTCCCATTTCTATGTCATGTCACTGTTCAGAGAGCTCCGGATTTAGATCTAAAGTTTTGTGATTTGGGATGCTCAGCTTGTAGTGCATCTCTCATAAGGAACCTGCAAGGAGTAAACGAACATTCACACACCTAGAACAATTCAGTCCTTAATAAATGCGGCTCCTATGGAACTAGGGCGGTATGGTGGACAAGCTTGAAATTTTGGTTAACTCTGTGTGGTTGAGAAGATAATTGGCATAGGTGGCAAGGAAACTATGTGCAGTGATGCTACCATAGTAAGAAACTCTTTCACTGGACAAATGCCTACAAATCATCCTTTGCATCTTTGCTAGTCATGGAAGAACAAGTAAATCAAGGCTCTGGCTGTCCTAGAGCTAACAGCTTTGAAGAGAGAGTTAAGACAGTGCATGCTATCACACAACTGTGGGCAACCCATGGGTGTGGTAGAGCCTGCTTCTTATGGCCAGTAAGAGGCTGGAGAAATCAGGACTGAAGCAACTACACAGACTTGCTTTAGATAATGGGGTTGGGGTGAACAGAAGGAAAATTTCTATCTCATCCACACAAAAAGTTTGGAGAAGTTAATATGAAACCATTTTGGAGCAAAAGAAAGAAGAAAGCACAGGTAGCTAACTTCTGATCGGAGTGAAAAAGACCAATGATTTCAAGACAATGAGACGGCATTTGGCAAGGGTAAATTCCAAGTTCTGTTTTCATGTCCCAAATGCCAGATGCACAAGTTCAGGAGGATGTCACCCAAAACTGACAGTGATTCATATGAAAAAAGAGGTAAATTATGAACCATTGATTATAAACTCCACACGAGTGAAAGGTTTTCACTCTGAATCAATATTCTAATTAGGAGACAACTTATAGAGGCATCATTGTTGAAGCTGAAGGGTTTGGGGTATACTTGAAGTGACTTTCAAAGAGACTAGTTTAATATATTTTTGTTTTAAATCTTAGTATAAAATTCTTAAAAGTACATAGCTATAAAATCTAGTCCTAGAAGCTAAATATTTTCAATTAAAAGTTTACAATTCAATTCTAGTATATTCAACAATCTTTCTTTTTTTTTTTTTTTTTTTTAGAATTTCTTACATGTACACAATGTAAGAATTTTGGGGGAATTTCATGTGTGAATACAATGTATTCTTGTCAGGGTCAGCTCTGGTGCTCTTTATTTTCCTTCATCTCCTGTTTAGCACCTTCTTCCCTGCCCCCTTTGTGTGTGTGTGTTAGTTACATGAGCATGGACAGAGGACTACCCTGGGGTTTGCACAGCATACCAGTGGCTGCACCATTGGAGAAAATGATTCCCCTGCTCCTGGAAACCCACCAGCTGCCAGTAGCTCCTCAAGGAAAAATGGAGTCTTGTGATCCCCTCCTTAATACATAATAGATCCATCTTATACAAAATCAAAGGTACAATGAGCTCATGACAACAACAACTATGTCATGTCTAGAAAAGAAGATTTTGTACAATCCCTCATCATCTTTGACTCTTATGTGGTTTCTACCCCCTTTCTGTGATGTTCCCTGGATCTTGGATAGGGTTCCATAGACATCCTATTTAGGGTTGAGCACTCAGCGGTCTCTTACTCACAGCATTTTGACCAGCTATGAGTCTCTGCATTAACCACTTCACACTGCAAAGCTAACCTTTTCTAACCAAGGCTGAGAAAAGCCCTAGTCTATGGGCATGAACATAAATATTTAGAAATTATTTGGACAACACGCTCATTTAGCAAACCAATTGGAGTACAGTCTCCCCTAGAGTCTGTACCATTCCCAACTATGGAGCTTTTGAACAGGTTTGCAATATCAGGCATGAATTCATTCCCACAGAACAAGATTCCAATTAGAAGGCAACTGGTTGTCTCCATAAAAGTCATCCCACCATTGAGCCAATGGGCATTTCTTGCCGGAAGTTTGGCATTGAAGCATACATTATGAAGAAGATCGTTGAGGACTTCTCTCCCAAGCAGTCTGCACAACAGCTACCAACACTAGAATGTTAGCCAGCAAGGAAAACGCTTGCAGTTCAGAAGTCCAGCTTGATCTCTTTATATCCTATAACCAACGTGTATATTGTCTTCAGCAATAAAGTTTCCTTGTCTAGTTCCAGCGAGTAACCAACAGCAACAGCCATAGCTGTATTGTTTGGGGGAACTTCTCAGGCCTCACTGACCAACAACTCATAAGTATCTATTTCACATATAGCCACAGATTCTGGGACCAGTATTATCAGCGTACGCAGAGTTGATACTCATCAATAGTCAAAAATATCTAGTTGAATTCTTTTACTTTATATATTTTTATAAATTATATTTTTAGTTTATAAAGTAATAATTTTCTATGTGATTTTTCTTCATGCATCCTTGATGTGGGAATGCGTTTATGTATGCTGTGAATCTCAATCTTTAAATAAAGGAGCTGTTTTGGGCCATGGCAGGCACCATAGAAGAAGTAGGAGGAGAAATCAGAGCATAGGTAGGAGAAGCAGGGTGGAGTCAGAGGCAGACCGAGCTGAAGCCACCCAAGGAGTAACATGTAAGAGTACAGGTGAGCCACGGGCCAAGTGGCAGACAGATTAATAGAAATGGGTTGATTTAAGATATAAGAGCTAGCTAGCAATGTGCCTGAGCCATAGGCCAAACAGCATGAAGTTAATATAAGCATCTGAGTCATTTCTGGGGGCCTGAGCAGCAGCAGCGGCGGGTTCCTAAGCAATCTCGGGTGGCAGATCTGTGGGTCTGGACCTCTGGCCACCCGAGACCTAAAAACCCCACTACTACACATCCTCAGCTGTGGTTAAGTCTTCCTGCATTTCTATTTAAAGGGGTTTTGGAATAATACTTCACCCTATTTATAAACTTAAACCGTGCTTATAAGTCTAACAGTGTCCTATTTTTGCAAATCTTTTATTTGTGAGTTAGTAAAAAATAAAATTTTCCAATCTCTTAAGTAATTATTGCAAAATAACATATTTATAAATATGACTCAAATTATCTCCAATGTCCTGATACTGAACATACATTTAGTAAGATTTTCACTTAATTTATAAATCTGGATCTAGTTCTCGATTATATATTTTAACTGTGGCTAACAGTATGCCACTCAAAAAAATTCTAGCTAATTCATATATACAGAGTACTCAACATGTACAAACTTTTCAATGCAAAAATGCTAATGTCTTCAGTTAATTATTTTATTACTCTGCACATCGTGGGCAATTACCTCCTCATACAATAATGTGGAAATGGTCTTTACAGAATTAAATTACAAAGCTGTCCCGTGTAAATGGGGAGTTCTGTACATTTCTCTTCTTTGAATGCCTGAAACATAATTTGTTTTTATTGTGATGATGACAGATTCGGAGCACTTGTGGGGCATGAAAGGAAGGGGAAGCGTTAGTCATTCTAGATTCAAGTTTGATGACTCATTCAGCTTTTATCCTTTTTATGGTGTCTATAACTCCTAACAGTTTGACAGTTTGACTGAATTTCACATTCGCTTGGCTTTTAGATTTGTGTCTTCTTAGCCAGGTGGTGGTGGTGCACTCCTTTAATCCCAGCACTCAGGAAAGCAGAGGCAGGTGGATCTCTATGAGTTTGAGGCCAGCCTGGTCCACAGAGTGAGTTCCAGGACAATCAGCGCTACATAGAGAAGCCCTGTTTTGTAAAACATAGATAAATAGATATTATAAAAATAAATAATAGTGTCATCGTGTAGCTTTGAAAATCCTTGTATTAGATTTTTTAAAAAGCACTCAGTTTTTTCATGGATTTATGTTAGAGATGCAGCTTTCTTTCAGTAGTATTAGGATATATACTGTGCTCTAAAGCTTTCTCTATGGTTTAAGTTGCTTTATATTTCAACCTGAAGGCCACCAAACACTTGGTAAATTATGCCAGCTGCCTTCTGTATGTCCCTAGGCCAGGCATAGTTTAAGCTTTCATGATAATGTAATTAATATCATCCAAGGACAGCACTGGGGTGCAATGAGAATTGGGCAGCAGCACGCACATGAAGTGACATAAAAGAGGTTTTACACACAATGACAACTCAAAAATGTGTGAATGGGATCATAAAAGTGGTAGTAATAGGTTTCTTTTGCTTGGCTCCTGAGATCACGGAGAAGATGTAACAGAGTAGAAGGTAGATGGGAAACTGCCTCCGTGTGAAAGGTGAATGAGAAGAATTACATAGACACTATTCAGAAAGGGGAAAGCTCAGAGGGGCAGAAGGAAACTCAGAGAAGCAGTAAGCAACACAGGGTACCATTTGCATAGTTATTTAGTGGGAGGTTATGGGGGATCTCACTAAAATATTAGCCAGCCCCCCAACTCAGGAAAGAGATTGGCAGTCCTACCCTGGAGAAAAAACCTACAGTCCCTGTGAGGCACAAACCCCATCACAGGTTCTAGTGGGACACTGTTTCTTCTAGAGTAATGGGTCAACAGTGACATCACATTTCTCTAGATCATGTTTGGTTCTGAGCTGTTCCTGCATAGCAGCTTATTCTCTCCTCTCTCAGCGATGCTAGATACTGTGCCCCTAAGGGAGGGGTGCTCACTAAGAACAGTCTCAAATAAAATTGGAAGCTACAACCAAATGTGCATATCACAACACCAAGGCAAAAGAAGCAGGGTAAACAAACAAACAAACAAACAAAAATCCCCCAAGAGATTACCAGACCCAATGACACTGAAATGGCTGAAATCCTGGGCAAACAATTTTTGAGTCTACTTCTAAATATTATCAGTGTCTTTAGTGAAGAAACAAGACAGATGAATGAAGGACATACATAGGAGAACCAGCAACACAGAAGAAAAAGTTAGCCACATGAATGCAAAAACACAGTAAAGAGACTGAGATACTGGGGGAGAGGGGGTTTGGAAACATCAAGATTTATACATAGTAAGAATTCTTTGAACAGGACTCCAGTGGCTCAGGAAATAAGGCCAATGACTGACACATGAGACCTCACGAAGTTAAAAGGCTTCTTAGAGAGAAAGAAACAGTTAGCCACGTGAAGACCCGGCCTATAGAAGCTACATATCCATGGCAGGGTTAGTATCTGGACCTCAAAGAACTCACAAGAAGAAACAAACAATGCAATTAAAAATGAGCAGTGGTGATGCTTGACTTCTCGACTTGTATCTGGACCTCAAAGAACTCACAAGAAGAAACAAACAATGCAATTAAAAATGAGCAGTGGTGGTGCTTGACTTCTCGACTTCAATGCCAGCACCTGGGGGCAGAGGCAGGTAGCTTTCTGAGAGGTCAAGGTCAGCTAGGGCTACACAGAGAAACCCTGTCTTGAAAAAACAAAACAAATAAATAAACAAAACAACTTTAAAAGGGCCAAGGAGTTAAACATAGCTCTTAAAGGAAGAAATGCACATGGGTCAAGAAATATTTTTTAAGTGTTTCGTATCTAAAGTCATTGGACAAATGTAAATTAAAATACGGTGACATTCTGAAGATTCAGTCAGAGTAGCTAACAAGAAAACAGATGGATACTGGATAAGGTGTCAGGGGCAGGAATATTTGTTTACTATTTGTAGGAGTGCGAATTGGTGCATCCACTCTGGAAATCAGTGTGGAGATTACTCAAAAGGCTAAAAACAGCCTTTTCATATGACCCAGCTATATCACAGCTGTAGGACTCCATGTCCCACTACAGCGATGCTTGCCCATCATCTACCTTCATTACTGCATTATTCCCACAGCAAGGAAGTGGAACCATCCTAGACGCCCATCACTGGGTGAATAAAATAGGAAAATGTGGTGCTTTGACCCAGTGAAAAATTCAGCCATAAAAAGAAGAAAGGAATTGGACAATGATAAATCAAAGAAGACAACTTCCTCAGAAAGACAAGCCCCACGTGTTCTCTCTCTTAGTTTGTAATTTTAATATATGCTTATCTACAAGGGAGAGATGAAACGGAAGTGCCAGGAAACTAGGAAGGTGCCCAAGAGAGAGTTTAACACTTACTTTCAGCAGAAAATCACCCTCTAAGAATTGGTGAATACTCTCTATGCTATATTTAAAACCTGAAGTATGAGTGAGTAATTGAACTAGTATCTGACCATTTATAAGTTATTTTAAAGTCCCAATTATGTTCTGTTAGAATTTGCTCAATATTATTTCTAGACTTATTTCTTCTGATTTTTAACGAAAGTATCACAGTATTCTGTTTCATAGATTTCTACACAGTTAACTATTTCCTGAGTTTCTTCTTTAAATTGGATTGCTTATTTATTTTAGTTTGTGTTGGGTGGCGTGCACATATCATGGCGTGAGAGTGGGGTCACTCAGTTTTCTCTCCTTCCCCAAGTGGGTGGGAGAAGATCAAGTCCAAGTCACCAGAGTGGGTGACAGATGACTTTACCAGCTGAGCCGTCTTTCTAGCCCAGAGTTTCACTTTTATTTACATTCAGATGTGTTTCACATTTCACCGTTTCTCATTATGTAACATGCAAAACTGCCTGGTGTGTTCACCCTGTGGCAGGAAGCGCCTCTCAAGTGTATTGGGGATGTGGAGAGCAAACACGGAACTGAACCTGTGCAGGTGACCTGTCTCTGTATCTTCACAGTCCACTGAGCAGCAAGCACCTTGCTGAAAAGATGAAGCTGGGCTGTCAAATTGTCCCCTAGAGCCCGAGAGCTCTGAGTGAAGCAGTGATCTTCATGACAGGTGGCTCCTGAGGTCAATCCTCTTGCTAACGTCAGGCTTGGGACTAACAGACTCCCGAGTGATGTCAAGTGTTAAGATCAGATTTAAGCCTTTAGAACTACCTTCCTGGAGAGAGGGGGAAGTAAACTTCTGCAGCCACCTTGGAAATCAATGTGGATATCCTTCAAAGTATTAAAATAGAACTACCAGAATACCTAGCTGCACCGATCTGAGTCACCATGTCACAGGATACCTGCACACCATGATTATTTTTTCAATAGCCAAGATTCAGAACCAGCCTCCATGTCCACTAACAGATGCATGGATACAGAAAAAAGATAGTGTAGGTACACAATGCAATTTTGTTAACACACACACACACACACACACACACACACACAAACCGTAATCATGAAATTTGTAGGAAAAATAATGGATGAAATTAGAAATTACTGTGGTATGTGAAATAAGCCAGACTAAGAAATACAAATATCACAAGACATTCAAGTAGAAGGGTTCTAAAATAGGGAAGGAAGACTAGATATCGCACGTTTTCTCCCACGTGTAACCTAGATTTATATATATATATATATATATATATATATATATATATATATATGCTTACATTCATATAACATTTAAATATATTTACATGCATTTGTAACATGAAAACAGAAGGGAAGTATCTGTTAGGAGGCACTGGGGAACAAATATGGGCAAAATATTCATGAACATATCATAATTTAACCCCTTATTTTGTACAATAATTAATCTTTTAAAAGATGTAGCAGAATAGCAAATTCAACTCAGAATAAGCAAGATCTTTTTGATACATGGCTTTCTCACAGGGAGGATGTTGCCTCAGGAGATAAGTGAGTCACTCCGGCTAGCCATATCTGTGTGATCCGGGGTACCTGTCAAGAATGGGCCAGATGAACTTCTAACAATAGTCATGAGTTTGTCATAAATGGTTTATAATGTGTCTTCCACCTTTGAAAGTCTCTAGTTACAGTAAACAGTTTGCAAGGCTAGACAGCTCATAAAAGACACCTAAATGTCAAAACTTAATGGTGTCATTAAATTGCCCCTCTTACTGGAGCATAGCCATGCCAAACCTGATGCTAAGAAAGCTTCCATTGTTCCTGGGACAGAAAGCCCTTTGAGTTGTAAAGGGATATCACAAATGGAGATGGATCGAAGAAGTGAGGTTGGAGGCTCATAAGTGAAGGGGAAAGCCACAGTTGGAAGAAATTAGAGCCTCAGTGAAATCAAGAGGGCCTGCTACTTGGAAAGGGGAGAGGATATAGCATCCCTCTGCACTTTAAAAGGAGGAAATGATGGAAAAGGTTTATTGTAAAACTTTGTAGATACAATCTTGAGTGTATGTGCATAATCAGTAATAATTTAATCAAAGGAGATGTTATTTAAATGTGAATCTAGATAGAGCAAAATAAAGCCCTTCGTCATTAGTAGACGTTATGTTTTCAGAATACTATTAGTTAATGTAATAACAAGCACCACATCCTGTATTTTCTATACAGTTTGCTGGTTCCCATCAGAAGCAGGTTCAGCATAATGTGTGACCCGGAAAAGACAGGGAAACCTAAAAACCTTGTAGAAAGATGTTCACTGACCACTCTTCACACAAATGAGTTTTCAGATTCTCTAGTCAGATGCCTGAAACTCAGTCCCACAATTTTACCAGGCACAGAAAACATAAATTTTTAGAACTTCAGCTTTCATGCATATGGATAAATGATATAGTCACTGTGTCATAGGACACAAATACACAGTGTATGTTCATGAAATGAAGCTCCTTTTACGTCCCAGGAAGAATAGCACTTTTTCTATAAAAGACTAGATTGTAATTATGTTCAGCTTATGGGACATCCAGCCTATATCACAGCTATTCAACTGCCCAACTTTTTTATTTATGGACAAATTTCAATGCTATAAAACTGTCATATACACACCCAAAATATTCTTATTCTTTTTATCTTCTTCAACTATTTAAAAATATAAGACCTATCTTTAGCTTGCAATCTGTGGGCTGCAGTTTGCAAATCCATGGGGCAGCATTCAGAGAACTTTTTCCTCCACTCCACGTTAGCCATAACTGAGTCTTCTCAGGTCATCAGCCTTAACCTCAGAAGAATATTCTTTCCTCTCTAATAATTCATCATTTTCTCACTTCAGCTACAATTTAAAAAGAAAAGTCAAAAATATCTTGGGTAAGTGCTGATACAGTGTGAAATATCATAAGAGGAAGTAGCCTGCCTCTTTGGTATTTCCATCCTTGGGAGAGGAAGCCAAGAGTAAATGTGGCGATCTGGTGGCCAGTCTCTTGTTATCTTTCTTCTCTATACTCAGCAAAACCTGCCTGCTTCCTCATTGCAGCCTCTCCACTTGTGAGACATATGTTCACAAACAGAAGTTGCAAAGTAAATTGTTCAGTTATTTTTGAAGTAGCCTATGAAGAACATGAGAACACATACTCGTTTTTGCATATACATGCATATTCATAGAAAAACTCTGGGAGTATACCAAAAGTGTGAATGGTTGTGACTACTGGGTTATTCTCTCTATTTCTTCCTGTTCCCACAAAATCCTTTCTTAAAGGCTTCTGAGATGGTTCAGCAGGTAAAGGGACTTGCTGGTAAGTCTGACACCTGAGTTCAAGCCCTGGAATTCATATGGTGGAAAGAGAAACCTGACTTCCACGGCTTGTTCTCTGGCTTCCACAAATGTTTCATACCACCAATGTGTGTGTGTCCATACATACACACACATTAATGTTAAAAATTTAACAATAAATAAGACCCTCTCAATGTATGCCAAGCAGTTGACGCTGGCCATAAAAGCAAATTGGATGCCATTAATAATATTTTAAGGCATAAACTGATCAAAATAGGCTAGCACTCAGCCTGACTGAGCCTCCTTTGAAGGGTTTCTCTACTTTTTAAAATCAGCATCATGCTGATCTCCAAAATAAATGAACATTAAGATGGGATATCAGCTAGGCATTTATGTATGTATGTATGTATGTATGTATGTATGTATCTATCTATCTATCTATCTATCTATCTACCTACCTACCTACCTACCTACCTACCTACCTATCTATGAGAATTCCATCACCCCTTCTCCCTCTTCATATTCCCCCACACCTCTTCCCACTCTCTCTTGAGTTTATGACCTCTTCTAATATAATTACTAGGGATACAGATCTGTATGTGTACACACGCAACACATACATACAAACACACACACCGTTTTCAGGACTTGATTCAGAAGCCATGGAGAAGTGCTGCTTACTGACTTGTTGCCCATGGCTATCTCAGCTTCCTCTCTTATACCATACAGGACTACCCTAGGAGGGGTACCTCTCATAGTGAACTGGACCATTCCTCATCAGTCATAATCTTGAAAATGTACCACAAGCTTGCCCACAGGAAAATCTGGTGGGAGCATTTTTTCAACTGAGGTTCCCTGTGAAGTCCCTCTGGCATATGTCAAGTTGACATGAGACTAGCCAGTATAGTCAGCACGAGGGTCTTGGTTAGGCAAATGTATTATTGATATTTTATGGGTATAGCTTTCCTGTTCTGTCTAGAAGACAGTATCTCACAGTGGGTACCCTAGTTCTCTGACTCTTCAGATATTCCAGCCCCCTCTTCTGTAATGTCCCCCGAGCCTTTGTAGGGGTTTCATTATCAATGTATCAGTTGTAACAGGGGTGCCCCAGAGTCACTTAATTTTGCATTTTTGACCAGTTTTGGGATTTTAGAATAGCTTCCATCTACTTGCTTTGATGACAGTTGAAAGCTACACTTATCAGCGGGTCTAAGGATAAGTAATCATGTTACAAACTTATCTATAGAAACTATATTGGCTTGGGGGAAATGCAGTTGGAGGTTTTCCTCTAGGATCTGTGACCACTCCCAATGAGTAGCTGGCTAGATTTATAGTACCAGACACAAATTCCTTCATATTAACCAGGCTTTAAGTTCAATTAGATAGCTGTTGGTTACCCCAGGATATAAATACGATTATTGTGCCCTTGAGGCTATTTTGCCAGGATGATAATTGCTATGGTTCATAGGCTTTACAGACAGATATGATTATTGATTGCTTTTCTTCTTTGGCAGTTGGCAAAACCCTGCCAGATACTATGAGAGCTAGTTACAGGTCAGTTTCTACTTGTTTCTTCCAAGTCCCATGTCTGAAGTATTTGACAATAAGGTCTTACCTTCAGGTTCTGAGAGGTAACCAATGACAATGCCAATAGGCTATGTAGTTTGACAGCCTTTTAGATCCTCCGACCAGTGACTCAAAGAGAGAGTTTCCTTGTCTGGCACTGGGTTTTTGTCAGATAGTCTATGGCTCTTGAAGGGGAGCATTACCACTTCTGGGGCATACCTCCATTAAATAGTAATGAAAACAATAAATTGTGTTATTTAAAAATGAATATTTGCAGAAACGAGTTAATTACATATGTTTTAAAGTAAGATTATGAAATAATATATTTCCTTGTAGCTTTTTGGGATATCTTCAGTGTTATTTATTTCTCCTTCTTCCCTATCTCTGTTCCCCTGCTCCGTCAGTTCACACCAACCTCATATTTTCCTTTTTTCCCACCTCAAAGCATCTGTATGGTAACATCCCCCTTTCTAAAGCTCCATCTTTCCCTTCCCCCGGTGCCAATTTTTATGGATTCTATGTTTACTCCACATAACAAACACAACTCATACTATTTAGAGCTAGGACCCACAAGTAAGAGAGAGCATGTGACTTTTGCTTTACTGGGTCTAGGTTATTTCCGTCAATATAGTATTTTCTAGTTCTATTCATTTACCTGAAAAGTCATTATTTCATTTTTCTTTACACATGAATAGAAATTCATTATGGATATGTAGCACCTCTTTATTATCCATTATCAGCTGGAAGATGTCTAGGCTCTTTCCACTAATTAGCTATTCTGAGTAGAATGTTCATGAACACGGCTGAAGAAGCATTTCTGTAGTGAGATATCAAGTCCTTTGGTATATTCCAGGGGATGGTGTAGTTGGGTCATATGGCCAGTCAAAACTTAGTTTTTTGAGAAATCTACACAGTGATTGCCATACTGGCCACATCAGTTTGCAATCCCACCAAGTGAATGGGACCTTCTTTCCCCCGTATCTTAGCTAGTAGTTATCAGCTGTCTTCTGGATTTATTTATTGATGGATTGATTTTTGTATTTGAACTATATATTTTTTAAAATCAGACATGACAGCAGTTGGCACATTTCCTGCTTCAGAGGAAGGAGACATAGATGTTCTTTTTCCCCCTCAGAGAATTTCTTTTTATTAAAAATAGATGATTTTCTCCTACAATCTACCGACTACAGTTTCCCCTCCCTCTGCTTCTCCCAGTTCTTCCCCAGCTCCCCTCCCATCTGGATCCACTCCCTTTCCGTGTCTCACTAGAAAAAAACAGACTTCTAAGAGATAACAAAACATAACAAAACCAAGTATAATAAGCGAAAACAAAAACTGCCCATCCAAGTTAGACAAGGCAAATCAACAAAAGGAAAAGTGTCCCGAAAGGAGACATGAGAATCAGAGACCCACTGGTCCACACACTCAAGAGTCTCATAAAAACACTGAACTTAAAGCTATTATATATATATATATATATATATATATATATATATAGAGAGAGAGAGAGAGAGAGAGAGAGAGAGAGAGAGAGAGAGAGAGACAGAGAGACAGAGAGACAGAGAGACAGAGAGAGAGAGAGACAGAGACAGAGACAGAGAGGTCTTGGTGCAGAGATGTGCAGGCTCTGGGCTTGCTGCTCCAGTCTCTCTGAACTCATATGATCTTTGTTTGCTCGTTGCTTGAGAGGGTCTTGTTCTCCTTGTGTCCCTCATCCCCTCCGTCTTCCCAGTTCCTCCTCTTCTGAGGGGTTCCCGGCAGTCTGAGGGGAGGGATTTGATGGAAGCACCAAGGCCTCACTTTCTGCATTATCTGTGGCTGTGGGTCTCTGTATTTGTTCCTGTCTGCTGCAGGAGGAAGCTTCTCTGATGCTGACTGAGCACGGCACTGATCTATGGCATACCAGAAATTATTTTATTGTTAATGTCCTTTTTTGTCTTTTAAACCAATAGTATATGATTGTAGCCTAGGTATCTGGGCTATGTAGTCTCTGATTCTTGGTCATCCAAGCAGCATCAGGTATGGGTCCTATTTTGTGGAGTGGGCTTTAAATCAAGTCAGACAAGAGTTGGCTATTCCCACAAGGTTTTTGCCGTCATTGTCCTAGAATATACTCCAGGAAGATTAAATTGTAGATCAAGGTTTTGTGGCAGGATTAATGTATATGTTCCTTCTCTGGTATCCTGCAAAGTACCTTCCTAGAATGTTTTCTTGATTTACAATGCAAGACACTGTACATTCTTCAACCATCCAAGATGGTCATATTTATCAGAAATTTCAATTTCAATTCAATGTTGCTAATCCCTTTTTATGTAACTGATCTCTTAGTAATGAGCTCTATGGAAATTAGACAAATGCACACGTGGAATTGTATGATCATGATGTTCATCATAGCTTGTGAATGGATGTGTGATCAAGGGACTGTTTCTCCCAGGGATTTGGAGTAGGGAGTATTTGGTGAAGGAATAGAACATGAGGAGAATTGAAAAGAGCTAAGTATAAGCATTTCATATGATATAGCTTAATTTTGACAAAGCTAAAAATGAATATTGAATAAACGAATTATTTAATAATTAATCTGTATGTGGCTATATGATCAAAACTCATTTGGAAAGAAACTCTCAAAGTTATTTTTCTATGCCTATAAATGTTTTATATATGCCCTTCACACTAATAAGTATGTGCTGCCTAACTCCTCAACTCAATTGTGTTTTAAATCACCTAGGAAACCCATCTCTAGACTTATCTTGAGGGAATTTGTGGTGATATTTTGCTTGTACTCTCACAAATAATGTTTTCTTGAATATCAGAGGACAGAGTCAGCCACTAAGTAAGCATAGAGGCCAGGCAGTAGTGGCTCACACCTCTAATCCCAGCACTTGGGAGGAGGAAGCAGGAAGATCAGGAGTTCAAGGCCACCCTGGGCCACTAGAAAGTGATCCAATCTAAAAGAGAAACAGAGCCAGGGGTGGAGGCTGATGTCTTTAATCCCAGCCTAGAGATGTACATACAGGAAGTGCTAAGGCTGGGCAGAGACAGGAGCTTGCCTCCTTTGAGACTGAGGAGCTGGCAAGAAATGGCTGTGGCTGGCTCCTTGTCTCTCTGGTTTTTCAGCGTTTACCCCATTATCTGACTCTGGGTTTTTATTATTAAGACCAGGTAGAATTTGAGCTACAGGAATTTCCAGAGAGGCTCAAGTGAGGAGGGAAGAACTTCCCTGATATCAGTGTCACCATCTCATGGGTTTATGCCCCTGATTAAAGAAAAAGGAACAGAATAAAAGGCCAGCTAAACATTGGCATTCATTTTCTCCTTTGCTTCCCGGTCTACATCATAAAGCCATTTTCATCATCTCCACACCATCCCTCCATGACGGACTGTGTTTCTTCAAGCTGGGAGCTAAAATAAAACCCTTCCCTCCTTATAATTTTTGTCAGGTTTCTGGTCGCAATGTAATTTATCAATTTGCAAATTCATCCTGGCATATCAGCACTGAAGATGAACTTAATTTTTATGAAGACTGTGAAGATAATACAGGACCAACACCAGGTCTTTGATGTAAGTATGAGCTGCTCTCTGGAGCTAGCGTTAGCTCCACAGTGAGTAAAAGTGACGATGATCCAGCATGAGGACCTGAGTTCAAATCTGGAGCACCCACAATAAAAGTTGGACATGGCTGGCACCACTAGAACTCCAGCACTGAGGGGCAGATATGAGAGGATTCCAGTCCACTGTCCAGCCCACACAGCCAAAACAGAGAGTTTTAGGTAACTGACAGACCCTGTCTTAAAGGAGAGTAATAGAGGAGGAGATCTTCCTTTGCTTTTGGCATGCGAGTTTATGAGTACGGATACTCACGTGTGTGCAATACAACTACATACACACACACACACACACACACACACACAACTGATTAGAACAAGAAAATAAACATACAGATACATAGCACAAATATACATATGCACTTTTGTATATTCACACAAGGGAAAAAAACATTCGGAGATACACCAAAATGCAGCTAGCTGTTATGATTGCAACAGGATGACCATTGCTGTGGGGCTTTTTGTTGTCGTTCTTTGTATTTAACTACATTTTATAGATGACTTGCATTTTGTTTTTAAATTTATTTATGTTTACTTTATGTGCATTGGTGTTTCACTTTCGGATGGGTTTTGGGTACCCTGGAACTAGAGTTACAGACAGTTGTGAGCTGCCACATGGGTGCTGAGAATTGAAACCAGGTTCCTCCCAACCACTTAGCCATCTCCTGATGGCTTGCATTTTAAATGATTATATCTTTTTACAGAGTAATTAATAATAAGGGGTTTACAATAACAACAGAATCAAGTTAGGCTCCACTCTTGAGCCCTTTCTCCACTGTGATCTGTGGGAGCTGGTTCACAGATAAAAGTACATGCTAGGGGAAGATATAAAGCCAAATTGGTCATTCTTACAATGTCCTCTGGGTTGCATCTTCTCCTAGCTTCTGCAGATACTCCTCTGCTTTTTTATACCCATCCATGTCCCTGTAGACCGTTATGTAGAGATTTGCTCTACAAAAGCTCCTTTGCCCACTGGTATCAGCCAGACTGTCAAGGCAGTGTACCTCTTTAGGGCCGGTGAAAGCAGAGCTCCACTGAAGCACTTCCTTCTTCTAAAGTCCTAGTAAGCAGTTTCCCCGCCTTGTCTTTCAAGCCTGGTGGCAATAGAGTCCTTACCATCATTGCTCCATTATTCTTCCTCATCCTTTATCATTTTCCATAAGTGTTGCCTCTATCACTAAAGCCAACCATTTATTAAACATTTCTTTTACATCTAAATTCAGTGAAGTTTCCTACTGAGCCAGGGACGCATAGATACATGGCTATCACATCCCAGAGTTATATGCATTTGTTGTGGTTCAAACATAAAAGGTGCCCTTCAGATTGATGTGTTTGCACACTTGATTTCAAAGTTTGGAGCTTGTATGGGGGAGTTATGGAAACAGGTCTTATTTCCTTTTTAGAAACAGGCCTAGCTGGAGGAAGCCGGCTGCTCGGAGGAATGATTTACTGATTATAATCAGGATTGACTGGTTCTGGAACAGTCTCTTCCCACTTCCTGGCTGGTGCTATGTGACAAGCACTGACAAGCTCCTCCCACCAAGTACATCACTGCTTCTGCTTCCAAGCCTTCTCCCGTATGATACACTAAATCCTCTCAAAGCACAAACCAAAGCAAGCATGTCTTCCCTTAGGTTCCTCTATCTGGCACAGTAATGAGAAAAATAATGAATATTGTATCCCTGTTTACGCTAAACCTGTTGAATCCCCGGGGCTCTTTCCTAATGTCATCTTTGCTACAAGAACAGTGGTCCCTGGGTCTTTGCCAGACATCTCTGCACTGGGATAAGGGGATATGGAGGATGAGGCCTCAATTGATCATGAAGCTATGCTTTTGGATATGCTGGGTTCCCCCCTCCCCCTCTAATTTTTTGAGACAGGATTTCTCTAGGTAACAGTCTTGGCTGTCCTGGAACTTACTCTGTATGTAGACCAGGCTGACCTCAGACTCAGATATCTGCCTGTGGGGGTGGAGGTGCCTGCCTTCTCGTGTGTTTCTGGGATTAAAGGCATGCACCTCCACCCCCACACCTGCCTAAGTGGTGTCTCAATGTCAAAGCATCGCTCAGACTGCTAGCCATGACAGCTGTCCCACCACAGACCTTTTTCCTTCCCATTCTATAATGTACTGTCCTCTTAGACTTTTTTTTTAAATCCTCATACCCAATCTTTGGGAGATGTTAACTCCCCAAATTGAGGAAACTTTCCTCCCCTCGCCCCCACCACAGTGTGTTCTGTTCATGCCAATTCAGCTTGTGCTCCTAATATCTTCCTTTAGTTCTAGAGGTAGCTGGAGTCTTGTCACCATTTCTGCTAAAGTTATGGCTCAGATCCTAAAGGGAAGTGGGAGGTGCTAGCACGTAGGAGAAGAATCAGAGGATAATCCCAGCCAGAAACGCCCGATAAATGCCATGCAAATTGCTTATGATGTTCACATATATAAAACAACACAATCTTGTGCTTTCCTATTTTCACATGAAAATATGACTTCAAAGCTGCATGTACTTAGACCTTCTCTGTGATGGACAATCACCCTCATTTGAAAGGACCGGGAGTCTCATGTGACACTTGAAATATTTCTAATTCCATGTAGCACGTGTGGTTCTCTTTGGTCTTTCTGTATTAGAATGCCTCTGTCCAGTGCTGATTCTTTGTGGCCTGTCTGGCACTGGGCACTTTTCTGAGTGGGCTGCCTTTATATCTACTTATAGATATAATCAATAACTCCTCAATCACTGTGGAGTCATGTTCATAACCCATTTCTGTTTGACAAACACCTCAAAGCTTAATTGCATATGATTTATTATAACCCATAATTTTAGAGATTGGTTGGATAGTTCTTTTTCTGGTACCCTGAGCTAACTGATACAGCCGTCTGCGGCAGGGGTGGAAGCTCGGGGCTGGCTCTGATGAGTTAGATGGCTGGGCTTTTCTAGCATGATCTCCTGTCAGCTCAGATTCCTGGAGGATGAGAACAGAAGCCTCAGAAAAGTGTGGTTTCCACCACATCTCATTAGTCAAACAAGTCCTAGAGTCAATCCAGAATCCAAAAGACAAAAAATACACTTGAATTCTTCAAACAAGGAGCTACCAAATCACAGTGCCACAGCACACAAAAGGTGAAAAATATTGTTCCATCTTCAAAAACAAGCTAACAGACACAAGGGGGATAAACATACCTCTAATTTTCAAGATAAACCTTTAGTTGAAAAAACAATTTATTAATCAGGTGATTTTTGACAAATTATAATTTCATTATGTTATATGAGTATATGATATAAAATAATAAAAGAAAAGTAATTAAAATTAAACTGATGAACTCTTAAAATATAAAATTATTAATACTTTGAAAGTTTCCCAATGCTTTTTTGTAACCAACACTTCTATTCCTCAGTCATAACTATGGTTCTGAATGTCTTGCTAATTGTTCCATTGGACTATTTATAATTCTATCACAGGAGTTGATATGCTTAAATATCATATTTCTTACTTTCTTGATGAACACCACATGAAGGACGTCATTCTTTAACTCGCTTCCAACACTCCATACTGCCTTTGTGACTCATCCGTGTTGGTGGGCAGTACTGTAGTTTTTCAACGTACACTTCTACAGAGTTTCTGCTTATGTAGATGCACATCAATGTATTCACGCATCTTATTCTTATTGGATTTTTAGTTTTCTTCAGGGTATATAACCTAGTCCCCAAAGGAACTTGGGAAAATTACTGTGGAGTGTACTTCTTAAAATATATATTATTTATTCATATAATACAGGTTCTGATGAAAATGTCATGTATCAAGAATTATCTGATAGATAAATTAATGAATTGTTAAACTAAAGAATTGTCTTGAACATTAAGATAAATGTTTTGTCCCCCCTCTGTCTTTTAAACTGTTAATAGAGATGACACAATCTTTTCCATAATGTTCAACTTTACTAGGCAATAGCAAAGCACTTTACAACTTACATCCCTTCTAACATCCCATGAAAATCCCCAAATCTCTATCTCTAAGATAACTATGCCTTTTTAAAGCTACTTTTCCAATTCAGTAATATTAACTATTATGAACTCTATTTTCAGTGGGCATCTTATTTGATAATGGGGTTGAGAATATTTCCATTGACTCATTGATCATTAGCCAGATGGTGGATGCACACACCTTTAATCCCAGCCTTCAGGAGGCAGAAGCAGGCATTTCCCTGTGAGTTCAAGACAAGCCTAGTCTACAGAGTGAGTTCCAGGACAAGCTCCAAAGCTATACAGAGAAATCCTGCCCACCTCTCGCAAAAAAAAAAAAAAAAAAAAAAAAAAAAAAAAAAAAAAAAAAAAAAAAAATCCTGTAGACATAGTTTTTCTGTTTCTATTGTCTGATTTATTCTTTAGGAATCTTCATACTCTCAAGATACTACCTAAATTATCTTCTTTTCTAGATCATGGGTCATTTTTTTAGTTGTCAAATTATATTTCTTTCTGATACCACTAATTTTATTTTTTAAAATAAAAAACCAAAAAAAAAAAAACCACTTCTTTGACTACAGCCTTTGAACCTCAACTTTTCCTAGGAAAATTATTTTTCTATTCAGCTAGAGCAGTGGTTCTCAACCTTTCTAATGTCACAGTCCTTTAATATGGTTCCTCATGTTGTGGTGACCCCAAACCATAAAAATATTTTTGTTGCTACTTTATAACTGTAATTTTGCTACTGTTGCAAATTGTAATATAAATATCTGATACGTCAGTCCTGTGAAAGGGTCATTCAACCCTCAAAGGGGTTGTAACCCAAAGGTTGAGAAGTTGGAGATACTTGTGCAAATAAACTTCGGAATGCCTACTCATTGCTCAACATCTCAGAAAGTTACAAATCCTAGTTTCTTGGAAAAGGCTCTTTGTTTCCCAAGTTGTGTCATGAGTTGGCCAATCTACAACTGGAATTAGTGAAGAAGTCAGCAAACACAGAGAGATGACCTCCGTTCTCCACAGCTGGAGTGATGTGTGCACCCATAACCTGCCACACGGGGAGAACAGAGAAAAGAGAGGAGAAGGGGTCACACATACACTAGAAATCCACCTCTGTTGAGATTTCCAGTCCCAGTTGATTTTATGTTCTTCCTCGGGCTCTTTGTCTTCTTTTCTTCTCTCTTTCTGTCCATTTTTCTTCTCTCTCCATCCTCAGAGTCCTGTTTCCAAGCTCTGGCAAACCCAAGGCAGCTGTGTATTTTACCATCATATTGACAAGTCAAATGTGTAACTCAAATCTTAATAGGAACCTTCATTTCTGCCCTGATTTAGACCTTTGCAAAGCACACCACACAGGAAACTATTTATTTACCAATCAGAAGGGTTTTATTTTATTCTCTTCTTTGTGTTTGCCATGAAAAATAGCCTTCTGAAGCTTTCTCCCAAAGACCTCCAGAGTTACCCAAAAGCGACCACAGACACTTCCCTTCTAGCTTCAAATTCTCACCAAGTTTCCATGAACCAAGAGACTGAAGACAGTGTCTGGGCATCATGACATATATAGGATAAGAAAGTAGAGCTTGTTAGCTAATCAGAATGTGAAGTCAGTGATGTAACTGATTTTCCTCCCTAAACAATTCAAGAAGGTCCTCTGGGCAGTATCTAGAAATTCTTCATCATTCTCTCTTCAGGATGCCTGGTGGATAGGGTTCATGTCATATATGTTAGTTTCATCTAAAGCACAGATTTCCTCCCACCAATACCTCACATCCAGCCCCTTGGGGCTCCCACCACCTCCCGTAGGCTCTCCTCTAACATCAATCCTATCCTCACCGCCCCGCCCCCAGCCTTCATCCCCATGTCCATTTCCACCTCCTCCAACCTTCTTCCTTTCCCATACCTGCCACAGGGCATAAATATCTCAAAATAAATATTGAGGCTTTTTTTAAAAAAAAATCAAGGAAGTAGTCCTCCAAGCAACTTTTGAAACATAACTCTACAAACTATCTAAAGATTGGGCATCAAGGGAAGCCTAGTGGAAATAAGTGCAAACAAAGAACGTCCCAGGCTACTGTAGTCCTTGACTTTCTGTGGCTATGAAGAAACACCACCACCACCACCAACAACAACAACAAAAAAAAAACAAAAAAACAAAATCCAACTCTAGGGAAGAGTGGTTTTGTCCAGGTGATGAGTTACAGTGTTGCATCGAAGAAAGCTAGCGCAGGAACGGAAGCAGATAGCCATGAAGAAATGCCACTTACTGGATCGCTTCTGTAGCCTGCTCAGATACTTTTCTTATCCAACTCAGGACTATCTGCCCAGGGGTGGCACAGTCCTTGATGGGCTTGGCCCTCCCTTATCAATCATTAACAAAGAAAATGCCCCGCAGACATGAGTCCAGGCCAACATGACAATTTCTCAACTGAGGTTTTCTCTTCTCAGGTGACTCAGGCTTGTGCTAACAAAAAGTAGCCAACACAGCTATCCTGCATAGCAGCCAATAGGAAGCTCCTGTGGAGCTGGTGGTGTGAGACTCACTAGCTGGTAGAGTCCAAGGTGGGGGTAAGTTCTTAGGGTCAGAACTGTAGGTCTTGAGGGAAGCTCTAACTAGTGAGATTCACTGAAGGGAGCAGAGCCCTAAATGCCTGCACTACTTTGCATCTCATATTCCCTTGTGGCAAATTCTGATATTGTTTTCCTTATCTATATTTAGTCCTTATATTTTCATATCTCTTATTACACTTACATATTCCAGCTTGCTAGCTGCACCCCAGTTCTTGTCAGAGCAGGGACTCAGATCTATCCCTCCTTACATAACACACCACACTCTACAGATGCTCAATAAATACCAGTCCCGTGAAATCACGACTTTTAAACAACTCTCCAGCTTTCCAAAGAAAGATCATAATTATTCCTTATTCCCTTCTATAGGTAGTTCCTTCAATTCTGAATAAGTCTTGAATTGATCTTTCTTGTTTGCAAAAAGAAAGTATATTTTAGCTATAGAAGAGTCATGTTTTAAAAGAAGCAGATATTTGGATTTATATGAAGGATTTTGTGTTTAATTTCTATGCTAAGCAATTGAGACTGTGTTTCCTTGGGTGAAACAGTTTGTGAGGGGCTCAGTCTTTGCAGTGTAGGTAGCTATTAAAGAGTGGCCCATAATCTTGGGGTGCTTGAGACACTCTTGGAGTAAAAACGATCTTTGTTACAATACAGAGAAGCCATTTGCTTTAGACACCATAGGATTACTTCTTCCATTCCAAATCAAAGATGGACAGAACTGCTGATGCATCAGCATTGCCTGTCATTATATTCTTCACACTATGTGCTGTCCTCATTTTAAAGACAATTTTACCTGACTATCCTTGACGAATTAGTAATGTTATTAATCTGATGAGTCTTGGCCATTGATAACATGTCTTTTTAATGCCTACGTGACAAGTGAGAACTACACACAAGTCATCACTCTTTCATTAGTAATCTAAGGGTTTCTTGGGAAAAAAGCAAGCATGAGGATGAACTGTGGGCTCCATTGTTGGCTTGTCCCAACAGACATGAGTTCAGGCCAATATGACAATTTCTCAACTGAGGTTTTCTCTTCTCGGGTGACTCAGGTTTTTGTTAACAAAAGTAGCCAACATGACAAGTTTGAACTTGAAGGAATGAGAGGGGAAATGTGGATGTAGGAATTGGCAGACATTTTCTTCAAAAGTAACGAAGTGAACCTTTCATTTCAAAGAAAGAAAGTTTAAAAGCCAGACATGGCAGTGTACCTCAGTAATCCCAGCAACCTGTAGGCTGAGGTAAGTGGGTCATACACTCAAGGACAGCCTGAGCTACATAACTTTCTCTAAAATAAAACAAAACTCACACATTACTGAACAGAATGTCAAAGCTGAAATCACTTCCACGACTACACAAAAGCATCCCCTAACAGCTAGGACTGGGCACACAATCAGAATGCAAGACAAAATCATTTGCATTCACAGCACATGACAAGTTAATATGGGTTCAGATTTCGATTGTAACTAACTTAGAAAAACAGTTTATACTGGGTTGGTGAAATGGCTCTGCAGGTAAGGGTGGCTGCTGTCTGCTAAGTCTATCAGCCTGTGTTCCATTCCCAAGACACAAATGAAGAAAGAAAAGGAGCAATCCCATATGTTATTTCCATGGACACAGTGACATTTGTGCACATATTTGACTAAATGTGCATGCGCCCATGCACATGTGCGCGAGCGAGCATGTGCACACACACACTAAATAAATAAATACTTCAAATGTAATGCTAATTGTGTGTTAGTATATCAACAAAGAATACCCACATTTGTTTAATTTCTTTTTCATTTGTTTTAAGTCTGTTTATGTGTGTGTGCCTGTGTGAATATGTGCTCATAAGTACAGAGGCCTACGGAGGCCCAAAGAGGGTGTCAGGTCCTTCGGAGTTGGAATTACAGTCAGTTATGGACCATCTACATTGGTAGGTGCTGGGAATTGAACCTGGGCATTCTGCAAGAGACGTATATTTAATCACTGAGCTCCAACAATGATATAAGAAGACTAGAAATACTTTATAGAGTTCAGCTGTGAAATAGAATTACAAAATATAAAACATGGCATTCTAGCTTTTAAAAATATGGCTACTAAAATTGTTCATTTGTATTAATATGTGATGGATTTTTAAATGAATTTTACATTAACAACTGACTCTTGTTGGACTCTTCAAAACACTTTAGTTTTTGTCACAGGGACCCAAGATCACTTTGTATGCCAGCTCAACGTGTAGATCTGCTTCTTTGATCAGACTTACTGGCCCAGAGTAAGATATGTTCCCTATCTTTAAAGTTCAAACCAGATCTCTTGGCCCATGTGCACTATCTAACCGTTGTCTGTGTTGGCTTCTGTGGTATGCTTTTGTGGGTTCAAACGGCTTGACTGAGCAACACCTGGGCTGCACTGTACAGAGCAGCTCAGCGTTATGAGAAAACACAGAGAGTCTTCCTTTCCAGATGCTTCCTTAAAATGCTGAGTCAGATTTCCCTCTGCGCTTACTACTGATAAAAGCATCCTTTTATCTTTCTGTTTCAAAGACAATCACCTGCCCTTAAGTAAACTCTGTCCCCAGTTTCACAAAAATCTTATCCTGGGATCTTCTGCCTGGTGTGGTGACATCAAAGGATGATGTCAGTTAGAGTTTACTGTGGTCATAGTTTCTCTTACAGATCTGCCTGGGTCTCCTTAGAGGACGATTTCCTCAAATAGTTTATGATTAATTCAGTATTCTTGTTCTTGCCGATCAAGTGACTTATTGAAAGAGTCTATGTCAGAGATGCTTCATACTAGAACATTCCATTTGAAGTACCAGCATATTTTCTGCCTAACGTTGATGTGAAGTTGGTCTAGAAGTCACATCCTGTTTCTGACATCTATAGAACTCTTCCATCATCCCCTGGAGTCCTCCTACCTTAAATGATTTCTTCCACTGTGCTCATGAACATGATTTTTCTCCCAACATCTAATTTGCAAAATTGGTGACATTTGTTGCTCACAAAAGTATTTTCAATGTCTTCAGATCCCCTTTTGTATTATTTTTCTTAACTAACTACAGAAATTCATTTCAACTAGAAGTTTAGGGCTTTTTTATTAATTATTATTATTATTATTGGTTTGTTACTGGTGCTTTTCCTTATTTTTCCTCTCCCTTTAGTTCTGGATTCAAGCATTTGGTCACCATTCTGTGGTAGCTCACCAACGGCTTCTGAAGTTATTCCTGGTCACCACTGAGTACGAAATTCATTGTATTTAATTCCTTGTAGGATTAAAGGCTAGATTTTCTAAAAATAATTTGTGTCATCCCAAAGTCCTGGAGGTTGTCCTGATTGAAGAATGGTAACTCCAATGTGTGTAAATCCTTCTTTAGAGATGTTCCCTGGTTCTTATCACTTGCTCTGACTTTGTGTGTGTGTGTGTGTGTGTGTGTGTGTGTGTGTGTGTGTGTGTGTGTGTTTCCTTACTGCAAATAAGAGCTCAGGCTCATCACTGACTTCAACAACTATGTATCAATCACACACTGGGATAAATGCTATGAGGGACAGTGTTGCAGAAAACAATATAAAAGTGTGAACACACTAGGCCCCCTGATCTCCACCCAGTACAGTCAACCGGGAGTCAAACACCAGACTCTGGAACCGCGGAGGAGGCTAACAGCAGAATCGCATTCTTGGTGGCGGCTGTATTTAAGGTTTTCATTGATCCCCTTTGTTTAGCTCCTTTTTTCTCTGATTGTAGCAGTCTGCCTGTTATGTGCCCACCAAGGTAACAAGCACAAAGACACTGTATAGATTTATTCTCCAACGCCCCCACTGGGCAATCCCAACTTGCTAACATACTTCCTTTGGCAGGTTCTTTAGTGCCTTTTCTCATGTGTGCCTGGCACTTTCCTACACAAACACATTGTGGCCATCCCTGCTACTACAGCCTTTGGAGCTGGGCCCTGCTGCTTTTGCTGCTACCACTGATGTTCTTTTCATTTTATTTTATTTTTTATGATAATGGGTTTTTTAAATTTTTTTTTAAAAAAAGGTGTCAGTGTTATCAATGTATCCCCCTGCTCCCCCTCCCTTCCCTCCTCCCAATCTCTCCCAGTCAGCCTTCAGCCTCCCCCTCCCCCCAACCCCCTCCCCCAAAAGGGCAAGAAGTCCCAAGGTGGGCCAACTCAGCATGGCATATCCACTCCAGGCAGGTCCCAGGTCTGATTCCCTCATCCCAAAGTCAGTGCTGGGCTGGGTGTTGCTCTGCAGGGAATGGGCTCCACAGTGTCAGCCCATGCACAAGAACACAGTCTGATCCCAACCCTCGAGACTCCTCATACTGTTCAAGCCTTGAAAGGCGCTGTTCTTGATTCAGTGAGCTCCCCAGTGCTCCCTCTAGACATCACTGGTGGTTTTTTGTTTGTTTGTTTGTTTGTTTGTTTTTTTGTCTTGTTTTACCACTGATGTTCTGGATGCTGGGACAATGTTTTCTCCGGTCTTTGAGGTCTTAGAAGGCAGCTGATGATGGTTTTTTTGGTTGTTTTTTTCCAGTTGTTAGGATGGAAGAAGTTCCCCAGAGTCACACAGGGATCAGAAAGATGACCAGAGCCACCACCGTGTGTCAAACACTCAGATTTACTTTCCTCCTCATGGTAAATTCTCTGTCTTCCTGCATACATACAGATTTCAGATCTTTATTCTCTCTCTTTCTCTTTATCTGTGTGTGTCTCCTTCCCCAGTATACATGCATACATAGCATATATTATATATTGTACTTGCTCAATACACTCATGTATAGATATCTTAAAAATATTATATTGTGAGTATTGTTTAACAACTTTTTCAGAAGCAATGTTGCTGTCTTATCTTGTCAATTAATAATTTTTCATAAGTTTCATGATATTTCATATTGTGGATATACCATAACTTTTTGTGTTTTTGAGACAGAATCTTTCTATGTAGCCTTGGCTAGGCTGAAACTCATTATGGAGACAAAGCTGACCTTGAACTTGCTTCCATCCCCCTGCCTCTGCCTCCCAAGTGCTGAGATTATGGGCATGTACCACCCTGCCCAGTTAGATGTATCATAACTTATATAACCATTCCTCTACTAAGAAATATTTATATTGTTTTCATTTTTCTTTTATTTTAAGTGACTAATTACTCACATGCACATTATAATATAAAAACAACAAGATTTTAAATCTCCTGCAAGTCCTATTGCTCCTCATACACAATGCAATGCTTTGGTACGTCTAGGAATTGTCTCCCATCATTTATCAAGAGCATTCTATAGCCTGGTGGTTCTATTCCTTTTCTTGTCCATAAAATGAACAATGTTTCCTTGTGATATGGCTGTTCCCAGGGCAGTGCATACAGTTTAAGAAGGATGGAGAGATGGAAGAGAAGGCGGATAGGGAGACAGGCCATGCACTTTAGTATGCCTCCATTATGCAAGCTCTGTCTGCACATCTCTGCTGTGGCCCTTCTGCTTCTCTCCAGGGCAGCAGGGTGTTCAGTTGGTCTCAGTCAAGTCAGGGAACCAACCTACAGGTTGGTGGAAAGCAACTGTAGGAAATTCTTTTTCTTAGACTCATAATCCCCCAAATGAGGAAAGAGTTGAAATGTTTCAGATTATTTGCAAAACAGGGGCATCGTGTGTCCCTTACTTAACCTTTCACATGACTTGGACCACAAACAAACATGTGAAAAATACTGGCAGACTTAGGATTTTTTCTGCTGCTTTTGGTTACCCTGAGAGTTGTGAGTTAGCCTTTTGGAAGTTCAGAAGTCACAAAAAGCAGTGACATGCTTCTCAACCAAGGCCTCTGTATTAACAGAGTTCTTTAGAGTAGCAGAACTTATAAACTGACTCTATACACACATACACACACACACATATACATATATGTGTATGTGGGATTTGCTAGAATTAACATCTATGGTCCAGTTAATCCAACAATGGTTGCCAATAAGTAGAAAATCCAAGAATCTAGAAGTTGCTCAGTCTACAGGGCTGGCTTTCAGTACATGCTGAAATTACAAAGTAGACTCTAATGCCAGTGGAAAGGGGAGTTTGCTAGCAAGATGACAGCAATCAGGCAAAGAGGAAAAGCATCCTTTTTCCATGTCCTTATACAGACTCCAGCAGAAGCTGTGGCCCAGATTAAAGCTCTGTTTTCCTGCCTCAAGATCTGAATCAAAGATGTGTATCTTCCTACTTCAAAGGTCCAGACTACAAGAGGATTCACCCAAGCAAAAATAATCTCTCACACATATGCCCCCATTTCTTAATCGTAGCTCATTCAAGATGTACTAAAGTTGACAATCAAGAATAGCCATCATAGCCTCCAACATCAGCCATCCCACCAGATACCATCTATGTCACCGCAGTTAGCCAATCCATGCCAAGCTTCCACCAGTCTGAGCTGGAGCCACACATAGATGTGTGGACAACAGTAAATAATATGTTTGCATTTCAAGCAAACATTTTTTAGCAAAATAGAATTGACAACACAAAATTCACTGGAAAAAGAGATTATATATGACAAATAATTTGTCATCATAACAATCTTACATCGTAACAAAATCTCACATAATATATATATGTACATATATATGTATTAGAACTATCTGAATCCAATCATTACAAGTACAAACACAAGCATGAGATTTGTCACACAAATCATGTTCCTGACAGAGAATGAGGGGGTGTTTCCAACTTCCGTTTATATAAATATGGCAAAAAGAAAATTATTACTAAAAAATTTTAGCAAGTTAATGATGGAATGAAAATGTAATCCTGTAATGGTACTCCTCCCCTACAGTCACATCAGACAACCCATTAAGTGATTATTACATTTACAAATTTTCACTGTTTTTTAATATTTACTTTTAATTTTTATCATGTGTATGCTTATGTGTCTGTGTATGAATGCTAATCAGGTGCTCACTGAGGGCAGAAGAGAGCATGGGATCTCCTGGAGCTGGACACATAGGTAGCTGCCAGTCACCTGATGTTAGTGTGATGAGTCGCACTACAGTCCTCTGCAAGATCAGTAAGTACTCTTAACTTCTGAGTCTCTCTAGCCCCAACTATCACTATTTCCACTGTGTAACATTATCAAAGTCTTACTGCTGCAAGCCACCAAAAATAAAGACATAAAAGAATTTGAAAGAAATAAAATAATTTATCATTCACAAAAAAAGTGATTGTGTAGTACTGAGACATTCGAGAGTATCAAAAATCACTGCAAGTTTAAGAGATTTGAACATGGGCTACAATAAAAAAACCAACAGAGATCACCCTGTCTTTCTGAAGAATACTAGTAGCCACTTATAAAATAACACACTTAAAAATAATCACCACAGCCAAATCCCAGCCTATCCTTGGTTGCTCACTTCCTCAGGCTGTTGAGATGGTCTAGTTACCTATCTAAGTGGTATTAAAACTGTGCCAATGTCTGCTTTGCTCACCACTGTGATTCCAATGTCCATCATACAGTATGTACTACTTTTTTTTTTCCTAAAACACACATAAGGACCAATTGCCCAGGTTTAGCTGAGACTAGGGGCTTTCCAGAACATAGAGCATCTAGTGCTTACATCCACAAAAGTCCTAAGCAGACTGAGGAAATTGGTTATTGTTCCTGTCAATAAAATCCAAAAGGAAGGGAGAATCTGAGTCTGCACAGTTAGCAAAGAAGCTAGTGCTTATAAAAGAAAATGAGGCAGACATGGTGGTATACACATGTAAACTTTGCATTTGGGAAACTGAGGCAGGAGAATCTCAAGTCAGCCTGCTCTGCACAATGAGGTTCTGTCTCAAAAAGCAAAACAAAACAATAAAGTGAATTTTTACTGTAGTTATTTGGGCAAATAATTAACCAAATCAAACTTAAATCTAGTACTGGGGTATGAGACAGTGTCTTACTGTAATAAAACTATAATATAAAAATTACAAGGGCATTTGGGAATATAAGATAACATTGAAGCCACCAAAACTACGTGAACCTTAAATATGAGATTCTTCCCACGTTCTCCTTAACAGAATCTCAAAGTGAGAAACCATAAAGAAATTTTCTTTATGAAATTGCAAGCAACTGTAATATCTCTTGTACCAAAAATAACCCACACAGATCAGAAGACCCTCATTCCTCTAGAAATAGTTTCAAAAGAATACTCGACTGATGAAATAAGTCTGTGAGATGAGGGATATAGATGATTAATTCGCATTGCACTCACTACTTGGAAAACAATTTCTCTAAGATTCCCTTAATAGCACCAGAGAATGCGACTTCAAAATAATATTCATTACAGACAAAGGGTAGAGGAGGCTAATGGTGACGTGTTATTCAATACATACATGCTACGGTGTGAATGTATGAATTCCTCCAAAATCGATACATTGGATCTTAGACTCAAAGAGATATGTTGGGTTTTGGAGAGAAACAGGATTGATTAATGAGAAGAGGGTTTGTTCATATGACAACAATAATATTCTAAAAGTTACTGTAGTGTTCATTGTTCAATCTTGTGAATATAGTTAGAACCAGTGAACTATATACTTTAAGTAAGCAAATTGTACAGTTTGTGAAATATACCTTACTAAAACTGTTAAGGAAAAAAGAACAATAGTTTAAGATGACTGCTTGTATAAATAGCCCTGAATCTTCACCCTTGCCTGTATCTTCCCTCTTAAATCTTCCATTTCCCCTCAGCAAAGAAATGGAGCAATTTCTTTACCTGTTAAACCTGGGCTGACCACGTGATTTATTTGTCCAGTGGGATGAAGGGACATGCCTTGGTGTCTTCCGTCTGATTCACCTTAAGAATCTACCTAGATTATCCACAGAAAAAGAGAAGCATATGGCACCAAGGGGCTCTTCACTCCATCTAAGATTACCTAGACCAGCCAACAGCTTGCCAGTTCTAAGACATGTGAACGAGCCCAGTTGTAACCAGTAAAACTATCACTCAATCCATTTCTTCTAACTTTCAAAGATGTAAAGTAATAGGATGTTTGCTGCCTTAAGTCAGTGTGTTTGTGGATTATTTTCATCACACACACACACACACACACACACACACACACACACACACACACACACACTCACACAAATATAGACAACCAATACCCCGGATAATGTGGGATTCAAATATCATCTCAGGAACGTGAAGGGAAAGGACAGAAATTAAGCAGTAAAATCCAAAGCTGTCTGGCTACAGAGTCTCTTATGAAGAGTGGGAGATACAGACAGACATGTATTCAGTGGTGTGTAAATGCCTGTGTGCATTAAAATGACATTTAAAAACTACAAAGTGTTCCAGTTAGTATCTACAACAGACTACACTGGAAGTTTTCAATGTGAGAGTTTAGCCAAGCAGTATCACATCAATGCTTTTCTTACCCCAATTTTTAAATCTTATTTTATTCATGAGAAAATGTCAGAGTAATCCAGATTGTGAGGAATTTTAATAGAAAAAAATCAAGATCATGAAAGAACAATGGGTTTAGATACAGAAATTTTGTGGTCTAAGATAAAAAAAAATTGTATTCTGCAGTGTAAAATTTTTTTTTTGGATGAGCGGTATAAACTAATAATAGTGTTGAATTGATAATGATTTTCTGTTTTTTAAAACTTTTATCAGTTTTTAACATTTGGGGAAGCTAGGTGAAGGGTTATGTGAGCATGCTGTGCACTGTTTTTAACTATAAATTTAAAAATGAAAAGTTTTCTAAAAGGCAAGCCAGATGTAATGTGACTGATTTATAATTTTCAAAGAAGTGCACATAGAAATGTGTCGAGAGCAGTTATTTTCCCTAAATAATTGGCTGACATGAGGGGCTACAGCAGTCAACACTATAGAAAATCCTTGCTCTTGGGGACTCCCTTTTTCACAAGATAGACAGAAAATGTACAAGATCATTTCAGTGAGTGCTAAATACTGCGCAGGAAACAAAGCAAGATAAGGGAGAGCATTGGATGAGATATCCCAGAGAAGGTAGTCAGGGACCTCTCTCCAAGGGTGCATCATTTATATGAAACCAAACTGAAGAGATATAGGTAAGTACGAAGTATGCTAGTGGACGGAAAGTCTAGCTCCAGATTAGTCTGGCATGACGGTGTGGAACACGGAGACCACTCAGGAGGAGGAGTTTGTGTTTCAGATTGGTGGTTTTGCAGGAAGTAGAATATGATATAACAGACATTTAAAAATCATTCATTTTTGGTGGAAAATCCCTAACAGGAAGACAAGGGTGGTAGAGGGGAAGCCTGCTTGGTGGTAAGTAGTGAGCAGTTCTGGATATAACTTGTTGGAGAGAGAGAGCTTAAGAAGTCGCTGACTAGTTACAGGGGTAAGGTGAAAGTATTCTGGGATGATTTCTTTTTCTTGTTCATCTTGGGTGGATCTTGGTGTCATTTAGCAGAGACTTATAGAGGAACAGTTTTATAATGGAGTTAGTAGGAGACAATGAAAGCATTCTGATCTGGAAATAATAAATTGGAGATATGTTAAGGTATCTCAATACAATTTCAATTACATATTTGGGAAACTAATGACGTTGTAGAATAGCCAAAAATACTTAGCCACAGGATACATCATTTATTCAAATAAGGCTTGATATGTCCTTCTTGATGGAGACACCGAGGAGAATTAATATACAAGACCAAATAGCAAGAAGTTGCACAATTCACAAGCAAAATCAGTGTCTAAAATGTGTTCCCAAGGACAATCAATGCATTGACAGAGCAATCCATGAATGGACCTTTACACAAGTGTTATCACCCACACTGACAAAAGAATTTGCAAGAGAAAAATTAATGGGATTGTGAAGGTGTCCTTCATGTATAGGGAAGAGATGCTGATCATGTGTACAGAGACACTGTAATTCACTTTCTCTAAAGTATCAGTGCATAGGGAATCCAGTTATTAAATTCATGCAGTTATTAAATACACTATGTATAACCGTGTAATGGTGATGCTCAATAGCCTGTGCTCTGATTTTAACTCTACCACTTACTCGTGTAACTTTGTTCATGCTCTGTAACATCTCTATGCTTCCATTACACACACACACACACACACACACACACACACACACACACACACACACACACACACACAGACACTTTGGATGTACATGCTTCTGTTCCATAAAACAGGAATAATATCTGCTGAAACCACTCCCTAGTAAACATCGGACATGCTCATCTCGATCTTGAAGACTGCCTCCAATGGAGTGGAGTAAAACATGATAGTACTCTTCTCTTAGGACAGTCCTTGAGAATAAATAAGCCACCACACATAAAGTGCATAAAGAGAACTTTCACAAAGGCAAGAGAATGTAAGGGTCAGTGGTTATTATTGAAGTGGCCTTCTTAGGAGGCTTCCAGCTTCTTCAGTAATCTCTACTGTCCCAGTCATGCAAGCTCAATGTAGCACTCTGAAGTCAATAAAACTAACTTCCATCCCTTAGGTGATGAGACAGGAAAGTAAGTTGTTTTGAACCTACGGTTGCTGTTTGAAATTCACATATTCTTGATATCTGGGGCCAGACACTATTTTCTGCCTGGCTATATACACTGTGTTCTCTTTGTATGGTGAGCTTTTGGGGGATGTTATTGAGAAATAAGAGAAGTAAATCATGTTTTCACTAGGCTTGGATGGAGTGCGTTCATCTGATAAAGAGGTATGACAAGGATCTGAATTTGTGGGGTTCTTTTCTGAGATAGCTGAAAGCCAATGTCCTGAGATTTTCTTTTCTGTGCAGACACAGTTGTGGTAACCGGAGGGCTAGATCTTAAGCTCACCTTGTTGTTGCATTTTTTTGGTCTGGTTCGTAAATATTTGATATTTATAGACTAAAATGGAGATTGAATTTTCCCCATAAAGCTGAAGGCTCTAAAACAAAAACAATTTGAAGGCTATTGCTCAGAGTGGCAGAAGCAAGTCCTCATGTCTAAATATGAAAACAAGCATCATTCCAGACAGTTAGACTATACATTAGATGAGACCCATCCAGGCATGTCAGGAGAAAGAATTGATAAGTGCAAAGTGGCTGAGAAGTAGAGGCTACAGCTGGTGGAGGAGATATCTGTCTTCTAACCTAATTTCTCAAAGAATATTAATTGTAAAATTTGGGTTAAGCATTGTATAAAACATATTGAGAAAAATTCCCACAGCAATGTCTAGCTGGAGCTCTCAGGAGCTCACTGAATCATGAACAGCCACTGGGGAACCATCAGGAAAAGGAGCTAGGCCCTCCAAGGGTAGGCGACTGTTGATTGGCATGGGCAGTATGTGGAGCCACAAGAGGTGAGATCAGATTGTGTCCTGTGCGTGGGCTGGCACCTTGGAGCCCATTCCCTGCAGAGGAACACCTAACCCAGTCTTGACTTTGGGATGAGGAAATAGGACTTGCCTGGAGTGGATGTGCCATGCTGAGCTGGCCCATCTTGGGACTTCTTGCCCTTTTGGAGGAGGGGAGGGGGAGGGAGAGGCTGAAGGCTGACTGGCAGGGACTAGGAGGAGGGAAGGGAGGGGGATCAGGGGGATACATAGATTAAAAAATGACATTTTTAAATAAAAAATAATAAAATGAGGAAAAAAGGGAGGTGGATAAAAACATATTCATTTCTCCTTCTTACATTTCAGAGCCCTCAAGTTTATGATCCCACTCTCCCGTATTTGTCTCAGGTTTTTGTGCTGTGCACAATTTGGGAAATAATCACCCAAGTGGCAACCTGTCTAGTGAAAATTCTATGCTGCTAGTTTCTTGCCATTCTCACTCATCTGAAGCCATAGAGACCCCAAGATTCTACCCATGATAGTTGAGGCACAGATCTCTACCTCAGAAGGCACCTCACTTCATGACAAGTTGAACAGGTTGGAAGTGGATGACGTAAAGTTTTAGCGTATCAATAATTTCTGCCCTGTTTCACCCCCTTAACACATTTAGTCTCCTCAACATCATTGTCAGCTTTAGGAAAAAGTGAACGGTTATTTTGCTTATCTCATGAGAAGTTCGTGGCTTCTACCTCCATCCACATATAATTCATGTTCTTAGAATCATCTACGCAGTCTTTATAGACCTCAAAGTGTTCATGCAAAATCATCCGTGTAGCTGTTTTCTTAGCTCCTTCCTACCTCTGTAAAGAGTTTGTAGCTTTAACCAAATTTCCTCTTGAGTGTCATACAGAGTGTTCGTGAACCCATTTTCTCCGCCTCCCTTAGAATTACCCATTCTCCACTGTCTACCTTTTTGATGACGACAAATTGCAAAGTTATTTGCCCTGGAAACAAAGTAGGTCATTGCATTTCCCTGGTTATTCCTTTTCTGCTTGGTTAGATTGGTATTAGATGTAAGATTGTAATCCCAGGGCCTTAAAAATCATGCCCTGTGGGTCCTACAGGATCTCAGAGTCCATCATTTTCAATCCCATACAGGCCATTGTGACTCCTTCTCTCCATGTCCCCATTATATTTATTAAATTTAGGACTGACACTTTCACATACCTGGAGTTCTGCCCAAGAAAGAGCAGGCAGTGTACTACAGAATTAGAGTCACATTGTCTCCACTCAACCAGACAGCTCACTTTCTTGTTGGAAACCAAGCTTTGCTCTACTTTAGAGCAAGGGTATTGAGATGTCCCAGATTTCTTGTGCGAGGAGGAGAATCTAAGCATGACATTTGAGCCCATCATAATAAAGTTTAGAAAAACCCCACATGAAGAATGCTAGGCAACTGCTGGACCTAACAATTGTAGGAACCAAGACCAAAGAGAGAGAAAAAATGTCAGAGTTGGCCAGGAAGAATCCAGCAAGCCACAATCCTGTGACCTGTGAGGATGTGGGCTGTTGTCTCTTGGAGTGCATCAGCAACTAGAGATCTAAGGGCTCTCATGGAAGGCGACCACGCTTTCCTCTAAAAGCCCTAGGAGATCTAGGCTTTCCTAATGAGTTCTTAGTGCTTCTTCACCTCCTGGAACACCAGAACCGTGGCTTAAATTTAACTGCACCAGGGTAATCAGGAGCACAGAGACACAGGGACCCGAGTTTAGCTTCAGATAAATACTTTGGGCCTGACAATCTCTCTTCTCCCTCTTCTGAAATGTTTCTTGATCCTTAGGTGCATGACTTGTTTTATAGATGTTTTCTTTGGGACTGGGCTCCACAGCTCTACAATTTGATTGATTGTGGTTTTTCTGTAATGAGCAATGTCTGCTGCAAAAAAGAAGCTTCCTTAAGGAAGGGTGAAACAACGCTTATTTATGGGGATAAGGACAAATATTTAGAACGTAGTTAGAATTTATGCTGGAAGCAAAAACTAGAATGTTTTCAAAGTGGAAAAAAATTATAGGATGAAGGTAATTTCAAATGTGGGTTCATCATTTCCTGCCTGAGTGGTTTGGCCAAGTTACTTAAATCTCTCTCCAAACACCAGGTGCCTTGCCAATCACTGAAGGTTGAACCAGGAAGCCTCTGCTTTTAGATATTTCCTTCAAAATAATCCAACAATGGAAAGGCGGTGCAGATGGAAGCTGAACAGAAGTTCCAGTTCTGCTTCTATCCTTCTTATCTTCTTCCCCATAAATGTGGGAATTTCATGGGCAAAGTTACTTGAGTTCTCTTCAAGTTTCCCTGTGTATAAACTAGAAATACTATCAGTACTTCCTTATAAGATTGTGGTAATAATTAGGTGGGGCATTACACATAAAGCATTAAATACCATATGTTGTCTACGGTGCATGTTCAATAAGATCAAGATGTCATTGTTATAGCTAATTAAGTTTTTAAAAAACCTCACAAGTCAGCATTGAAAACTGTGGGATCTGAGCAGGTTAGATGAAGTGATTGTGGAACTGTGAAACTCATAGATAGCCTATGACTTCTCTAACGGAGAAATTCCAAACCAAGAAATAATAGAATTTAAGTTCTGAGATGATACTGAAAATGAACTGAAGAGACAAGACACAGTCTCACTTATTACACAGAAGGAAAAAATCCTTGGGCCAAGTATCTTATCATCTGGAATGGCTAGTTCTAGAACAAACTGACTGTATGTGATTTGTCTAATTGAAACCTAAAGAATAGCACTTCCAAAGCTAATTCTATAGGACACCAATACGTTGGAAACACATCTAATAGATATGTTCACATAATTCTGTATGTTCACATAATTCTATATGTTCACATAATTCTAAATAGTTAGGTCCTTCCCACATAGAGATCTGCAGGATTCACATCAGTATTTTAAAGACACTGAGAATTCCTTCAGAAGCAAGGCAAATCAACCCTAATCCATGATTTAGTTTTATTTCATATTTTCCAAACAATTTGGCCAAAGACTGCTTCTTTTGTACAATAACTAGTAAATTTTAGGACATATTTCCTCACATTTAGAAAGGTTTCAGGGTATATATCTGTGCCTGTGCCTGCAGCGGAGAAGAGAGATTCCCATCTGAAGTCATTTTATGTCATCACTATTGTGACCATAGATGGCAACTACTAAATCCTCACTCGGTGAAACCCTTGAAAGTCAGAAATAACTGGCATTATAAAAACAAAACAGTGGAAGAGGATTGATAACACAGCAATAGGAGACGTCATATTTGCCATCACTGCCATCAGCATTACTGAGATTGTACTGTACAGCAGACACTGTAGAAGCACTGCCGGGAAAGAAACATGACCATTAAGTGATACAACCCAGTTCTTTATAACTCTTATCTGCCTGTGCGAGATTTGTTTTTTCATTCTTGAAATTCCTATGCCCTTGGGAACATTTTTTTAAAATAACACTATATGTGAGAACAACCATTTTGGAGGAAGCTACTTAAAATTTTACATATTAGTGTTTTCAGGTAGCCTAACCCAACTCATACGGAAGAAATGAAAGCTATATTTTGGGATTGCTTCAGGCTTCTCTTGCTATAGGTCATGTAACATTCTCCTGATACGTTGCTTCTCTGAGTCTTGGTTCCTCACTACAAAAGAAATGTTTGAGCCCCCGTTATCTACAAAAGTCCTTCTGACTTCAAAGTTTTAGGATCTATAAAAATCTCATTATTAGAAAGCCAAGGTCAATTTTTGCTATTAATCAAAAAGTCCAGATGTTTAAATAAAACAACCAGATGCTCAGGGAGAATACACACACTAGACACACACACACACACACACACACACACACACACACACACACACACACACAGGAAGCAAGAATGTAGGCAAGACATAGAAAGCCATATATAATGCAGAAATAAAAGGCCAGAGATGAATTCATGGAAGACCAGAAATAAGATACTCTGTTTTCTGTTTTAGCATCATTAAAGGACCAAAGGCAGTCAACTGGGACCATTTCATAATACAGTGAATGATATACCCCAAGAGAAAGAAATGAAAAATTTTCAGAGACCAAAAGAAATATTTGCTGGGAAACTACTAGGGAGATTCCCTTTCATAAGTCATTTTCTGGAGTAGAACAGACAGAATTAAACATGGAGAGTGTTACGTCCCTAAAGCAAGTGCAAGGAATAATAACCACAGAACAGAAAATACTGTGAAAAGCAGAATGGAAATGAGGTATCAGAAAAATGAGAGGAACCAGACAGCACATGATAACCATCCTTCTTGCCCCTCTGAAAAGCAGAAACAGTTGTACTCGGTGCATTTAGCCGTGACGTATTCGTCTGTCCCTAGAGTAGTGCTGAGACCTGATTTCGGAAAGAAATTTAAAAGGAGAGCAGAGAAATTTTTTTCTTCATGGTAAGGCATTACTAATGACAATAAATAAAAGATGTAAGGTACCCACCATCTATAAGCTCTTTTCAAGAATCAGACTTTAGGGCACAGTTTGCCTGATTTTGAGGCCTGGCTCAGCCACCTCTTAGCTAGGTGACCTTGTTTTATAATTCCTCCAGGCCTGAGTTTTATCATCTAAGAACCATCATGACATCTATGTTGTAAGCTTGATATAAGATTATTCATCTGAAGACCTCAAATTCTTGAAGAGTAAGTGTTGCAGCGAGGTTTTTTTGGTCTCAGGTGGCCAGTGACCCAGACCCACAGACCTGCTGTGCCAGACCTCTTAGTAGCCTGCCGCCGCCGCTCAGGCCCCCAGAAATGACTCAGATGCTTATATTAACTTTATGCTGTTCGGCCTATGGCTCAGGCACATTGCTAGCTAGCTCTTACATCTTAAATCAACCCATTCCTATTAATCTGTCTGCCACGTGGCCCATGGCTCACCTGTGTTCCTTACATGTTGCTCCTTGCTCGATCTGCCTGACTCCGCCCTGCTTCTCCTACCTATGCTTTGATTTCTCCTCCTACTTCTTCTATGGTGCCTGTCATGGCCCAAAACAGCTCCTTTATTTAAAGATTGATATTCACAGCATACAGAAAGGCATTCCCACATCAAGTAAGACCCTGATAAATATCATAGACTATTACAATTATTATTCCAAAAACTTTACATTTATTATCCCATTGTTTAATTCTAAAGTAATCTTAGGAGTTAGGCACATAAACAGGTACCTGGTGATATTAGCCTAAAGACACTGAAGCTTATGGAAGTTAAGTGTGCCCAAGGTTACACAGCTAGTCACTAATATATTTCAGAACTGGAATGGTTTAACACTAATCAATGAATATTTTATTGAAGGTTTAAATCCATGTTAAAATTTTTCTTTATATGGCAAACAGAACTATTTCATTATTAATAGAATAAAGTTGGGTTACATTAAAATGGTTCTGCAAGGGTCACTCTGTGAGAGACAGAGGAGGAAGAAGGCAAAGCTATCACCACTGTTCTAATACAATTGTAAAGTGAAGATGTCCTGAATTGTGGTCTACTTCAGACCAAAAGGGCAGTGACTAAGGAAGACAAACTGAAGCGGGTATAAGCAGGTATAAAGAGGAGTTAAAGATCCCCCCTTCCATTCAAAGGACTCCAGTGGGTTGGTAGTGACAGGTAGAAACAGGGGATTGGCAGTGTGCTTCCTCACCAGGTATGTTTCAAAGACACCTGAGAAGTGCGTGGATCGTTGGTTCCCAACGATCATCATACTTGGTAACAAAGCATCTTTACCCACTGAGCTACCATGGCGCCCTCATTCTTTTGTGCCTCAGTTTCCTTTTAAAGAAATGAGTACTTGATCTATAAGTGAGCCTTTTGCTTACTGCCTAGAAAAGGCATACAGGGAAAGTAGAAGGTAGACTTTAGAGATTAAATGTTGAATTGTAACTTTGTTTTGAAGTGGGAGAGAAAAGTGGAACAATTACTAACTTGTTAAGATTAGGGAAAATGTGTCTTTTAAGAACTGACTTTGACAGGCTAATATAGCTGTATATAGAACTGAGAACCTCTATATTAATGAAAGCATTCTAAAGCAAATTGTATGATGGTGGTAATTAAGTAGCCTTTACCTTGGATAAGGTTTAGTTTCTATTGTGTAGTTTGAAGGTGTTACAAAATGTCCAATGGCTAAAATATGCCTTCCCAAGCCTGCTAAAATATTGCTTAGAGTTACATTGAAATTAATTTCTTCAGATGTTCTTATATTTTAGATTGCCCATTTATCCCACACTCAGAAGGTGTGTGTTTTCTGATAAATTAGTGGGATACAGTTCAATCTAGCCACAGCGGTCACCCAAGGAGACCATGTTCTGAAAGGTCAAAGGAAGAAATTCCTCCAGACCGTTCACACTAGGCACCTCCACAACATGAGGCATCTGTCTTACTCCGATACAGAGCTACATTCTTAAGCTAAAAGGTCAAATGCTTCATTGTCTCAGGATGTTAGGCTACATAGACCGTGTAGGGTTAGGCTGTGTGGGCGGGGGTGATGTTTAACAGTAGGACCAGGAACTAAAAAAGGAATCAGTCATGGATCAGGCAGCCTGAAGGCTTTCTCATGGTCCCAGGGAATCTCCTACAGACCTTCTATTTTACATTGGTGGGCTTGATACTACATGGGCTTAGGAGTAGTATCAAATCAAACACCTCTAATTCAATGACTTTGAGTTCTCTGAAATTTAAGTTAAGTTTAACTATAGCAGAATTTGGAAACTAATGTTGATGATGAAATGTCCATAACTAATTTTTATGCTCCTAACCTCCTCCTGGAATTTTTCAGTATGCCAGGGCAGCCAGGGATTGATGAGGAAATGGGAAGGAATGGGGCTAGAAATACAACGGAGACCTTTTTTAGTTGTCATTTTGTTTTTTTGAGACAAGATATCACTACATATCCCTGGCTGTCCTAAAACTCATCAATGTAGACCACCAAGCTGGCCTTGAACTCGTGGAGGTTCACCTGCCTCTACCTTCCAGTCCTGGGATTAAAGGTGTGTGCTGAGACTTCTTTAAGCGGCATCTAGTAGAATGCCGTGTTTTTACAGATGGCATCAAATAGCTACTATACACTAGAACTTCCAGTATCAGAAATGCTTGATCAGGGCTTTAAAAGCTAGAGGTTTGGGAAGCATAATCATATACATCTACATTTTATTGAGTGCTACCTCCCAGGCACTGTGCTCCATACTCACAATGCAGAATATCTGTGAATTCTCGAGTTTCAACTGTTGAAATCTCATTCCTGGTGGGTGTGATGAAATTAAAGGTGAGGCTGTTGGAAAGTGCTTAGGTGGTAATGGTGGGGTTTGCATGAATGATATGAGAGCCCTCGTGAAAAGGATCCTAGTGTGCTGGTGCACACCTTTGATCCCAGTACTCAAGAGGCAAAGACAGGCAGGTCCCTGTGAGTTCAGAGGCCAACTTGGTCTACAGAGTGACTTCTAGGGCATCCAGGGCCACACAGAGAACCTGTGTCTTGAAAAAGAACAAATAAAAAACAATCAATCAAACAAAATAAAACCAAAAAATAAAGAAAAGGATCTCAACGTAGGTCTCTCACTGACTCTCTTTCCACTGCTAAGAAGCAAGGAGCTGAATATTTGCACTCCTGAAGGTATATTCTCACAGAACTCTGCCCGCAGCACCCTGCTGTCGGACTTCTGCTCCAGAACTGTGAGAAACAAATGTTCGCTGTGTATTCTATGGCTGGGCTGCTTTTGTTGTTCTAAACTGACTATATCTATGTTTAATTTCACAAAGTCACTGGGGTAGATGGTGTCATTCTTCCTACTATGTTGAGGAAGAAACTTAACCACATGGAAATTCAAGGTCATAACTCAACATGTATCAAAGAAGGGATTTGAATATGGGTAGACTTTAATGACCATGCTTAAGCATCTTGATATTCAGGTACCCAAATCTTGCAGGCTCTAGTTTTTCTACTTTAAAACATTTGGGGATAGACAGTGCTAAAACTTCTTTGTGGCCTTAAAACATAATGGTTCAAATAATATGGACTATGCATATATTTAGGATTTAATCTGTGTATCTGAACACACTGCTGTGGGGAACTGTGATATAAAGATACATTTCTGAAACCCACTCTAACTTGTTAGCCTTCTTTTGCTTTTCCGCCAAAAACCATAAAGTTATCTTTTGCAGTAGTTATTGTGAATCTTTGGAGGTTTAAAATCATTTTATTGGACGGTTGGAATTTGGGGTTGAAGGAGGTGTTTCTGATAACGAGGGGAAAAACGTGGAAGATAAGAAAGTGAGGAGGGAACAGGAAGAGGACTGTGGCCGGTGTCATCAGTGACCTGTGCAAAGTCTCCTTTGTGACAGACAATAGGCAAGCCACCGGATTAGATCCAGTGGTGCTTGAACAACCAGCATATGGTGAAGAATAAGCAAGTTAACATATACAAACTGTCTAGTACTGTGTGTGGGGCCATACATGGCGGTGCCTAATATGAATGCCTTGATGAAAAGGGGGACCAGTCTTTGGGGCCAAAGCCTACAGCGGACACAGAGATAGTATGAGGAACTCAGAGAGGGAGAGTTAGGAGGAGACAGGAGGAAAATTCGAAGAGAAAAGTGAATGGGGATGAGAAAATGAAAGCCTAAGGAAGTCATAATGGAAAAAGAGATGGCTAGTAGAAAATGACTTGGAAAACGAGTCCCAGAGCCATCAGGTGCTTCACCCAAGCCCGGGGCACCTGTCACTCATCACTATGAACGCAGATCCATTCTTTTTTCCCTAGCACCTGTTATGTGTGAGCCTTCATCACATGGGCACTAGCTTTTCCTTTCCCCACAAGTCAAGAAGGGAGGAAGAACCCTTTGCTCTGAAGGCATCTCCAGAGGAAGCAGCGCTCTAAGATTTCTGCTGCACCGCTCTGCAGCCCTTCAGGAGAAGTTGCTCCAGGGTGCTACCAATCTCAGTCTCCCCTGGATGCATTTGTGGTTCTTTCAATGCGTTTATAACTAATTTGAATTATCCTATAAAGAAAATGCCCATTTGGTGCTTCTCCAGAGTCGGTTGTTTCCCAATGGGACTATACACAGCACATCTAGAGAAGTTGTCCAGCCATCCCAGGAGTCAAGAAGGACCAGGGTCCATCCCATGACATGTTAAAAGTAGTGTTTGATCAACCGAGACGAATTCATGTATTTCATCAGGACTGGAGGGCTCTTAGTGTTCCTAATAATCTGAAAAATGACTTTATGTCTGTTGCTTTGTGTTTTATTTATTTTATTCACTTTGATCACCATGGGCCTTGTTTTTAGGAACCTTCCCACAGTACTCAGTCACATTCCATCCAGGGCGATTGTGACATTAGAGGCACAGAGTTAGATATGGGGACTGAATACAGAGACAGGAAACATCGAGGACACGCTTAGGTTTGAAGGTTTGCTTGACAAGATGAGGCTTGTGTTCTCAGTTCTTCAGACTCAAAAGTTCTCCGAACCCAGAAGAATGGCAGACACTAAAGACAACACGGAATTGTTTCCGGTTTCATTTCTCCCAGATGCTGGAGTCCTGTTGAAACCTGGCCACTTTAAGAAATCTACAGAATGAGAGGGGAGGTGTGCAAGGCATAGATAGGCAAATCACTGATCCCTAAGTCAGACAGCTGTCAATCCCAGGGAGCTGAGTCTGTGAGCACTTGCACAGGCAGAGAACAGAACTGGATCCAGGGGATGCATTCAAGGTGTGGTATTTATACATAGGTTCTGAGGTGACAGTTGGACAGTAGAGAGGAGGCTGAAGTTGTGGAGGTCTGACCGTGAAGGAAGCTGAGACCATGTGAAGTCCTCAGCGGATGCTCAGCACCAGCCAGGATGAGGAGGTCACTTCTGGGAGGATTTATGAATGTCAATGTGCAAGACGTGAGATTAAAAGCAGGAAGCAGGAGGCAGAAAAGAACTGTGAGCGCCCAGGGTCAGCTTCAGAAGCCTCGACTTGACCAAAGACACGTTGATATTTGAGCTGATTTTCTATCTGCTCAAGGGCAAGCTTCCTGTGGGAGTGGGGGTGGCGGTGGAGGGGATGGGGTGGGGTATCTAATCAGCCCCTGGAGCATAAGCAGCCTCCAAGCCAGAGAAGTTTGAAGTTCTCCTTGCCAAGGTCGCACCACTACAGGTGGGCTACTCCAAGCTCCTGGCGTCTGCTCTGCTCCACGCCCACCCTGCTCGCCGCCCCCGACTGTCCCCCTCCAGACCGGGGCAATGCGGTGGGCTGTGCCCGGCAGGCGCTCCGGGAGCTAGGCAGCAGCGGCGGCGGCTGCTCCAGAAGGCCTGGCGGGCGGCGGCGAGAGGCTGTGCCCCAGTTTGTGTCCAATCAGGGAGTGCGGGCTGTGCCCCGAGCCGGGCAGCAATGCGTAAACAAACCCTCTGGCAACTCCTCCGCCCCCTTGGCGCGCTCGCCCCGCGCCCATCGCCGTCTCCTCCGCCGTCACCGTCACCGCGGGCTCGGCTGCCAGAGTCCTTCCCGCCCCCCCCCGCCCCCGCCCTCCCGCCGCGGGGCCACCCGGACCCCCCGCCCGCCCGGCTCGCGCCCCGCCACCCGGCCCTGCTCCGCCCCCGCCCGCGCGGGCTGCTCACCTACCGCCCCACGCGCGCGCGCTCGTGCACCACGCGCCCCGTGCGGCCCGCCCGGAACGTGGCCTCCCGAGAGCTAGGTAAGAGCGATGCTCAGGGACCCGGGTGGTGGCTTCCAGGCTTTGGGAACTTTCTAGCGCTGCTGATCTTCCGCTGGGCCCTAGGCTAGATCCCCGCGGGAGCCTTGCGAGCTCAGCGGGCTGCAGGGGCCGCGCGCAGCCGGGGGTCCCAAGTTGCCCACGTCAGGGCACGGGTGCAGGCGGAGAGGCTGGGCCGATCGGGCGACGGGAGGGTCCCCGGGAACTTTCTCTTCCCCCGAGACGCGCCTATCAGCGCGGCCCACTGCCCTGGCCCGGCGGCGGCGGCTCCCCGGCTGGAGATAGACAGGGCACGGTGTTTGAAGAAGCTGACGCAGTTGGTGACGCTCGCAGTTTCCTAAAGGGGACCGATCGCGACCGAGCGTCTTTGCGAGGGGACGCGTGGGGCGGTCGCTCGGGCCTTTGCTCCTCTCGTGGGAGCTGCGTGGGGAGCCCCTTTGGGCTCGGGTTTGAGCACCTCTGCCCGGCGGCCCTGGCAGCGCGCGCCCCGCTTCCGTTTGGATCGGCTCGGGCTATTATATAAGATGCCACGGAGAGCAGAGGGGCGAGCCGGAACGCGGAGGGGAGGGCGGCGGGGACCCACCTGTACGCCACCGCGCGCCTCCGGGGGTCCAGTCGGGGGACCAGCCCTGCCCACCGCGCCCCTGCCCGCCCCGGGACGCTCGCTCTCCGCCACCTCGCCCGGCTCTAGGCGTTTCTCGCTGCAGGCGTCTGTACTTTGAAACATTTGTTTAATATTAAGGAAGCTGCGTGTGCGACCGTCATAGTACGCCGGGAACGTGTGGCCGCGAGCTCCGGAGCGGTGAATGAATCATCGCCCCAGCAGACCGCGCTCCGATGATTCACGCGGGCTCTACACGCGCGCGCGTACTCGCCGTGGGCCTCCGACCCCGGAGAGCGGTCCTCCTGCGAGAGATGACGCCTGGAGGGGCGGGGGGCGTTCACGTGAGACGGCGGCGGGTTTTTGTGTTTTAAACCTGCCACGGTGACTTTGAGTAAGCCGGGCTTCCCTACCTTCCGTAGCCTGGCTTCGTGTTTCCTGGCAGGGTAACAAGATTCCACCTGGCTGCCTTAATGAGGCAGAGGAGGCGCTGATTCGCTGGAGGGCCCGGTCCAGTCTCATTCAGAATTTGAATGGTGTCAAGTGAAGGAGGTCTCTGGCTTGGAAGGACTTCTAGTAATTGTATCAACTTCAGTAGTTTTCAAGTAATTAGCAGAATCTTAAAAAGCTGATCTTAAGCAATCGGCCCTTTAAGTAGATTATACTAAAGGTTAGCTTGGATTGGTTTTGTTTTTGTAAGTTTTAAAAGGCCAGCTAATTTTCCACTCGTGAGTACGTAGTGTTTCCTACTGCCGTCATTCTTAAATGCTAACTTGACTCAGCCCCACCCCATCCTGCCTTCGAAGGACTACAGAACAAAGTTTGCTTATTATTTGGGGCTCACCGCCAGTGACAGGGCCCCACAAATTCTCTTGATGACTTTAGTTTGTGATCTTCCCTGACCAACTTACAGATAGCTCTGATTTCTTCATAGCTCCTAATCGCCGATAATATGAGGCATTCTTCAGATCTGCTCTCGCCCTACAAGAATAAGATCAACGGATAAGAGGGGTTCACCTGTTTATTAATTCTATACTGGAATCATCCAGCCTCATATATTATCTGGGCACCCTAGGTTTGTTGACATCCTGGACGAATACATTGTTTCCCTGATTCTTGACCGGGCCATTTTGACAGTTGCGATTCATTGCCTTTGGCGGAGAGCTACTTACATAGTATAGTTCTGATTTCCTCTTTACTGTTCTAATTGTCTCATGATTGGTTGGTTTTCCCCCCTGTGCTGTTAAGGGCACGAGGTGACAAACCTTTAAGCATCCTTTCTTAAGATGCTTAGCATGAAGAAGGATGTGGAGCTTTGGAACTGCAGTGCCTATATATATATTGCATATATATATATATATTGCATATATATATTGCATATATATATATGTGGTAGTTGAAAATGAAAGTGCAAAAATATTGACATGAAATGAGCAAAGTTAAATTATCACTGGCCTGTATGTTTCCACTAGTTTGAAATACTGATACTTCCCCCATGCTTCTTTCCTACCTGTAAACCAAACTGATACTTAGCAGTAGTGAAGACTGTCAATAGTAGTATGTTATAATGTTAATTTAAACAAACCCAATGTTTTCTTTCTTGGTCAGAGGCCCCAACTCTAATATGTTAATGTTGGTAACACCGCAGAATAGCAGATAAAAGCTATTGCTTACATTTATCCTTCAAACTTCTTGATCAGATACTTAAAGGACTAAAACTATAAGTCAACAATACTGTGGAAGGAAGATTTAAATGTAGCACTTAATATTCCCCAGGAGACTACTTGATAAAGTATATCATTATAAAGAATAAAGTTTCCATTCTCCATGTATTCACAGTCCACTGCTAAATAAGCATGGCCACCATTCAATTCTCCTTCCGCTGGAGTAACTGTAGTCACTTATGGCAGTGTAACTTCAAGACTGAGCTCAGAGAACATAGCATTTTAGAGCTGTGGGAACTTAAAGTTGCTGGGTTACTCTCTTCCTTTTCTCCAGGTCCCTCTCTAAAGAGACTAATAAGGCAGTGACTTGATCAAAATTCAGAGCTGGGATTCGAACCAAGAATCTAGAGCTTATATTGTTGGACATCCCTGGGTTAGCCCAACTAGCTTGTAAACCCTCGGAGGATAAAACCGTGCCTAGATTTGAATCTTCCCATGTCCACATCTAAGGAACTTAATAAATACTTGCTGAATGTAGTTGGACAAGTGACTTTCCCACTGAAAATATATTTAAGAAGTAAAAACTGGGAAAGAAGTTGTCTGGCTCCACAGTTTTATAGTGATAAAGCTGTCACATAATTTTAATGTCTCTAAGATTTAATGAAAATGGCTTGAAACTTCTATTGTGTGTTTCCACTTAGTTTGCATAATTAGTATCAGGAGACAGAAGTTAGGCCATGTAGTATAGTAGGTCTTATGTCTGTAACAATGGTCAGTAGAAGAGTCTCAGCTCTGCCTCTGACTCTCTTCTCTACGGTATGTGGTGGAGAGAGTGGTGGTGCTGATGCTGAGTATACTGAAGGATTGTGTGAGCCTGCCATAATGTGTAATGACCTGGTGAGTTGATGGCTCTTAGTAAATAATAACTTCAAGGGAGCGTAATGGAACACACACCTGTAATCTCAGTACTTGGAAATTTGAGGCAAGAAGATCAGGAACTTAAGATCATTCTTGGCTACATTGTGAATTCAAGACCATACTAGATGAATCTTGGTCTCAAAAGTAAAAAAATAAAAAACAAAATAAATAGTAAATGCTGCAGACTGCACATTTATGTGGCTATGGGGCTGACACACAGGAATTAAATGACCCCTAAGGTCTTGCCCAACTCTGGTTTTAGGAAACAGTTACTTTTGAGCTATTCTGCATTTTTAACTAAAGTGATTTCTATATCCCAATCTGACATCATGAACTGCAAATAGTGCCTAATTTCTAGGCCTCCTAAGAATGTGTTTAACTAACATTGATAAATTAACTCCATTCACTATGTACATTAACTTGAACATTCTCTTAGGTTGCTATATGAAAGGTAGTATGAGAAGTGCATGGGTTATCAGAGGCTACAAGAGTCTTTCAGATTACATAGAGAAGGTATGACAGATAACCAGAGTGTCACATGGAACTGTTAAAGAATTGTAAAGAAAATATACGGTGGTTTTAGGAAAGGAGAAGTATATCTGTTACTAGACAAATTTCTAAGAATTGGAGGATTTTGTACAAGACCCTAAAGATCCCGTAGGAGTAGAGCAAGTGGAGATTTGGGGACCCACCTGTACTGAGACTTAAAGGAAAGAATATGTGATCATATCCAGAAATGGAAGAAATGTGGTTGAATAGGAACAGGGGATACATGGAAACATTAGGGCCATATTATAAAGCTTCTCACATGTTGGGCTAAGAAGCCTGTTGGGTTTGTAGTGGAGAACACCAAAGATCCGCTAAGTATAGGATGATGCTAGAAAAGTTACATTGTAGTGATAGTCCACTTTGGGAGCAATGTAGCTCCAGTTGGGAGACCATCAAAATAGCTTCCAGAAGAGCAGTGCAAACTGGAGGTGAGAGGTTGGTATGTGGGTGAGTGAGCAGCCATAGAAAGAAATGCAGCACCATTTGTCTAATTGGATGAAGGACATGAGAAGACAAGGAAAATAATAACCTGGGATGATGATGCTGGCAGGTCTGAAAATGCACAGAAGAACTGTAGCAAAGCATCTCCAGTCACTGTGAAATGTATCAACATGGGTCAAATGAATGGGGGGGGGGGGGTGACTATAAGTTAGGACTTAAATATGCTCATTCCTTGGTGTTGATGAAATAGCTCAATGCACAGAGTTGTTAAAATTAGATAAAGCTATGGAGGGTGTCATTAAGGAGAGGATGGTAAAACTGGAAATAGATGCTTGAAATTATTTGGAATCAGTGGATGAAGAGTTCAGGAAAATAATCACGGCTTTAGGATTAGTTCAGCATTTGCTTGTAATATGCAAGGCCCTGAATTCAGTCTCTAACACTGTCCCAAACAAGCAAGTGTCAAGGAAGATGCCTGAGTGTTTGTGAGTAGTAAAGTGGCTTCTCATGGGTGAGGGAATAGGAAGGTACTTAATGCCCCAGGCGTTCCTCAGGCTGAAAGAAAAGGTGCTGATAAAAGTTAACTTCAAATCTAAACTGACAGTGTACCCATACTTATGCTGATTCAATTATGAGATACTATTTGGACAAATAATGCCCATTTCTTAAAAATAATTTACATTATAGTTTTGTTTGTGTGTGTTTGGGTTGTGAGGTAGTGTGTGCCATGGCTTGTGATTGGGGTCAGAGAACAGCCTGCTGGAGTATAGGGGTCCCAGGGATCAAACTTAAGGTTGACAGGATTGGCTATAGGGACATTGACTGGCTGAGCTATATAGCCAACACTCCTCTTAAAATTTTTTAAGTTCCATTTTTATTTATTTGCATGTTGGGGATGGCCATTTCCATTCTAAAGGAAACTCCCTTTTGAGTAATAAATTATTTGATCATCTTGATAATGACGAAGTTATTTTTGGATAATCATGACAATAAGGCAAAAGTAAATCCAAAGATATATTGATTGTGAAGGAGGAAATAAATCTACTGTTGAAGTTAAGAGTTTGTTATCTGTATGAAAAAAATGAGAATCAAAAGAAAACTTCCTGCAACTAATAAACATAGACAGCAGAGGTCATGCAATAATATAGAAATGCTACTTTGCTATATACCAGGGGTGAAATTTAAAATTAAGAACATTATTCTTGATTAGGTTTCTGTAATAAACATCACTGCCAAAAGCTACAGTGGCGATCACACTCCACCCGAAGGAAGTCTGGGCAGGAACTGGAGCAGGAATCTGGAGACAGGTTCTAAAGCAGAGGCTGTGAAGGAGCACTGTCTGCTCTCCATGGTTTGCTAAGCTGCCTTTCTTAAATAACCCAGGACTCCCTGCCAAAGGATTTTACACCTCCAACTGTTAGCTCAGCCTTCTTAAATCAATCATCCATCAAGAAACTGCCCCACGGATATGCTGACAGGCCGTTCTGATGGAGGCTTTTTCTCAACTGGTTTCCTTTCCCTGGATGATCAAATACACTAACCAGCTCAAGCACATTACCGTCAGAACACCAAAAGAAATGAGATGTTAAGTTCTAGTCTACAAAATAGGTCTAAGGTTAATTCTATTTAGTATTATAATAAAAACCCAGAGCCAGATATTGGGGAAAATCTCGAATATCAGAAAGATAGGGAACAAACCACAGCCACTTTTACCCGGCGAACTCCTCAGGCTGTACAGGGTAAGCCCTGCCTTCATGGGTCCTCAGACTGACTGGTTGTTAAGATAGCATGCTCTGATTTCTGCCTTCTTCTTGTGCTATCTTTCCTCCACCGCCAGCCCCCACCCCCCAACCCCCAGCCCCACCCCCAGCCCCACCTCCCAGCCCCCACCCCCCCAGCCCCCACCCCCACCCCGACCAGCTATTTTACTTTCTGGTTCAAATTCCCTAGAGCTAGAAATAAAGGTGTGTGCTACCACTGCCTGGCTGTTAGGTCTAGAACTCACAGAGATCCAGATGGATGTTTCCATAGGATTAAAGGCAGTGGTCAGTACTCCCTGACCTTCAGGGCTTGGCCTTGTGGGTGGTTCTGTCCTCTGGTATTCTAGACTATTTTCATTAAATACACAATATATCACCACGTGATGAAAGTATAATACTGAAAAATATCATTGAAAAACTAAGTAAGTAGAGATTTCATGTTTGTAAATAGGGAGACCCAATATTTTCAGGACTTCTAAACTTAGTTTATAAATTTAACATAATCTCAAGTGAAATTCCATTAGTTACTCTTTGAACATTGATGTGGGAATGTCTTTCTGTATGCTGTGAATCTCAATCTTTAAATAAAGGAGCTGTTTTGGGTCATGGCAGGCACCATAGAAGAAGTAGGAGGAGAAATCAGAGCATAGGTAGGAGAAGCAGGGTGAAGTCAGGCAGATCGAGCAAGCCTCGCAAGGAGCAACATGTAAGGAACACAGGTGAGCCACGGGCCACGTGGCAGACAGATTAATAGAAATGGGTTGATTTAAGATGTAAGAGCTAGCTAGCAATGTGCCTGAGCCATAGGCCAAACAGCATGAAGTTAATATAAGCATCTGAGTCATTTCTGGGGGCCTGAGCAGCAGTAGCAGGCGGCTGGCGCGCAGGTCTGTGGGTCTGGGCCTCTGGCCACCCAGGACCAAGAAACCCCACTGCAGCAGAACATGATTAAATTAATTTTGGAGTTTATATAGGAAATCAGGCATGACATTAAAGAGCAGAGCTGGATGTTGGCATTATTTGGCTTTAAGGCTTATAGAAAGATGCAATAATCAAGGCAGTGTGGCATTGGCAAGAGATTAAACGTGCAGGTGAGTGCTGCAGAGCTGAGATCTGAGGTCCCACAGAGTTAGTCAACTTATGTCTGACTTGATGGGGAATCGCCTTTTCAGCAAGTGGTGCCAGGGCAACTGGGCTTTATGTAAAAACTAACAAAAAAAAACTTAAAATGGACCATAAACATGGATTTAATCATATAAAGCTGTTAGAAAATAGCAGATAACTTTAGGTTTGGCTATTTTTTTAATAGGACAGCAAAGGTATAATTCATGGGAGAAAGATATTAGAAGTTGCACCTATTAAAAATTTTTATTTTTAAAACATGTCTTGCAAAAAGATGCTGTCAGGATTCTAAAGTGATGAGTTGTAGGCCAGGAGAAAATATTTTCAGAAAATGTACCCAATAAAGAAGTATTTCAAATATACAAAGATTTCCCTACAACTCAATTAAAACTCTTATTTAAAAACTGAGTTAAATGTCTTAAAGACATCTTGGTAAAGAGTCTGTAATAATGGCAAGATGGTCATGTGAATAGATGTTGCACATCATAGACATCAGAAATAATGGAATGGCCAGAATCATTACACAGAAAACACCAAATGGCAGCAAAGATGTGGGTCAGTGGGGACCCTCATTCATTTGCTGGAGGGAATGCTAAATGTCATATCCATTATGGAAAATGTAAAACTGTTTAGTTTAGTTTAGTTTTGTTTTTTTGTTTTGTTTTTTGTTTTGTTTTTTTTACTAGCCATTCCAGCAGTTGCTTTCCTTGGAATCTACCCAAGGTTTCTTGGAATTTATGTCCATTCAAAAAAAATCCCTGCACAGTGGTACTTAGGACAGTTTTATTTGTAATTCCAAAACTTGGAAGCAATATAGGTATCTCATATTCTTCGGAATAATGAAAAAGATACCTAGACAGTGGAATATTATTTAGCGATGAAAAGAAGCTATGAGAAGATATGGATAGAGTTAGGGAGATATCTGAGTCGCTTAAGGGCTTTGCAAGCAAGGGATCTTAATCCAACCCTCAGAACTCATATTTGAAAAAAGAAAAATGAGCAAGAACCCATGTGGGCCGAGCATGCTTGTGATTCCAGCTCTGAGATAGCAGAAGCAGGTGAATCCCTGGGTCCTATGAACTCACCAGAGTTTTGGTGAGCGTCAGGCCAGGAGAGACCCAGCCTGTTTTTTGTTTGCTAGTTTTGTTTCATCTTGTTGTTTTTTGTTTTTGTTTTTTAAAAAAGGCAAAACAGAAAACCAAATGCCTAAGGAATGAAATTTGAAGGTGTTCCCAAGCCACCTTTCACAAAAGTGGCGGGGAAGAGCAAGGCTGTATGGCTCTATGGCTTCACTTAAATGTCATTCTGCAAAAGCAACCACTGTGGAGACAAAGTAGTATCTGGACACCAGGGATTAGTGCACAGGGAGGGATGAATAGGAAGAACATAGAAGGCTTGAGGGCACTGGGCGTATGCTGTGTCATACTATAATGGTGGATACATATCATTACATTTGTCTAAAACTGTAGCCTATACAATTAAAAGTTAGAGGAAGGCAAAGATGAATTATGAACTTCAGAGCAGTTTGTTGATGGGTCAGCGGCTTCATTTGAAATGGATTGGTCATCTTTTGTCGATCTGTTGAAAAAACGAGAGTGAGGTGTGAAGCTGAGGTAGAGTGGAAAACATTTAGGATGTTTGCCTACATCCACCCAAGATCCAGAGTCGGCATCAGCAAGAGCTAGAGAAGTTTCCTGTACCTGTGGAGGAAGTATCACTCTTGTGTTCATGGCCAACCCCATATAGGCACGCAGCCAAGGACGAGTGAAAATGAAGTGGGGGTGGCTGGAGGAGGGAACAGGGGCACATGGCATCGAGAATGAGGAGGGGGGAAGTTCTGGAGGGTAGATGGGGAAAGGCATGAGGAATGGTCAGGTTTTTCGATCTATGCTGTGATCCATTATGAGTTATGATTAAAATTAAAAAAAACCTCAAAGTGAAACTGAGCCAAAGGATGGGGAGGGGACCAGTCCATTGGAAGAAGAGAGTGGGTACTCTTTGAGAACTGCGAGGCCAAGGGATCACAATGCTTATATGTAGACATCTGTTCCAGCAAGCAGAGAGTATATGCACTAAGGTCTTTTTTAGCATTTAGTCCACAGGATCAGGAAGAGGTAAGGTAGGGAAGAGGTGAAGAAGTTAATCTGTCATCAAAAAGATGAGGAAGTTCTAAAGACTTTTAAACAATTTATACAAATGTGAGAGGGTCCCAGACATGCAGGGCTGAGCTGCGGGACTTTGTAATTCCAGTTAGAGTTGTTAGCAGAGTAATTAAAGTACCCACTGAGCAGATCCACTGGTGCTGTGGAAGAGTCCCCGGGGTTGTGCGTCAGATAAGGGCCCTAGCATGTAAGATAAGCTCCTCAGCGTGTAAGAACTGGTGAAGCAACAAAACAAAACTCTACTAATAAAGACTAGGTTGGAAAAGGTAGCTTGGTGCAGAGCTTAGAGTGATTTTATACGTATACCCCTTCACCTACTCTGAATTTTAGATGGAAAGCTTGAGGCTTCACAGCAAAAATGTTTTACTTCCAAGTGTCTTTACTTCCCAGGTAGAAAGAAAACTGCAATGCATTCCATGTTTAATATTTTTGATTTTAAAAGATCCCCTCTCCCCAAATCTCACTATTTGAGAACTAGGACCTATGGCAGTCAAATACCAAATAAGTTATTCTGTGAAAAGGAATGTGATGTGGAAAACAGAAGCTCCAGGAGTGTAGTGGGGGTACCCCTTATTTGGAAATCTCTAGCAACAAAAAAGGTATCTGTTTCTTTGTACGAGGTTATTGACTGTCCGTACCTTACAGGGATCTGTTTGACATTTGATGCAATATTGTTACGTCGGCTTAATGTGGATGAAAGGATGAGTGAGACCTAGCCGGATCCTTTGTAATTAATTCCACAGTCACATTTAGTGGATCTCTCCTCATCTGTGGGAATCTCAAGAAACTCGAAGATGTCAAGAGCTGCTTTGAAACCCTGTGTTTGAACTCAGATCTTTGGCTTTGAACACATAGAAAGTTCTCTCCATGAAACATTTAAGAAGCCCCTAGCATATCTGTACATGCATGCATGCATGTGTTCATGGCACCACCCATCCCACTCTGAATTCTCTCTCCGGACTCACTATTCAGAATCTTTGCTGCTACCACCTCTTGCCCCAGTTCTGGGGCTCAAACCCAGGACCTTGGATGTAAGACAAGGTGCACTCCCAACCCACTATTTCTAATTTTACTAACTGGCTATTAAGCATTCCAGTATTCTTACTGAGTGCATGGGAAAGTCACCTTTGCTGTATTTTCTATGGATTTGATGTTAAAACTCTTTGTAAATAAATAGTGTTATGCAAATGTCAGGGTATCAGTGTTACCATAGGAAATGCAATCTCAACCTAGCCTCAGATCATCCTTTTCAAATAGTTATTCTGAACAAAGGACTGAGACAACTGTTGTAATTTGGCAGGACACTGGTTTAGTCTTTTATGTTAGTCATGGCAGCTTTCCTCTTTATTGGTGCCAGACTGGCTATGTAAGATTGAAGCCTCATATTTCCTGACAAGTGCAATTTCTGCCTTATGTATTCTTCTTTTGGCTTTTCCAGATTTTATATATATATATATATATATACACATATATATATATAAAATATATATCGTAAAATGTAATACATGTACAGAAAATGTTTGAAGTGTAAATGTACACATTAACAAACTGAAAATCGAACATCCATATAATTACCACCCAGCTCAAGAAGTAGACCCATCTAATTTCTTCCACGTGGGGAACCTTCTATCCTGTTAGCTGCTTGGTTTGTTTACTTGTTCTTTAGGGGGGTCGTGAGTAAGAGCGGAAGTGGGGGGTTAGGTTTTGGCAGGTCGTGGTATGTTCCTCTTGAGTAGACTCAGACCAAAGGTGTAATATTCATGCTTTACTCTCCAGTGTTCTTGGACTTTTATTTGACCGTATTACCATGAGTTTAGCATTTAGGACTAGTGCTTGGATTGGGTCCCTACAGACTGAAGTCTTCAGGTTTAGTATGTTCAATTTGTGTTTGTTAGATGAGCATAAAAAAGGCTGTAATCCAGAATGTGAGAACAGCCCTCATGCTTACCTTTCGTGAAAGTTCCATCCTCCATCTTTTTATGTCTTTAGAAGCAGGCGAGCCAAGATTTCAGGATTGACAGCTTTTTGGAAAATTGATGTGGGATGTCTTGCCGTAGGCTGTGGATATGCTGTATTACCATTGGTTAATAAAGAAGCTGTTTGGGTCTATAGCAAGACACCTTAGAGGCAGATGGAAAATCCAAGCAGAGATAAAGGAGGAAGGAGTTGGGAGAGAGATGCCAGCCTGACAATAAGGAAGCAAGACGAGAATGCTATAATGAGAAAAGGCACCAAGCCACATGGCTAAGCACAGGTGGGAATAATGGGCTAACGTAAAGCATAATAGTTAGCAAGTAATAAGCCTGAGCCATAGGCCAAACAGCTTGCAGTTAATATAAGCCTTTGTGTGATTATTTGGGACTAAATGGCTGTGAGACTGGCTGGGCAGGACAGAGAAACTTCAAACTGTAGAAAATACTTGGCAGCATCAAGGCAGTCAGTGTACCTTTCAGTTTATGTCACCGTAAGGTAGGTACGAAGTGGCAGAAAGGGGCAGATTAAAAAAAAAAGCTTTATTGCACAAAAAGCCACACATTACCTTTCGTTATAATCTAGGGCCACAAATGCTTTGCTGGGATGGTTTTTTAATATTCAAAATTTTATTGTTTTATACAAAACAGGATCTTTCTGTGAAGCCCTGGCTATATTGCAACTTACTCTATAAACTAGGCTAGATTCAAAATCAGAGATTGGCCTGCCTATCTGCTTCCTGAGTGCTGGTAATAGCGATAATAAAAATAATGATAATAAAACAGTGTACAGAGGCATCCCCACCACACCCCCAACTCTGGCTGTGTGTGTTTCTGGGATGCCCGTGTGTTTCTTTATCTCTGCGTTTCTTGTGTTCTCCTCCTGTTTCTTTTGTCTACTCTGATTTGTTTGGATTTGCTTTATTCTATTTTATATTTTGTTACTATTCTTAAGATACCTTTTAGTTTTCTAAGGATTGACAGAAAGATTGTGGATTCAGATTGAAGGGGAACCTGGGGAGAATCTGGGAGGAGTTGAGGGAGGAGGGAACCATAATCAGAATATATTGTATAAAAAAACTATTTTCAATAAAAGAAAAATAGAGGGAAAATAATGTAGTGCCATAACCATATTTTAAGAGTAAATCGATACATTAATAGACTAAAAGTCTTGTGTGCTATCTAGAAAAGAAGTTATTTAACTTACTTGCCTAAGTTAACTTATTAAATAGGTCCTATTTGCTGGAGCGGTAGCCTGCCAGCCTTATATGTGCTGTCCTTTTGCTCCAGTATCCACAAGAGCTGAAATTACGCGTGTGAGCCACTGTACCTGATTTATGAGTCACTTGAATAATTGTATGTGTGTGATTAAAATAAAAAGACTTCTCCACATCTTAAAGAATACTAACATAGAGGCTGGGGAGATGGCTCAGAGATTAAGAGCACTAGCTGCTCTCCCAGAGGTGGCTCACAACCATCTATGAGATCTAGTGCCCACCTCTGGCATGCAGGCATATCCACTGGCTGAACACTGTGTTTATAATACATATACTGTATGCATAATAAATAAATACAACTTTAAAAATAATATAACTGGGAAGCTATTAGTTACTTAGGTGACCTGTCCTCAGCGGCAGTTCCTCTGCCTGTGATACTGGCTTAGTAAGGCTTCCAATGAGAATTTGGTAGATTGTATATTCTGCCAGTCCTTCCTGAGATGCTTCATTAACTTGGTGTCCCCGTCAGAAATACCTGAGATAGATTTAAAGAAAGGTTGGGTTCTGCTCATCGTTTTGAAGGTTTCAGTATCCTTAGTGAGCCCTGCTGCCTCTGGACCTGATTCAGAGACAGAGCGTCGGGCAGGGAACACACTCTGCTATAAGGCTCTTCCCTTGGTGAACAGGAAGCATGGACAGAAAGAACCAGGGTTCCTGTTCTGATGGACTCTCAAAAACACTTCAGTTACCCAGCTGTTTTTGGGGGGGTTTTGTTTTGTCTTTGCTTTTTTTTTTGTTTTTGTTTTTTTTTTGTTTTTTTTGTTTTTTTTGTTTTTTTTGTTTGTTTTTGTTTTTTTGTTTTTTTTTTTTTCACAAGTTCCCAGGCTTCTGAATAGTGCCAATCCCCTGGCTGACAGCCAAGACCTTGGTGCATGAATATTTGGGAGGCGCTCCAGATTCAAAGAATTGACAATTATCAAGTAATAGTGATGAGCAGGAAAGGAGGCAATGGTAGGGAGGAGATACCTGCAAAAATTTAGGAGATAAGAAGCAAACAGCCCAGTGGCTTCTACTTAGTGTAGAGGAGTAAATTGTTACTGAAATGTCCTGAGGGGATTGGGGTGGATACTGGGAAGAAGCTCAGGTTTATCACAAGAATCTGGAAAGGCACTAGAAGCAAAGGTCTTGGGGCAGATAGAGGTCTCAGAATGCAGGACTGTTTTAAAGCCTGGAGAATTAGAAATCTACTTTTCCTATCCCAAACAACATCCTAAGACTAGAAACATTTTTTCTCTGCAGACTGGAAGTAAATTAAAGGTTCTGGCTTTGTCACCGGGGGGGGGGGGGGGGGGGGGGGGGGGGGGTGCTGGGGGGGGGGTTGGGGGGGGTTGGGGAGGGGCTAGAAGAGTGTAGCATGATCAATAAAAAGAAAGGTTTAGTGAAATTCTACACACTAAGGAATGAGGCCCTATACAATTCCCACATTTGAGTCTCAGTAGCCAGGTAGTTAGACAGACAGGTTATGAAAACTAAGAAAAAATAATCGCAGAGAAGACAGAAATACAGGAAGAATAGAGAAATAAAAATAAAAACTTGTCTGCCTATATTAAGCTGTAGAGAGATAAGAAACTTTCTTCATAAGAGTGGAGGCTAAAAAAAAAAAAGCAATGACAGAATAAAAAGTTAATTATGGAAATTAAACATAAAATAGCAAAAAGTCATTAGGCTGACCAAAAAAATTCATTGAGCTGAACCAGAAAAGCAAAATAAGGGAAGCAGGGAAGAAACGTTAGCTTTAAAGTATTATGCAATGTACATAGTATGTTCTAGAGACTACAGAGAAAGATAAAGGGGGGGAAATTACCCATGAAATAATACAAGAAAACTTTCTGGAACTGGAAGCCATTCATTTTAGGACTATCTAGAAGAGTCAGTGAGAACATACACACACACACACACACACACATACACACACACTCACACTCACACACTCACACACATATTCAAATCTGAAAAATTGCACTATACTAAGAGAGTGAATGCGTCCTAATCATATATCAGAAATTGGTTCTATTGTATGCAGAAGATTGAAAATAGGATATCATTGGCTGATTTAACAGCACACTGGATTCTTGCACACCTTTAGTCCCAGCAGTCAGGAGACAGAAGCAGGCAGGCATCTGTGAGCTTTGGCTACATAGTGAGTCCAGGACAGTCACAGCTACATAAAGAGAAGCACGTCTCCATAAATAAATAAGGAAAAAATATCCCTGGATTACTGCCTTAAAAAGTCAGACGGAAATTATTTTCAATCTAAAAATAAAAAAAAATACAAAGTATCAAGTGGGTGGAAGAATTAAGACCTTTTATTACCACATATTAAAGATCTAAATAAATTACTCTCTGCATCATTTCTCTAAAAGCTACTGGATGGTATTTTTAAATTAAAAAAAATGTCGAAATAAATCAAGGAAGAATAATATACAGCATTCCAGAACATGTAACTAAACAGAAGGAAAAAGACCAAAGAAAACTCCAGAATGACAATTAAAACAGTCTAAAAGACAGTCTAAAAGCCCTGGGGGAATCTGTCCAGGTCAGAGAGGCAGCTGTGTGTCTTTGGGAAGAGACTTACTTGAATGTCCCAAGTAAAAGCAAAGCTGTTGAGCAACCTGACACTCTTGACTGAGTGTAAAATGTCCTTCAGAGAGACTTGCTATTTCCAAGGGCTTATCAATTAAGAAAAACTATCAAATTGGGTTGGTGGAAAGGCATTGTAAATGGCTCAGCACATGGTATTTACAAAGGTCCCGGTGGTGCAAATCACAGCTGAGCTACTTATAAGTATTACTTGCTGCACCTGGGAGAAGTGGTTCACGCCTTACTTACACCCACCATAGTTTAATCCCAGCACTCAGGAGGCAGAGGGAGGAGGAATTCTGGGATCTCCCAATTAAAGGCCAGCCTGGTCTACTAAGGAGGTACAGGGTAGCCAAGGCTACATAGTGAGACCTTGTCTCAAAAACCTAAAAGAAAATAAACGTCTATATGGCTGTAATATAAGAGAAACCCCCTCAATTGTAATTTAAAAGAGAAGCTAGTTACTTTGTATTCCATGTTCCAATTCAAGATGAGCGTGCATTTTGAAGAGTGCTTTACAAAATCTTTAACCACCTTTCCCTCCTCCTCATTCCCCTACCATCTGTGAAGGCTTGCCCTCATTCACAGAGTTAAAACCTGGTCAGTTGGTGTTTATGTTCTGGATTGTAAGAACAGGGGGTGAGTTTGAAAGCAAAGCTCATCACTTTCACTTATATCCAAATAGCAAGAATGAATTCTGTGGTCATACCTACAGGCAATATTCAGAATTTTAACAACCAACTGGTAGCCAGGCCACCAGACATGTCAGGACAGGACCTGCTGTAGAGTAAAGGCAGGTTTTGAAGGCTGTCCCTGTTGTAGCAGATGTTAACCCTTTCTTTGCTGAATTGTATGTGATAATGGGTTGGAGGTCAAAACATCAGCTACTATCAGCTGTAATGGAAGTACTGTAATAACAGTTGGTGCTGCTATGTTAAGATGCAAGAACCAAATGCTGCCCCTGGCCATACTTGACTCGAGAAAAGATTGACTCTTATAGATGACCAGGATGGGACAAGCTAGCATATAATGGAACATTGGAAAATATATTAACAAAGGTCTAGAATTAGTATATCAATAAATTATAGAATATGCATATTTTGGGAATATAAAATGAAATATTAGAAGCAAGAGTTAAAAAGTTTGTTTAGTTTACTTTGGGGATTGAGTGGAAAGTGAGGCAGGGTACTGCTATTTTTCATTTTAAACTTGGTTGCACATTTTGATTTTCTTAATAATTTTGACAGGCTAGTGTAATACAAACTAAAATCAATACGAGAAAGATAATGCAATGGTCAAAAGGGATTGAAGATTGACCTGGATCCTAAGCTTTAGAAATGTGTATATTAAAAGATAAGACACATTTTCTTTGAAGTTAGAATTCTCTGCCGCAGCACCTGATTCCAAGCTCGTATGTTCAGCTTTGGGCAGACCTCAAGGAACTAGTTTTTTTTTTTTTTTTTTTTTTTTTTGTTTGTTTGTTTTTTTAAGCTTGCAACTTCTCCTCTGCAGTAGGGGCTAACTCTTCTATCCAAGTGGTATTTGAATATCCTTACTTTCCGGAACTGATCTGTACTCTTTCGCTGTTCTCACTTTGAATATGCTGTCAGAGGCCAATGGTCACTTTTGCAAAAGCTGCTTTGCCCTTATCTTAGATTCTCTATGGAGAAATTGTAGGGCTTAGATTTAAGTAAATCTGAACTTACTGTTCTTGTGTCTTTGCATTCGGTGCTGCTCCTTGGGGCTTCCTCAGCCGCCCCTCACGTTGGTCCCCAGCTTTGTCCCAGCTTTGTGGTTATGTCTGATTTCTCCCAGCTAAGGTCTGCCAAGAACTCAACCAAGAGCAGCAATCTAACTGTAGTCTGCATCACCGAAGTGTGGATAGATAATTAGTGTCACCAAAGGAATTTCTAAGAAAGATGAGAAATGTGCAAGAAAGGTCATAAGAACTTTTTTCTCCAAGCTTAGTGACCTTGCTGCATTGCTCTGTTGACTAAAGAAAGTGTGGAAAAAGCCAGGCGGTGATGGCAAGTACCTTTAATCAGCACTTGGGAGGCAGAGGCAGGTAGATCTCTTGAGTTCCACCTGGTCTTGAGCCAGCCTGGTGTACAGAGGGAGTTCCAGGACAGCCAAGACTACACAGAGAAACCCTGTATCCATAAAAAAGGGGGGGGGGTGTTTATTGTATAGATGAGATGAGATAAATATTCTGTACATCAGAGAAAAGTTTTAATGGCAAATTACAAACAAAAGTTTTTTCCCATGGTTCCATTTATACAGCAAAGAGTCAGCTCATGAGTCACGTGTATAGCGGACCTACCTTGGGAGGGGCAGACTACAGTAGAAGCAAGGTCTGCTTAGTGCCTGATTCTCACGTTTGCTTCATTTCAGAATCATCTGGAGGGTTTTTGGGTTTTTTTTTTTTGTTTTTCTTTTTAAGACTGGTACCTGGGACCTATTTGTAGTGACTGATTGAATGGGGATGGGAGGAGTCCTGAAGTTTGTACTGATAAATATGAGTTACTATAGATGCCTCTGATTTGACACCATGGGCAAGTGGGGTTAGAGCCACTGCCATGAGATCGTCATGCTTTTACTCTGACTCATGGCTAAAATTCTTCCTGTTTGGATTCTGTAGCAACCCAGGAGGTACCTCAGGTAACCTTCTAAGATGGTGAATATAGTCACATTGTGCATGGATCTTGTCTGTGAAGAAGAAATCCCCAGGGATGAACTGGGTGTTGCTATGAGGGGAACACACCCAGAAAGAAAAATGGTCCTTTTTTAAAGAACTCAGACAATGTCCGGTGATACAGGAAGGAAGTGAGGAGCATATGAATGTGGTATTTCTCAGCTTAGGAGACCCTTTGTTCTGTGCCCTTTCTCCAAACGATGAGGCAGACAGTGTGCTATAGAACACAACTCTGATGCCTCAGGGTTTCTTTAGAAACATCTGTATGTTTACTTCTTACCATAGCTCTATGCATTCATGTATAAATATATATGCACTGCTAGAATTCAATTCTAGCATTTACATGTTTCCTTTGCCAGTTATTTAGAAAGTCTTATAATATTTCCTATTCGTTTACTTCCTCCTCTCCCCAAATGCAGTGACTTAAGATCCTGGTAGAAGGATTGTTTCCAATCTCAGAAGCTTCCTATGATACTGACAGTGACGATCCAGCTTGCTCAGAGAAACATATCTGGTTTTAAAATTACCTGTTACATTATTACTGCAAAAACAATCTTAGAAAAAGAGGAAACAACTGTACTAACATTGTATTAATAACCACTTCTTAGGGAGGGTACACTTCAGAGTTCATGTAGATTAAATACAATTATACTATTAATAAGTTGGAATTATTGGGGCCAGCAATGTGGCTGAGCACGTGAAGGTGCTTACTGCAAGCATGATGACCTAAGTTCAATTCCTAGAACCTACATGATAGAAGAGAACCAGCTCCCTCATGTTGTCTTATGACCTTAGCACATGTGTGGCACATGCAAGGGAACCTAGTGTTCCGTGCATTCTTAGAACACCTGAGTAAGCCATTCCATTTCTGGTCACTGCTTCTGTGCATGCTGGGACCACCCTGTAAGAAACATCATCTTTACCTGCCAAAATTCTTCTTTCTCATTATTATTCTCTGATATATTATGCCCAACACAGAAGTTTCCCCTTCCCCCTAGTCTCTCTGCCACTCATCTCACCCCCCCAGATCCCCCCTCCCTCTGTCTCTCCTAAGAGCAGGCCTCTCAGGGTCATCAACCAAACATGGCAGAATACACAAATATAAGGCCAGGCACCTATTATCACATCAGGGTGGACAAGGCAACCCAGTAGAAGAAAAAGGGTCCCATAAGTAAGCAAAAGAAAATTCTTTTTTTTTATTTGGGTCAGTTTTAATTCTTGAAGTCTTTAAGGAAAAAAAGGACCAATAAGCATAATAATCAATCAGAGCTAGGCAACAAAGAATGACCTATGATCACAAGCAGTCAGCATACAGAACATACTGCTTAGGGAATAGTGAACAATTTTGTGACATCATACTTTCAAAAACTAAGACAGAAAAGTTATCCTTGGATCAAACAGAACATACAGCCCTAAGTTCCTTAAGACAGCTGAGAAAAAAACGTGGAATACTTCACAAATTTGCCTGTTCTGGGCAGGGGGAGCTAATCTCCTCGTATTGTTTCAGTTTTCATATATGTGCTGCCGAATCGAGCACAAAAGTCTTTTTTTTTTTCCCCAGACTGCTATTGACAATGCTCTCCTCCTATTTCCCTTTATCTTCCTGATACATGGCCATCTCCCTCCATTTTCCCACTGTCGGTGCATTTACTCGGCCACAATTATGACCCATTCTGCTTTTCTCCAGCATCCAGCAGTGGCTAAATTGTGAACTTTTAGTCTCGGTTTATAACCTGTAGTTTCACAACAAACAGCATGTGTAATAAATGTTAGGCAGATGAATAAAAGATTTCTCTATCAAGCAGTAAGAATCTGCATGTGTCTGGTTGAGGTTCAAGATCAATTGCTCTTAGAAATATAGAGCTAAAAGTTAAGCATTGCTTTAATTTTTATTATGTCTTTTCCTACCAAATATAAGTTCTCTCCAAATATTCACAGATACATACATATGCATAAATGTAGATATACCTACATGTATAAAAATTAGGAAAGTTAAAACCATTGAAGACTGTAGGCAGAGTTTTACTTACAAGGTACCAGTCCAAGATTAATATTTATTAGAATATAAATCAACACTCACGATACTAGTAACAGCTTATAATGACACCTGAACAGGGACTGGAGTATCCAAGCGATGGACGAGCTATGGACGAATGATGGATTCCAATCCGGTCTCTCCAGCAGCCCCTTATCAATGGGGTTGGCTACACCCCCTCCAGGAGCTCGGGACCCTGGATAAGCGTCTTAAGACCTTATCAGCTGACACCTGAATCCCACTACAGAAGACTTCATAAATATTAAGTATCTGAGGTTTTTTTTATAATATTAAAAAAATAAGCTGGAAAAATGCCAGTCTGTGGTGGCCCACACCTTTAACCCCAGCACTCAGAAGGCAGAAACAGGTAGATCTCTGAATTTGAGGCCAGACTTGTCTACACCGTGAATTGCAGAATAGTCAGGTCTACACAGAAACACCCTGTCTTGGAAAAACAAACAAAACCAAAACTCTTCATAGAGGTCTGCACAATGCTCATGGTTTATCTGTTTTTTATTTATTTTTTTGTTTGTTTTTTCATGAAGCCTGCTTGATTGAAAGCCGGTAGACTAAAGCCCTGCAAATGAGCCAAGATGGAATGTATCAATATTCCGGTTCACTGAAATCTTAACTATAAAAAACAGTGTTTGGGGTTTTTTTTCAACCATGTGAAAACCCATGGAAATTATAACCACTGAAACAGTTTTGTATAGTTTACAAATGAAAAACAAGCAGATAACGAAATGCCAGAAGCTAGATGGCTTAACAAACAACAGAATCTTATTTCTCACAACTCTAGGAGAGGGGAGACCCAAGATCAAGACAGGAGCAGATTGACACGTGGCAAGGGCCAGGTCCCTGGTTTCTAACATGCACTTTCTTGGCTGTGCCCTCAAATGGCAGGATGGAACTAGTCTATGGATTCTCAACGTGGTAAAGGCGCTGATCCCAGATATACCTCCTGATGTAATACCTTCAGAAGGCCTCACCTTAACAGGCTCACCCTGGAGGTTGGATTTCATCGTATGGGTTTTAAGGGTGTAGACATTGAGGCCATAAAGTATAATGATTGCACATCGGGAGTGCGGAGATGAGGGTACCTGCCTTATTTAAGCTTTGGTTTCTCTTGGTATAAGATAGAGGATTTGGTTCGAGTTACTACCCAGGTCATTTTGACTCAAGTGTCATTCTGGAAGGTTATGAAACACAGCCTGTAACCATGGTGAGGCTAGATGATTGGTGGATCCAAAAGTACATTAATTCCCCCTTCTCTCTAATAGCTGTGCTTTGCCATTGAGTAAGTCACTTGTGTATATCCCCTTCATAAACCCGTTTCTTGAGTTTTTAAAAAAGAAAATACCAGCTGCTCAATAGTGAATGGAAGAGCGTTGAGAAATACCAAACAAACCAGCTCTTGCCTCCGTGTTAAATATAGATCTGTATTATTGCGTTTTTCTTTCCTGTTGTATTCAAAAGGCAGTAGGTGATGATTCGATAAGTTTAGAAACGATTTCACATCAATTCCTCCTGCCTTTTTTGTTTATGTGAGAATCTCATTAAAATATATATGATTTATTCTCTTAAAATGTGATTTTCTTCATTTTTGCCTTTCCACAGACAGCAAGTTTTGTGTCTATTAGTACAGATTTTTGTCAAGATCCTTGCACTGCTGGTCATTCTTCTCCGTTAGTGCCTAGGTAACCTGCTCAGATGACACCACATTTGACCCTCTTGGTTTGCTCAAATGTAGTCTCCTCAGTTTGTCCTTGCCCACTAGTGTTTTTAAGCAGGCCTCCAAGAGCCAATGAGATGCCTCAAGACTTGTGGCCACGCTCCTTGGGGACTGTCCCCTGTCAAGAACACTGCTCCTTCAACGAGGCATCCTGCTCTTGTTGGGTCAAGTATGAGATGGACGGGCAGCGTCTCACTGACTGCAACATGTACTTCAGACAGATTCAGCCCTCTAAAGTAGAGGCCCAGATCACTAAATGAATATTGTCCAAGGAGATAGCAGAAAAGTCATCTGTGGTGATGTCCCTCCCACCACTTGGGAGTGGAAACAGGAGAAAGGGTCCAGAGGTCCAGGCCAGCCTTCAAGGCATCCTAGACTACATAAGACCCTGTGAGGAGACAAAACAAACAAAATCCTCAGAATTAACAACCAAAAAACAAGGAAGAGAGTTGTTTTGTTTTGTTTTGTTTTGTTTTCACTGTTTTATCCTGCAGTAGTAAGTATCTGACTAGTTTGGTGAGGTGAGAGGGTTGCTCACCCTCTCTCAGCTTCAGTTCCCTGTTCTATAAAGGTCAGGTCTTATTTCCAAAATGCATTCATCTCATGCCTGTCTCCCCCTAGTCTCTCCTCTTTCCTCAGACCTTCTAGCTTCATTGCTGGCGGCAATCTGTGCCTTACATTTAAGCACCTTTCTCCGTTCCTCGTGGTTCTTCTTTAAAATACCACGGTCCAGTTTTTCAGTTTGTAGAGATTTTTAGAAAGCGTGTATTAGTAATTTAGCCCATTTGTTTTCTAGACATGTGGAGATGAGTTTAATTCAAGAACTCAGTTTGTTTTGCCCTTCATCTTGGATAATGATCTAAAAAGAAACCATTCTTCTTAGTCTTATAGAAATTATAATTAGACACATGTCCCCCAGCAGGCATTTCTAAACATCTTATCAATGAGGATGAAGCCGATCAGATGCTGTTGACAGTAGTTACAGGTTATCCTTGGAGAAAAAGTGTTTGTCACTGGCTGGCCTGCCTTCCCATCCGTGCAGAATCTATTCTACTTAGTACTTCCAAGCTGCAGAAAGCAAAAAGAAGGTTGATGACCACAAACCCCCGTAGAAATAGGCTGGAGAATAGTCTAAGATAGGGCCACGTAGATTTGTCTCATTGGTTGTCTTTGTCATACTGTCTTGCACAACAGACCTTCTTAAGCTTACAGAGCTTATTTCTCCACTATTAGAAAACAGGATTCTCAGTAAGCACAAGTATTATTACGTTTTTCACAAGGTAGTAAAAGCTATATATGAAAACTGAAGCGCAAATGGAGGAGTCCAAGGGACATGGGAAGCAAACAGCTTGGCTGTAGTAGAAGGACCCATGAATAGGTTAAATTTCCAAGCTAACCAGACTTTCAGGGTGCAGTCAAAGTTAAATATCTTCAAATAGGAAATGTCCCTTAAAGTAGAAAAATCACACCGCTTTAGTGCAAGAAATGTCGAGAAAATGGCGTGGTTTGATTCCAAATCAGCATAAAGGGGCCCGTGGGGAAGCATAGGAAGGACAAGAAACAGCCTTGAGGAGATAGATGAGCTTCCCACTCACTGCCCCCAGAGACCCAACCGAGACTGAATCCAGCCAAAAAACAGAAGCATCCAGAAGGAGATGCTTTCAGTGGGCTTCAGAAAAGGTTCCACTTGTGAATCTAAGCAAAAGATTCAGCTGATTCTGCAACCAGGCCTGTGACCTACAGAACTGAGATAATAAATGGTATTGTGTGAGGCTTCTTTTTTTGTGTGTGGAGATTTGACACATCAGGGAGCTGGCCAAGAGAGCCCCAGGCAAAGAGAAAAAAACAAGAACCAAGTTCCTAGGTGATCAACCTAGGTGGGTGGAGGGGCTGCAAGGTGCCCACTGTGACTGGAATGCAGAAAATAAGGTGCTACGTGGGGAATGAGGTCAGAGGGGGAATTGAGTGGAGGGTGGAGACCACAAAGGCCTCAGGCTTTTAATCCAAGGGAGCTATGGGACATTGCATGTTTTCATCACAGAAGCAATCAACTTATTTAGCTTTAAAAAACAATCTTAATGGCCGCTCTGAAAATAGACTCCAGGAGAGAAGCAGGAAGACCAATTAGACATGATGGCAGGATTCCCAGTGCAAGGTAGTGGCAGCTCAGGTCAGTAGCAGAAGAGATGGTAAAGTGACCAGAGTCTAGATATATTTTAAAGACAGTTTCTTTCTTTGTGACTTAGATGTGGAGTGTGCGTGTGCATGTGTGTGTGTGTACTCGCATATGCACATGTGGTAGAAAACCTGAAGATGCTCCTACATAACATAGAGGATGGAGTCTCTACAGCTTAGATGCAGAAAACCAGATGGAGTGAGTGTTAAAGAGGAGCAGAGGTCAGTTTGGACACACTGAGTAAGAGATATGTGTCGGCCACCCAGAGAGTGATAGGCAGAATAGTGGCCCTCAAATATTTCACACTCTATTCTCCAGAACCTGGGGCTGTGTCCTTTTAAGGTTAACCTAGGTTAACTCGTCTAGTTGCACCAGTCAGTCCCTAAAAGTCAAGAACCTTAATTATGTGGTCAGAAGCCGAGGCAACTGTGGAAAAATGATTAGAAGCACCTTTGCAGACTGAAGATGGAGAAAGACTTGGGTCTGAGAATGGGTGTGGCCTCTAGCAAACAGACATGGCCCAGTAGCCTGTTCTCCTTAGATCCTCAAGATGGCCAATACCTGACCATAAAACTATAAAATAATAAAACTGTAACTTGGATTATTCACTACAGTAGCCAAAGAAAAATCCACAGAGTAAATAGTTGAATATAAGAATCTGTAGGAAGAGAGAGATGGGAATTTGAAGGCTTCAAGAGATCTCCAAGACAATGTGTAGAGACAGGATGGGGAGATATTTCTTATCTAGGCTTCTGCCCCATTCCCTGCTGGCCAGGTGCTTCAGATGGGGTTGTAAGTCTCTTTCAAGATTGACCATGTGTTAGAATGGTTTAGTGGGCTTCTCCTGGTATTCCATATGGTGGTGGCCGAGAGAGTAAACAGTGTAGGAAGAGAACAAAGCTGAAGTGCTCTCCCTCTGTCCACAGCTACAACACACACACACACACACACACATTCAGACTCAGATTCTCAGCACAGCTTGTGTATCTTGAGAATAGTATCCCCTTTGCCCCCCAAACTACCCCCATATGGAAGGAGCCAAATCTATACTTGTTGACTACAGTTTTCATGATTATTATTCATTGTTCATCCCACCCCCATGTTCTGGTTTTGTGCCAGCACATGAATCCACTTACAGGCTCAGGACCACTGAGATACTGGGACTCCCTGGAAGACAAGCTATGGCTCTTTGCTGAAGCTTCCAGGTTTTTGCTTCTCTGAAGCTGAGGAGTCACTCATATCTTTCTGCCGGACAGGCCAATAGCATGATGTGGTTTATAGGTATGGAGTGGATCAGAGATGGGATTGACCACAGCGTTCTGGTTATCTGATGCTGTGTATCAAACCACCCCAAAGTTTAATGACCTCAAACAATGGTAATCATCTGTTATCTCCCCGTTTCTTGAGTCTGGAAATGCGGCTGTATGGCCTGGCCCTGTTCCTCGTGGAATTCACAGTGTAGACTCAACAGCTCAGGGCCAGAACCATCTATAGGCTTGTTGATGGGTCTGGTGCCTGACTCTGAGATATCTGGGTTCTTCAAGCCTGTTCCTGTCTGCATGACCTCTCCATGGCATATTATTTTCCAGGGGCGTCTGCACCGATGTATAGCTGTGGAAAGTAAGCCCTCCACAGGCAGTGTCAGCATCACAGCTAACACTGACATTTATTGAGGGCTTGCTGCTGTCCAAGCATTGTGCTAAGTGTAACATCTGTGTTACATTATTTAACCCCTAGCAGGTGTGATTTATAAGGTAGCCTGCTTTTTACAATGAAGGGATAGAGAGTCAGTGAGGTTAAATGACTGTTTTAAGCTCACAATGGACTTCTGAATTCTGTGATAAAAGGGCTAATGGTGGAGAGTCAGTGGGAGCTTTGCTTCCAGAAAGAAAGGACCACAGCTTTACTGGTGCCTCTGTCTGCTTGTTCTGGGCAGCCTCCCGCAACCCCAGTACAAGTACCTCCCCCTCTTTTTCCCTACAGATCAAAGAACTTCATTTTCTTCAATCACATCTCAATAATAGTTTCCTATTCCTATTTTTACCGTTGAAAATACAAATCACTTTTGTTGTAACTTGAGCCAGTGAGTTGACCTAAGTAGGAACTTAAGTATTATGAAAAGACATCCAAACTGACTTTATAGAAACCCGGAGTCAACCATTGAAGCACATACCTTTAGTTTCTGCACTCTGAAGGCAAAGGCAGGCAGATCTCTCATCTGGTTCTCCTAGTGAATTCCAAACATTTTTTTTTACGGTCAGAGGCCACACCTGAGACTTACCTGAGTCAGTGGAAAGCCTCTTGCTGATGGGAGAGTTAGTGTGCCTTTGGCCATTCTCCACAGCCCTCTTCCTGCCTTGAGCAGGATGACCCTTCCCCTAGCTCTGTCCTACTTCCGTCTCATTACTACAATAGCCTCTCTTGGATACTCCTATTGAGTAGGTGATTAGTGAATGAATCTCATACATTTGAACCCTCCCAAATGACTGCTGTGTCTGTGTCTTTCCCCTAAACCTTTCTATCAGTCTTTACAAAAGAGAAACATAATTTGGTTTGGGGACCTCTTCTAAGTGCCCCGAAGAGATAAACTATTTGTTATTTTTCTCCTCACAGTAGTAGGTTAAACACACACCTGTGTGTCTTTGGGTTGACATTGCCAATCACAAAGGGAACCTGGGTTTTTCACAAGATGGTGCGTGGATTTTTTTTTTCATTTAAAAGTTTTGATTTTTGGTTTTTTGTTTTTTTTTTTAAACAAGCCCACCACTGTCCCTCCCTCCCCCCTCCGCAGTCATCCCCCAGCTATGTGTGGATTCTTGGTGTTAATTATACACTAAGTGATACTGGGAGACTTACTCCACCAGCAGGCCCAAGAGGCAGACAGGGCCTCCTCCCACAAAGCCTGCATCCTCAGGGGTTGAGATACTGAGCTCACAGTGTGTTTAACTGGTCAGGTTGTAAATCCTGGGGAGGGCTCTTGTTCTCATTGCTGTGACAGGATAGCTGATAGGAAGTAGGGACGTGCTCTGGCTCACAGTTCAGGGACATCCTATAACACAGCAGGGAAGGCAGGGTGACAGGGGTGACTCCACCATAGCATGAGTATGCAGTGGCTGCTTACACTGTGGCATCATGAAGACACAGCCCCAAATGGGGGTGCCATAACCTCAAGTCCCACTCCAGGTGACCCATTTTCTCCCAACTAGGCTTCAGAAGGTTCCACAACCTTCCAACACAACACCACCATCCATGGACCAAATGTTCAAACATGTGAGCCTTGGGGGTGGGCGCCACTTCACATTTCAACAAAAACCGAGGGAAATTGGGGAATCAGATCATGTCATTCTACCCAATTATGTCCCCATGGTTTTCCATCTTCAGGTAGAAGCCAGAAGGCTGGATATGAACCAGCCCCTCTGCTCATTCGCAGCCACACTGCGGGGACCTTGGACACCAGGGTTGCCTTGTTCTTAGTACTTTGCTTTCTCTTTGTGTGGCTGCCCTCCTGCAGATAAAGCTAACCCTTCACCTCTCTTTGGACTCAACCCAGATCCACGATCTTAGTTTTCAGGCACTTTGCTCCCACCCTTAACACCGGTAATTTCTTAGCACAGGCAACCTAGGAGATGGTGGATACCAGCAGTTGCTCACATCACCAGCTTTCCCTCTACAGAGCAAGTCTGACCATTGCTGGGGACCCAGAACCCTCTGAGCCCTTCTCTGTAAAGGTCCTGCCTGGTGACAGTACCCTGGGGATCCCCTTGGACTCTACGCTTAACTGGGAATTTCCACATGACATTTGGCCTCTCCCCCTATGCCCTCCACTGTGGATTGGATGGTGTTTCTTGAAGTCAGGGGCCCTGCTTCAGATCAGGGTGACTCTACTCCAGGAGTCTTGGCTATGTGCATGCAGTCCCCTGCCAGGGAGCCCACCCTAGCCTCTTTCTGATGCTGCTCTTACATCATCCTCTCTGGCTGCCTCAGCTGTATTCTTGGCTTTCAGGTTCATAGGCTGTACAGTCCTTTTATGTCTTATTTGTTTTGTTCAGAAACTGAAACCGCATCTCCTACCTAACAGATCTGTGACTGCCTCGTTCCGTTCTGTTAAAAGCACTGCCTTTCTCCTCTTCTGCCCCTCACTCCTTGGTTCCAGAGCCTCGCAGCTCTGCTCCCATCAGTAAAGTCCCGCAAAGTACAGTTTTGGAGACATTAATAAGGAAAATTTAAAGTTTTCTTGTCACAGGTTTGGTTCTTTGTGTAAGAGAGACAGGAAGGAGGGGCTGGGAAAATGCCACAGTGGGTAAGGCTGCTGGCTGTGTGAGCATGCAGAGCTGAGTTCAGATCTCAGACCCATGAAAAAAAAGCTGTGTTTGGCCAAGAGGCAGGAGGAAGAGGAGGAGAAAAGGGAGAGAGAGAAGCCTCTACACATATATACAAACATGTACTTATGCCACATATATACAGCTCTCTGTCTCCTAGATAACACAGACACATTCATTCATTCATTCATTCATGGGGAGGCGGATTTAAGCAAGTTAAGCTGCTCTATGAGCCTCACTGGGAGTCTGGAGGTGGAATAGCTCTTCAGACCTCTGTGACAGTCAGGCCTTTTATACCATCCTCCCTCAGCCATTGTATGTTGGTCACCTTGAGAAAGTGATCTGGGCAAAGTCCATCCCTGCAGAGCCCCCTAAAGCATTCATGAAGGTACACCATAAGAACCTCCCTGCCATTCCTCAATCGTGCCTAAGCACCTTCTATATTACTGTAGGTAAGAATTGGGCTCATCTCTAGGATATGATGCAGGATTTTCATTAGCAAGTAGGTAGTGACTCTGGGGCTGGGGAGATGGTTTAGTGGTTAAGAATTCTTACTGCCTTTCCACAGGACCCAGGTGTGGTTTCCAGTACCCATACAATGGGTTACAGTGACCTTTAACTCGAGGTCCAGGGTATTGTATGCCCTATTCTGGCCTCCTTGGGCACCAGGCACACATCAGGCAAAACACTCATATATAAATAATTAAATAAATAAGTGGGTTTTTTTCCAGAAAAAAACAAATAAGCTTTGTGGTCAGTTTTAGTTTGCTCCTAAACTTTTGTAGAAGTCATTGATGAAGCCTTAGGGATATTTATGGAGCCTCCTGTCTGGCAAATGGAGAAGTGGGTTAGAAGAAGGAAGGGGAAATCTTACTGCGGCTTTCCGTAGCACAGACCCCCTCCCATCACAAGAATTTGAGAAGCGCTGCCCCTTAGTATCTCAGGCGAATACGGAAGTGGGGTCATGTGAAAAAAGTCACCCAAGAATATTGCACAAATCCTAATTGGTATTAATTATAAAAACCAGATGCTGGGACAAATGCTAGAAGATCAGAGAGACAGAGGAACAGGCCACAGCTTCTCACCTCACTAACTCCTCAACCGAAAAGGTAGATCCTGTCTCCATGAATCCTCAGAGGCTGAGTAGGTGGGAATGAAAGCAACTACAAAGGTGAAATGGAAGGGGGTACACCTTGTCTTCTCCTGGCTTTTATTTTTATATATTTTCTCTGCCCAGCTTTATCACTTCAGGTTTTAAACTTCCTACTTTGGGGATTAAAGGTGTGTCTGCTTCCAAGTTCTGGGAGTTTAGGCAAAGGATCCCAAGTGCTGGAATTAAAGGTGTGTGCTACCACCACCTGTCTGTTTCTCTCCTGGATTGGATCAATCTCAAGTAGCTGAGTGTGGCCTTTATCTCTGCCTCTGCCTCTGCCTCTTGAGTGCTAGTATTAAAGGCATGTGCCGCCACTGCCTGACCTCTATGGCTAACTCTGTGAATGGCTCTGTCCTCTGCTCTTCAAGCAAGCTCTCTTAGACACCTATCACTACGTGTTCTTAAAGCAACTCCAGAGACCAGTCTCCACTCTCCAAAGTTACCCTGGTCACATGGAAAGGAAACTGATTACTGACCAACTTCCCACTTGCCCTTGCCTGATACTGTGTCCTGAGGTCATTAACTCTGGGTTTTCACCCAATCTGCAGAGTGCAGAGAAGTCCTGTTAATAAGGCTGTATGTAGTGTTGTATTTATTCACCAGGAGTGAGGCTCGCAGAGTATTGGTCCTAACTTCTCAGGGTAGCTTAGTCTGTTCCCAGAGCCAGAAAACTTCTTCCAGGTGAGCCTTTGAGGAAATTGGGGAAGGGACAGTGGCACCTGGCAATTGCCCAAAACTAGGGTGCAGATACCCTGACCTCCTGCCAAGACACAATACCAGCCTGCCTTGTGAAGATCAGGGAACATGGTCTCTTTCTAAGAGGTACTCTACCGGAGAAAACCTGACCAACAGACACAGCACTGGGAGCAGATGCTGCTGCACTGTGACCAGCCACCACAGCACTCACTGGAAAAGCTGTTGAGAAAGAAAGGTACTTCCTGTGTGCCTTCCGTTTTCAACATTCTAAATCCCAGTGGGAAATGGAACAGTATTGAATTGGGCGTAGGGCAGGATAGCCCGCTGGTCAACATCTGGGGACTTTGGGAGAAGGCTGACTAGATTTTTCAGCCTGTCTTCATCTCCTACCTAGTGCATCGGGCAACAGGCAAAATCAGCCTTGGTTTCCTGCTCTGAAAATGGTATCAGTATGATAGAATTCACATTGCAGAGCGCTCCACGATGCAATTGATATAAAAGTATCTTAACTAGAGCTCTCCATGTGATAAGCATTAGCTGTGATGCTGATTATGATTGGCAGGAGGGAGTGGAAAGGGAAGGTGAGGTGAGAGAAGGACCAGAGTTGCGTCAACATGGCAAAGAATCGAAAGGAAAAAAGGCTAAGGCCAGGCAGGCATCACAGCTGAGAAGGATTGCCCACTGAGAGCTAAATCTCATAGCAAAACCGCCAGGGAAGCCCCGTATTTAAAACACATTAGCAACGGAGGAACCACTTACTTGTATGTGCAGTCAGGAACTGTCTTTTTTTTTTTCTTCTTCCTCCTCCAACTGCCCACAGCCCCCAAGGGAATTCTGAGAAACCCCAGTGTGCAAAAGAAAAACCAATTTCTATAGGAGGATTTGTACGAAGCCGCCATCACCTTGTTTGTTCTGAATTGACTACGTTTTCCCGAGTTGGGGGTGGGGAGGTCTTTTAAGTGTCTCCTTGGGTGAACTTTGCTTAAGTGTGTTACTTGTTTGCCTTCCTAACAAGGCTGAATGAAAACCTTGTAATCTGACAATTTTTGGCTATACTAATGAGCATTTATCATGGCACTTCCCAGCTTCAGAGGTTCTGAAGAGTAGGCAGCCCCGGCTGTCCTGTGCTCTGAGGATTATTGTGAGCAGTGGATTGGTGTCGGGTGGGGGAGGTTCTGAGCATAGTACAAGGCTGTCATGTGGTGATATAGTGTATAGTTGATAAAAATCAGTCTGGAATACCAGGGGACAGAATCATCCACAGTCAAGATACAGAAGTCAGTCAGAGAGTGGTGACCCATGCCTTTAATCCCATCACTCAGGAGACAGAGATCTTTCTGGATCTCTGTGAGTTCAAAGCCTAACAGCCAAGCAGTAGTAGCTCACACCTTTCATCTTAACTCTAGGATTATGATCCAGAGTTGAACCAGAAAGTAAAACAGCTGGGCAGAGAAAGATAAGGCAGGAGAAGACAGAAACTGAGGATTCTGTAGAAGTGACCAGTCAGTCTGAGGATCTGTAGAGACAGCACTTACCCTGTTCAGCCTGAGAAGTTGGCTGGGTGAGAATTGACTGTGGTCTGATTCCTCTCTCTGATATTCCAGCTTTCCCCAAATATCTGGCTCTGGGTTTTCATTAAATCCCAACTAGAATTTGTGCAATATTGTCAAGACTACATTTCAACATGCATCTCAGTAGTGTGTGACCTGAAGCAGGAACTTGACTTCTATCTTCTTCTGCAAATTGTGAATGATAGAGTCGTGTATACTCAATAAGGTTGTGGTAAGAGTTAAGCATTGAGATCTTTGTACGTTCAGAACGTTTCGTGTAAGATTGTTGTGCAAATATGAGGACGGCTGTGATGGTGAGGGAGGAGGTGGCAGTGATGGATTTGTTTTATGTAATTTTTTCAGTCGTCATATGTTATCACAGAGCATAGGGCTGAATTTTAGGAACTCTGAAGCTATCAATAATGTGAACTTGGGTCCCACCAACTTGTGACCTTGGGAAAGTTAGTTCTGTGATACTTGAGGTTATTCATCCAAAAAAGAGGAGTAAGACACAGACAAGCAAGCTCTTAGGATTTCTGTGAAGATTAGGAAGAATAAACTTTTGTAAACCCTGGGTAGCACCTACTAGGCAAGCAGTGAGTGATCCTTGTATAACATCCATCTTTCTTCCTAATTAAGAGTCTTGATGTAATGTGTAGTACAGAGTACAGCATTTATATTTTTTGATTCCAAAAAAAAAAAAATTGAAAAGATTTTTTGCTTTGGCTTTGGTTTATGGAGGTCTTTAACTTACTGATGTTAAATAGCAAGGTGCTCAATGCTGGTCCAAGGGTAAGTGGGTGGAGAGATTAACCATGTAAATGTTAATAACACAATGCTTATTATAAAACTGTGGTATGAGTTCATATGATATTTTTTATGTTGAAGGGTCATGCTTTGCTGAAAAGGTTGACCCTTCTTAGTGTTCAAACAGGGAGATATTGTCAAGGAAATGTATTGGTAGAAATGACTAGAAGCAGGACAAGCAGCAGGTTTTCTGATGTAGCCAACTAGAAGCCAAATATGGGACAAAAAGAAAGAAAGAAAAAACAAATTAGGAACTTCTACAGCTTTTTTTAGGGGGCAGGTGAGATGTTCATCTCTGTATGATTTTGCAGGCTAATTTAAGCCTCTAGAGCAGCGGTTCTCAACCTCTTGATTGCAGCTCCTTTACAGGGGTCGCCTAACACCATTGGAAAACACCTATATTTGTGTTACAACTCATAGCAATAGCAAAGATTACAGTTATGAAGTAGCAAAGAAAATAATTTTATGGTTGGGAGTCAATACCGCATGAGGAACTGTATTAAAGGGCCACAGCAATAGGAAGGTTGAGGACCGCTGCTCTAGAGCCTGCCACTATTGAGATCAGCTCCTTGAGGGAGTTTGAAGCAGCCAGGACTGCATTGCACATTTAAAATGTTTGGGAAAACAGTCCTTGAGAGAGAGAGACAGGGGCAAGTATGCAGTGGGAGTCAGATGGGGCATAGGTTGTATGTCTTTTCCATGTTATCCTGAAACAGTCACATATGCTTGGACATACTCCTTAGGAAAGCATACCTTTGTCTGAGTTACTGTATTACGTAGAACGCTGATTCTGCATAACCAGTTGTTATGTGTAGGTTGGTGACATACTAAGTATTCCTGTGTGATAGAGATGATGTTCTGTTGTGTGAGAGACTTTTCCTGGAGAGACAGGACACCGAGACATCACCTACCCCATAAAAGAATCTCACAACACACTAAACTACTGACTGGCTGCATCTTTGCCCAACTTAGTGAACAGTGAGTTTTATAGAGGTACTTACAGGGGAAGGGATGACCGAGAGCAGCCACGTTACCAAAAAAATAAATAAAATAAAAATCCAAAGGGCGGCTACAGACAGAAGCTGTATCCCGGGAGCTTTGTGCACAACTGGCAGGGAGCAGTCTTCTTCCCATCTGTTCTTTTCTGCTTCTCTAACCTGGGAGGGTCCCCCATGAACTTTGGAAATGTGAAGTTTGTTTATTCTTGGGTCTCATGAGCACATCCTCCCCTCCTTTCTGGAGAGAATGTTTCAATTCAGAAGAAAGGACTAACAGCACTCCCCCCCCCCCTAAAGTTACAATTTCACTGGTCCTGTGAGTCATTAAATGGTTTGATAACTAAATTAGCCATATTTTTTTTTAAAAAAGGTTTGTGTGTGTGTGTGTGTGCATGCATGCACACATATGTACACAAACATGTTTGTGTACACATGCATGCCCATGGTATCCGGAAGAAGGCATCAGATCTCCTGAAGCTGGAGTTACAGGCTGCCTGACATGAGTCCTGGAAACTGAACCCCAATTGTCTGCAAGAACAGCAAGGAGTGAACTTAGCCTCTGAGCCACCCCTCCAGCCCTCAACGCTAGGAATCTTAATCCATTATTCTGGCTTTCCACAGCCAAATATGCTTGCCTCTCCTCTACCTCACCGACACTGTGGTATCATCTGGTGTTTTCTCTATTAGTGAATTAAATAAATTTCGGACACATATTTCATATGTATTTGTATAAAAGCCATACTTTTGATCTCCTGAAAAATACACATAGGCATTTTGACAACTTGTTAATATAAATTACCTCTCTGTTTTCTGTTTTCCCTAAGAGTTTTGTTTATTCCCTTTGGTTTTGATTGTAAACCTCATAGTTCTCACATTTCTCTGGATGTAGGCATTCTGTGCACAAAAGAAACATGTACACCAGTTAAGGTTCTAACCTGATAGCTATAGATTGTAATTGCGAACTTAATGATTTCAGCAAGGTGCACATCATTGGATTTGGTGTCCCGTCAGTGTAAGCTAATGTAACACAGCCAGGGCGTTTTTATGGTGTTTGTACAGACAACTGTCATTTGCTGTTGTGGGACACAATACCACCAAATTATAAAAATACTTAAGTTTGAGTAACCAGAATTATAGTACACGTGATATTACATGATAAAACTTTAGAGTACATGTTTTGAATAGTTGTTTACTTTAATAAAGATAATTTTTAGACTCATAAGTGAAATATTTAACTTGCAAATCTTTCTTCCCTACCCCCCCCCAGTCTTTGCAGTAGATTCTAACAATATAGTCCAGACAGGCCTTGAATTTGAGATTTTCCTGCCTCTCTCTCTCTGGAGTGAAAGAAGGCTATTATTTTTTTAAAGTGTCAAATGCTCTTTCTGCCCTCACTGGAATCTCCAAGGTGGCCATGGTCTTCTCTTTTTTGATTCTGCATACCATCCCTTGTTGAGCTCAAATATTATATAAAGGAATAGCTACTGGACATTTTAAATCTGAAACATGTTCAGTCTAACAATTATAAAGCAAATATATGCCACTCCTCCCTGTGGGGACACATTTCAAATTTAATAAAAACCAATCGGAGATATCAGAGGGATCTACCACAGTCGGTCTAGGAGGATCAGACAGTGGTAACTCACACCTCTAATCCCAGCCACGGGGAATATCCGGGAGTGGTGACCTATGCCCTTTATCCCAGAAGATCTGAGTTTGAGGCCAGTTTAGTTTACAGAGAGAGTTCCAGGCTCCCAGCCAGGCAGTAGTGGTACGTGGTGTGCTGTTAGTTCCAGCACTTGAAAGGCAGAGGCAGGAGGATCTCCATGAGTTTGAGGCCAGCATGGTCTTCAAAGTAAGTCCCAGGACAGCCAGGACTGTTACACAGAAAACTCTGTCTTGGGGGAAAAAAAACAGAACAAAGACTGGAAGAGATGGCTCTGTCCTCTGATATTCCAAACTGGTTTTTATTAAATTTGAAACATATCCCCATCCCTCCCCACATCAGCCCTGGCACAAATAATCTATGAGAAAAATATACCCACAGTCAGGTGCTGGTTTGCAAGTGACAAGGCTGTATGCTAAGGTTTGTTGATAAGTTAATTATTTGAGCCAAGCTCTAAATCTGTTCTTGGTATGGAAACAACATTGTAAACCACTGTTGGTGGCTTTACCTGACAGCCCACACACATATCTGATGTATGGCTGCCCATATCATGACCAAGATCCAAGGCAATTTTGAGGTGTGTCATGCTCCATGGCCCACACCATGTGCTTGACTGTACCTGAATCCCTAGTGTTGTGTTTACAGTTAACAGCCAACACTTTGGCAGCTCCTGTCAGATTATTAAAAGGTTGGTTTTTTAACCCCTGATGTATACAACAGTCCCACTGGTACCAAAGAATGGCTAGGTGTCTGCAGAGCCGAATTCAGATCTGGAAGAAAAGCAAATTGGATTGAAGAAGAATGGGGATGTGGGTGCATATGGAGCATCCTGGAAGGAAAGTGGTCTCCATGAAAAGAAACCCCGGAGGTTGTAAATATAACAGAAGTCAATCACCCTTGACTAGACACTTTCAGAGCAAACAAAACTTCCAAAGAGAAACATTTGGGGTTGAAGGTTTTAAAAGTGTCAGAGAGAAAGGGAGTGAGCGTGTTTGAGGAAGGCAGCTCCTGAGGTGACTGGTATGTGGGGAGGAAGCCTTAATAGAGTCTCACTGAAGGATACAAAAGAGGCTGAGCACTTTCTTAGGACACTACTATGCCAGCTCTTCGGAACAATAGGCTGCTGAGTAGACAGGGAAGGTGGGAGGCAGCCATATAGCTGTCAGAATAAATGGCAGTGTCTCAGAAGTGGCCTAGGAGTGGCTGAGTGGCCTTAGCCCTCACTGTTTCAGCCAGAAGACTAGCTTCAGGCCTTTGCTCAGGATTTTCTCTGCCACTTCACTTTCCACCGCTACCTCTGCTCAATGAGCGCCTTACCTCATTCATGTCTTGTTTAAGTGTGATCTGACTACAGTCCTCTAACCCCTTCCCTTTTACAAAAAACATAAGGGACACTTTGCAAATTTGTGTGTCTTTCTTGCACGGGAGCCATGTAGTCTGTCTATTATTCTAGTTTTAGTTCGTATGCTGCAAGCAAGCACTAGCCTCCCCTTTAAAGTACCACTTCCTTGAAAGGTCTCCTCAGCTTTCCTTTTAACTTGTATTCCTATCTGACTTATATTCCTCATTTTCTGTCTTCTTCCACCAGACTGTAAATTCCACCAGTCAAAGTATCTGGTTCTCCACTGTGTTCCCTGCGCTGAGGATACCGCCTTGCACATGGGACACAAAATTAGGAGGTGTATTTTCTAAGAAGGGCTTTAGGCTGGAAAGAGCTTTCCCTTATAAGAAGTCTTTGCAGGAGGGATCCTTCCGGTGTGTCCCTTATTTGTATTCGGTCACAAGATCACATCAGTGCAGAGGTCAGATTCTTCTGCTGCCGTGGGGACAGGGACCATTTGTTGCCCTGTCGGTGTTTAATGTCTCACTTTTCTTCCAGGTTTTGTTTTGACAGTAGAAGTGTCACACATAAGGGACATTCATGTTTCCCGCTGAATTCGCTGTTTGTTCTCACACCCCCACATTCATGCTGCCTCTCAGTTCTGTAAATCTTAGTATAATTCTCACAGTTCTTTACATTACAAATAAAGTCCTTCTAAAGTCTTCATTTTTATCACCCAAGGAGATTCATTGCCGTGTTCCGGGATTGTAACATGGATACAGTAAAGCCTGATGTGCGCATCCTTCTAAATTATGCCCATCGTTTATAATCAGAGCAACAACAGTCGGCATCCTCATCAGTGAGCCTGCCCAGAATGACACACTTAGCTGTCACATTTCTTTAATCTTTAAAATGTGTAGTATTATTCTAAAGCATATGTCATCTGTTTCATTAAGCAACCCTTGCTGGGGCTTGTTTTACATTGCTCCATTATTAGAGTCAAGATACACTTTGGGCAGAAATAATTATAAAGACAACAATGTGTCCTCTTAAATGCATTAGCTGAGCAGATGTGTGATAGTGTTGGGAACTTTGAGCCCTTGTTTTTAGATACTGTTTCCACTTTTCCTCCCTAGTACATACTACTAGTTAGTACTTTGTAACTCACAATTTTACGATATAAAATTTTGTTATGTAAGACTATAACATTTGTATGGGCAAATATTGTAAATATGTAAATACCCTGTGTCCAACATCTTTGACCTGTTTGTTTATTATCCCTGGATATTGTTGCCTGAAGAAGTAGCATTGGTGAAAAATGGCAATTTTTGTGACCTTTTACTCCTCAGAGTAGTTGTCATAAAAAAGAGCCTCCTCGCTCCCATCTTACTTGCTTCATTGCTTTTTATAAATATGAATTCATGAATTACGTTTATGTGTTATTGTGCATTAATGTCATTCATTTTAATGTTCAGATTATCCTAACATTAGCCTAATTTCTGACTCCAGCACTAACTCAAGAGGTAATGAGTATTTTTAGTCTACCAGGCATATGATTACATAAGAAGCACCAAGAATGGGCCTCAGATTCATCATCCCTATCCAATTACCTGGTACTGATGATGGCCATTGGACTGTGTTGAAGTAGCAAAGCTGTATGAACCTGTAGGGTAGCCTTAAAGAGTTAAAACATATAACCTCTAAAAATTTACCTTCTAGGGCAGGAGAGATGGCTCAGTGGTAAAGGGTATTTGCCAATCTTGCAGAAGACCTAGGTTTGGTTCCCAATACTCACATGGCAACTCAGAGCTACCTGTACCTCCTGTACTAGAGGCTCTGACACCATCTTCTGCCTCTAAGTTTCTGCATATGCAGGAAACTCAAAAAGACACCTGGTACACATAAATTAAACAAATTTATAAAAATGTAAAACTGGTCTTCTTAGCCTAGAAGGGATTGCTCTTTTGGGGACTCATGTCCTCTGGTAGACATAGGAAGAGGAAAGGCGCACCTCAGCCAAGTCCCAGAAACCTGGATGGGGAATGCTGTGTCCTCACATTCACAAATTTCACATTTCATTCTTTCCCAGATACCTTTCAAAGAGGTGCTTTCAACACCCGGTTTCTGGGGTCATAGAGGCATAGCTGTGGATTGAACTGTGGATGTCCGTCTGCTAATGTTCTCCTCGGCCAAACATGACTTTATTGATATCCAAAAAAAATTAGACAGGTTGAGCTGTGTGGACCAAAAAATGAATATTTTTGGTGACCTGCAGGAGTGGCTTTTGGTCAAATAACCACCTCGGTCTCCTTAGAAGTCATTTCTAGATAAACTGTTGCTAGCATTTTGGCTATTTGTGTCTGTGACTTTTACGTTCATAAAAATTCCACATGTACATGGGTTTTGTGTTGCTTAGTAACCTTGTTCAATTTATTTACATTTTAATCAGCCATCCTTTTCCATACGGTGTTTGTTTGCCCTTCTGTGGTCTTACTTTGTTTCCTCTAGAGATTTTTTTTTTTCCATATAAGAGAACATCACAAGAATTGTTACACTCTCATGGACACCTATAGGATCAGGCACACCTCACATTCTTTCCTCCCTGGAGCTGATGGATAAGAGAACCTCAGCCACAGATGGGCATCAGAGTGGGTAGAGTAGACAGGTATGTCAGCTCAGTGTTAGCAGAATCAGATTTCCCCAGTGGGTGCTTCACTTTCTGTGTGTGTGTTTCTTCCTGTTTGGACCATCTGCTTCTGACATTTGATAGATTGAGGATAATAGAACTATTTTTAAAAGTTTGGTAAACTTCTGGCATTAATGTTCTACAACTCCACGTGGCCCATTGTTTTCTCAGCTCTCCTGGATGGGTGTTAGACACCATCCCTGTCATTACAAAGAGTCTACCTACTGCTGGAGTCCCAGGCTGTACCAGGTGAGGTCCTGGCAATTTGTTCTCTGGTCTCATCACATACCTATAAAGCCCACTGAGAAATGTATCACCAGAGGGGGTTTTCTTTTATTTCCCTCAGTGGTGTTTAAGATGGCTTCTTCAAAGCTAACCCAGACATTGTCTGCTACAGTGTTGAGGCTAAGATTTCTCAGTTGGAGGTGACACCTGAACATTTCAAGATTCAAGCTGTATAAGTAGCTCAGTCTGGGGAGAGGCCATTGTCCCACAGAGTCACAGTGTTTCCTGTAGAAGTACAGGGCTGTGGAACTTATGCTCTGTGCAAGCCATGATCTAGGTATTCAAAGCTTGCCCATGGCTGGATGCCAGGCCCTGTGGTGAACAGAAAGGCTACATCAGTGCCTCTAATGCTCGGCACCTGCTACCAATTAGTTCACACCTGCCTTGTGCTGTCCTGTCGATCCCATTTGCTCTCCCATGGGCTATTCTTTAAAAAACACTGACAATCAGAAATATTTTGGATTCTGACCTAGATCTTCATGTATCTTTATAAGCTCCGAAAAAAAAGTTGAAGAATTCTTTGGAAAAGAAATAAGAGATCAACTTTTGCCCCATTCTCTATTTAAATATAGATAAGTGCCACATCCTTTCTGACACTGAAAACTTCTCAGATGCCTCAGAGGGGAGGGGGGAGAGAGAGAATGAATCAGGAGGATCATTGATGGCACTCCAAGCAGTATTTAACCTGCCTTAGAGTCTGAGAAGTATTTGCAGAACACATACTTGAAAGAAAACAATTGACAGTTGAGTACATTTTATTTTCACTTCCCGACTCATGAGATTATTCCACTTACAACTTTGAATCCAGCAGACCTCAAGATGTCCCAGTGTTGTTTGAGCACTGATCAGTCCCTTCCTGACTATGCACACTATTGCACACAGTGACTTGCTAGATCCAAATACACAAATGTGCTCTTAGTACATACAGTTAGCTAAAGGAATGAGTCTAGATTGAAGGATGCCCCCAGAAAGGCAAGTGATACCTTCAGTTTTGCCTGAAATATCTTGAGATTGTTTCTTAGAAAGTTGCCTGCTGATAAGGCACAGTCTGTTTCACTTGCTATATTACCATGGAGGTTATAGTGAACTCAGACAGTATTTATTGAACACCTGCAAGATTTATGCGCCGACCTCTTCTTGACTTCGAGTTATTTTACCATCTTTTCTGATACTAATAAACAAGAACATCAGTTACTGAGTCAAAACTCCTTAAAGTATGGAGTGCATGGGTCTCCAGAAGTCCTCAGAAAGAGATAGAATCCTGTGAGGCAGAGAGGATAAAGGAGCTATTTTGGATGAGTCAGAGTTGCAACTGGGCTGAGTGAGGAAAAGGGCTGGGGGGGGGGGAGTGGAGTGCAGGGTAGGCAAAAGGTAGGATATGTCATTCATCCTTAGTGAGTCACAGGCAAGGTTTTATATTGGGAAGAGCAGAGCTAAGGTCGGAGAGCTCCGCTCTAGGGCAGAATGCTCTGGAATGGTGCTGAGAAGCACCAGGTTGGCTCCTCAAGACCACGTTCCACTTCACCTTCATCTAACAGGCCTGTGATCCTTGCTGTCATGCAAACTCTTGGTGTGGAGATATTCTCATTCACACTACGAACAAACCATCTGTATTTACTTCATGGAGATTCATAAGTAATAAAAGAAGTAACAGATAGATTGTTATGTATAATGCTCAGCACATTCATGTTTAGCTGTTGAGCAAGAACGAAGAGTAGAAGCTACTTTAGAGAGCTGCCTGTGACAGGCATCAGTTGATTGAATCTTTGTGGGGTTGCCGTTCACCTGTGTGGCTTTAAAGGCAGGGCTGAGAAGTGGCACCCGGATTGCTGGACTCTGGACACAGGAAAGTAGAGGGATATGCAAGAATGCTGTGTTGAGCAAGACCATTCTGTTTCCACTGCACATGTAGGTCACATTTGAGTGACGATCACATTTAAACCATTTGACTTCAGTTTTTGGAAGTGTTTAGTAGCCACAAAGACCCATATTTCTGGTCAGTCAGAGGAAGTGAACGATGTGGACAGAACTAGAAGTTTCTTTGCTTCATTAATTTTTTTGTTAATATTTTATATCGTATACCCGGAAGCTACTGTACTGACAGGGATGAGATAGCAAAGTAATCTGAATAAATCTAAATAGAAAATAACTATCAATACCCCTCAAAGAATGACGAGCCTAATCTTCATGACTAATGCACGCTCATTCTGGCTGGGGAGTGAATAAGAAACCGGAACGTTGCTCCCTTTATGAAAACAGGTCTCTTTCTCTGTGTTTTTTTTTTTTTAATTAACTTTTTAAGTTAGCAAGCAGTATAATGAGTTTTTGTCATGGTGTTTTCATACGTACACATCATACTCTGTTCTACTTCATAAGTCTTCCCCGTCCCCTGAGCCACCCACTGCGTCCCTTCTGTGTATACGACTGCGCTTTTGTCCCCACACTCCGCACTGTTATTCTCCCTCAAGGCCTGTCTTCTCCTCTTTCCTAATGGCCCCTCTTCTGGATCCATGGCCTCTGTGTGCACATGGTATAAACACCTGAATATGCACATACATATCTAAATTTAAATTGAGGTAAATAAATGTTATTTTTTTCTTTCTGAGCTGGGCTTATTTCATTTAACATAGTGTGCAGTTTAATCCATTTTCTCGAACATGTTGTCTTATTGTTCTAATGCTCTGAAGAACACCATGGCCACAGCAACCCTTAGAAAAGAAGGTGTTTAACTGGGGCCCTTTCAGCCCACCCTTTGGACTGGGTGGATCCCCACTCTGGTGCTGCTTTCATTTGCTGTACAGAAGCCTTTTGATCCATACAGTCCCATTTTTCAGTTCCTGAAATTATTTCCTGTGTTTTGGAGTGCTTTACCTGTGTTTGGGGGTTTTTGTTTGAAGTGTTATAGTAGGGTCTTCGGTCTGTTTTAAATGGCTGTGTGTGCGTGCAGGCTGGGGACACAGCTGTACTTTTATTCTTCTGCACATGGGAGGGAATCTAGTTTTGCCCTCACTATTTGTTAAAAAGGCTGTCTTCCGTGCCTGTTTTTGACACTTGTGTCAAAATTAGGTGTGGCTGTTTGGGTTTATTTCCAAGTCTAAGTATCCTTACTGTCACCATCTTGCTCTTCGGTGACTGTGCTTCTGTAATGTAATTTGAGATGAGTATTGTGATAACATTCAACAATTCTCTTTTACTAAGGATTGTTTTGTGGTTTGTTTGGCTTTTTTTAAAAAAAAAAAAAAAGTAAGAATTTTAGCATAGCTTGTCTCTAGTTCTGTGGAGAATGGCTTTGGGATCCTGATGGGATTGCATTGAATCTGTAGATTACTTTCAGTAATATAGTCATTATAACACTAGTAATTCTGGCAGTCCATAAGTGTGGGTGATCTTTACGTCTTAGGTGCTGTGCTCAGTGTTTCTCATCAGTGTTTTAAAATTTCCATTGTAGACTTAAAAAAACTTCTTTAGATAGGTTTAGTTTCAGGTATTTTAAAGTATAATAGCTGATTAAATTTGTTCTTAGACAAGTATTCCACACATGCACACAATATATAATAGTGACCACTCTGTCCCCTCACCTCACCCACTCTCTCCTCCCCACAAATCTCTCCCATTTCTCGGATTTTTACAACCTACCAAATTTAACCGGGGCTCTCTGTGAGACCTCAGATATGAAGCTATCCTTTAGAGCTGGTGGACAGCCTCAAAAAAGCAATAGTTAATTGTGTACTCCCTCCTGGGATCTATCAATAGTCAGTAGTTCATCTGTTGTATAAAGGAACCTCAGGGCCAGATCTCTGGGAAAGGCAGAGATATCAGAGAGTAAACACCACAGTCAGATTTCACACAGCTGTCTTTCAGCTCCCTCAGCCTCGCCTCTTGGCTTCTTCTGCCTGTTCTGTCTTTCTATGTCTGCCTTAAAGACTTTTCTCTGCTTAGTTAAGGGGTGGCGGCACCACTGCCTGCCTGGGAGCCTGGAACTCCTTCTGTAACTCAGATTGGATTAAGGGCCACCACTCCCAGGATATTCCCTGTGCTGGGATTAAAGGTGTGTGTTTCCACTGTCTGATCCTCCTAGACTAACTGTGGGTAGATCCCTCTGATATCTCGGAATGTTTTTATTATATTACAAAATATTCCCACATTCATCAGTAAAGTGTAGGACCTCTGTGAAGACTCTCTCCCTCCCAGGACTGTCAGTTAATAGGGCTGATCTTGTGCAGATCATTGCAGCTAATCACATTTGTTAGGAGTTAATGATTACAGTGGTTGTGTAAAGTCTAGAGGATGGTATTTTACGGCCCTTCACCCCATTTGCCAACTTCTCAGCCTATCTTCCACAGTGGTCCCTGAGTCTCCAAGGGAGTGGTGCCGATGTTTTCTTCAGGACTGAGCCCACAGTCATCACTTATTCTCAGCATCTTGGGCTGCTATGAGTCTCTGAATTCACCACCGTTTACTGCATGAATTCTATTTAGTATTATAATAAAACCCAGATCCAGATACTGGGGGAAAGCTGGAATATCAGAAAGACAGGGAACAAACCATAGCTAATCTCACCCAGTCAACTCCTCAGGTAGAATGGGATGGATCATATTTTAGCTAGTTTTCAGACTGTCTGAGTGTCAGTCCAAAAAAGGCCAAAATGCTGCCTTCTCCTGCCTTATATTTCTTTCCCTGGCCAGCTAGCTGTCTTAATTTCTGGCTCAACATTCCTAGAGCTAAGAATAAAGGTGGGTGCCATTATCACCTGGCTTTGTTTGGCCTTGAACTAACAGAGATCCAGAGGATCTCTGCCTCCCAGGTGTTAAGATTAAAGACATGGGTCACCACTCCCTAACCTTCATGGCTTGGCTCTGTCCTCTAATATTTCAAGCTATTTTTATTAAATTTATATCGCCACAACTATTCACTGTAAGGAGAGGCTTCTCTGATAAAGGCTGTGATCAGCTTTTTGTCTTGGGACACCAGCATAGATATTTAAAAGGGAGTTTAATTTTAATACTAATAAGTTATTCATTTAGGCCATTGTTCTCCCCCAGACCTGGGTTGCTAGCCTGGTTTACAGGACCAGGCATGGATTTCCCATCCTCAGAGCAAGCCTCAAACCCAATCAAAGGGCAGCTGGTTCTTCACACAGCAGTCAGTCTTCTAGCTGTTGTACCAGGGGCCATATCTTAACCTGGCTGGTTGACCTGATCCCCATAGAGTTCACAGCATCGGAAGACCAATGGTGCCTTTTTTCCCTGCCATAGCCCTCTCAGCCTGGTGGTTTTAATGCTAGCTGACAGGGAGGGAGCGAGTAGCTCATGTCTCACTTGGTTTTCCCTGTCGTACATCTAAGTGTGTGGTGTCTTTCACAATATGATCTTATCTTCTAGCTCAGGTGGGGAACGGCCTTCATTTGCTTTCTGTTACTGTGATGATAAGAAAGAAAAAAAAAAAACATGTCCAAAACAACTTTTAAGGTGTTGCAGTTTGAAAGAAAGTGTCCCCCAAAGTGAGTGGCAATATTAGGAGGTTTGGACTTGGAGGGAGTGGGATGTCTGTCTTCAGTCCCTCTTTTGGGTTCTAAGACATCACACTTCCATACGGCTTCTGAGTACTCGGTTTGTCGGGTTTACATGTCCCACACCCTATTGTAAGAAGGGAATTTTCCCCGCTGATTTTTCCCTCAGCAAATCCATTATTAGCGCATAAAAAACTACTGAGTTTTGCTTGTTTTCTGTTCTACTAATATGTTGAACATGTTTATTGGTCCTCAGAGTTTGCTGGGAGTCTTTTAAACATAAGATCTCTTCATCTGTCTTTCTTATTTTGAATGCCTTTTATTCTCTCACTGTTCTAAGATTTCAGGCCATGTGTTGGGTAAGAGTTTCAGAAGCTCTTGTCTCCATCTAGATTTAGAGGAAATGCTATCAGTTTTTGCGTTTAGTGTATTGTTGGTTATACATTTGCCATGTGTGGTGCAATGGCTGTTCTCAGTTGTCACCTTGACTAAATTGGTAAATAACTAAACCCCCAAATGGAGGGCATACCCATGAGAGGTTTTTGCTTAATTTGAAGTGGCTTCCTCCTCCTAAAGATCCACTTCTAATCCAGATCTTTTGAGGAGGGAAGACACACCTCTAATCTGGGCCACACCTTCTTCTAAAAGCCTATATAAATAAGGACAGAGAAGAAGAAAGTCTTTGCTCTTTGCCTGCTTGCTCTTGTCTGGAGATAGCAAGTCCACTGCACTGGCATTAGAGCCCATTTCTTCAGGATTTCTGAGTATACTGAAGACCACCTGAGACATCTGGCCCTGTGGATTGAATAACTACCAGATTCTTGAAGCTTCTGTTCAGTGGCAGCCATTGGGACTAGTTGGACACAGTAAGTCATTCTAGGAAATTCCCTTTCAATATATACAATACATACATACACACACACACACACACACACACACACACACACACACACACACACACTCACTCACTCACTCACTCACTCACTCACTCACTCACTCACGGTGTGGCGGGGGAGAGGGCAGAGGGGGGAAGTGCAATTCTGTAAGTTCTGTTACTAGAGAACTGTGATTGCCTGAAGATCAGAGGACAGAGCCCATCAGAGTCCCTAGAGGTCAGGGAGTGGCAGCGGCACACGCCTTTAATCCTAGCACCCTGAAGGCAGAGGCAGAGATCCATCTAGATCTCTGTAAATGAGATAATTGAGACTAAAACAGAAACAGGGCTAGGCAGAGTGGTGCATACGTTTAATCCCCGCACTAGGAAGGGCGGGGAGAGAAATATAAAGCAGAAGGAGGTGAGTTTCCCCCTGGCGGCTTCCTTTGCACCCCGAGCATTCACAGAGACAGGTTCTACCTCTCTCAGCCTGAGGATTCAGAAGTTATGAGAAGCGGCTGCAGTTTGTTACTCTGTCTCTTATTTCCCAGCATCTACCCCAATATATGGCTCCAGGTTTTTACTATAATACCAATTAGGATTCATGCAACGCCACCCTAACCATCTTCAAGTCTGGTCTTTTGATTGCATCCCCAAGTTCTTCCAAAAAGTGGTGGTGCTAGCTTGTTTTTGTCATTATTAATGTAGACTATAATATTTTCACCTCTGATATTCTTCCTTCTGCTTGGTCCAGTCAATTGGTGATGGTTTTCTCTGTGCTCTCTTATTTGTTTCTTTTGAGTTTTAATTCTAACATTATCCCACACATTTTGCTACTTTGTTCACTGGTTTTGCTGATCCTGTGTATGTTCTATTGTCTTTTCCTCTCCATGTCCTACGCCGAATCCATCCGTCTGTCCTTTTTCACATCACCAATCATTTTTACGGTAAACCTAGAATTCTTTACCCGACACTCTTATTTCCCTGCGGTTGAGTTTAGGAGTTGAGAGGTTTTTACACTGCTCTGGAGGAGTCACCTTGCCTTACTCTCCTCATTCTGTGCATCTCTGGCTAATCTGAAGCATCTTCTTGGGCAGCCTACACTCAAAGGTTTAATCTCCCATCCTATTCAGAGGGGGAATAACAATCTGCTTTGGCAGCAACAGCAGCAAACCATAAAGAAAAAAAAATGCCTTCCTCACAAGCCTGGGGACCGGAGGGCAGATTCCCAGCAAGGAAAAATGTGGGGGTGCTCACGGGTACCTGTAGCCCTGGTGCTGTTGGGGGCGGGGAACTAGAGGCAGAAGGGTCTCCTGGGCTCCAGCCATCCAGGCTACTCAATAGATAAGCACCAAGCTCTGTGGGACCATCTCTAAAGATAAGATGGAGTGTGGGCAGAGATACTGAAAGTTGACTGGCTTCTAAACACATGCACACACATACACATACAAACAGACACAAAGAAATACACTTAAAATTTCTTACCATTGACCCAAAAGACAAAAAGTGACAAAGCTACTGACTGATACTAGGAAGTTAAAAGTAGAGGGGGCTGGAAAGATGTCTCAGTGGTTAAGAGCACTGATTGCTCTTCCAGTGGACCTAGTCTTTCATTCCCAGAATAGATAGGCAGCTTACATGTCTGTTAACTCCTGTTCCAGGGGATCTAACACCCTCTTCCAGCCTCCATGGGCACTAGGCACACACGAGGTACACAGACATACATACAGGCAAAGCACCCATATGCATAATAACATTTAAAAAAATCTTTTGAGCAAGCATGGAACCGGTAAAATATTCTGAATATTAGATTCCATATCTGGCAAAGGAAATTTCCTTACATAGGACTTCAGTGTTTTCAAGTGTCAAGACTCACAAATTCAAGTAGCTTCTATTATAGGCTTTTAACTATTCCACTCACTTTCTGGTATCAGGAAAGCTGCTTTTCATGATATTCCTGTGCTATATGATGTAAAACTATGAGCCAGTCACAAATGTGACCATCAATGGTAGGTAGCTATAATGTTAGCACTTCGGAGGCTAAGGCTAAGGATTTCTAATTTGAGGACAGCCTGGGCTGTGTAGTAACCTTGCTCTCAGCTTTGGCAACACAGTAAAATCTTGTCTCAAAGCAAAAAAGTCTATGTAATGCTTTAGAAAGTATATTTATTTTTAAGATTTTTGTCTTTAAACTATACTATGCATGTAAGAATAAATATGTGTAAATATGTATGGCATAGTTACAGTAACTATTTGGCGATCTGTAGTGCAACTCAGTTCCATGCCAAATAGAAATAGATGATTGATATGAGCCAATCCAAAAGGATATCTTCGATTGACTATAATATAATTTGATTTTATGCCAGTCATCCTGGTTTAGTTACTAATGTGAACAGAGTCACCAATACTTCATATCTACTTACGTCCGTTCCTCCCCTTTGGATCTGGGTTCTCAGATGTCTTCTTCAGATGTAGGCTACAGGAATCTGAATCCCTTTAGCCCTGAGGGCAATCCGTTCATTCCCTGTGTTCCTCAAGTCTTACTGTGGTTCTCTGTAAATCACACTAGCTGCAATGCTAACCCACCTTACTGGGTCCTCAGCGCTGTGTTTTGTATGGGGCTGGATAGATCTCTCCCAGTTCAAATAACCCTGACTCTAAATGTAATCAGTTTCCTTAAGCTATTTCTAACTCAGAGGTAGTTGGGTGTAACTGTTCCTTGGTAGACACATCCCTGGTGGGGTTATAGTGCTACTGGATTGTCCTTTAAAGGTCTCTCACGTGTCTCTCCTCTTCTTAGAAGGTGTTAGTCTTATATAAGAGTCTGACTGCCAAGCTCATGTAACCAAGAGTGTGTGTTATAAAAGTCAAAACTTAAAAGCTCAATTTGTTGTTGGATGTGTTCTAAAGTGAACTGTCTTAATTGGCATAAAGACTTCATATCTGTAAATATCAGTATTTACAGACCTCATGTCTGATTATAGAAAATTTTCCTTCTCGTAGAAATGAATGCTTCACTTAAAATTTCAGACTTCCTCTGTAAAAAGGATTAAAGAATTAAGGAGACACGGAGGGAAATGATCTACCAACTTATAGTTAGTTACCAGATCCCAGTGAACTTCCCTGGCAGCTTGTGATATTCAACATCTGTTTAGCATTTGAGGAAGTGACATATCATTGTAAATGCAAATCAGGAGCAGCTCTTAACACTTGCCTTTTGAAAGCTAAGTAGATATTGATGTGAACTTACTTCTCTTTGAATCTGGGAGCATCTTAATTTAGTAAATTAAAATGGCAGTATTGAAATGATTTGATATCAAAACCTCTTATAACTCATGAGTAATATAGGTTAAAAAAAATGGACCTTCATCTTGGTGATTCATGTGCAGAGTGCCTTGAAATTTCGTATTATAGTCATTGCAAAAAGCTAGGAGCAGAGAGTATATCTGGCTATAGCTGAAATCTCCTTGTCAAGACTGGGAGAAGAGAGAACATACCTTCTTTGCTCCAGCTACTCAAGGCAGATCTTGTTCATAACTGCAGTGTCCTGATTTTCAGATGTGCTCTACCTGGTTGCAGCTGCTCCTTTTCAAAGGTGAAGAGATGGGGGGCCTTCAGGCTCTCTTTACAGCCAGGATCTGGCTGTTGAAGCTGGCCTTGACTTGGGAGCTCAGGCCAGCTTGCAGTAGACAGCTTTCTGCTTTCTCTTAGGTCAGGATCCCAGACAAAATGGGAGCGTGCATACTTTAAACATCACTGGGGTCTGAAGTCAAGATTATAACAGAATTCTTATTTAACATTTGTTGTTGCTTTCTTGGAAGACTTCCTTCACTATATCACAGGAGGAGGTCCAGATTTTTACAAACGTAGCAGAGCAGAATAAAACAATAGCTTCTAATACCCTGGGCTGTTTGATAGTGAAGATGATGATGATACTTTTGAGAAACCACTGTACCTTATCCATTGCCTGAAAATAAGAAATCGTACAACGATACACATTGTACCACAATGTTCTAAATTGAAATTGTCGTGAATATTTTTTTTTCAGAATTGTCAGAAACTTTCACTGACAACCAGCTATGTCTCTCCACAGAAAGTGTTCTTCAGGTCAGGCATTAACAGGTTGCTGCTGCTCAAGGGTTGCGTCTGGTCTGCTGTCTGTTTAATAAAGTTTTTGTTTGAACACATCTACATTTACATGTTGACTTGGCAGCCTTTCCCCCACCTAGGCAAAATTGAGTGGTTGTCATAGAAACTACCATGGTCCTCAAAACCTAAAATGAGCACTCTGGGGACTGAGAAGATGGTTCAGTCAGTAAGGTTCTTGTCTTACGAGCGTGAGGTTCTAAGTTTGAATTCCCAGCACACATATCAAAGCTGGACACTATTATTCACCTGATCCCAGCCCTGGGGAATCGGAGAAAGGTGGATGCCTAGAACTCACTATCCATTCAGCTATGCTATGCTTGATAGTATTGTTTGTGGGATGTTTGCTTGTCTTGTTTAGTAATCTAGAGTCTTTTGAAAAGAGGAAATCTCCACTGAGAAAATGTCCCCATTGGCTGGCCTAAAGTGAAGCCCATGGGGCAGTTTCTTAATTGATTGAAGTCGAAGCATCCAGCCCACTGTAAGAGGCCATCCCTGGGCAGAGACCTAAATTATGCCCAAATGTTCCATTATTGGTGTATCTCCATAGCAGGGAGCAGTGCAGATGTAGGAATTATAAATTAATCCAGAGTATGTCTATCCGTAAACTCTGTAGTCACGGCATGATCCACTTAAGTCATAAACTCCTATGTAATCTGTACTTCTTTCTATTAGGGCCATTTAAGTGATCAGAAAACTGAGGCATGGATAGTTGTTTGGTCTAGAATATAAACCCATGAATGACTGTATAATGACTCCACCTTAAGCATCTTGCTTGCAAAGACAGATGCTGTTTCTTTCCTTATTTTTGTTTGTGGACCCATTCAGCAAACATTTAATAAGAATCTGGGATGTTTTAGGGATGGGCAGTGGTGGCAGGTGGGACTCATAGTTCATTCACTGTGTGTCCATGGAAACAATCTCCATTTCCATAGGCTACCTTACTTCAGACGTCTCCGAACTACTGTTTCCATCCTGCTTTCGTTGAGAAGACCTTACGGATTTTGTACCAGCAGAGACTCTCTAGTTGGCTATGATAGCTCTTCCCAGTAGAAGCAACCATTCAAGACAGATGCTCTTTATCTCTTTTTGGACTGTGAACTATGTTCCAGAGATTCAGTCTTCTGAAGTTCATGAGTTATAAGCTTCCATCCGATACTTCAGCTCATGTCTCCTGTCTTTAAATTAGACTCCCATCTCTGGCTTTCTACAAACCCAGAGAGAGAAAAGAATCTGTAGTGTAGTCAGTTATTAACTACTTAAATACCTGAAAACAACAGATAAACTAATCTCACCTCTTGTTTTTTAAGAGGATTCTTTCTCCCCTTCCTCCTCCCCGCTGTCTGAGCTTCAAAGTCCAAGATGTAATTGTGGGTGGGTAGGAGAACTCCCCCACCTTGTGCTTTGCCTTCCTCTTTCCTGCCGACTGTATTCCTGCTTGTCAGTCCTGCATTACCTGACAATCCACCGCTAACTATGAACTTCTCACTGAAGCCTTGTCTCCTGTGTGGGCCTTTCTTCCTTTGGACTTGGGAGTCTGCTAATCCTGGCAGATCTAGGAAGAACAGCTAGAGCTCAAACGAGAACTCATTAACTCTGACCCCCCATATGGAGAATCTGTATCTTATTGGGGAAGAAAAATTGTGTTGACCTCGTTATTAAAACCTTTATGGACACTGGTTTCCTGATAAAATGTTTGCAATTCCCCGTCTTCGTTTTAAAACTTGAGTGTGATGCAGAGACAGAGGAAGGAGTACCTTCTGACCACATTCTTCATCTATTATCTCAATCACATTTGTATAATAAATAAAATATATAAAGAGGATCTTCCTGTACATAATGACTAGGATGTTCATACAGCCTCAGTGTTCTGCTGGGAATGTAGCTCGTCGGTCGGAGCTTGGTCCCAAATACTTCCCTTCACCAAAGGAAGAAATAAGCTCCATTTTCATAGGAAGAAAACCAAACTGAGGGAACTAACTTAGCCCTATCAAACTACGAGTTCGCTGGCTTATCAGGAACAAGTGTTTGCGATGCATGCCCGATGGCTGGAGTTTGATCCCAGAACCTATGGCAAAAGGAGAGAACCAACTTCTAAAATGTGTCCTTTGACCTCCCCCTTGAAGGGGGGCACTTACTGTAGAGGCGAGTCAAGACTCACCACAGCACAGGTGTTCACACAGGCCAGTGAGTGTGTTAAATAAGTATAAACTTAAAATAAAAAATAAATGAAAACAAAACTGATCTCTGGCCACTAAGCTCTTCTTTAATTCTAATCCCCAGCTATTGATTAACAATCACAACTTCTGGAACTTACCCTTCTGGTGATTTGGTTGTTGACATTGCTGGAGATTCAGTGTCTCCTCACTTAGAATACTCTGGAGATTGGGGGGTGAGGTATTGTTAATCTTAGTTTCTGCCTTAAATCTCCTCTCCATTTATTATCCTAGGACTTTAACCTCCTGTGGTTTCAAAAAGATGATTTGAAATGTCACATCCCGAATGATTGGAGAAATCTAGTTTTCCTTACAGTTTCGATTCCATTCTTTGTGTGTTTGGGAGTTGGGGGGGGGTGTTGCCTGTATGTGTGTCTGTGTACCACATGCATGCAGTGCTCATGGATGCTGGAAGAGAGTAATAGAATCCTCCAAGACAACAGTTACAGATAGCTGTAAGCCGCCAGTTGGAATTCAAACTGGGAACTGCATCCAGATCCTCTGGAAGAGCAACCAGTGCTCTTAACCACTGAGCTATCTCTCCATTCCTCAGTTCTGTTTTCTAGTCCTTGAGAATTACTGGAACTTGCTCCATCCAACCATTAACATGATTACAGTAAAGAAAAATAAGTGTGACACACACACACACACACACACACACACACACACACACACACACACACACACTTCTCAAAGAAGAAAAAATCATGTTGACTTTTTATCTACCATGGTTTGTTTAAAGTGCTTTAAAATATTGGGCCAGAGAGATGGCTCAGAAGTTAAAATGTCTGTTACACAAGCAGGAGGACCTGAGTTGGGTCACCAGTACCCCTTTAAAAGCCGGATTTTGACAGGGCAGCGAGGAAAGAGACAGGTAGAGCCCCAGAGCTCACTGGCTAGCTAGTGTAGCCAGTTGGTGTGACTCAGGTTCAAATACTGCCTCAAAAAGATAAGGTGAGGAGAAGTTGAGACACAGGATGTTGACATGTAAGCACACTCCCATGTTTACACGTGTACACAGGACACAAAAGGAAACATGTTTACTGTTTCAGAATCTTGGTCCATCCTGTTTCTGTCTCTGGCATGTCTAATCTTGTTTCTAGTGTACTGGGTTTCTGCTCCTTTCTGGCTTTTCCATTTGTTCCTGAGATCCGTAGCCTCTGAGATTGTGCCTTGAAACCTTTCTAACAGGAAGGGTGGGATGGATCTCTTGACCCCCACATAGTGCTGTTCCTTTGCTCCTGGGCCTTCTTCCCATTTGGTTGTGTTCTGTTTAACACCACTAACAAATTTGATGCATTTCTATATAACTCTTTCTTGTGGCAAAGTCTCTACTTCCTGGTGTGATTTTAATTAACAGTCCTAGAAGGCAGAGATTGTACCTTTATCACACTCCGTTAAGATTCACCCTAGAAGGTGAATCAAAGACAAAATAAAATAGAGGCTCTGTCCTCAACTATAACTATTTGGGGGTTTGTTGTTTGTCTTTTAAGACGCATTTGAGTGTTTACTGTGTACTGTCACGTGCTCTGGGGAAGCATAGTCCAGGGCAAATACATGGACTCACCTTCTAGTTCAGACTACTAAATAAATTGAACAGTCCAAGTCAGAGGGATAGATGATTAGAAAGAATAGGAATGTGCTGCTTGGGGCTGAGGAGATGGCCTGGCAGATAAGGTTCTTGCCAGGCAAGTATGATGATCAGAGTTCAGATCCTGAGTCCACAAGAATTCTGGGTGGTTCTGTCAGCTCACCTGTAATTCCAGTGCTCAGGAGACAAAGACAAATGATCTGTCAATTGTATCAACAGTCTCTAGGTTCCATTAGAAATGTGGATCAGTGAATATGGTAGAAAGTGACCAGGGAATACACTTGATATCGGCTTTGGGCCTCTACATGTAAGCACACAGGTAAAAACACATGCACACAGACACATTCAAAAAAATAATGTGTTGCCATATATATGTATGTGTGGTCTGTGTCTGTAAAGAAGGCTCCTCAGAGCTTTGGATATGTCCAGGGGAGAGCCTTTGGAATAAGTAGATACCTAGAAAATACATGAGGATTGTTCAGACTTATCAAAGGGATTAGATTAGGGTACCAAATTGTAAGAAGATCATTTAGTTAGCCAGAGGTCCAAGAATTCCATTAAGGCTTGGATAATAGAAGTCAGGGGGTGCTGTGGAGGTGACAGGGATCTGGGGTGGCCTTATCAAGTGTTTTAGAGTTCTCTTAATAACACAGGGCTTTTTTTAAAAGGTGAGGGCAGGATGTAGCACACTGTAGTTAGAAGTCCTGTGGCCCTGCTGAGGTCCCCAGGATGACAGCTCTGTGAGGAGACTGATTCATAGTCTAGTGAGTATAGAAGGAAGAGGTGGTAATGACTGGAGCAAGCAGGGATAGGGATTCAGAAGATGGGGCCAGAGAATCCTAGGCAGTGTTAAGGAGACATGGTCCGAGATGACCAAGTATGTCTTTCTTCACCTTCCAGTACACCCCCACCCCAATCTCTCCATCACCAATTTTAGGCAGTCATTGGTTTTTGAACTATACTATTTATAGTCCTAACATCAAGACACTTGGGCCCAATGGAATACTAATATTAAATTTTAGTATTTTCCATAATCTCTATAGAAAGACATTTAGATTACAGAAGGTATTTATATGTTAAAGATACTCTGTTTAAAAAGACTATATTGTGATACAAAAAATAGTTTAAAATAATGACAAGACTGTTGTTTTTAATCTAAGTTGTTCTACTTTCCGGTAAAGACTCAGGAGTCAGATGCTGGGGTAAAAACCTGTTAGCTCAGAGAGGCCGAGAAGCAGCCAGCTGACCTTCCATTCTGGCTGGAGACCCAGCAAGAGAGCTTTTCTCCTTCCCAAACCAAAAAGGCTCTCACATCTAAGTCCCTCTGTATTCCTTCCCGTGTGCCTATCCGTATCTCTGACTCCTATATTCTCTATGGCTTATTCCTGTCAGCTAGTCCCTGGCTCTGCCCTCTGATCCAAGGTTCATTTTATTAACACAGCCTTGAGTTTCGGAGTGCTGTCATTTAATTCTCAGGGGAATATATCACCCTAATTTCCAAAAAAGTTAGACTGTTAAAATCCATTGATCTTAACTTCCTGGTGAATTAGCGGTGAAAATGGATTCTGTTTCTTTTCTTCCTCTCCTCTTTCTCTATACAGTTCTGTTTCATATATATCCCGTAACTTCTAGTACTTGAGAACTTCTAAAAGGTGTAACAAAACCAAAGTGACATTTTTTGTTTTGGACTTGGTGCGACCCTGATCAACTGTGGCTGGGATTTGCTCTCTCCTGCAGTGCTGGTCTTGTGTCTGTAAAGTCAGAAGTTAGGATGTACACGCAGCAGGAATGCCACCCTTCCCTAGCTTTGCTCTAGTTTTTGAGGCTTTTTTGGGGGGAGGGTGTTTTGGTGTGTGTTTGTGTTGCTTTTCTTTTGGGGGTGAGAGGATCAAGGTGGTTGCTAAGAATAAATCACAAACTGGTTGTTTGACTAAGCATGATTCCCCCCCCCTCCATAGAGTCATATATTAAGAAAGATTAAGAGGTGTGGCCTTGCTAGAGGAAGTGTCTCACTGAGGGTGGGCTTTAAGATTTCAAAGCCACTTGCCAGGCCCAGTATCTCTCTTGGCCTACAGGGATCAGGATGTAGCTCCTAGCTACCAGCATCCCACCTGACTGCCACCATGCTTCCTGCCATCATAATGGATTAAGTCTCCCAGCCTTTAAGCGTGCTGCCCTAGTTAAATGCCTTTTGCTTTGCCATGGTCATGGTGGTCATGCTCTCTCCTCACAGCAATAGAACAGTGACCAAGACACTGACTACAACTGTGTGCAAAAACACAAACCACAGGTTTCCTCACAAAGGATGGGACTCCCATCTCATCTCTCAACCCCACCATCACAACCCAGCATCTCCACTTCTATTTACATCCATCTTCAGGGACTGAAGTATCCTAACTATGACACCCCCCCCCCCCCCCCGCTAGTGTACATCCTCCTTGAATCCATGATGAGGATCATTTATGAAAATAATTGATCATCAATGGCATTCCCCTTCAAGTTTCACAAACTGTTACTCCTGAAAAAGACATTTAAAATAATTTCAGACACAAACTACAACAGTTTTAGGGCATTTTGTATATGCTACGGTGTATACAGCAGGATCTTCCACTTAATATTTTAGTAGAATCTTCTATTGCACATTTTAAATAGACTAGAAATAGGTTGGCTTTTCCCATTTGGATATGTCTGAAAGACATAAAGCCTATAGTTACTCGACCTGGCTTGTTTTCTTTTGCTTGCTGTGACTACTATGTCTTGTGGAAGTCATCCCTTCCTGGAATCACGGTTTTGCAAAGGGATCTTTAAGACGTTTTTAAAGAAATCACTTAGAGCTCTATCAGAAGATGTATTCTTCCTGCAACAGTATTCACACGAGTTTGTTTTTACCTACATTACCTAATAAATTGTCTAATTTACCTAATTTTAGTTATAATATGGATGCTTGGTGGACATCTGTGTGCCTGGATTTTCTGGATTGTTCCTCTGTTCATCTCCACACCGTCACTAGCCAGAGGTGCTGTCTGTGGGTGGTAAAGCAAATGCTCTGCATTTTCTGTGAATTCCTTAGTCACCTTTGCTCTGGTGCTTAAAGAGATGATGGAATTGCAACTTTTTTTTTCTTCCTTTCTGGTGCGCTAGATCAAAGGTTGCCTTTGCAGTTTGCCCTTTGGAAAATGCTCCTTTTATGTTTGGTCAGTAAGTGAAGGCTACCTTGATTTGCCTAGGAGTCCTGGAGTATATAGCCTTTTATGGAGTGAAGGACTGAGTCTAGCTTATGCTTAGCACAGTTGTGTTAGTAGGAATCTAAGTTTGGGAAAAAAGCAGAAAAGGATCAAATGAAGAGTACAGGACACGTTTCAAGGACTCTTTTCCTTGAGTCTTGGAAATCTCAAAGTCCACTAGAAAGAGCACTGTGGTGGGGTGTTTTGAATCTTGCAAAGAGTAATAAGTTTTTACCACTTACCGTCCTCCCTCCCTACACAAATTTCCAGTTTACCTGTATTTGTTAGTGATCATGATTGTTGGACCCACCTTATTGTAGCAAGTTCAACAGTGATTTCTAAATAAGCTTCATTTCAAGGTATGTCTTCACCTCCACTACAACCCCATGGGTCCAGTACGGGGAACAATGCCTTCACAGGAGACAGCTTTTTGATACTTTATATTTATTAGTATGGATGTGGGGGGTGCACTTGTGCCACATTTCCCTTGTGGAAGTCAGAGGACAACTTGCAGGAATCTGTCCTTCTCTTTTCCCTCCATGTACCGGGAATCGAACTCATGTGCTCAGGCATAACAGCACAGCCTTATATCCACAGAGCCATCTCACTGACCCCCAGGAGAAAATTTAGTTGGGGCGATTCAGCCCTAACACTGACTGTTGCTTCTGAACCCGCCAGGAAAAAAAAAAAAAATACTGGTCATTGTTTAAAGAAGACAACCGGGAGATGGGTGACAAGGATAAGAAGACCAGAGATAAAAACTGAGCCGACAGCTACGTGAAACACAGGAGCAACAGCGTTGGGGGGCAGGGCACACAGGATAGCCCAGGCGCCTAGGAGGAGCAGGGGGCAGCAAGAGAGGACTGAGGGCGTGGCCGGAGATGAGGGGCGGGGCCGAGGAGAGGGCGGGGCCGGCGGGCGGGCCGCTCTGGCGGTTGGAGGTGGGTGGAGCTGCCCTTGGAGGCGGCACCGGCTTGGCCCGGAGGCCCGCCGCGCCCTATCGCGCCAGAGCCGAGTGGCCCCGAGGAGCCCGCGCGCTCCCGCCTGCTGGGGGAGGGCGGACAGGGCGCGGGGAGCAGACAGGCCGCGGCGGGCGCTGTTTCTCTTTCGCTTTCCCGGACTCGGAGGCGGACGCGGCGGCGGGCTGAGGAGCGGCGGCGGCCGCTGGGTAGGTACCGTGCGGGGGCGACCCGGCCGCGCGCCAAGTTTCCGCCGGCGGCCGCGGCGTCCCAGACACCTGCCGCGCCGGGCGCTGCAGCCCGAGCCACTCGGGGGCGGGGCGGGCGTGCGGAGCTTCGGGTCCGCGCTCGGCGGTGGCCCAGCAACTTGTCCTGTCCCGCAGTGTCCGCGCGAGTGGCCCCCCCCGGCTCCCGGGCCAAGCACCTGCTTAAGCGGCGGAAGGGCTTGAGCCTCCCGGACCGGCGCCTTCCAACGCGGAAAAGTTGCCTCCAGCCGCCTGCGCGACACGGCGGCAAGCACTCGCTTCCTTTTGGCATCTGGGTGACAGGGCTCGGGGCTCGGGATCCCGACTGCGTTTTCCACAGGTTGGCCGCGAGCGAGCCGGGCGCACTAGTAAGTCCTGGGAGTAAGGAAAAGCAGGGGGAAGAGCGGAGACCCAGGCTAGGACATGAATGCCTCGCTGAAGGTCACGAAGGGCTAAGGCCAGAATCCTGAGATTGCAATTAATTAAATTACCCTTTCTGTCACATCCTTAACACCATTTTCCCCCCCGAAGGGATAGACGCCCAGAGCTTACGCCGTGAACATTCTCAGTGGGTGTGTGCTGGTGGAATGATGCCTTCTAGACCTTTCGGTTATTTTATACTCGCTTATGAGCTAACAGCCAAGATAGGCGAAAAGTTCCTGTCTGAAAAATGCGCTCAGTGTAGAATGAACTTTAATGAAACCAGCATCTTCATTGGCATCATTTTTCAAAGGGCATTTTACTTGTAAGGGTCTACAAAACTTTTAAAATAACTTAACAAGCTATTTGTAAAGTTGCATGAAAAATTAATGGTGTTTCTTTGGTTTTTTTTTTTTTTTTCATTGTATACTATCTGATGGTAAAACACCTTTCTAGGTAGCTGGAGCTCTTACTGTTACTTTACAATTAAAAGGAACAACTTGAGACTTTAAGAAAGGTTATGTATCCATTAAGTGTGACTGGCTTTTATTGAAACTTTCTGTCTAACAGAGTTCAAGAATAAGTATCAGTAGAGTGCTTGCCTAACATGCACAGTGCCTGAGTTTGATCCCTGTCACAGTATAAACTGTGAGTGGGGAACACATGTAATCCCAGCACTCTAAGCAGGAGGATCGGAAGTTCAAAGTTATCCCATCAGGGGTTCTAGGTCAGCCTAAGCTATATGACACTCAATCTCAACAAACAAGAATGAATGAATGAATGAATGAATGAATGAATGAATGAATGGTAATTGTAAATCAAAACTAAAGAAAAATGTAACCAGGGAGAATTAAGCATTAATAGAGATTACACTGAGAACAGCATTGGAGAGGGTGTCTCAAGGACAAGCAGAATGCAGCCCTCAAGAGGAAAGGCATGTTTGAAGAAAGATAGAAGCCTGCATGTCCATGGTGGATAGGAGTGATGATATCATCCTACCTGAAGTGTTGAAGGATAGGTTAAAGTCAGCCACAAGTGTGGGTTACATCTCGTGGGACAGGCTAGAAAACCATACTAGTAAAGCGGAAGCATTGATGTTTGTTGAGAAGCACTGAATGGAATGGATAGAATAACTGGCAGCAGAGTGGAAGATGGCCTGACTGGGGGCATTTGTGTGAGGAGAGGAAATGGTCATCAACTTGATTTAGCTACTAACGAGATGGAGAGTGCCATATGGAAATAGAGAGCATTTGATAGGTGGGCTAATGACTCCAGTTTTGAATCTTGGTACCTTGTATTGGCGGAAACTCCTGGTAGTCAAATAGATAGTAAAAACACTATACTGCAGAGGAATGTTATTAACTGTATTCGGTAACTTTTGGTGCCAGGAATGGAGATAATTGAGGCTTCAGAACTGGGTAGATTTGTTACTCTCAGTTAAATTATAATAGATTTACAAGTTAATTGTACAATAAAGGTTATGTTCTGCTTACCAAATATCAGCGCCTACAAACGTACTGATAATGATATTAACTATAATTCAAGGAATTTGATTCCTTCTCTGATTTTAAAAACAGATATGAAAACAGATATTACTGCCAAAAGGAGTGATGACCAGTGATCTGTGCTCAGGTTGGATGTTCATGCTCATGCCTCAGGACACCTACCAAGAACATTGTGCCAGCTGCTGGGACCAGCTTTTCATCTACTTAGTGCCCCTCTTTGCCTGAACTGCTAAAGCCAGCTAACCACGAATGGCTACCCAAAGGAAACACTTGGTGAAAGATTTCAATCCTTACATCACCTGCTATATCTGTAAAGGATATCTGATCAAGCCAACAACCGTGACAGAATGCCTCCACACATGTACGTATTTTTATGTCATCTGCTCATCTTTCTATGTGTTTTCCTTTACAGATGCTGTGCTTCGTTTTTAATCTGGGTTTTAAGTTTTAAAAAGCAGCCTCAGAATTATTTCCAGTTAGTTTTTAGAATATTTGTCACTGGGATATTGTTATAAGCATGAAATGTTCTATCAGTTGAATCCTAATACATGTTGACTTTTCTTTTTTGTTGTTGGATTTTGTTTTTTAAGACAAGGTTTCTCTGTGAAGTTTTGGAACCTGTCCTGGAACCTCACCTTGTAGACCAGGCTGGCATCAAATGCCCTGAGATCGGCCTGCCTCTGCCTTCCAAGTGCTGGTATTAAAAAGCGTGCTCTGCCACTGCCCAGCTCATGTTGACTTTTAAAATCCAGGTTGTAAACTATTGTAAAAAGGCTTTAATTGGTTCTGAATTTACAAAACGTGAACTATTTCAGGGTTTTTTTTTAAAGTGATCCTGAAGGAGTTAGAACATGCATATGATTGATTCCTTCACCAATCACACCAGTGTTGTATTTCCTGAGAACCTAGTAGGAATCTTGTGGGGTCCTGCCTAGCACTGCCTTTAGGGAGCTGACTTGGTAGTTCTCAATAATGCCAAGTTTGAGACTGTTGTTATATTGCTGTAGCTGGAGAGTTTCTCAGGTCTCCTTGTTTCCTTTTGTATCCTCTTGTATGGATGTATACCGTCTGTATTTTCTGCTAGTAAAATTGTATCTTTTTACTTCAGTGAAATTAATTCCAGTAGGCTCAGTTTAATGTCTATCAGATGTTGTAAACTAGATTCTGTATTTACTGAAATCATTATACCTTTTACGTTATCTTGAAGCAGTTTAAAATGGGTGTAGGGAGATAGTATCCAGGTTGTCCACGTTTTATATATGTGAAAAGTAAGTTTCACTAACTCAGTCTCAGAGCTACCAAGTGGTGGACCTGAATTCAACTCCAAACCTACTCAGTTTCTCACAGAACAAACAGCAACACCTTTTTCAAAGCTTTCTTTGGGCTCATCGCCCTCTGCCAAACAGAATTCATACTCATAGTTCCAAAAAAATGAGCCAGGTAAAATCACCTGGAAATGTTAAATGACAGATTTTGTGTTATATATAATTCAATCAAAATTTTAAAAAGAGGATTTTATTGAAAGCTATTTAAACATACTGATACCTGCTGAGTCTTGTGGTCAGGTCTGGTCACATATACCGTGGAAAAGCTGTCTAGTAGTGCTGATGGATACTCCTGGATATTAATTAGCTCATGCTGTTAATTAGCAGTTAATTATGCAGTTAACTATGAAACGTCTTCTATGGTTAATTTTCCTTGCCTTATATTTAACTTGAAGAGTTAATAATAAATTGTCATTGAAAACATTTATTGGTTACTATGTGCAGGTAAAGTGCTAAGTACAGATGATACAAGAGGCTCAAAATAATAAGGAAAACTGATCAAGGAGTTAAACTTTGGAAGGAAAACTTATAATAAATATATTTCAGTATTAGTTGGTGATATGTTTAATATTAGTTGGCAATGAATGGCATGGAAAAGAACATATTATAGATAAGGATGGGATTATTTTATATGATGTCATGTTAGCCTCTATGCCATTTTAACAGAAACCTTAGGGGATGGAACTCTGTGGGAATATAGGAAGAATCTTCTAGACAGAGGGAATATCAAGGAAGTCCAGAGAATATGTTTGGCATATTTAAGGAACACTGGATCAGTTAAGGCCACCTTAGGCTTCAAACAAAGATAGTAGGATTTGGGATTGAACTAGTGAAGAGTGATTGGACTGTGGATGTTTTGGAAGAAGAGCCATTAAGGTGTGTACACAGGAGCAGATAGTCAAACACATACCTATATATGGTTTAAAGTCTGTTTTACCAATCCTAACATTTGTGCATTGTTCTTGTATTTGGGGTATCTCTTTTTTGAAGAAAACAGAAAGACTGTAGAAGTATTCATAACCAGTTATGGGCAAAAATTTTTATGATCTTCCTGATTAACCATGAAATTTTATTTATCTACTTCAAATAGCACTTTGCCATTTATTTTAACATTGAAGAATACATTTTAGAAGTACTTTTTAAAGAAGTATTGTTTTCCATAGAAAGGTTGAGATTTTTTGCCTTTTTTAATACCTTTTTACACAGTGTAGTCTGATTACATTTTTCTGCTCCACAGCTCCTCTTACCTGCCTACTCACCCAACTGCATGCCCTTTCTTGCTCTTTTTAAAAAAATAAACAACAAACAGTTGTGTTGGTCCATGCCAGTAGAATTGGGGAAGGAGGCAGATGGATCATGAGTTCGAGCCCAGCCTGGGCTACACATTTTAAATAAAAAATAGATAAATAAACCAAGAAACTCACATGTATACACACACACAAAATAACCCACAAAACACAAAATTGGAAACCAAAGCATACACGTGAAAGACCTGTGAGACAAAGAACTGTAAAAATACAGTTTGTTTAGTGTTGGCTCTCAGCAGTTATTCCCAGGCAAGGGACCTCCCAAGTGTGGATGATACACCCGGAGAGACTCCATTGGAGAAGACTAATTTTTAGTTTGCCAGTGGGTACCTATTGCAGATAGCTTGTTGGTTAGGGGTGGGAGCCTGTCCACTCCCCCCTCTCAGTGAGGATCCCATCTTGCTTGAACATGTACAGGCCCTGTGCGCACTTCCACAATCTCTGTGAGTTCGTGTGTCCTGCTGTGTGGGGAGACAGTTTCCACAGAGTCTGGCTTTTACAATCTTTTTGCATATCTTCCTGAGCCCTGGGATGGGAGGGGAGGTTGATGAAGACATCCTCTTTAGGACTGCGTGTTCCATAGACCTTGTTCTATGCACATGGTCCAGTTGTGGTTCTGTTAGTTCCCATCTACCGAAGAAGATTTTCTGATGATGGCTGATTGAGGAACTGATCTATTGGTATAACAGAATATCTTTTGGGATCATTTTATTGTTGTGTTCCAGTATTTAGTTTTCCCCTAGGCTCAGTGTTCAGTAAGATATGTAAATGTTGTCTTCAGCTATGGGCCTTTTCTGTCGGTTTGTGGAGTCAGCCAGTAGCTTTGGCAATAGCTTGTTGAAACTGTAGTTGAAAGCTTACAGAGGTAAATAAACTATACAAATCATTCTAGTATAAACAGTCCTTTGGCAATGGCCTGCCCCCTTTACTGAGAGTTAAAATGATAAAATTTTGATGAGAATACAATGGTAACCCCGAATGTGGACTTTATTATTCACAGAGAACCCTGAACAGAAAATGATGGAGTCAGGTATTCAGCCTAGTGCCTGAGATCTGAAGGTTCTATAGCAAAAACCCCAGGGCTTATTAACTTTTAGGCTTTTGGATTTCTCTATCCTGTATATTTTTATATTGAACCTTTAGGGGGAATAATCTCACTTGCAAAGCATTCCCTTATTTGTATTGATAGCATAAGTAGCACCATAAAGCAGCATCACTAGACTTTGATGGGATCTTTTGATGGAAGGTCCTATTCTAGGTCTGTGTCTTCTGCCAGGGTTTTCTACCTCTAATAGTGAAGCATACTACAGTTGGACAGTGATTTGGAATGACTGTAAAATTGAGTAAAGCAGCCAAGTGGGAAAGGCAGGAATTGAGAAAGTAAGTAACACTGTGATACCCGGTTGTAGTTTTAGATGTTAATTTTATATGAAGAGTGTCTTATTAAAGTGTCTGCAGAAAAGTACTGTGGAATATCACCAAATATTAGTAAAGAATAGGTAAGCACTTATCTTGCTGTAGGAACTTGGAAGACTTGTGTCCCATTAGTCAGGAAAGTAAGAAATATGTAAATGAAGTTAGTCTAGTGAGTAAAACCAGATACGGAATCTGCCCCCTGGGCTAGCAAGTCAAGTCAGAAAAGAGTGAGGAAGCTTTTTTAAATGTATGAAATAAAGCACAGTGAAGACAATGGACCTGATAGAATTACAAGTGTGGGTCAGGATATGAGAGCAGAGTGGAATTAGAGAATTGCTGAGATTCTTGAGGCCCTAGGCCTTTCCAGGTAGGGCCAGAAGCCCTTGGGCCTGCTGCAGTAGAACCTTCATTGCAGAGCTTTGATGTGGGCAAGTACCTCAGCCTTCTACCAAATCACTACACACATACATTTACCTCCCTCCTTCCTCAAATCCTCCCTCCCTCCTTCCCTCCCTCCCTCCCTCCCTCCCTCCTTTTTGTTTTGTTGTTGGTGGTGATGGGTTTTGTTTTGTTTGGGCTTTTGTTTTTTTAAGACGGTTTCTCTGTATAGCCTTGGCTGTCCTTTTCCATTTCCCCTGTACTCTTAAGCTGATAGCACCCTTTTTCTTTGACTATTGTTACATATATATACATACATATAAATAAATACAGTTGCTGAGTCTGTTTTGTGTTTGTGTGTGTATGGTTTTAGAGATGACCACTCTGCACTGGACAGCCTCTAAGAGGGCACATCTCTAGGAGAGGCTAATTCTCCCAGCAGTCATTAATTGCTCTAGTTTTTTGTCTAGTATTGGGAACACATTACACTTGACTTTTACAATCTTTACACACCACCCCCTTCTGAAATGTTCCCCAAGCTACAACACAGGAGCTGTGATAGCTAAGTATCCCTCACAATCCACTGATGTCTACATTGTGTCCATTTGTGGCTTTCTCTGATGGTCTCCATCTGGTATAAAGATGAACTCCTTTGATGAGGGCTGATAGCTACATTGTCTGTGGATCTATGGATAAGACTTAGAATGTAGTAAGGAATTATGCTGGTCTACAAAATAGCTGTAGTAGATTCTTTTCCAATGACCCTGAGCTCACTACTATTTCCAGGAATCTAGATAGGTCTTCAGTACCAAGCATGGTATCCCCTCCCAGGACTGAGTGGGCCTTTGGTCTAGTTAGACAGCTTAACAACAGAACTGTCACAGAATCCCAGTCCATTTAGTTCTACCCCTGGTACTGTTGACATTCAAGTCCTCCTTCCTTCTCTCAGACACACTGTAGCACATTCTTAACCAGTGTCAGGGTGGCTGTTTCTAAAGACATAATGTCTGTCACTATTGCTTTTCATCTTGGTCAAAAATATGTCTCAAAGTTATGTTGCTGCCTGTAGGATAAAGTAAAGGTATTTACCTGTGATTGTTTCCCCTGCCTTTCCTTCTCCACTACAACACACACAGGGCAGACACTTGGTCTCAGATACTCTTTGCATGAACTTCCTTTGCTCTGTACTTTGCAGCAGTTATCCATCCTTGTAGTAAAGACTCTGTTCTTCTAAGTTCCACCTAATACACGCTCCTCCTCTAGGCAGATGTAAGTTAAGTGTCTTCATATCTGGTGAGTGTGTAATACGAACTTAAATGCACAGTTAATGATTGATTGCTGTGTTTTTCCTTTCTGTAATTCAAATGCAGTTCTTGTTGACTTGAAGGACATGAACACAATATTTGGTCCTAAACCAGAGGCTACCTTCAGTCTGATGACGGGCCTAAGAAGTGTGTGGGAATTGTATACATTGTTGATTTAAAATAAAAGACTTATACCTTAAATAAGGGATGAATTCCAAAATCTCAGATATGATAAATGTGGTGCATTGGTTTTTAACCCTTTGTAGATCAAGGCTCCTAGTTCTTCCCCCAGAGGGAGAAAATGTGTTCATAGACTAGAAATTCTGTGACACACACACACACAAAATCTGTGGTACACAATTTCTTCTTTCTGCCCTTTCAGAAATGATGACAGTAATCCTTTAGAACAAAGCACCGTTGTATTAATTTTTAACTTATCTAAAGAAGGAAAGTCACTGAAAGATACAGTTGATGTTACTATCAAGAACTTAGTGATTTCTTATCACATTAAGAATGAAGGAGCTGACTCAGCAGCTAAGATGACTTGCTAGGAAGCCTGAGTCAGATTCCCCCCCCCCCCCCCCCCCCCCCCCCCCGCCCCTTCCCCCACACACAGACAGACACACAGAGAGACAAAGTGAATGCAGTGGTAGCTTAGCCATGATGGCGAACTTTATTCATTGTCTTTTGTTTTAAAGATTTCTAATTACATGAATATGGTGATATATTGTATATTTAATAAAAATAGTTTGAAATATTTGATCCCAAGTGCTGGGATTAAAGGTATGTGCCACCACCTGGCTGTTAGGCCTTGGATCTCTGCTCCGAAATGATTAAAGGTGTGAGTCACCACTCCTTGACCTTCAAGGCTTGGCTCTGTAAGTGGCTCTGTCTTCTGATACCTCAGACTATTTTTTGTTAAATATACAATATATCACTTCATATTTGTGTGTCTGGGTTTTTGCACATGAATATAGAAACCCACAGAAGCCATAAGAGGGTGTCAGATCCCATGGAGCTGGAGCTGCAGATCATTTTGAGCTGCCCAGCATGAGAGTTGGTAACCAAACTCAGGGCCTCTGTAACTCATAAGTGATGAGCCACCTCTCTAGCTCCCTTTTATTGTTATCATAACCATATGATTACTCAGTTAAGGTGTAGGGGCTGATATTTAATTCTAAAATCTTATGCCCCATACTCTTGCTTTTAAAAGTGCAGTCTCCAGGTTATCAGCATCCATGAGCAACAGTGTCACTGGGGAACTCATTAACAGTGCAAATTCTTAGGCTTTACTCTAGACCTGCAGAATCAGAACCTCTGGGGATAAGCCAGAACTCTGTATTAACAAGAACTCCAGGTGACTCTGTTACCCTAGAGTCTGACAGGCTCTAGACAGAACATTGTCATTCTAGCATTTGTTGAATTAGACAGTTGACAGTTTAATTATACCATAATTGAAATAAACTCTAGTTAGGAAAAAAAAAGTCATATCTGTTGTTTCCTGAATGTTTGTCATGGAGAGTTCAAGCTTTCTTTTCATTGTCTTACCTAATCTAACCAGGATCCCTTGTAGCTGGGCATTATTATTTGATCACTAAGCAAGTGTTTATTGGCACTTTCTTGTGCTAGGCATTATTCTTACCTCAGGAAACAAAGAAACAGACGAGACAGGCCCAGCCCCTGACCTCCTAGCTCTGATAGGGTAGACAGACACCAAGTAAGAAAAGAACAAAGTCTCAGGTTCTGTATATGACAATGTTGTAGGGGATGGAGCAGAGAAAAGCCTTTCTTGGTTGCTGTTATTCATCAGAGAGCAGAGGATAGGAAGACACAGGCTACAGAAAAGCTGGAGGAAAGTGCAGTCCACATTCTTGTTTCAAATTCTTCTCACAGATCAGAGGACTGAAAACTAAGAGCTGGGTACTCAGCTCTGCTGTCTGACTCAGGCACATCTGCAGATGCATTATGACACGTCCCTAACTTGCTTCTTCCTCATCCACTTATCTTTATTTTTAACATTTTATTTAGTAACATTAATTACATATGGGAGAAAAATCTGATTTCATGAGGTATTACTAGGTACTCATTAAAGATATAAACTATTAGTTCTGAATTCAGTAGCTACCCTAATGAAAAAGTACATTATTTTTGATGAAATTTATGATGTTTTCTTAATAAGGTTTTCAGTTTGGGAGTGAAAATCTGTTTTTATTTAGAAAAGGAGAAAATGTCAAAATTGAAGTTATATTTCAGTAGGTGCACATCCAATGTCATAGGTTGCAGTAGAAATGAAGATATACTGATGTTAAGGCACTCATTAATAAAAGTGATTACAGTGTTAATTTTGACAATTTTTAGAAATAAGAATAGTTACTAATTTTAAATAATCTGAGTACTAGTTGTTAATTATAATGTTAAAGATTAATTATATTAAGCTTATGGGTTGTTTTATTTTGAAGCTTTGAGATAGTGATGAATAAACCACTGAGCAAGGCATCATTGTAGGAGACATAGATGGGTAAACTAAGGGATAACAAAAATGTAAAAAGTGACATTGCCTTGTATATTGATGTCTGATAATAAGTAGGGGCCAGAATGAGTTAGAACTGATACCAGAGTTGGACTTAGGTCAAATATGTAGCAGAAAGTCATCAGTGCAAGAGATAATGGTAAATAAACACTATTAATTAAGCACTCAGTACAAAGACCGAATGTAAATGAAGAGCTACAGTCTGGCATTGTAGAACAATGATTTCCTTTGGACATTTTGAAGGATCTTCACAATTTCTTTGTTTTATACATACTGATTTTCAACAGGCTATTGTATAAAAGAAGTTAAGTGTGTAAGCAAAACTTCCTTAGAACACTCAACTGCCAATTGATAGAGAAAATGATTGTTAGATATTAGTTATGGTCGCAATGAGTATTTTTTGGTTGTTACTGGAAACTCAGAATTACTCCAGTTGACATGTAGGCTTCTTTCTGTCTTGACTATAGTGATGGAGTCACAGGCCTAGAGTCTGGCCCTTACTATCCTAACCTCTGTGGCTTCCTTCTGTCTACATATTTATTGAGCCTGTTCTTGGTTCAGATTCTGGTTCAGGTACTTGGGACATATTAGGCAGCAGTGTTTGCAGTAAGTAAATCTTAATGTATATCGGAAGATTATCACTATATGCTATAAAGGGAAAGTCAAGCTGAGCAAGGGAAGTTGACAGTCAAGAGGGTACTACAGTTTATAAAGGAAAAGCTTCATTAAGTCTGTGATGTTTGAACTGACTTTGTGGTACAGAAGCTAGCCTACCAGATATCAGAGAGGAAGGAGTTCCAGGCAGAGAGGATACCAACATTAAAGACTTGAAGGTGTGAGCGTGGCATGTTGAAAAGAAGTGAGCATGCTAGTGTGGCCAGACACCAGCCAGTGAGTGAAAGTTCAGAGATGCCAAGGGGGTGGGCCCGACCATGGGTATCTCACATTTAAGGATTTGGGTGGTTTTGCTTTTGTTTCTTCTGAGGGAAATAAAAACCCATTTCATGAATGGTTTTGAGTAAAGGAATACTACAACGTGGATTATAGTTAAAAGAATCACCTAAATTACTCTATTGGAAATAGCAACTTACTGCAATATTTCAAGAAAGGGGTGGTGATGGCTTCCACCAAGGCGATGATGTTGGTAAAATGTCAGGTCTGAATATATTTTGAAGATAGATCCATGCTTGTTAATGAAGACCATTAGCATATAGATCATACATAAACAATGAGCCCATGATGAAATGAATATGAATTACAAAACAGAATACCAAAGGGGGCTTAACCCAGGAGACAGTAAAGAGAAGCCAAAAGGTAGGAGGACTCGGAGTGTTAGGGTGTTTAGTAAGTTAGCTCTACATATCCTATTAAGAGCAGTTTTAGTAGATGGAAGGGGAGAAAATATGAGTACATTTGGGAACAAGCTTTAATTTCCTAGCTTGAACATTGTACTGTGAATGATAGATTTAACTTTTTTTCTTCTGTGATACTGGAAATTGAATTGAGGTCTCACAAATGCTAGGTACAAAATTTACCACTGAAATAAACCAAGTCCTGTGGTTAACCTTAATACAGGTATAGACAGGATGAAAAGAATAAATTTTGAGGGAGTGTGATGGGGTTCAGGTGTCAGCTGATAAGGTCAAAAGACACTTATCCAGAGTCCCAGGCTCCTGAAGAGAGAGTGGCCAGCCCCATTCAAAAGGGGTTGCTGAGATCTTGGGCCTGTTTTTTAGTTCCTAGCTACTAAAGAGACCAGTTCAACATCCATCGTCCATCACAAATAATCCAGTCTATCAGACGCCTATATAAACTGTTACCTATATCATAAGTGTTAATTTATATTTCAATAAATATTAATCTTAATATATTTTTTAAAAAATTTCTGCCCTCAAGATAGTGCATAGGTATCAATTTCTGTTTTTAATTGCAAAAGAGAACAAAGTAATCGAGAGTTAGTTGGCAAGGGATAGTGTCAACAAAAAGTGTATTTTACACTAGGGAAATGACCTGCCTATATACTAGCAAGAATTGTTACCAGGAATTTATATGTGCCAAGTGACAGATAAATCATCTAGTACACAAGGCTGAAATTACTGAGCTAAGTTCATGAATGTTCTAGAAGCAGGTTAGGCCACAAAGTAGAGATGCTAGTGGAGGAGTATGTGTGTTTGTACAAGTTCTCTTTGATTCTGTTACTACTTTGATTTTTTTCAGTAAAATAGGGAGTGAGGTTTTTGGTGGAGAATGGGAAGGAAGAAGGATTTGTTGGCTCTATATGCTCCTGTTGGCAAGGAGCATAGTGGACTTGGGAGCATTGAGTGTGACTGCCAGATGAAAGCAGCCTCTTCATGAGGTTCATGGTCATAAATGGAAGGTGAGAGATCCATCAGCATGGTTTCATATTTTTCTTCCACAATGCCCAACTCTAATCTTGTAGAATGAGAATATGTAGGATTTTAATATAATCAAGATTCTGGTTTAATTGAGCTAGTGCAACCAGAGGGCATTTTTAGTCAGCGTTTCATTATTATAATGAAACACCTAAGGTAGGCAACTTACAAAGCAGAGAGGTTTATTTAGCTCACATTTTGAGATTTTAAAATCAAGGAGCCTATTGAGTGTGGCCTCTGGTGATTGCTGCAGATGGCATCTCATTGTGGCCTAAGCATTTGCAGGGGCAAAGACTCAGCTCTCAAATCAGAAAGCAGAGTGAGGGAGGTGGGGCCAAGCTGGCTCTTAATTCATCAACTCTCTGGTGTAGAAACTTCTAATGGCTAGAGCTACCTTCTCTTTCAAAAGCAGTGCCTCCAGAAATGCAGAGACTTTGCTCTGGACCCCCCCCCCCCTTTAAAGGATGCATTACCTCCTGCATCAAAGCTCTAAGGGCCAATCTTCCAACACACAGATGAGCAGACCTCACCCAATCTAAAGCAGAGAGGCAAAGGAGTCAAAGTATGGAGAGAGAGAGAGAGAGAGAGAGAGAGAGAGAGAGAGAGAGAGAGAGAGAGAGAGAGAGAGAGAGAGAGAGAGAGAGAGAGAGAGAGAGAGAAGTGTGTCTCTGTGTGTATGTATGTATATGTGTGTGTGCACACGTGCATGAGTTTGATTGGTGAGAAGAGTAGTGACCCTAAAGCATCCATGGACCTATGCGTGACTTCAACTTTCAGGTCCTCTCAGTCTGCCTTCCTAAGCTTGGAAGGGTTCTGTTCCTACCTCGTGCATAAAGTGTAGTCTCTGCCTGAATCTGTTCAAAACCTTTCCCTTGCTGTCTATGTCTTTGTCCCAGTGGCAAAGGGATACAGCATTCCTGGAGGGGGTGGTGGTGAAGAAAATGCTGTTTTGATATACACCATGCAGTTGTTTAAGTGTTTAAAGCAAGCTATATTTAACAGCGTAGGAGAAATAAGGATGTATATCAGTTCCTTACATTAGTAAACTAAGATGCTCATGGAAGCAAATTGAAGCTGTTGGGGAATTTTAAAGTCAGTGTTAGTTACACATGTAGGAATGTGTTACGAAGATCTGGAAACATACCTCTCCTGCGTATTGGCAGATAAAGTCCTCAATACCAAAAACTGTATGAAAGATGTTACCCACAGTGACCTCTATGATTAAGGTTCTAGTTCAGTGATAGAAGGCTTAACCTCCAGCACTCAAAAAATAAAAAGAATGACACAAGGTAGACATGGTTGTTTATGTCTTTAACACTTAGGAGACAGGCCGGCAAATCTCTGAGTTAGAGATCAACTCCCAGCCATAACTACATAGTGAGACTCAGGTTTGTCTTTGTTTGGTTTAGGTTTACTCTTGTTCTTTTTAAAGAATGGTGCATAAAGTCATATACTCAAAGGAGAGAGAATTGCTTTTAAGTTGGCAAATAGACCAATACAACTAGATGCTTTTTTTTATTATCAAAAGTCAGCCCTTGGGCAATTTAATAAATGAAGTATTACCCATGTACAGCAATGCTAAAGAAAGAAGAGAAAAGCTGATTGTTATTTTTATGGTCAGTAATGTCACAATTAGTGCTCAGGAAGAGAAATCTGAATTACCTTGTGCTGTCAAAGCTGGGAAACTTGGGTAAGTGCAGATGCCTTCTGAAACCATGAAAATAAGGATAAGTCACCTATGAAATCAGTGTTTAATAGGGTATTAAAGTAAGTTTCTTCAAAATGATGGGGAAGTGACTGTGAGCTAACTTCTAACCCAAGGGGCCCTACTGGAATGTATTGAACATGAGGTCAGGAAAAAATGTCTAGTGGAGAAGGGCTAGTTATTTTGGACAAGAACCTACCCCACCCCACCTTGCCCCAGAAAAAGATTTTTTTCACCCAGCATCATATCAGAGTAACAAAATGTCCTTGGAGTAGAAATGGCTACAGGATATTAACCACCAAGTGATGGACATTTCAGTTCCAGTAGCATGCCTATCCATTAAGATGGGTATATAAAATCAGTTATGATCTGATGGTATTCAATAGTTCATGTTCACTGTCCTTGTTCTGACTGTTGGCTCACCCAGTAATCTAATTTCAGAAAGGGCTCATATCTACCGAAAGCTCACAAGTTACCAGACACTATAAAGCAGTAATTACATTTGGTCCCCCATAACAACCTTTGTAAATGTGCAGAATAAATCATCTTCCTAATGGCAGAAGTGAGTGAGATTCAGGTGTGAGCAGTCTGTGGCAGGACTGTCTGAAGTGGTCACACTGGATTCCCTGCTTGCACCTAACTCACATACTATTTGAATATATCTTGTCCTGTGACAGTGATTTATCCTTGGGATTGATAAAGTGCTTCTGATTATAGAGCAGCAAAGAGTCATATCTTAGCATGGAGGGAGATGTCTGTGACCAGCTTCTGCCCACCATGCATCACTTGGCCAGTGTTTCCCAGTTACCTTTTGGCTGCTCCAGTGAGAGCTTTTCAGAGTTAAGAGTCTTGGGGCACTGAATTTGTCCAAAAGGGAACCTGAGGGTGCCTTTAAAAACTGGTCCAGTTTATGCTGCCCATCTCAATTTAGAAAACCTGAGTAAGTAGGCATAATGGCATCTCCCTGTTAATTTGTGTACTTGACCTTGTTCAAACCTAAAGAATGGTAGAAGTAAAGAATGCAGTTGCCAACTTCATTTTACTCATTGATGCTTATGGTGAACTCATGATAAATTAAAGATACACAGTGTGGGACGGGATAGAATAGAATCTTTGCCTAGTATGATTGAGGACCTGGGTTTATTCACCACTCTGCAGCAACGATAAGATGTCTTCTTAAGGTCAGGGACTAAATAGTGACTATCCTAAGGTAACATTGTATTGTGTTTTAGATGTTAAAATGGGAAATTTGGATACCAGTTGTGCTGCATGTTTAGGAAGCTGTGGACAGTCTTCTCAGGCTCTTTAATACATTGTTTATTTGTTGAAGGAGCATGGCTTGAGTCTGAAATGTAATCCATACAAAACTCTGAGTCCAGAGTCTGGCATCTGGCTAGTATTCATCAGGTTTTAGCATTGTCATTGAAGTACTTTTCCACATAGGATATGTGGTGAGCTGAACTTTTTCTGCCCCCAATATTCATGTAGCTGTAGCCACATCTTTAGAGTAGCCACTCTTAAAGTGATGAGGAGGAGGACTTGGTGCTCTCCATACATAGTCTTAACCAGAAACTGGGGCCTTTGTAACAACGTTCAGAGGCCAGTTAGGTTAGCCAGGAGAAAAGTTGAACATGTCTTTAAGGTAACTATCTTAAAGTGTGTTTTATTGCTAGTCTAGATTTCAGTTCTTAAGTTAAGACTCACGGATACTTTCCTGGTCATGAAAGTTTTTAAGCATTAGAAACTGTAACCTCATTTCATCTTTTGCCATGTCACTAAACTTTGGGCCTCGATTTCCCCAAGCTCTAATTTATGCAGTAGAAACACAGTACTTATTTAGTACCTTACAAAAAGCCAGGAGAGAGGTATGTTCTCAAGAGTTTTGATTTTTCAAGAATAGAACATATAGGCTATTTTATTTATGTAATAAACTAAAAGAGATCTAATTCTACAAGTTGACTTATGTACAATGCCAAAATTAATGAATAAGGTAGTCTCATTGGATATTTTGTAAGTCTGTGGGAGAGTTAGCAGCAGCAAGGGCTGTATCATACTGTTATAAAATAAGACTCTGGATTCAGGTCCTGGCCTCCACCATGTATTGTCATGTTAGACAGTTTGTCATTTGCTCACATCTTGTATGTATGAGATCAAATACTGCTAACCATTTTATAGGGTTGTAGTGAAAATCAAATTATTAGATTGTACAAATGCATCTGATTCAGCATTTCTCAGCCTGTGGATCATAAGCTCTGTTGGCAAACCTCTCTCTCCAAAAGTATTTACATTGCAGTTCATAACAGTAGCAAAATTACAGTTATGAAGTAGCAAGGAAAATAATTTCTTATATTAGAGGGTTGCAGCATTAGGAAGGTTGAGAACCACTGAATTGATGAATTGAACTGGCTTGTGAACTAGGATTTACACATGTATACATAGAAATTGAGAAATACATACATATTTAGGATAGTGGCTAGTATGTAATTCATATAGTCATGATGATGACAGCCATCCAGCCACTGCCAAGTCATTTGGACATTGAGGAATACGAGAATAAAAGATGTGGTGGTTGGTGTTCTACATCTTAAGTTTTTCTTTTTTAACTTATTTTTGAGCCTTAATGTCTAGGAATGTTCTATCTAATACCATAAAGCCTGCATTCCGGTCTTCTTAGAGCTGCTATTCATAGAACAGACCCACAGAAGCCTCTTTTTCATTTACAAACATGAATAATATACTGTCTTCTCAGTTGTCCCTATGGAAAATAAACTCACTTCTTAAAGGGAGTTTTGTCCAGTTAGAGTCCTACTCTTCAGTAGAAATAACTATCATCCACAATCGGCATGGCACTCGTGCCTGTAATCCCAGCTGCTCAGGGGCTGAGACAGGGAAAGACAAGTTCATAATGTGCCTGAGCTATACAGTATCTTGTAGACCGCTCTGAGCTACTGAGACTCCAAAGGCTGGAGACATAGTTATGGAACACGTCTGCCATGAGGTTCTGCATTAAGTCCCGGACCGTCCTCCAAAAGTAGCCCACATGTATAATTTGAAAATACCTAGTATTAGTACAGGGCTAAAGAGATAGCTCAGTGCTTAAGATCACTGGCTGCTCTTCCAGGGGATCCAGATTCCCCCAGTGGCTCACAACCATCTATAAATACAACTCCAGTTCTAGAAGATCGAGTGCCACCTTCTGGCCTCTCAGGGCACTGCATATAATGTGCACAAACAGAAATGCAGACAAAACAGCCACCTGCATAAGACATTTTAACACAGTTAAACATAGTATCTCACAGCCACATTCAATAGAGAAAGGGTTAATATTTAACCCAGCATATCTAATTGTCGTTCCACTTTATAATAACATAAGAAGTAGTGAGGTTTTATTTATATTAAATATTTTAAGTGTAGTGAGCATTTACAATTGCAGTACATCTCAAATTAAGCACATTTCAAGTGCTCAGTAACAGCATGTGACCAGTGACTACCATATTGAACAATCCAGATCTAGAATTTAGTTAAGTATTTCTCATCATCGTTTGGGTACTGATGCTACTTTGGCCATAATCAGCTCACACACTTTATTTTTAGAACTCTGTGTACCTTTGGATGCTTCAGCTTGATGTCCTTTTGATCAGATAACTTAGATTAGCATTGGTGTCCAGGAGAGGATAGGGTCTTACCCTTAGTGCCTTGGCTGGTCTAATGAGGAATTGCTCTGAGCATAACATGTACCTGTCATGTTTGGTCAGGGTTGATAGACAGCCATGGATTGCTAAATTCATTAAGTGGGATAAAACCTGAACCACAAGAATCAGAGCTCTGGGTTGGTCTTAGCAGTATTAGACTTTGTCAGAGCCCTTTACTCCTGAAGTTTCACCTATCTAGTGACCCAGGGAAAGAGCACATACCAGGGATTTTCTAAAGGAAAGGCAACCCTCTGAGAGATTACATTGACTTTTGAACAAACATTTGAATTCCTTTTGGAATCTAGGTGTGGTGCTTCTGTGTGTAATCCCAGGTACTTGCAGGCTGGAAATAGGAGGATCAAGATAGAATATGAATTCATAGCCTGGGCTACATGTGGCTCTGTATCAAACAAACCAAAATTATTACATACTCATTAGGTATCAGAACATCTGAACAAGACAAACACTTCTCTGTTAAACATTGGGCTAACTTTTATTATCTAAGTTTTTAAACTTGTTTTCTGATGTTGTCTTTCATTTAGGTTTCAGGAGAGTTATAGAAAGGTTATTGTCCTTGACTATTAGAATAAAGAGAAAGATAGAATGGGATGTGAGTGCTCTTAGCAAACAGCACACATATGTTTGAGATTGCAGACCAATCTTGGTCTTTGCTCTTGACCGATCGTTTAGATAGACTTACTTCTGTCAGAGTATGTGGGATGTCAGGAGGAAAGGAGCCGCAGGAGGGTGACTGTGAGATGAAGGGAGGGTAGCAGGCCTATACCCAGGGAAAATCTGAGATTGTAGAGAAATGATACGGGAAAAAGAACGGCTGGGAGAGGAATTGGATTGCAGTGTTATAGGCTAGTTGCTGGAATTTGTGTTCAGACCCATTTGGACAGAACAGTTGGCCTGCTAGGAAAGAAGCACAGGTGAAAGGTAAGAGGAGCGCATGGCCACAGAGATTAGTCCTGTTAGGAAATGCGCCTGTGCTGCCGGATGGCTCCAAACTTCTATTCTTTATTTAAAATTCTATTTATCCGTGTCCATTTCTCAGCCAGTCTTCAGTTCACCTCTGTGCCTTTGTGCCAGCATGACAGCCATTTCCTAAACCCAGGGCCTCACAGGCATGATGTGCTTTACACTGAGCTACATGTCCAGCCTTTCAGGTTTATTGAGAACTGTTTATATTGCAGTTAAATCAACTTTTATCAAAAATAAAAGCAAAATCAACAATTTTTGCTTGTCTCTGCCATACTTCTTTAAATGAGAAAGACTCTTTCATGTAAAATGTACCTGTTTCTTTTTAATGAGCTACAAATAGAATGTATTTTATTTACAAATATGTTAATAGAAAGAACAAGTAAATTGGAATTGTCTCTTGATATTGTAGCAGTGGGCTTTGATTTCAGTAAGGCTTTATTGGGTGGTGTAATTTTAGAAGTTTATAGATTCTAATTTTAACCAACTATATCTTTTCTCTTCTTAGTCTGTAAGACCTGTATTGTCCAGCACTTTGAAGACAGCAATGATTGTCCAAGGTGTGGCAACCAAGTTCATGAGACAAATCCATTAGAAATGTTGAGGTAAGGAAATATACTTCATAATTTGTCTGATTTTAATTAATTGTTTATATTTATAATCTTTATCATTTATTATGCTGTTTGAGCATAAGTTAAATATTTAAAACATTTTACTTCATTTTTAAATTTTTTAATAAAACTTTGAAAGATTATATAATACTTAGGAAATGTATCTGCAGTTAAAGCAACAATATTCTCTGGGGCTTTTCAGTTGATTATTTTAGATACAGGTGGATAAATGTGTTGGTAATAAAATTATCAGGAAGGCAAAACTAAGGGAAAAAAATGTGTGCTTGGCAGGAAGAGATTGACAGGTGATGGTACCTAAGACCGGAAGGATGATGGGAGGTGGTTCAGAGAGGATGTGTGGGAGACAGACCAAGAGGAACTGAGTAAGGCTAGGTGAAAAGTGTGTGGATCAAGTGGAAGAGAGAAGAAAAGCACTCCTTTCTTTGGACCCTGTTTGAGAGTGTTACAGTATCATTTAAAACTTCAAGAAAGTGAGGAAGCCAAGGGATGTTCTGTGTTGCTCTGAAGGGGGTGGATGAGACAGTCTAGGTCTAATGAGTAAAAGGAGGTGGCTGAATTAATTGTTCAGTTTGTGTTGGAAATACAGACTAGACATAAGGTGTGAAACAACTGCCCACATACTAATTTTAAGTTACAGAAAGAGATCAGGACCCTGGAAACTTGGCCCAATGGAACAGCTGAAAGGAAGGTGGTATATAGAGAGCTCCATACAGGACATACTCAACCGTCTGTATCTGTAGGATCAGCCTCCAGTGGATTTGGCCAACTGCCCATCAGATATATGTACAAGAAAAATTGCTTCTGTACTGAGCATTTAATTGTCATTATCCCCAAACAATGAGATTAACTAATGCATTCACACTGCATTACTATATGGAGACTATTTGAATCTTAGAAAGATGTGTATTGGATATGGTGTCTTGGATATGGTGTCCTGCAGTGTTTTATGTGAAGGACTTGACCATCCAGATTTGGTGTCTGTTAAGAGTCCTGGAACCTGCTCCCCAACACTGGGCAATGACGTTAACCGGATAAAGAAAAATATTTAGGCACATAGAACAGACAGGGAAAAAATTAAAACATGGAAAGGAATATCAGGGGGTTAGTGTAAGCCATGCTGTCAGATTGCTGGGTCATAGGGACCAGTCATGGGGAGTTCAGGAAGGTAAAAGAAACAAGTGACAGAGCAGGTAACAGAAATAACAGACTATACACTTCAAATGTTTTCAGATTGAAAGAAGATTAAAAAAAAAAAAACCTGTGTCTGTCTGTCTCTGCCTCTCTTTGTCTCTGTGTGCTGCGTCTACAGCAGATACGTACAGAGTCCAGAAGAAAGCATTAGATTTGGAGCTAGAGTTATGGGCAGTTTGAGCCATCCAATGTGAGAGCTGGGACCTGCCCTCCAGTCCACAGCAAGAGCATCAAGTTCTCTTAACTACCCAGCCGTCTCTCCAGCCCCAGACGTAGCTTACGTTTAAGGGAAAGAGTTTGCTTCTTTAGATGTTTGATGTCAGAGAAGAGTAATGCTGCTAAACAGGCTGAAAATGAAGTAAGAGCCACAGAATGGACTGGGAAAATAAATAAAGCTACGGACAACTTCTTGTGTGTTATCAGTAAAAGAAAACTGTCAAAGTGCCAAGATAAATAAGATTGTATCTGCGGAGCTAGAATAGTCAAACTGTCTAAATTTCTCAGAAAAATGAAATGGTGAGCATTCATCTTTTAGGAAAAACCAACATTGTAGGGATTTGAAAAATGGGAATATCACCTATTGCATGACAAACCACCTCTAGCATAATGCTTCAGGTGGCAAGACCCTTTCTCACCATTGGGATGGCTTAGTGAGCAATCTGGCCTTGGCCCTGCTCATTCCGTTAACTACTGTGCTCTGCCATGTGTTAGGGAGGAATGCAGTCTGGGATCTAGGGCTGCCTCAGCAGGGCAGTGGAGCACTTCCCTAGCAAGTGTTCATGGAGTGACTCTTAAGATCTAGGGCGTATGTGTAGAGAAGGCTGTGAACATTGGGGCTGTTCTATGCCACTGAGGGAAGGCTGTTAGAAGTGGGCATGCTCCATGTGAAGGCAACACTCATGTAATAAGTAAAAGGTTGTTTAACAAAAGAGTAAAAACATAAGTAAAAGTAAAAATCATCTGCAGTCTTTATCTCTGTGGGTAAGAAATCTCAGCTGTTGGCATATTGGATTTTTATATCTTCCTTGTTTATCCCCTCACCCAACCCCTGAAGGTTGGATAACACACTGGAGGAAATTATATTTAAGCTGGTACCTGGACTACGAGAACGTAAGTTACCCTTTGGGTTCTACAGACTTTTCTTGTTTTATGAAATCAGCATTTTTATTGAAGACTTCATCGTCTTACGATTTTCATATGTTTTTCTTCAAATTAGAAGAACTTCAGCGTGAATTGGAATTTTGGAAGAAAAATAAACCTCAAGAGAATGGACAAGGTAACTGTTTGTGTGTGTTTCTGGCACCTTCTTTCATTTTACATTGGTGGAGTAATGTCTTTCTACACTCAGAGTTCTCCTGTGCAGTCCTTCATCTGATACCATCTAAGTCAGTGCAGATCTGCATGACTAGTTGAAGGTAATTGAAGAGAGGAAAATAGACTTCTGGAGGAGAAAGTAAAAGAATAGGTGATAATACTAGTGTCAGGATAGAAAAATATGAAGTGAAAAATAATCTTAGTGTGCCCCTCAATCGTGGGGGCATTTTAATTTTAATTTTCTTATAAAACACTTTAATAGGAGACATAAGTGAAATGTGGCTCAGAGCCATGACAGGGTTCGCTGTGCTCTGACTCTGGGAAAGGAGCACAGGTGGAGCAGGAGCAGCAGTGGCTCAGGCAAGTGTCTCTGCATGCTCTCAGGTTGTTCCCATCACAAGGCCAAGTGTCCAGCTTTCTTCTCTCGGGCCCAGGTAATAATTAATCACTTCAGCAGAGCCTGGAGAGAACTCATTGGTTAAAGTACTTGGCTCAGAAACAATGAGGAGCTGAGTTTGATTCCCAGAATTCAAATAAAAGCATGAAGCCATGGACCAGCAAGATGCTCAGTGGGTAGACATACTTGCACACAGACTTGATAACGGAATCCAGTCGCTCAGTTCTTCAAGGTGACAAGAGAAAGCTGACTTGGAGATATGTCCTCTGACATCCATACATGCACCTGTACACACAAAACTTAAAAGTCAGCACAGGGAAGGCAGAGCTGGCCAGTCTCTGGGACCTGCTGGCCAGCCAGTCCAACCTAATTGGTGAGTTCCAGGCCAGTGAGAGAGACCCCTATCTCAAAGCAAGGTGAATAGAACTTGAGAAAAAGTATCCAAAATTGAGTCCTGCCCTCCATGAACACACATGCACGCATGCACACATTTACACACAATAACAGTAATTTTAGCAAAGTGGCAAATATTACTGTACTGAGAATGAGCTGTTTGTGTGTATATTATCCATACAAAGGAATATCTAAATCATAAGCAATATCATTCTTCATGTTTTAAATACAGTACTTCATTCAGGATGTCCTAAATACCACTGAAGTGGCCTCTGCATTCAGTCTCCTGGCCTTGATTATTCTCATAAAGCTATTTAAGATCAATGTCATTTCAGATGAATAAGGAAATGCTGGGTATTATTTTCTCATTTATAATGGGGATAATGGCTTTAATAGTTTAAAGTATAACTAATCTCTCCACAGGGAGTTTTGAGAATACTTTTAATGAGTGGAATAAGGTAACAAAGGATGTTATACATAACAACGAAATGAAGAAAGATACTGAGATAATTTAAAGTTTATTTTACCTGTGTGTACAATGTTCTTAGACAACTCTATTAAAAGAGTAGATAATAAAAAGTTAATTAAATATTCCAGTTTTTTCATAACACAGAGGCAAATGGAATTGCTGTTAGAATTATAGAATAGGTAGGCTTAAGCTATGATTTGTTCTGTATGTGAGGGTCATACATAAAAAACACCTGGTTTATGAATTTTATCTCCCGCTTCTCTATTTCAAAATATTTTTGAATTTTGGTCTTTTATTTGGGGGTTGGGAGTTTTTCATTGAGCCTAGGTGTTTGGTTCATAAAAGACAGTGTCTGTATGTGGGTTTGGTGTAATGGATGGAAAAGGAAAGCCATCTTCCCATTTTTGTCAAGGTACTCTGTGAGGCTTTTACTATGTGGAATAAAGACTAGTCTCATTGGAAGGGAACTTTATAAGAGCAGTTCTGGTAGGTGATCTTTCCTACTTAGCTTAGATAGGTATATTTTATCTGAAAAAATTTCCTGATTCTTAGATGGTCACATATTTCATTTACTTCCTTATTCTAATTTGCCCCCCCCCTTTGCATTTTCCTGTATCCTGGCACCATACCAAGGATGGTGACTCTTGGTAATAGTCACTTTCTAGTTTTCATACAATATACTTGACAAGAAGCAACCAGGAGGGGATGGGGAAAGGAGATGGAAGGAAGGTTGCTTAGTCTGTAGCTGATAGTTGAAAGGTACAGTAAGTACATCATGGCCCGGAAGGCATGGAGCAGAGCAGGGCCTCCTACTCACATTAAATCCATTGTCACCGAGAAGAGAGCAGGAAGTGGAGCTGAGCAATCAAGCCTCTTCTTCTAGCAAGGCTCCATCTCCTCAAGGTTTCACAACCTCCCCAACAAGCAGACCATTCAAGCACCTGAGCCTGTGAAGGTTATTTCCTGTTCAGACTTCAAGCCCTTTAATTATTATTGTTACCTCAGGCCTATCACAGTGCATACCTGAAACACTGTTCAGGGGTTCTGTAAATGCATCAGTAAATGCAGTTGCGTGCATGTAACATTTTAAATATTTTGTGGTATATATAGTATTCATATTTTCTTAATGGAATTTTAACATGTTAAGTGGCTAGAAAGCATGCTTTTAAAAATCCGTTCTCATTTTTTTATAAGAATATAATTTGAAAGTTAATGCTTGATTTTTAATTTAAACACATCTGTTACTGAATTTGGAAGTATTTAGTCTCCTATTTGCCTTCCAAAGTGGCCTAATCACTAATTGTAATCTTTTATGACCAACTATGTTTAATTCAGAATCTTTGATTTGGATTTTCTAGTCTGCCTAGAAATCTTACGCTGTCAAGTTTCTGATGGCCTTTGATGCATATTTCATTTTTGATTATATTAAAGAGTTTTAAAAAGTATTAACATTTTCAGTTATTCTTCAGACAAGTTAGGAAATATTTTAAACTGGTTATGGTTTGTGAGTACCACATTATTAACTTAAACTTTGGGTTACATGGGCTTTGCTTCGATTATACAGATGACATTTCAAAGGTTGACAAATGTAAAGCAGATGAAGAAGGGGATGGAAACCAAGATGATAAGGACTACCATAGAAGTGACCCACAGATTGCAATCTGTCTGGATTGTTTACGAAATAATGGGCAGTCAGGGGACAACGTAGTAAAGGTGAGTGGGCATAGTTCACCATTCAGTTTTGATGGGTTTTCCAACTCATCAAAATGATTTGTTTTCAAGGTTTTTTGTTAATACAATGCAATTGAGTACCATCTTCTAAAATCCCATACCTGGGAATGACCAGGACCTTGCTTTCCAGTCATCCCACCCCTAAACATCCCAGGCCAATGCCACCCTCTAGTGGCTAATTTTTAAAATGCAGCAGCCAACTCTTGTTATTTCATTCAATCCAGCCTATATATATATATATATAATCTTTATATCTGTTCTTTTTTAAAAAGAAAGTTTTATTTTATGTGTGTAGGCACCTCTATATGCATGTGCATCATATGCATCATATGCATGACTGGTTCCAGCAGAAGGTGTCCCCTGGAGTTACACATGGTTGTGAGCTGCCATGTGGGGGCTGAGAACTGAACCTGGGTCCTTGGGAAGAGCAGCACTCTTACTGCTGAGCTGTCTCTGCAGCCCAAAGTATCCTTCAGCCTTCTACTTTAATTTGAAACTGTATGAACCTCCAATGCATTGACTAATATATTTTATTAATAAAATAGTAGGTTTTGAGGTGAAATTGTGTTATAAAGTGCCTGTAAACTGATAAAATCCTTTAAGACTTTATTTTCTACATAATCCTCATTACTCATCCTGTTTTCCTGTGTCTGATCATTAAGCTGTCAAAGGATCTTAAAACTCGATGCTGTCTCAAGTATTTTCCCTGGGGTTTAAATGTTATTTAATGTCTCCTGGTTTTTTTTATTGGTGGGAACTTCGGTTCTCATTTTAAATGACCTCTACTTTAGCTCTGACGTGGGTTGTTGTCACTTGGTCCAGGCACATATTAGTTAACCATTTTAACTCTGATTTTCAGTTTATTGTCGTCTTGCAGCAAAGAATATATTGGAGCATAGTAAACAAATGAATATTTATTCACTGTATGGTAATGATATAAATGTTTTTTTTAAGGCCTGTCATTTGAGACAGATGAGTAGGTGCAGGTGGGTGTGGGCACAGTAATAGGAGGTGACCGCTAACTGCTCGTGTGTAGCAGTTTCTTTGGAGGACAAGGAAAAATTTTGAAATTCGATATTGTAACAGTTGAACAACTTTATTAAAACTATTAAATTGTTCATTTTAAATAATAACTTTATGGCATTATATTGCAATTTAAGAAGTTAAAGTCACACTTGTTAATTACTCTGGTTGGTAGAGATATAAACCATAATACTAAAGAAATGAAAAAAAAACCATTATAAAGCTTTTGAGCTTAAAAAGAAAAAAGCTGACTTTCTGCTTTTATAACATGCCACAAAACTGAAGAATTGAGGAATTGGACCCTAGAACTGCAGGCCCCTCTGAGCTCACAGGAGAGACCCCTTTCCAGTTCGTAGTGTCTTTTAACTCTTCAGAAGCAAAGGAGAGCTATCAGCTTCTGACAGCTGCTGATCCACGTGTGCCTCTGAAGCACCTGAGTCTGGACACTCACACAATGGTCTCGATGAGAACATCTTAGGAGGGGACATTTCTGAATTCTGCACTTTCTGACCTAAGTTGGACAGCAGGACACAGAATAAGAGTGTTGTGCCATGGGAAGGAAAATGACATTCTTGAAACAAAACAGTCTTCTTCCATGTAGTATTTCTTCACATATGCACATGTTCCAAAAATACTCATTCTTTCTAGACAGCTGAGCAGGGTAGGGTTAGACTTAGCCCCCTCCCCTCTCGCCACCTCTGCAGTCTCCTGTGAGCCTTGGAGTGTAGCACAGTGCTTCCGTTTCCATATGTCAGGAAGGAGATGGTGAGAAGCTCCTTTCCACCTTCCTACCTTCCTCCCAGCACCTGTCAGTCATTGCCCTCTTACAGAGTCAGCCACTTTCTAGATGTCTGTACAATAAATAGTTCTCAGGTGCACACAACCAGGGAGCAGAGCATGTTTGATTTGGTTTCATTATAAAATATTCCTAGAGAAAGTGCTTACTTATTATTTTCTAAGTATTTCAAGTCAGTTTTCACATAATCCAGATTGGAATTTTGTTACATTTGTGTCAGACTTTATTGAATTATTAATTCTAGAAACATTCTCTTACCTTGTCCTAAAAATGTTCCCTTAACTATTCTGACATCTCTGAATTATAATGACTTATAGGAGGTTGAACTGTGATTGAGGAACTGTTAGAGGTTGGGGGTCTCTGCTCAAGCTTCTGGAGTGACTCAGAGCCACTCATTGTCTTCAAGTAAAAGAAGAGCTGCATCTAGGCATATAGACCTTTGTGATGCATAGTGAAGTGCAGTAGCCCATCCCTGGGGAATGCTTTTCCTCAACTCAGAGCTCAGCTCACAGGGACTGAGGTGCACTGTGGACAGGGCATGTCTTTCTGCTCCATCCAGCGTTCCTCCCAAGTCTTGCGTGAAAGTACGGCTCTAAGTCCCGCATTATGCTAGACAAATGTTCCTTCCACTTTCAGAAGTAACACGATTTGATAAAATAGTGACATTTTGTGGCCATTTCCTTCTATTTTTTTATTTAAAAAAAATCTTAGAGAAAAACAGATTGTCTACTTGACAGAACTTTGCTAATTCACCTACTAATGCATCCTTGAAGAGTGTCATGTAAATAGGCAATGATTAAGAACATTTTTACTTAAAAGAATTAAAAGTTTCTGTTTTTGTTTATTCAAAGCATATAGTGAAAATCCTGCCTTTAGTTTTGGTTTGGTACAGTTTGGTTTGGGGTGGTCCTGTGAGACTGCCTCGCCTCATTTGGTTTGCTATAGTCTGGGTTGGGGTGGTCTTGTGAGACTGTCTTGCCTGGCATCCAAGGTAGATCCAACTCCAGTCCTGTTTCATCCTCTGAATGTGGGGATCACAAGCATGTACCTCCATGCTTGAGAATGCCTAAAGCGTTAGTGAAAACAAGTTACAGTGTTTAATTGGACATCTGCTTCCTCTAGGGTCTCATGAAAAAATTCATTCGATGTTCTACACGAGTTACTGTAGGAACTATTAAAAAGTTTCTAAGTTTAAAACTAAAACTTCCAAGCTCATATGAGGTAAGTAAAATAAAAGCTAATTGTGATTGTTTTGATGATTCTGGTTTATAGTAAAATCTAGCAAAAGAAGTAAAATAAGATATTCAAAGTTTTGGTAGAAACTGTTTATTTTCGTTGTAATAATAATATGAAAATTAATTTTTGTAATATAATATTTAATATGACATTTTATAGCAACATATCCCAAGCAAATCACATTAATGCATACTTAACTGAAGGAGATAATTTGTAAAATTTATTTTAAATACCCATCAAATCTTCTAGCGAAATGAGTTTCTTTTTTATGCTTTAAGATGTATCACTTTTTAATTTTAATTTTTAAATTATTTAACAGATTTGTGCATTTATATAGTGAATTTATTGCTCTTCTACCCACTCCCCTCCCATTCCCCTCCAGCTTGGACCCTTTCTCAGCACACGCTCCTCCTACTTTTGTGCCCGCTTTTTATTTGTGGTCCACTGAGTTTTAATAAGAGTTTCTTGCCTGAGCCTGAATAAGGGGTTATTTACTGAAATAAAGACAACTTACACTGCCTATATCACCTAAGAAAATTACTCCTTCCCCAAGCAACCATTGATTGCCTCTCGTTACTCAGCTAGGATGGGGCCTCATGGACTCCTCCCACCTGTGATGAAATGATACTCTGCCCAGCCTGGTGCAGATCTTGGTGGATAACTGTAGAGCAGAGGCTATGCCATATCCAGAAGAGTTCTTTTTGCTGCTCATCTCTCAATCCTCTGACTCTGTCTCCTTTTCTGTGATGTCCCCTGAGCCTTGGAGGACAAAGCACAAATCTCAAATGGCCCACAGCGGATGAACTGAAGTGTGGGCTGGCTCTCTGTCCTCCAGTGTTGAGCTGGAGCAGGGGCCAGAATACAGGCACACTATTGAGATGTGTGAGTTTTCATGAGGCTTAAGGTCCTTATTAAAGGAGAGCTGAAGTGGGGTGGGATTTAAGCACAGACCTGACAGGAAGGAATCTGTCTGTGGAAGCATCTGACCTTGAACCTATGGAAATGTCTCAAGCAACTGATGACTAGTCTGGGTTGATTTTTTTTATTAGTTTGCTTCTGTGGTTTTTAAAAAGTTCTAGATACAGGGCTGGAGAGATTATTTAGCAGTTAAGAGCACTGGCTGCTCTTCCAGAGGACCCAGGTTCAATTTCCAGCACCCACAGGGCAGCTCACAGCTGTCTGTAACTCCAAGTGATTTGATACCGTCATACATGCAAGTAAAACAAACGTGCACATACAATAAGTCATTGGTAGATACCATCCCGAATATAATGAAATGTTTTTACTATATTGTTTCTCTATCTTGTTTTCTTCATACAAAATACCGCATATAACTTTACTTCTTTAAAGTCTGGTTTGCTGATTAAATTTTCTTAACATCAGGAAATTACTAGAGCTAAGAAAACTTCCGTCTTCTGCCATGTACTATGATCTTTCTCTTTTTTTTCTTTACTTCTTATCTGTCTCAGTCAAAGAGCTTATCCTTTGCTTTCTTTAAGATATAGATTGACCTCCAGTTATTTTGCTGCGCAGCATATAGGGCTATGAGTTAATTAAATGTCAAAAATTTCATAATAGTATTACTAATTATCACAGGGTACTTCCGTTGCTAATGACTGTGGGTACAACCTGTCATCTTTGCTTAGGAATTTGTTTTGTAGGCAAGATAAAGAGAGGTGTCTATTTTGTTCTTTTAAGAGTTAGTAAAATAATTTAAAATTTTCAAAGTTTATATAACATCATAAATCATTAAAATATCAATAATTAAGTTACGTATCTAATTGAGACTATATTTTATGTTTGGTTTCAAGTTCAAAATTGCAGTCTTTGTCTAGATAGATACAGGTTTTTTTTAAACTCTTCCTTAACCAGCTTCTTTCACTAGTAATTAGACATCTCATTTACTGGGATCTTCTATTCTTTGTTGAATTAGTAAATCACATACAAAGTTCTTGTGGCCTTTCTAAGCTTTAGGGGTGATTTCCTGTAGCTTCAAAGAAGGTAAGGCTTTGTAAGTGCAGTTTGATTTAACATTTCGTCCAAGGCAAGAAAAGGATCCACAAGTACACCAGAGAGGCCAGAAGCCCTGAATACAGATGTGCACCATAGTTCTTTTTCCAAACTAAGGATAAGGCAAACTGCTTTCCCTCCTGAGTGGTGGATTTAGGATGAGCTTGCTATACTTTTACACTTCGAAATTCTTGCTACACTCTTCTCATTCCGGGTGAGTGGTCCAGGTTTACAGAGTAAAGCCTGCAGGATTGCAGAAACATGAATCAAGATGGTTGGTATTGCATTTATAAACTGTGAATCAGCTTGAGATATGGTTGTATAGCACAAGATAAATACTGTTTCATCTTGTTACATCTGAACTATTGACATTCGGTAAGAAAATGGTTTTAATAATAATATTCAGTCTTTTAAAACAGGTACTTTTATGTTAATATAACTAGTTGAATTCTTGAAAATGTATAAAAATGTATAAATTCAAATTTTCTTTGGACTGATATATTTTAATTATTCTTTTTAAAGTTGGATGTGCTGTGCAATGGTGAAATTATGGGAAAGGATCATACTATGGAATTCATCTATATGACAAGATGGCGGCTAAGAGGAGAAAATGTAAATTGCTTTTATATTTACCTATGTGTGTATTTAGTTATATTCTTACTATATAACTTAAATTGAATGGTATCATTTAGTAGCTTTAAAAAATTAGTTTGGGAAAGAGAAGAAACTGGTTCCTCTTTATTCTTCAACACCTAAAAACTGGTCCAAGTACAAGATCAATGTTTGTGTTTACTATTTTGGAGGTGAGTTTTTAAGTCCAACAATAAATACATCCAAGATTTTTGCTAGCCTGAGAGCAGAGGTGGCATGTACTTTTTAAATCCTACTGTGTACTGGAAAGTAAGCGTGTGCACTTGGGTCAGACAGACCCACACTGCCCTGCTAGCACTCACAGTCTGGGGGTGGGGTGGGGTGGGCTGCAGTAGACAGGACAGACAGGAGGAATTAGAGGATTACTGGAGGTGTGAAGTCAGACCTAAATATAAGTGAATGAGTAGAGGTTTCAGATGCCAGAGGTAGATTACTGTGCCTCAGAGGGAGTAATTGTTCATAGGAGAAAACCAAAGATTAAGCCCTGCCCTCCAAAAAAATTTGTGTTCTAAGTATTTTTGCTTAGGTTAACTCTTTGAGTCCACCTGAGCCAGGAATATTAAGGAAATGTGAGGCACTCTGCGTACTGTATTGAGTGTGATGTTTATAGTATAGTGTGTCATGCATTAACTCTATAATATTTCTACCAGATTTTATTACATTTTCTTATGAAAATGTCAATTAATTATGAAATAAATCACAAAGTTTAGTCATTATCTCACACAATATAGACAATGTAGCATTGGCAAACAATGATTGCCGTGTTTCAGTAGTTTAGAGGTATTGACATTGCATTTAAGTAACATCTGTTGAACTGTTAGAAAACCTCAAAATTCTTGTGCTATATAGTGGTTAAGATATTGGTCTATTTTTTCTGAAGAAAATGCGATGATATGTCAGTGAAGCACTGTGGTTAAATCAGAAATTTTTTTTGTTTTCCTATCTTGTTTTCATATGAATAAAAATCTTCCCTATAAGGCTTAGTAAGTACTCTAGTCACTGGCAAAAATATCTCAAAACCAAGAAGGAAAACTTACATTCTATGTCAGTCACTTGGTAGTTGTGCGTACCTAAAGAACTCATCAGACTACTTTAGGGTTCATCTTAATAAAACTGTATTGCATAAATAAAATCATTGTTTATGGGCTTTAAGGATTGCATGTGTATTGCTTTCATGTAACTCTTAAGCTTGAACTGTTTCAGGGCCAGGTCACACTGCAGAGGGTAAGTCTCCACTCTTAGAAGCAGATATTCTAATTCTATGGTAATAGTGCTGCAGGAAATGTCATTTTGTCTTTGCTAGTTCAGTGGGCATTTCACCATTGAATGCTGGAATTCATCATTGTGGATAGACCAGCCTACAGGTTAAAGGTCACCTCTCCTAGGGTCAGCTGTCTGTCACAAGTGCTCTCCTCAAAGTTGCCCATGGTGTTTATTTGTATGTGTCTGGGGTGGGGGAGTGATTTTTGATGGAAGATTTTACTATTTAGCCCAAGCTCTCCAGAAGCTCACCGTAGCACAGACTGGCCTCGGACTAATATTCCCCTACCTCTACCTCATTAGAAGAATGGGCCATTAAGCTCAGCATTGCCAGTTATTTTAATGTAAAAGCATGAAAGGGTTAACTCATATTAGCTTTTTACTAACAGATTGCCATCTAAATCAGTCTTTATGTTATACATTTCTGATTATACATTTCTGGGGTTTCAGGTTTTTAGTTGAGATACATTTTTTTTCTAAGTTTTAAAAATTGGTTCTGGAGAAATTGTTTTTTTTTCTCTGCTCATGCTTTTGCTGGTGTTCCTTATCTGTAGTTTTGAGATTGGTCACCCCATCCACACCAGCAGAGGCTAGGATGTCTACAACAACTACTGTTGTTGGCATTGCTGACTAGCCTGGCCCAGGGGATCAGCTTGTTCCTGTGCTGATACCTGCTGTTACATTCTTTTACTTGCTTCTAATACTCGGTTATAATACACAACTAGTCCACTTAAAATTGATTCATTTACACACAAACTTAAGAACCTAGTTTATTCTGAAGTGTCTTAACCAGAATACATTTTTTGAACAATCCAGACTGTTTCGCATTGTTTGAAGATGCCACCAATATTTTCACATGCATTTGTGTACACGTAAATCTGTGCATGTTCTGAACATTCTTTAAAAAAATTTTAAAAACAGATCTTATTCTGAAATAGCACTGTGTCCAGTGCAGCTTTTATAAAACTTTTCTAAAACCTTTCAATTGCCCATTTTCTCTGAAGTCCCAACATGTCTTATATAAGGCCAATCAATAGTTGTGCTTTCTAGATTGCTTTATAACATATATTTGAATCATGTTGCATTGTTTTACCTATTCTGAGATGGGCTTTTGATGGGTTTGTGATTGGCACAGGCTGTATTTCCCAGTTACTTTGGTCATACTTGGCATCTGCAGTTTTCTGTTCTCTTCAGTGTTGTGGAATGTCTGCTTGTGATTCTTCATTCAGCCTGTGACTCAGTGTGTAGATTGAGTTCCTGTTACACTGGAGTCCTGAGTCTCCATCTGCATCTTTAGCCTCAGGAAAGGGCACTCAGTACTCATGTCCACCCTCCCTCATGGTGTCTCTCTCCTCCCAGGGCAAGGCTCAGAGAAGTGAGCTCTTCTTCCAGTTCTGTAGTAGGGGAGCATCCCTCTGCACCAGCCAGTTCCTGGGGCAGTGCTTCCCTCTGCCCAGCTTAGGTCTCCTTCAAGCTTAGTCCCTTTTAGAAAAGGTGGCCATAGGTGGCTTCTACTCCTTCCTTGTCTCCATCATGATAAATTGTTTTTAAATCTCTTTATCCTTACAAATTAAAACAATCAAGTAGTCAGAGGGTTGCTATAAATTTTATAGTTAATAACAATATTTTTGCTTGACGATTGTTACTCTGAAAAAAATGTTGGAGTTGATCTGTTGCTGACTAGTAGGATAAATACACTCTTAGCGATAGTGCTTCTTAACTCTTAGTGCGAATACAAATGCTCTAGGGATGGTGATAAAGTACAGTTATACTCAGTAGGCTTGGGGCCAGCCTGAGACTCATTTGTAGAAAGCATTCCTCATGTGTGACCACCTGATCTTTAGAGCAAAATTTGGGAGACATGATTGGTGACTAGGTTTCTTCTGTAGCATCTACAAGTTGAAGGTATAGAATTAGAGGTTCGTACTTCAGTCAGGAGTTACTCAGTTACCATCAGTTTAGGGCTTCTCTTCATAATGCCCAGGCCAGTGACCATCAGTTTTCTGAGACATAAATGGAGTCATACACATTGCTAGCAACTTTATTCTCATTTGATACGTCTTATGGGACACTTAGATTTTTCAAGTTGTTTTCTTAATATATTGGTACAATTCAGTTTGTGTGGATAGCATAATTTAATTAACTATTTTGATTGGCATCAGGATTTTATTTTAATTTTTTAACATTACTAGCAGTGCCGTATATAGTCTAAGGCATGTATTTTTGCAAATAAATAAGCAAACTCATTGCCTAAATTACTAGCATATAATGGACTAAGTTTCCCATTGTGAGAGGTTGCCAGTTGTCCTTTAAAAAGATTTCACAAGTTATAGTCATACCAGTAATATACAAGAGGGCCCATTTTCTGAGCTCTTTATATTAGCAATATAACATCTTGGCCAAGTTTATCGCCTTCTTCTTGATGTCTGGGAACTGCTCATGTGTTCTGAACATTTACCTCTTTGCCATATATGCTATAGCTTTTTATTTTCTCCCAGCTGTGTCCTGCCTCCAAGTTTTTCCTCAGTTTGGGGGATCTTTAAAATTGTGATAGTACCTGTGTAGGAAAATTTATCAAGAGTTAGTATTATGTGCTAAAATACTTAGCAGAATGCATAATCTAATAAACATAGAAAAGTAACAGTATCTCTGATAACCTGCATTATGATCTTCATCTGCTCTTCCTTCACCCCATGACAGCATGTGTCTGTCTCCCACAGCTGCCGTCACAGACTGTGTTCTTCGTGCTCACTGTCTGTGGATAGGTTGCATTCCCTTATCTAAATATCTTTTCCCAGATGCTCCTTGCAGTTTCCACCTCTTCCTGTAGCCTCAGCCACTCCAGCAACCATGCTGATCTCTCATTGCTTAATTTGAAATCCCTGTCAATTTTAGGAAATAAAAGCATGTCTGTTTTAAGTTTAAGATTAAGAGATTAATAGGAAAAAAATTAATTAAACCACTTTTTTCTGCCTTAACTCTGCATTCTTACTGAATGATTTTTGCAGCTTGCACGGTCAGACACAATGTGGCAGCTTAGAGCTTACAGACCCATCTGAGTCAGTAAAGGACAGAAGTGGTAGGCTGTCCTTAGAGTATGATGATGAGCCCTGTACATAATAAAGGACCAACTTTCCAAGAAAACTTGCAGAAATTTATAATCTTACAAGTATAGCCTTAAAAGGTTTTTCCTTTTTTCCTGATTACTTTAAACTTGTATTTTTCTGTGTTTAGTTTTTTTTAGCTATTTATACATTTAATTTTTTCCATTTGGAAGAATATACAGTGTTAAATAAATGCACAACTTAAAAATATAGGTTGGATACCTATTAAGACTGCTAACCTGAATATCATACAGACTCAAGGAGCCAGCTCATCAGAGCTACTAAAACAGGTGTAGGGACTGAGAACCTCACCTGAGCAATATGGAAGTGAAGGGACAATGGGTCAGTCCCTCGGGTTGGCTGGGCTTCCACGTTCCCGCAGAGGCCTGATCTTAATGTTGCTCTCAGGGCAGCTGAAGAGGAAGTGTAGGAGAGATTGACCTCAGGAACAGGTGGGAGAAAGATGGTATCCACTCTGTAGTAAGAGGAGAAAGCTAGTGCTACCCTCTGAACTAGGAGATGAGCATTCCCCAGAAACTAGCATTTGGAAACGAACTGAAAAGGGTAGGATAAACAAATACCTTCATAGATAAATGCTAAAATTAATTAACACTAAAATTTACCAACTATCAGGTTATTAAATATTCCCCCCCCAAACCACCCCACCATACCTCAGTTTTTATTTAAATTTCTCATGCTGGCACTTACTTTAAATGCCAAGTTTACGTGTGTCCCGTTGTGGAGGCCTCTTATCTGATGAGTTCATCTCCTTCGCAGTTTCGCTGTCTGAACTGCTCAGCCTCGCACGTCTGCTCTCAGGATGACACTTTGTCAGGTAAGAGGCACTCATAACGGTACATGGGACCGTCACAGTGCCCTGTGCTTACCACTCCCATCCTGAACTCCAGTCCTCCGACATAGCACTTTGTAAAACCAATTTCTAAAGTGTTTTTAAACATAAATAACAAGTTTCCCATTATTTTAGTCCTCCTGAGTTAACCATTTTACTGAACTAAAATGAAATTATGTATAACTATTATTTATGAATCAAAAATTTTAATAATTAATTCAGCCCTTGAGAAATCTTATCTGTCCTGTATTGAGATGAAATGTCAAATTGATGACTTTAACTAGAGCCCAAGCTGACTTTGACTGCAGTCTGGCTGCTGGGCCCAGTCCTAACTGCCCTGGGCTACCACAGGAATGAGTGAAATCCATTACTAACACACAAGGAGCTTAAACTTGTGTCTAAGAAAAACAGGTTTTAGAACTTTGGAAGATGAGCTGGAGAGATGGCTCAGCAGTTCAAGACAGGAGCCAATTTTGATTCCCAGGACCCATAGCAACCTATAACTAACTCCAGGTCCAGGGCTCTATAGACACCCTCACTAATATGCACATGCCCACACATACATATGCTCAAAAATAAGTAGTTTTCAATGGAAACAGGAGCGTCTGTGTACAGTATAGCACTACTGTATTACTAAGTGCAGTGGTAACATGCTCAGGCTTGAGCCCGTGAACGAGTCCCGAACGCTAGAATGAGACAAGTTTGCACCGCAGACTCGCTCCTTCTCTCTTCAGTCCCCATTGTGGATGACACTTCTGTAAGAGAATTACAATTTACATTAAATTTTCAACAGTCATTTCCTAAAGGGAGCACTAATGACAGTAAGACTCGACAGAGAATCCAGTTAGAAAACTAGTATGGGGGCTGTAGAGGTAGGACATGCATTAGAGCGCGTGTCTGTCCTGCGGAGGACCAGAGTGGGCTGCGCCCACATCAGATGGCTTCAGGAAATGGACTCCTCGGGGCAGCTTGTTCACCTGCACTTACACGCGCACAGACCCATGCATATACATAGTTTAAAAATAAAACTAAGTCTTTCTGAAAACTAGAACCAAGTCTCACTTCGAATATAAATGCAAAGATATTAAATAAAATATACAAATAATATATTAAATATCATACTAAAAAGATAAAGTCAAGACCTGGTAACTTTACACAAAGTTATGGAGTTAAACTAACTGCATACTTTTGCAAGGTTTTATTTAACTGAACAAAGTTTGTTAAACTAATGTTAATCAGGAAAAAGGTGTCTCCAGTCAGTCATATTTTCAGGTGAGTAATGATCACTGCTACCTGCATGCAGCTAAGCACTCAAGTCAGGTGCTGACCTATATGTGCATGAGGAGAGACTTGTTCAAAAATAAACTCTAGGAAGGAGCCTCCGAGTACAGTGCTTCCAAGGGCTAAGGCAAGAAGGCTTTTCAGCAAATTGCCATTGAGTGTTTATGTATACATGGGGCGTTCTTCCAGCTCTAGAACTATAAGTCAGTATCAAACACAGATTTTCTCTCATAGAACATATAGACCCAAAAAAGGGGAAATTTTAGTGTTCGGAGGAAACTAAGTAAATAAATATAGTTTAGAGGGCTGGGTAGATGTCTTAGCTGGCAGTGTGCTTGTTTTGCAGGCATGAAAACCTGTATTCAATCCCAGAACCCATATAAAACTGGGCAGGTGTACATTTAATCTTAGTATTCTGGAGGCAGAGACAGGTGGATTCTTGGGGCTCACTAGCCAGCAAGCCTCACCTAATTGGCTAGCTCCAGGTAAATGAGAGTCCCTGTCTCAAAAATAAAGTGGGCAGTTCCAAAGGATCCATACCATGGTTACTTTTAGCCCCCACAAATAGACACACATACACACACACAAGAGAGAGAGAGAGAGATGCATATGTTTGACTGTATGAACACACACATGCATGTGCGTACGCACACACACACACACACACACACACACACACACACACACACACAGGAATATATTTTATATGGTAAGATAAGCAAAGGAAAAATTCTTTGGTAGGTTTGGATCATGAAGAAAACATAGCTACATAAATATATAATGAGAACACAACACAGGTATGTCTCACCATTCAGGATCTGCAAGGAAGCTGGTGGCACTGGAGCAGACAGTACAGAGTGGGTGGTTGGAAATGGTGCATTTAAACATGCTGGGTTGGAGGTTGACACAAGTCTCCTGGGACGATTTTCATTAAATGCACTAAGACTACAGCAAGCTCCTTCAGCCCAACCTCAGATTATACACAGGCACACACTGCTGATGAATCAAAACAATAACCGTTAAAATGGTAATATAAAAGGTTGAGAAAAAATACTGTTGGAAATTACTTTATAGCAAAAATAATCTTCATGACTTAACCATTAGTAATGAAAAGTACAAGGCAGAAATCACATAATTTTTGCAATATCTGACAGGAAATGGTTTAATGCTATTAAATATAACAACTACCATTTATTTGTAAGAAAAGCTTAGCTTGCCATGATTGGACAAGCTATAAGAAGGAAATATAACTGACAAATAAGATATATACATAATTAACTGTTTAGAAGTCAAAAAAGTAAAAATATTTTATGTTCATTAAATTGTCAAGTTAATAGAAAGAATATGTCAAGAATTTGTACATGTCAGCAAAAATTATTAAACTTCATATATCCACAGAACAAATTTTGCAAGTTTTAGGGGAGTAGCAAGAGAAAAAAAATCAAAAGAATCTTAGTCCAAAACACAAAGTCTCAACCAAGCTATTTTACTTATGTGTCTGTTTTTCACCTTCAATAGAATTGTTGCTGAACTTCTATAGGTAATGATTATATTGTAAGATGGGTAATTTAATTGTAGAAGTTTGCAGATTCTTCCATTAGAAACAGAAAGTAAAGTTCAAAAGACTGCAATAAAGGGTAAGCTGAGGGCTAGTGAGAAATCTAATGGGCTTAGGAAAGTTTGAAAGGTGGCTGTGTCTTTGGCCTCAGAAGTCTAACTGGGCTTCAGGATTGGGAGCTTTGTGCTCAACTAACCTAGTTCTAAGCTAGTTCTTTAAGACCAGAGTAAAACAAAATTAAAAAGCAGAACAAGGCTTAGACCATTGGAATCTTGCAAGCCAGAGACCTCTGTGCTAGCCCAGAAGTAGTACCTGCTCTGTTCTTCAGTGGAGAACAAAGCTGATGGCATCTTTCATCACCCTCCTGTCCTGTCCTAACTGCAAGTTTCTCAGTGTGACATGCATGTAAGGGCTGAGGGGACATCTCAGGACTGTAGATTCTCCGTCTGCCTTTGTTTTCTATATTAAAGAATACAGTGTTTTCTGTCCTAAAGGTTTAGCACCCCTACTCTGAGATAGCAGAGCATTGGTCATTGGGGTCACCTTGGCCTTTTCTTGATTCCGTGATAGTTAGCTCATCGGATCTCACTTAAAAGTAGAAACCTGCAGAGTTTAGAACAGGAATATCATTGATTCTCCAAACCGATTTCTGAAGATTTGGGTCTCTTCTCTTTAGTAGAGAAAGTGAAGCAGATGGGGAGGGAATGTGGCCCCTGCTTCCATCTGCCGGAGGCCCCTTCCTCCCTAGGACTGACTGTTGGCAGGTATCTGAATGCCAGAGACTTTCTACATAGAATAGCACCAACGACACTGGAAGCCTTTACTTACATCATGTAATAGCTGTGGACTAAATCATATTAAAAGGAGGTAGTCACTGTTCCATGTTAGGAACATGTTTTCAATACTTCTAAAGACAATTTTAAAATAAATCTTAAAGGAAAGGGTATCAGATGTATGAAGAGTAATGTGGTCTCTTATTCTTGCATGGTTCGGTGGCTTTCCTCTAGCAGCAGCCCTGGGAGAATCCAGGGCTCAAATGCTCAGCCCACAGAGTTGCTGGTGGGATGCAGCTTTTAGTCCTTTGCAGGCCTAGGAAGGAAGAGGGGGGTACTGATAATAACTTAAGTCTTATTTTGTAATCACTGTTATCAGGAACTATAAATTATAATCCCCAGTCCTTCAAAGTTTTCGGTATAAACCATTGTTTCTATGTAAACCCGGTCTTACTCATACTTTTTTTTTTCTTTTATAGTCATACCCTATGGTATTGCAGTATCGACCAAGAATTGATTTTGGGTAGGCCAAGGGGCCCAGACTGCACTGAATGAATCCTGCACTATTTGTTACTCATCGGCAGATTGCACAGTGAGCAGTGTGTGGACTTGAGAGACACGATCTGATTTTCAGCATGCACATAAGGCCATTGTCTGTCTCTAAGTTATCAGTTTCCTTCATGTTGTTTCTATCAGGAGCAATCCAAGTGCCCTTCTGCTACTGACCATCTGCATAAGATACTCGTCTCGTCTCACAGTGTGCAAAGCGCGGCTGAAATCAGTTAGGTGTGCGGCCGCGACTCTGCTTTCTCAATATTTTGCTTGCCTGTTGCAAGATTGTTCTAATGTTAATCACACTAGTAAAATGGCTCAGTCCTTGTGGTGTTGCAGTTTTCACATACTTAATATTTTTATTCTTGTTAAAATAGAGTACTGTACAAGAACCTAGTATAATTATATCTTGAAATTATTTTGTATAAGAATATATTTAGAAAAGTGGTTTCTGAGCCACTGTCCTATTCTTGGTAAATTTTTATGTAAAAAAGAATAAACAGCCAAAAAAAATGCCAGCTCATTCTTGAGTGTACAAGTCCTTTTGTGAAGAATTCCAGCCATCTTTTGACAAGAGCACATTATAAATGGAGGTCTCCTGAATGTCTGGGTAGTCTCTGTCATTGCACAGGAAGGCATGTTAGCCCTTCACATTGAAAACATATGTGACTTGGACAACTGAAGTTCAGAATGTTGGCAGCTAATCATACTGACTTCTAATAAAATTAATGTGTGAGTATGTTAACGTTTGTCACTGTCTTAGAGCAGGCAGGTGTTACTTTATAAAACTCCATTTGTTGTCCAGCCCATGTTGTAGTACATCATTGCATTATTGATGGCGTTTTATGGTGTATTGTTTCTCTTATGTTGGCCTCAGGCGTGTGTTGCGGCATGCAGAGGGTCATGTACGATGGTTTTAGATAACATTTGCTCATTTATGGATTTCCAAAACCTCAAGTTATTGATCCAGATTGTTAGCTGCATATCACATTTCCAAACCATACATACAAAACAAAATAAATGCCATGTAGTAGATAAATATTTTAACCAAAATCAGTGGTTTCGGGATATTTTATTTTAGATAATGTAGTAAACAAGGGAAGTGGGATTATTTTTTAACTGTGAGTTCATTAAAGGTAAATGTAGTAGAAATCAGAGCTACAACCATGTCCTAGATGTTGACAGTCTGGTTAAGTCTTCCATTCATTTTGAAATTAGCCTGCAAGTCAGGGTCCTCTGTTACAATATAGTAGAAAAAGAAAACTGGAACATGTCTATCCTGAGAGGTGGATGAAATCATGAAAAATGACTTGTTTTAGAAATCTGCTAAAAGCACCATGTTGTTCCACACATCATTTTTAGACTGGGAACATAGGTACTCTGTTTTCCAGTAAAATACTTCACAAGCTAATGTTTTCTGCATTCCAGAGTGCTTCGTAGAAATAAAACTTTGTACAGCTCTAAGAAATATACAAAGTGCAGCTCAATCTTGGTGTATTTCATAATACAAAAGGCTGAAAGTCTATGATTATTTTTCTTTCTATCTTTTTTTAAGTCAAAAAGTATATTAAAGTTTGCCACATTAGAAGGCCACAGCAATTCCATAACTTCATGTTGTTAGATTGGCTGTTTCTGGAAGAACTTATGAGCAGGATTTAAAAGTCAGTTGATTGAGTCTAAATTAGGGAAGACCATTACACTTGACCAAAAAACTGAGTATATTGATTATTTCATGTTTTATGAAACGTAGTTTCTAGTTATCCCTAAGGAAAAATTTAAGATTCTATAGTTTGTCACATTAGATATGTGTGTTATAATTAACAAGATTAATTTTAATTAAATCAAAATTAATTTTGAAAACCACATACTAAGACTTGGCTATTTGACTCCCCAACCAAGACTTAAGGCCATAGGTTAATTTTATACACCAGGTCTCTCTTAAATTTTGCTTTTGCCTGATCACATTATGACTATATTCCAGGAACACATAGGAAACAGTTATGAAACAGAAATCAGTTTTATAAATTTATTTAATAATATGTATTGACTGAGATGCAATAGACTGTGTGCCAAAACATACCATTAAGGATGCTGATGTCATATGGGAACATGAATGATGTGTTGCTATTGGTTTTTTCAGCCAGCTTCCTCTGCTATATCAGCCATATGTGGACCACTTTGTCTGTTGTGACATGCACCAAATTAGTTGCACTTGTAAGGAACCCTCTGTAGGAAACATGAGCAGGCACTGTTTGTGGCCAGCTCTACATGTACAGAATTGTTTAACAGAACCCTTTCTATTTAAATAATTTTCAGGAATAACTCTCTTAATCCATACATTCAAGAATAAACAAATGATATTCTTCAATCTGTTGTTCCTTAAGCAATAAACTAAAGAACTCTACTCTAGAAAAGATTTTGTTACCTGTTTTACCTGCCTTAAAAATCAACCATAAAGGAACCAAGGAATCTTGGGTCTGAACAATGTCTGTGGTCTGTAAGAATCACTTTAAATTGGAATGATCACATTATTTAATAGAGAAATGAAAATGTTTCTCTTTAAAAATCAAAAGGTTGATTAATGAGATTATGTTAAATCTGAGGTTTGGATAACTAGAATAATGTTTTTGACAACTTTTAAATATTCTTTATTCACTAATCATCTGCCCCGTACTAATGCTCCACATTGTACAAATGTAGTGAGTAAGCACAAATGTTCATTTTAACTGAGTCCTTAAGAAAACTGTAAAGCTTTACTGACTATTTAAAAGAAAGTGCCTCATTGCTAAAGTGCATTTCTGTTTTTAGTTTTCTGCATAAGTCTCCAGTTACCTGTATCTGTCTCATAAATGGTTTCCTATCTAAATGGCCACTGAGAAACTAGAGTGTTTTGTAAGATTTTAGGTATCACCAAAGACATTCTATTGTTAATAACCCTGTTGGAAACAGTTTGGATAGTTTGGAGGATGGAAGCTGTTAGATTGGGAGCTGACTGTAAAACATTACCAGTGAAGGCACTGCAGTGATATTTCTTGGTGGGATGACTCAAATATCTTGTTTGCTACAGTCAGCATATTTTCCTTCAAATATGTTCACTTTTTTCAGGACCATCTTGTAGATTTTAGAAAATCCTCAAATATGAGAAAAAAATAATCCACCCCATGAAAAAGCAGGAGAAATACAAACTTATAATGAAAATTGAGATTTAAAATTTTATGAAGACTTTTGTTCCATGGAGATCGTATGGAAGAAATTATGCCTGTTTAGCTCCTGAGTTTTTAGGAAAATTTGAAGTTTCATTGAAGAAAGGCTTTAGTAAAAGTGCTGATCAGGCCTTGCCTGTGCAAAACACAGTATATTCTGCTGGATTTACAGAAGTGCTTTTGATATTTTCAGAAGCAAAAGTCCAAAAGAGCCTGTGATTTTTTTTTCTTTTAAAATTGATTGTTTCTTAGCAGCTACTTTATTGTTGCTAATCTTAGCCATGTGTCCAAATTTTGACAAAATGGAGCATTGAAAAATGCCCTATTATGCCATTCTTTCTGGAGTTGATGGTCTGCTCTGCACCACCGCTAAGGTAAAATCCACCCAAGGTAAACTATCTGCAAAGTGGATAAAGTGGCCCCACAGTTCTGTGTGGTCTCTTCTGCAAGCACTGTGCAATTGAGCCCCTGTATGCCTCATCCATTCCTCTGATTTGATAAGGAATTCTCATGGTATGAATTTGCCAAAACTTATTTTCTGGATCAGAAATCATAAAAACTTGAAATGCTGTTACCATTGTTTTCAGTAAATCCTCTGAAGAGCAGTAAAGGACGTGGTGTACTGCTTGGTTTGCTTCTTGAGAAATTAACTGTCAGGTCCACTAGAAACCAAGAAGCTCTTAGAGCACAGAATCACCACTTGTTTGAATTTACTTGAAGGACTTTGCTCAGTGTGTTTTGATGAAAAATATGAAATTAATATAAAATCCATCAAATGTCCTTAGACAGGGCTTTTATTATGTCAAGCTCTAGTGCTTTTCAGGTCATTTGAAAGTCCTTTTCTTCCTAGAATATGATTTTCACAAACCATAAGTTTACATCATCATATTTTCTAGTAGAATTAAAATATCTGGGCACTTTTTCAGAAAATGATAAAAATTAAACTTGTCAAGGAATTGCTTTAGATTCTCATAGAGATGTGTCTATCGTCAGGCTACTTTTCCGTGATTCAAAATGGCAACTTTCCAGAAATGTGTTTTCATCTTAATTGTCTTTGAATCTAGAATCAGATGTAACAAATATACGTACTAGACCTAGTTTTCTTTGGTCTTGTAGCACTTAGCAAGCAGAAAACCAACTGTAGCACAAATGAAGACTAACCATTCTGGGGCATCTCTGCACAGTCCGATGTATTGACATGGGTCCAGGAGGGGCTCTTCTACATGTTGGGAGGTCACCCCGGCACTGTTGAAGGCCGGTTTTCTTTTGCAGTCTTTCGGAATAGGGATGGGGGCCTAAGTGTCCTTATGAAGCTGTGGTCCAGGACAAGAGTGTGTTGGTTTGGAGGGTATATGTTCCTTCACTTTCCTGTGTCTGGCAACTCAACAGCAATCATTTCTTAGAATAGCCCTCACGGTAAATCTAGCACAGAATATATTATAAAGTTATGTTGCTAGTTTAATTTTGAAATATGAAATATTTTAAGCTTTTTGTCAAAAGTGGTAACATCTTAATACAAATAAAAACCTTTTTGTGGTTGTAAGATTTAGCTTATGAATCATTCAAATTGAAGTGAAAGAATTACCAGGTCATTGTTAATGACTTAGTCTATTAAGAATCTATGTATTTTTGTAAAGGAAAAGTACTTGTAGATAGTTAATCAGTACAAGGTCTGTGTCTGTTTTGCAGAAAGAAAATGTTGCTTAGAGATTCTCTTTAAATATTTTTTTATTTTTGTGTTCATGTATTTTCTGTTGATCAATGGAATGTTCTGTACAAAACTGTATGACTGTATTGTTGAGTTGATCCTTTTTAAAAAAAAAAAAAAAAAATTCTGGGCTTAGCCATGTATATTTGACCATGTTGAAAATAGTATCTTTTGTTATTAAATTTTTGATTGCATATTTATTGTTTGCCTGTTTAGTGTTAACTTGGTATAGATTGCTACCTCTATTAAAAATGTTCCTTTAAGTAGTTTCCATAGCAAATTTTATTGAGATTCATTGAGTATTTGAAATTTTAAGTAAGTGTTAAGGAGCTTTTCTAGAGATGTATCTGCCCCTTAGCAACACTTCAGGTATCAACACACATAACAATTATTCAAACCCAGGGAGTCTCTATAAAAAGTAATATAGGTCAAAGAGTCTGAAAAGATGAGAAAGGAATGAAAAATGTTTCCTCCACCATTTAGACAACATGGCTTTGAGCATTCCTGGGCGGGCGGGCAGGCTGGCTGGCTGGTTGGTTGGAGGTGGGAGTTATTTGGGTTTTATTGTTTGTTTTTTTAAAGGTCTTAAAAGCAATGCTTAATGACCTAAGTATTATAGTTGATGACCCAAAACTTGATTTGTATTTAAGAATTATACCTAATTTCAACTTTTCTATGTCTGTTGTCAGTGCAAGGTTTACAGAAAATTATAAGGCTGACAGCAATGATAGTGGACATTAAGACACTAATGGTGTGCCTAGTGTCACAAATCTCTTCTGTGTACTAGCTCATTTAGTTCTGATGGCTGCCCTGTAAGTTCTGTTAATAACCTCAGTATCCAAGGAAAGAAATTTAGACACATGAGACTTGTGCTCACTTGCCAGAGTTCACCAAGCCAGGGGATTTAAGCCCATGCCGTCTGGCTCCAGAATCTTTGGGGTCAACCTTTAGGTGTGTTTCATTGCACCCTGCATGCTGCCAGCTTCAGAGATTCCAGTTAGGCTAAAGAAAGACCTCTGAGTCAGAAAGGTGTGGAGAGATTCCCTATGTTCCACTGATAGTGAACCATGAAGGTAGCAGGACAACCCAGGTCCCTCAATAAGGTGGGAGACCTCCTGACTCCACTGCACTTTCACCATGGATGCTTAAAATGGGAAAGAACAGGAAGGATCCTGCACAGAAAGTGCCTGGACTATGGCACACTTCACCCTTCTTGCATTCATTGACTAGAAGCTGGGAGGACAGCTAGAGGACCCGGCAAAGCCCTCACACAAGCAGGAAAACACATTTATTATAAACTCAACCACTTTCTGCACTTGTATTTGAGAAAGGAGGTCACAGTGTGGGGTTTCAAAGGATTTTGTCAACACAGGCTTGGCTGTTATCTCTAGTTTAGAAGGATGTGGGGTGTCTTGTGCATTTTATTTACCTGGAAATATTCAGGTGGTATTTTCTGAAAGCCAAGCCAAAGTGTCCTTAGCATTCAAGCTCCTGCGGTTGAGTTTGGTTTGGTGCCAGGGTAGCTATCCTAGAGACAAGATGGGGAACAAACAAGACTAACTAGGTAGTGACACAATAAAAAATACCGTGTTCAAACTCCCCTCATTGAAAAGACCCACTCCTATTATAAGGCTCTGCAGTTAACACGGAACCGGGGCTTCGTGCTCTTAAAGTCCTATTTCTTCAAACCTCAAGTGTAGCCAGAAGTTTCTTGGTCCTGCCAAGCCCCATGGTCTGGATGGATCTCTCCCACCCTCAGTCCCACAGCTGTTATAAAATAATCACTCACTGTTTGGTCTATGGCTCAGGCTTATTGCTAACTTGCTTGCTTATCTTACTCCATCTCTGTTATCACATATTGACACATGTCTTGTGGCTTACCTGTGTTCCATTGCATCTTGCTCTCCTGACAGCCCAAGTGTCTGCTCTGACCCCACCTTCCTCCTATCTTTTTTTTTTTTTTTGAATTCCCCACCTGTCTCCTGCCTTACCTTAGGCCAGACTAGCTTCTTTATAAACCAATAGTAGCAACACATTCACAGCATCCTCTTATGTACCTCTTCCTCCTGCACAGCCCCTTTTTAAGCTCCCCACTCCCAGGTTCTTACCCTATAAAGCTATCCTCAGACAGTACTCAGTACCTCTTAACAAGACCTCCTTCAAGCCCTGGCCAGTACAGCAATCCTTTCACAGTTTGAATTCACCCTCAAAGCCTGGAGATAACCATTGGGCATTGCTCCTCCAAAACCCACAAGCTTCCTCTCCATCTAACAGAACTCCACTCCTTACCTTCTCACCTTGTAAATCCCTTATCCTCCTTAACAAATTCCAGCCTTCCCTCAAGCCTCTGTGGAAATGTCAGGGCCCTCCCATCTATAACTCCTGTTTCCATCCTTGAAGAGAATGGCTTTCTTAGGCAGTCTGCACTCCTGTTTATCACCCCACTGCTCCTACAAGCCTGCGCCCTACAAGCTCTTCTTTCCCATATCCCCTCAAAACAGTATAACCCTCTGAAAAGCCTAGCTTTTCTCCCTGAACTCTGCTCCTCTTTAGGAAGCCATGTTCCACCCAGGAAACCCTGACACTAGAAACCCTGCTCCCGGAGAAATGGAGTCCCTGGTGTAGTAAGAGGTTTCTGTCCTGGACTTTTGGGCCTAGCCTCAAGGTTTAGACCTGCAGACCCACAGACCCACAGAGACACACAGATGCTTACAATAGTTTTAGGCTGATCAACCTAAGGCCCAGGCATATAACTTGCTAACTCTTTACCCTTGAACTAACCCATTACTCTTATCCTGTTCAGCCTTGCAGCTCAGTACCTTCTCTCAGAGCAGCATAGTTGTCCTCTGCTTCTGGCTTCTCTCTGGCATTCTGCTCTGTTCTTCCTGTTCTCAGAGTTTTCTTAGTCTGGTAGCCCCACCCACACTTCCTGTCTGCCTTTGGCCAATCAGTGCTTTTTATTAAACCAGTGGGTGGGACAATTATTTACAATGGAACAACATAATCCCCCTACACCCTGGTGCCTCCATCCCCTATCCCCAGGCTCAGTCTCATGAAGCCCTTACAAGTGGGCTGGAAGCAGCTCTTCTACACCAAACCCAGTCCTCTTACTGTCCTGCTCTTCACAAACTCTGCCCCTCCTGAGAAGCCCTGCTGCTGGCCCAGCTTCTCTTCTTGGGATCCGAAGTTCATTGTTTGCTACCTCTTCGGGAAACAATGGTAAGTTTTGTGATTTTGGAGCCAGAAGTGGGAAGAGAAACTTTCTTATTTGTGTTTCCTGCAGTAGTATTACAACTTAGAGAAAAGCCGGAGGTAAGTGTCTGTGCATTTAATTATAAATGCGGTCCAATCCCTGAGAGGCTCCAACAGGTGCCCAGGCTGTAAGCGGACCTCACCTATGAGGTTTCCTGGAGTTTTCTTTTAGGTTGCATTTTATTAGACCATCTATTACAAGGTTATTATATGTCTACTCACAGGTCTCCTCCCCTTAGAAATCTACTGTCCTTCTTCAAAGCTTCACTGTTACTCCAGTTCACCTTATTTATCTCTTTCTCCTAATCCCCAACTGACTTGCACATGGCCTACAAAGCCCCATCCATGCCTTCTAGGTCCTTCTAACAGGCTCTGATCACATCCTTGGCCTGGATACTCTTCAGAAGCCCTGCTCACATCCTTACAAGTTCTGCTTGTTCTATAAATCTTGCCTTTTCCTCAGGAAGCCTTTGTTCTTTCTAGCAAGCTCTCACCTGCTACAGACTTCTGTCTTGTTCTGCTTTCCATGAGCTATGCTTCTCCCAAGACCCACTCCTTCAAAGCCTTGCCTTTCTTTCTAGTATCTCATGCCTCCCTACAAAGCCCTGTTTGTCCCCTACAGCCCGTGATCCTGTTGAAATGGCCTAGCCTGAGAAGGGATGTGTGCCTGAAGTCTTAGAGGAAATTGATACGGGAGGAATGATTGAGCCCAGTAGCTTGAGACCACCCTAGGCAACACAGATAAACCCTGACTCAAATAAAAATACTAAAATTACCTGTGCCCAGAAAAGGCTCCATTTGTCCCTAGAAGTCTCTGTTTTTCATATAAACCTGTGTACCTACCTACTGTGCCTTATTCTTTGTTGTTGTAAGGTTTTTTGGGCTTTGGGCAGCTAGAGGTTTAGACTTAAAGACTTGTGTTAGACTTTTTAGTTGTTTGTAGTTGATTAGGCTATTAGAAATGATTTAAATATTTATATTAGTTTTATGTTGTTTGGCTTATGGCTTAGGTATATGCATGAGTGTTAATTTGTTTACTAATAAATATTTATCTTATATTAATATATTTAAATAAAGTTTACTGCCACAATTCTTTCTACTGCACAACTGTGTCCTGTCAAGCACATTTGGCCGTTCTTTGTCGCATTGCACTTTCCTCAAAACCATGGATTTCCTTTCAGGAGATTATTATCCTAGACAGGGGTATTGTTCATGTGACACATATAACTTGCATCATAGCTAGAGTAAACAGTAGTGAATGAGACTGATTTCAGAGTGATCTATACCCCCAGGAGTCTTCAGCACAGTCCATTTCTTCCTTTTCTGACATGGGCTCCATCTCTACTTGAGAATTTCTCTGTGGTGAGTATGAAAGACGTCAGTTAGCGTCTCTTCAGTTCATAAACATACTGCCTGCTTGGGGTAAGATTCCTATAATGAGCATGGTAGAGGCAGGATCTGCCTTCCTGCTCCTGTTATATTTACTGCCATATGCTCCCATTGTTCCCCCAACATTATGTAAAAGCAGAAAGGGGGATGGACAGATTGCTGAGCACTGAAGAACATCCTCTTACAGAGGATCCAGGTTTGATTCCCGGCACATACATGGTGGCTCACCACCACCCATAACTTCAGTTCCAGGAAATCCAATGATCTCAAGAGCACCAAATATACCACAGTGCACACTCCCTAGTGCAGTACTCCAGGCAAAAGGGCCCCAGGGAAATGTCAGTGAGACCTAAGATGAATAGAAGTGTGGATGGAGAAAGGAGATTTCTTTGACAGCTCACAATAACCACCAGCATCACAACTACCACCTCCATAGCACCCTGTATCACAACTATCACCACAACTACCTTCATCATACCATTGTTAACACTACCACTACCATACCAAGCCCATTACCATCACCTGCACCACGATCGTCCTCATTATTACTGCTATCATTACCTCCACTGTAACTATGACCATCCCAACTACCATCACCATCAACATTACCACTACTACCACCATTTCCCCCATCATCCCAACCACCGCCATAACCACCATTACCACTATTTTTATCACTGTTACGGCACCATAAGCACCATACAATCTGCCCAGCTCCAGCATAACCTAAATTACTAGGTTCCAAGGGAAGGTCTAGATAGGCTGTAGGAAAACTTCAGAGCAAGGTGAGAATATGAAACTCCCAAGACAGCATCATTACTGCTTTAGGAAGCCTGGAGAAGCTGGGAACAGGGCTCAATTTAAAGAATATGGAAGAAAAGATCTCAAAAAGCCTTCACTAACTTTGTCTAGGACCAGGTACCCAGGGCTCCTCACACCACCAGGGCTCTGCCAGACACCTTCCCTGGCCCTGCTCTGGGGCAGCCTCTGTCCAAGGCAGCCTGGAATTCTAGTTTGAAGCTTGTTATGGATAAGGAAAAGATTTAGATTCGGACCAAGAATGGCCTTATTCTTCATTTGACCACTCCAGCTGGGTGGTCTTGGGTAAGTCATATCTTCCTCTGGTCCCTGCCTTGGCTTCTCTTTGGACATCTTCTCTAACAAACCGCTGCAGTTGCTGTGTCCCACTTGCCAGCCTATACAGCAGTGTTCTCGGCACACAGCTAGTTTGCAGTGTTAAGTCCCAACTATGGCTTTTCCCACAGTGATGAGCTCCTCAGTGAATACTGAGCACTGCTAACTCTACACTGAGACGATACAGCCTCTATTAATTGCCACAATTTGCTGCACCACCATCCTCTTATGTTGCCAAGGTAACTACTGGCCTGGACCCAGACCTGGGTCTGCTCATGGAATGTTCTAATAATGCCTGCGGCAAGTATCACAGCACAAGGGTATGTCTTCTCCTGTTCTTTCAAAAAAAAATTTTTAAGGACTGGAGAGATGGCTCAGTTGGTAAAGTGTTTGCCATGAAAGCATGAAGACCTGAGTTCAGATCCCCAGCACCATTGTAAAATAAATCCTGGCATGGTCATGCACATCTATAAGCCTGGCACTCAGGGATAGGGGACAGAGACAGGTGGACTCTCTGACCAGGAGATCTGGCCTAATAAGTGAGTTCCCGGTTCAGTGACTGGAGCCATTCCCCTCATCTCTGCTTGTGATATTTGTATTATTTCTCTCTTCACTGGCGAAAATGCCTGATTAAACAATTGAAGGAAGAAAAAGCTTATTTAGCCTCACAATTTTTTTTTTCATAACGCTGCCCTTTTTTTATTTAAAAGTTGTTTCTTCACATACCAACCACTGTTACCCCTCCCTCTCCTCTTCTCACTCACCCCCCCCCCCACTCCTCAGAGAGAGTAAGGACTCCCAGCACCACTCAGTGCAGTCTGGCAGATCCAGTTGACTCCTCCCCCCAGGACCAAGGCTGTGCAAGGCACTCCTCTGTAGGGAATGGGCCCCCAAAAGCCAGTTCATAGTTAAGGAATAAGTTCTGGTCTGGCTGCCAGATTGACCTCACTGTGTCCACCTACCAGGGACTGTAGCCTTAGAGAAAACTGTTTCTCCCTAGCCCAGAAATCAACTGTCCATAGCTCCTTCGACTGGGGCCTTTTGAACGCCTTTCCACACAATGCTAAATCATGACTGACTTGACCTTGTGCAGCTCTGTGAGTTTATACAGCAGCTGCCTGTTGTTTTGCTCCAGTCCGCCGGCAGATCTGTCTTTAGAGAAAAATTATATTTTAACAAATCTATCATCGCCATCCCTCTCATCCCTCCCTGGTCTTTATTGTTGATCTGAAGAATCTGAAATTCTCCATGTAGTAGGTCCTGAATTGAGGTTGGCATTCCCTATATCATTGCTTCATATAATATATGGGTAGAGAACCACAAGCCTGAAAAAAAAATCAAAATTATCAAGCGATAAAGTGTTAGGTCACAAAGTAAGAAGTGTCTTAAAAATCTGGATGGCAGTTTGTAGTTAACTCATTCAGAGCGAGAGCTGCCACAGAAGAGCATTTGACTATGCCAGCAACAAACAAAGACCAGAACGTGTACTATCAGCCCCACAGTTCACAGTCACAGCGATTACCGAAGCATTCCATCTAATCAGAAAAAAGAAACAAACCGCCAGGCTATCATAGATCTTCGAAAATTAATATGCACTAAATGATATTCTGCAGTTACTGGTGTTTGGAGGGGATGGGCTGTAACCCACCCCTGAATGTTTCTTTATAATCTTGCTTTGCTTTGCTTTGCTTTGCTTTGCTGGAGAATGAAGTATCCAGGGGATGCCCTTGGTCTTGTGGATACATCATGGAAGCCATGCTGAGGTTTGAGGATATGGTACAGAGAAAAAAGAGCCAGAGGAGCTCATATAGGTCTCCACTTTGAGGACAAACAGGAAAAGGAAACTTCAGGGACATGTCAGTCCACACCACCTGGGCCAATGGTTCTGGGTTTAGGGATCATCACCTCCTATGGGTTTAGTTATGAATTTGGTCTTTCCTGGTTTCCTTTTGGTCTTTAGTTCCTCAGTGGGTGACTGTAGGGTCAGTAAACGTGCCTACCTGAAAGATGAGTGAGTCCTCAATAGACAAGTGTAGGCAGGCTTTAATCCTTGTTTGGATCCAAGGATATTTGCTGATTTAACTGCTAGAAACTCTTGAAAATAAAATGGGAATGACTATGTCAGTGTCAACTCCTTTGTGCTTATTTATGATCTACATTTGAAAAGGAAATCTGTCCTCTTTGCCCTAATCTACAGTGACACCTTAGTGTCATCTCATGCTATGTAGGGGAAAGTTAACTTTTCAACATTTAAAGAAGTGCTTCTCATGAATAGAAAAGTTATAGCTGAATCCCACAGGATTTAAAGTGTGGAGTAAGGAAGCTTTTACTTTTAGCTTCCTTTTACTGTATTGATGATTTGTTTCCAAGACTGGGAACTAACAAACATAAAGCAATAAAAAAGCAAATTCAGAACAGATAAAAATATGTGTTTTCTCCAACTTCAGTAGCTAGCATTGCTCCCCCCCCCCCAGCTCCTACAGTAGCTAGCAATGCCCCCCACCCCTGGTTCCTACAGTAGCTAGCAATGCCCCCCACCCCTGGTTCCTACAGTAGCTAGCATTGCTTCCCCCCCCCCAGTTCCTACAGTAGATAGCAATGTCCCACCCCCACCCCCACTCCCACCCCCACCCCTGGCTCCTACAGTAGCTAGCATTGCCCAGAGCCCCTGAGTTTTCTTACAATAGCTAGCATTCCCATACACACACACACACACACACACACACACACAGGCTCCCAAGGAGCCCCGGGAACCCTACAGTAGCTAGCATTACTCATCCCTCTCTCTCTAATGGTTCCCCATAAAACACTCCGATGGAATGACAGCAGCTCAGTTCAGAGCTCCATTGGCTGAATGAAAAATAGGAAGAGACACTGGCAAAGAGAACAAAAATCTAAACCATAAAGAGGGCTGAGCCACAGACTGGAAAGACTGTTGGATGAGAATGAGAAGATGATTATAACATTCTAAGTAATGTGTTCCTGTGCCCAAGAAGCCACATACAAAATGAGCCAGATATGTGTGGACTAGAACACAGGCTTTGTGATCAGACACCAGGATGTACATCTTTCCTGCAGTTGACTTTGGGCAGCTTACCCTCCTCTCACAAGCTAAGCTTCCATATCTGTCAAATTAACAAACCATAGGTACGGTGTTATTCTGAAGAGCATGCAAAAGTACTCAATTAAAAATAGCTACTATCTTTTAGCTTTTATGAAGTGCATATGCTGTTCAGAGAAATGAGAAATCATAACATACAAATAAAAATTATTGATATTTATTTGTCAAGGGCTTGGGTTGCTTTTTAATTTACTTGGTGGAAGTTCTTAATATGAACGATTCAAAAACAGAACTGAAACTACTTGGGTATTAAACCTAAAACAGGTGATGTTTATAACTCTCCGAATAAGTGTGTGTGGGTCTCCTCCAAAGGCCACAACTTGTAAGAACCACTGATTCTCTTCTCTCTCCTTGCTCAGAAGTCTTTCATTTCTTGTAATTGAGTAGGGGAAAATGCAAAGGAGTGCTCAAGCCTTCGGCCCCCCACTAAGCTGGGGGAGAAAGGTGACTTCACCGGAGCAGAGGTTTTAATGAGGGTGACCCAATTTTAGTACTTTAAAATTCAAGAATGCCTTCAGTGCCCTGCAAACTGGCATCGGAGCCCCCTCTTGCAGGAGCCTGGCTTCCCTCTGCTGATTGCACTCAATTCTACTTCAAATTCCTTCCCTTGGCAGAGCTATTATTTGACACTTATGGGTTTTTCAGATATGATTAGAGAAAAATGCATATAGTATAAATGGAAGAAGAGGGAAGCGGAATTACCTTCACCTACCTATAACTGGCCGGAATTCAGATGACATGGGGGCTTAAAAAGAAATGAATGTGTGCGTGTTTCTGAGGGCTTTTCTGGCCATGTATGTACTCATATGGGGAGAGAGAGAGGAAGGGAGAGAAAATAAGACTGGGAGATTAAAAAAAAAAAAAAAGCATAGCCAAAAAAATCTGATCTGAGCTAGAATCCCAAGAAAACGGAGGAAAATGGGAAGTCAGTTATAGATGGGAAGTTGCATCACGCAAGTCCCCAGTCCTGACCTGCAGGGGGCGCGATCAAACCGCAATCGTTCTATTGCGTTTGGAGGGAAAAGGGAGGAAGCAGGTCTATCTTGAAGGTGTAAAAAGAAGGGATTGTAACTCCAGGGATGGGGTATTTACATCTCAGAGGCTGCCCTGAAGGTCTCTGTAAACCAGCTGCTATATGCACTTCAACCTGCTAAGACTAAAGTACTTTATCGCATTAATTTCGCCAGCTCCTTAACCTCGGGAAGAATAAAAAACATCATCCCAGTAGTCAATCTCTAGCCCACCTGCACCCTCAGGAGAAAGAACTCTGAAAGGATTATTAAAAGCAGAAAATTATGTGACCAGGCCTCCATGAAATTGGTGTCCCTGTCTATTGGAGGAGTTGGGGGGGGTGGGGGCTGGAGCTTCTGGGTCACCTGCTTGCATGAATGAGATGCTAATTGCTGATTGCAGCTCCCTGCTGATTGATGTGCATTTGTTCCATTTGAAACGATCTTCAAAAAGCATAGTTTCTAAATGAGAGAATTTTGTGTGGGCACAGGAACGTTGAAGGCAAGATTCCAAAACCCTCAAGAGAGTTAGCCTTCTTTCTCTGTGACAAAGGGCCACAGAAAGGACAGGCCAGCTTCCTGCAACCTTCAGTAATCTAGGAACATCCTTCAGAAAGCTTCAGCATTTCCCCTGTCTGCATCTCACTGCTGAGAATCATAAGCTATAGAAACGCACAGCAGAACCAAAGCCGATAGGATCACTACCTCAGTGTGGTCTCTAGACAATACACATGACATCTAGACCATGTTTCCTCATCATCAGGTGGGTGTTAGATCCCTGGAGATAGAGTTTCAGATGGTGAGCTGCCCGATGTGTGCTGGGTACCAAACACCTGTCATCTTCGAGAGCGGCAAGAGTTCTTAACCATTCAGCCCTCTCCAGCACCCCTGCCCCCTCCCCGTATCTTTCTTTAAGTCTCTTAGGAGTTTTTTCTAATCGAACTACAATGAGAACAACACACATACAAAACTATACAATCATGACTATTTAAGACATGCACAGACCCGGACAACAAACAGAGGGACCACAGATCAGAACGGGACCAGAGCCCAGGCAGCAGCAATCTCTGAGAGCCTTCTTCCAGACTTAGAAGGAAGCATCGTCTGTAGGGGGAAACAGGCCTCAGATGCTGGTGCCTCAACATAACAACAGCTGTATGTGAAAAGCCCACAGCCAATGCTATAATAGTGGGGGGCAGGGAGTGAATGAATCTCTTCTAAATTCAGGAATGAAATGGAATGCTCATGATCAGCAATATAAATAGACAGATGGATGGATGGATGGATGGATGGATGGATGGATGGATGAATGAATGAATGAATGGATGGATATCAACAGGGGAGGGAAAAGTCAAGTCATCCCTAATTGCAAATAATGTGATTCTGTACTTAGAAAACCCTAAAGATGCCACAGGACTGGAGGCAGGGCTGAGTGGTAGAGTGCTTGCCTACATCCATGAGCCCCTGCCTCCTACCTCTAGCATCAAAACAAACCCCAGATAGAAGACTTTTACAGCTGACAGGCAAATTCAACAAAGTAGCAGGTCACAAAACCAACATACAGACCCCAGGAGCTCTTTTCTGTACAAATCTCAAGCATCCGAGGTGAGAAAAACGGTAAGTACTTAGGAATGAGCCTTCCAAAGCAGTGAAAGACCTCTACAGTGACAGCCGCAGAACACCGAAAAAACCAAAAAGGGAAACAGAAGATGGAAAGACATCCTGTGTTCACAGAATGACAGATTTACTGCTGTAAAAGACGGTATTACATCTCACCTCCAGTGGTTAACAGATTTAGTGCAGTTGCTGTCCAAAAAAAAAAAAAAAAAAAAAAAACCCAATGACTTTCTTCCCAAGACAGAAGAAGCAATCTGAAAATTTATACAAAAGTACAAAAGACCTTAAGTAGCTCAAACAATCCTATGTGGAGGGCTAGGGGCAGTGCTTGAAGTATCACAAAACCCAGCCCCAAATTATACTGTAAAGCCATAGCAACAAAACAGTTTGATGTTGACTGAAAATGGATATGTATGTATGTGGATTGGCAGAACAGAACAGAATACTTTGAGGGCTGATTTTCATTGTCAAGGTGACCAGACTTAGACTCGCCTAGGAAACAAATCACTGTGTCTGGGAGGTTGTACACGAAGGACTTTAATTGATGTGGAAAGATCCTGAATAAGGGTGGTACCAATCCATGGGTCCTGGACGGACCCAGTTAAAAAGACAGCAAGGGAGAAGAATGCCAATGTTCCTGTTCCGCTATTGTTTTGTTATGGGCTATTGAGAGGGTTCAGCTGGTAAAGGCGCTTTCCCCAGCACGAAGACCCGAGGTCTATCTTCCTGCCCCAAACTGTTAATAAGAGAACTGATGCCTGTAACTGATTCTGCTAACTACCACACACATGTAACCTGTGCACTCCCACACATACACATCCCCACAAATAATAATAATGCAATGAAAGTGTCTGTGGTGTTTCCTACTGGTCTGGTGGCTGGCATCCATTGTTCTCCAGTCATCATGTCTTCCCGGCCATGATGAACTGTGCACTTCAAACTATAAATCCAAATAAACACTTGGCTGGTGCATTTTCCATTCTGAGCTTTAAGGGAGCGGTATGCGGGATGTTCGTTCTCTTTTGTGTCTGACTTAATTGGTGAGATGCACCCAGTGATGTCACTGACTCCAGCTCATTCTCATTGCTTCGTTGTTTGCAGCTTTGAATTTCTAATGCTATATTTTACTTACATAAAGTAGGCTAGAAATTGGGACCATGGAGTTAAGACATACAGCTATTTCTTCTCCTGGTCACAATTCAGTCCTGGTAGATGATCTGATTCAGCCATGCTGCTCTAGTCTTTCACTAGATGGTGCTTGGCTTTAAGATTCCAGTTCTATCTAGATTATTCGTTGCTCAGCTCAAGTGAAAAATATAAGCTGCTTCTTCCTCTGAAGGATGAAAGCAACCAGTCAGCTCCTCCCTGCCTTGCTCAAATTGATTTTCTGAAAGGAAAACCTGGCACAGTTCTCCCTAGAAATGGCCCTCTCAAAAACCTCATCAGGCCACATATTGTTTATCTCAGCAAGTAGTGTTCAGTGACTCTGAAGGCCAATCATCTCTGGCTGCAGTTTGAAACCTAATTTCTGGAAGGCAATGTTCTAATTTTTATCAAACAACCAAACAGGGCCTTCCCAGTGACCATCTCTTCATCGGCAGGAGAGACTGTGTACTGAATGTAGCTTGAACATATGAGACCACAAAGCCTGCCCCCATCGTGACACATTCCTACTCCAACATCTCACCTTCTAATAGTGCCCATTCCCTATGGGCCAAGCATTCAAACACATGAGTCTATTGGGGCCATACATATTCAAACCACATTTTACTCCCTAGCCCTTATAGGCTTGTAGCCATAACATAATAAAAGATGCATTAAATCCAACTTTAAAAGTCTCCATAGTCACAGTATCAACAACGCTTAAAAGTCCAAAGTTCAAAGTCTCTTCTGCCATTCATGCAATCTCTTAACTGTAACCCCCTATAAAATTAAAAACAGATCACATACTTCTAACATATAATAGCAGAGGATATTCATTACCATTTCACAACACACAGGTAGGGATGCATAGCAAAGAAATACTGGACCAAAGCAAGACTGAAAGCCAGCTGAGCAAACTCAAAAGTCTTTATCTCCATGTCCAATGTCAAAACACTCTTCAGATTTCCAACTCTGTTCAGCTTTGTTGACTATAACCTGTTAGCAGCTCTCCTTGGTGGGTATCACACAGCTCTGGCACATTCAACATGTTAAAGTCACAAAAAGCAATCCAGGCTTCAATATCACAACTTTCTACAATGGCTTCTCTGGGACTTCATCCAGGGACACCTGTGACACCTAGCTCAGTAGCTTTCCTTAATCATGGAGGGAGATTCCATAATCCCTTTCTTCTGTTCCTGACCCTAAAGTCAGAATTACATGACTGGGGCCGTCAAGTTCTGCTGTTTGCTGGGACTGGAATGTAGCCTCATTGTTCAATTCCATTTTTACCAGCTTTTTCCTTCACTGCCAAAGCCTGGCTGTCCTGGAACTAACTCTGTAAACCAGGCTAGCCTAAAATTTGGAGACCCACTTGCCTCTGTCTCCAGAGTACTAGGATTTGTAGGGGTATTGTGTTGTTTCATGGTAAATAATTGTCCCACCCACTGGTTTAATAAAAAGCGCTGATGGGCCAAAGGCAGGCAGGAAGTGTAGGTGGAGCTACCAGACTAAAAACTCTGAGAACAGGAAGCACAGAGGAGAACGCCAGATAGAAGCTGGAAGAAGCAGAGGACAACCATGCTGCTCTAAGAAAAGGTACCGAGCCGCATGGCTGAACAGGAAGAATCATGGGTTAGATGAAGGGTAGAGAGCTAGCAAGTGATATGCCTGGGCCTTAGGCTGATCAGCCAAAAACTAATGAAAGCATCTGTGTGTCTCTGCTGGTCTGCAGGTCTGCGAGTCTGCGGGCATAAACCTGAAAGTCTAGGCCTGAAAGGCCAGGCCAGAAACCTCTTACTACAAGGATTAAAGGCTTCACCACTATGCCTGGACCTAAACTGTTCTTTAATTCCTTGTCTCAAGTTGCAGGCTTAGCTGAGTGAGGAATCTTGCCGTAAAGTTACCACACCCTTAATTCCATTTCTTAATCTGTCTCCTTGAACACAGGATTTAGCTCCATTTCACTTCCTGGTGCCCCTTTTCCTCAATCTGTACATTCTATATTTTTACTTGCTCAACCTTCTCCTTTTCATTATAAATCTTCATAAGACTGGTGGGCCCACCAGATACCATTCAGCTTAGCCAGGTTAGATTAGACCATTATCGTGAGCAAATGTGTGGTGGAAACATGGGAGAGAAAGAGGAACAGGATGGTTCATGTGCTGTAGAAAGAGGTGAAACTGAAGAAGAGAAAGTGGTAAGGAGCAGGCTGATGTGGTAGCCTGCTTGCCACCTGGGACCATGGTGACTTCCAGGCCTGGGCTACTTCCAAAGGTCATGTCCATGACTGTGGTTCTCTGCAGCCAGGGTCTGTGTTGACATCCATGGTCCATGTTGCCATCAAAGGCCACAAGGATGCCCAGTGTCTGGGCTGCCTATGACCATGTAAGGATCTGAATGTCCTGTGCTGCCGCCTAGGGCTATGGTGTTGTTTGGGCCCACGCTTTTGCTGAGGGTCATGTCTAAGTCCAGGACCCTACGGTAGCCAGGGTCAGAGTTGATGTCCATGGCTCCTGTTATCATTGATGGTCATGCAGCTGCCCAGGGTCTGGTCAGCCACCCAAGACCATGTTTGTGACCAAGAGCCATGTTGCTGCTGGGGCCAACTGATTTGGGTAACCTTAACTGCCACAAGGGCCATGGTGATGTCCAGGTCTGTTGCCTAGGGCCATGTCTGAGTTCATAGTCCTGCTGCAGCTGGGGTTATGTTGATATTTGTGGCCCATGTTGCAGCAGGAAATCGTAAAAACCATGTTCGATGAAATCCAAGAGCCATGCTGAGCTGGCCCCACCTCTCACTAGATATTGTAGTTGGAGAGCTAGCTCCAATCCTCATGGAAGAACTGGCCCCAATGTCCCATGTCCCACCAAACTTGAGAGAAATGGCCCTATCCTTTACAATATGCACAGGAAAACTGGCCTTGACAGCATATGTATAGGAAAGCTGGGCCCTCACCTGAGGGGGGCAGACCCAGTGGCCCATTCTAGCCAGTTCACCTACCACCTAAGCCCACATCCTGGTCTTTGAGTTGGTCCACCCTAGCATTTACCCTGTCTCTGACTTGTGAGAGCTCATGAAGGGACTGGCATTGTGCAATGATGCCCACAGGATCTCATGACTCTGGGTGGCTTTGGGATGTTCAAGAGGAGTTTCTGTGAGGATCTAGTGATGATGGTGCACCAGAAACCAGAGGCCTTGAACCAGACCAGTGACTCATTGCAATGAACATTTGCTAGTACAGCTGACTGAACAAAGGGGTATGGTCTGTGAGACACAGCTTGGCTCCTAATGCCGCTAAGATGAATGAAGAGGTATTGGAGAAGTAAGAAAGTTAGGGAGCAAAGAGGTTTTGGGTTTTTTTGGGGGGGGTAGGAGTGGGGATGTTGTTATTTGGACGTTTTTGTTGCTTTTTTTTTTTTTTAATTTTCTTTTGGGGGTGAGCTCTGCAAGATTCTCAATACAGCAGAGATGTCTGAATGACTATAGACATGCCTGCCTAGCTGCCCAATCAGCCTGGGTTTTGAATACCTCTCTAGTCTCCTTAAATCATTTGCAGTTGACTAACGATGTACATGGAGGTGAGAAATTTATTTGAAGTAGTTTATAACTTCATGAACTTTTTAGGGTCCCGCTTTTCCTGTTCAATGGTGTCTGTCAACATCTGATCTCTTCCAGGTAGAGTTCTAAATAAAATACAGAAGTTAAAAACTCAATCTCTATGTTGCTCATTCTCCACCCAGCGGCATGTGAAAGCCAGCCCAGAAACACGTTGATGAGCTCCAGCAGGAGTTTATTAAGCTTTCTTTCTCCGTGATCCTTCCTCAAGTCTCAGAAAATTACCAATTCCCAATAAAATTGGTTTTTTCCCTTAAATTTTCATTTTTTTCTTGGTAATTTTGATCACGACTACAATGTTTTTAGATCACATCTACATACAGTGCTATGCGAGGGTCCAAACAGCTGAAGAAACCCGACTGTCCCACTTCTAGTGGCTATTGGCTGCCAAAAGCTCCTCAGCCAGGGTTGGGACCTCATGAGATGTTGACCGACTTGATCTTGTGCTCATCTCTTGCTAACACTTGAAGTGTGGTGAGTCCATGAGTCCAACAGTTCTGTCATGTCCAGAAGACATTATTTCAAAGCTTTCTCCCACCTCTGCCACTAAAAACCTTTCTGTCTCCTCTTCTATAAGTAACATTGTTTTCTTATTGGCTTGGTCTTTAGTGTTGCACATTTTATACCTACTGAAACAGGCTTTCTTCCTCACGGAGCTGTTGAGGACTAGCACCCATCACATCACAGGACTGAACACGTGATAGATTTGTCAGCTTACAAGGAAGTAACTGAGGTAAGTTTCTTTCTCCTTTTGATTAAGAATTCAAAGGAAAAAAATCACATAAAGTTTCTCCCCCTTAGTACTGAATGAAGAATAGAAAAGGCAGGGAAAACTTGTCACTTACCCCCCAATGAGTGGAAGTGGGAAGGGGTAACTCTCCCACCGTGGACTCTCACTTGGGAGAACACGCCTACCTAGCATGCAGAAGTAACCTAGGCACTCTTCACATTCAGACATGCTATAACCTCTCGTCTCCTGGAATCTGGCTCTCTGTAGGTGACTTAGCTACAACTAAAGAAGGCCGTAGAAGCCATAGACACGTGTTCCTGCCCTGTTTCCTGTGTCACTTGTTCTACAAGAGCCTACCTAAGCAATGCCCATGAGGGAACCCTAGTGACCTTGGGACTTACATGCCTCTGAAACCATGTTCATGGGCTTCTGGCCAACAGCTCAACCAAGTTTCCAGTCAATAGCCAGTGCCAGCTGCCAGCCACATACATGAGCCAACCTGAATATCCATCTGACTGCAGCGTCATGGGAGACAAGAAGTTCTGCAGACCGTTTCTAAATCTGACTCTCATAGTGGAATAATTCATTTCAATCACCAACCTTTGGAGAGATACACTACAAATCAATAATAATATGGCTGTTACCTGGTGGGGTGGTGGTACTAGTCTAGAAAAACCTATGAATTTTGCTTCTCTAATTCCCTAATCAGGCGATTGAGCCTGAAGCAGTTTTTATTAAAGCAAGGGTACAGAAGGACCCAGTAGCACACCACTCCTCAGTGTCTTAGTTTGTAAACACAAATAAATTTTGAATAACCCACCAAAATAAAAGGAGCTTCCCCTGCTTAATGAAGGCAAGAAGGATGAAATTTGTCTAAAATGAGAGCTGTAATTAACAGAGGCTTCTGCAAAGTGATGTTTCCAGACTTGGTTACTTGAAAGGTACAGAGATTCTTCTCCTCGGAAAGGAAATGAAGGGGGGGGGAAAAATCCTCACAGAAAACATCTTGTGATTGAAGGCAACTCCACCTCCACACAGGGCCACACTGCTGACTTCATCCCCTGCAATGTCGCTGTGACTAATTTCTGACAATTACTCCAAACTTCTGAATACTCCCCCCAGCCAAGACAGCAGTAGGAAACCTTTCCATATGGCCAATTCTTTCCACAGTCGGTAGTGTTTACAGGATTCGTAAATTAGACCTTTCACTTGTATAAAAGGAAAAAGCATTGCGTATGGGACCATTTGTTCTTCCTCTCCGCTCCTTTCCATCTGAATCACGCAGCGTTTTTCACGCATGCTTCTCCTTGTCCGGCAGCCTGCTGGAGGCTTCTTGGGCTGTGCCCCTGTTGCAGACCCTGCCTTTTGCAATCCAACCGTCAACACTGTATTTGGCAGGATTAGCTCAGACCGAGAGGCATCTCTTCAGAAGGCTGTGCTGTCAATGCAGGCCATTTTTTCTCCACAGCCTGGCATGCTAGACAGGGCAACCTGAGGCCAGGAGCATCCACAAAAGAGCTCTGATTCTCCAAGTGGCTGCTATTGGCAGCTTCCTATGGCTGTTCCTGAAACTGAAAGAGAGCCTTACCTGGGCACCATCCCCGCCCCACCCCCACCTGTGCAAACTCTTGAAAAGATATTTCAGAAACTCAGAGAGGCAATGGCTTGCAAGCTGTAATCTGAGAAGCCACAAAGACAGACCTAGAGGTTGCTACAGAGAGCCAGAGTGGGAGATGGGAGATCAAGATGAGTTGCTCTTGAGCACACCCGCTCCAACCCCTAGCAACCAGAACACCTCAGCTTTTTTCCTCGTTTGCATGTTTGCCTTGAAGTAGTTCATTTCCGGAAAAGAAAACAAAACATGTCTTCTACAAATTGTTTGTCAGCGCCTGCGCCTGCACAGGAGAGTGAGGAGGAACACTCTGGGGTCCTGGGACTGTAGTCCTTAAGCCACACCCTCTGCTGATTGTCCTGGGACTGTAGTCCTTAAGCCACACCCTCTACTGATTGTCCTGGGACTGTAGTCCTTAAGCCACACCCTCTACTGATTGTCCTGGGACTGTAGTCCTTAAGCCACACCCTCTGCTGATTGTGCTGGGACTGTAGTCCTTAAGCAACACCTTTTACTGATTCTCACCATGGTGATCTCGGTTCTTCTGTAAGATGGAGGTAACGATGCCGACCTCACAGGCAGAGATCAAATGAGATATAATCGAATGCTGAGTATATTCTAGTAACTCAATAAATACAGAAACTCGAATTTTTAAAGGACCAATGCTTGTCTCTTTGGGAGTATATTATTGTGCACAGAAATGGGCTTCATTGTGATATTTGCTCACACCCTTATCTCTATGGTTTATTGACAGTGCCCCACCCTTCCCATCCCACCCTCTCTCTTGTTGATTCTCCCACCTCCCAAAGAAGTCCATGCTCTGCTCAGAGGATAAACACCTTCCACTACCCTCTCCTACCCCTCTCCTCTCTTCAGACATAACTACCCCACAGTCCCTTTTCCACCTACTGCCATATATATGGCGCACAGAGTCAAACTGGAGTTCCGCAAATGAGAGAAATCTTGGTATTTGTCTGTCTGCGTCGGATTATTTTATTCAGCATAACGATATCCAGTTCCATCCACTTTCCTGCAAAGGTCATGATTTTGTTTTCTTCACAGCTGATTAAAATTGTATTTTGCACCTTCACCCTTTCTTTATTTATTCATGTTTGATGGGCATGGCTAGTTCTGTGTCCTGGATGTTATAAAGTGTGGCACCAACCACAGATGCATTCCTAAATCTGTAGTATGTTGACTTAGATTTCTTGTGTTTACCCAGGAGTGGTATAGGTGGGTCTATGGTAGTTATATTTTCAGGTGTGTTGTTTGTTTGTTTGTTTGTAATCTCTCTATTGACTTCCAAAGTGGTTCCACAAGTCGCCACAATAATATGTAAGCATTTCTGTCACTCTCCCACATCCCACATTTGTTGTCCTTTGTTGTACTGGTGATAGCCATTCTGACTGGGTGAGGTCGACTTTCAAAGAGGTTTTTATTTGCATTTCTCTGGTGGATTGAATGCTTTTCTAAAACATATTTATTGGCATTTATATTTTTCTTGAATAATTGTCTGTTTAATTCTTTTGAGCCTACATATTGACTGGATGATTTAAAATGTTTGGTATTTAATTTTTGAATATAAAATTTTGTTTATAGATTGCCTGTGTCAATTTCCTATGAGATAAAAGCTAGGAAAGACTGGTTTTGTTTGTTTGTTTGTTTGTTTGTTTGTTTGTTTGTTTGTTTGTTTTTCCATTCTGTAAACTGGCTCTTCACTCACTTGAGGGTTTCTTTTGCCGTCCAGGAGTTTTAATTTCAAATGACCTATTTGCTGGTTCTTGGAATTAGTCCCAGCACATCAAAAGCCTTTTTAGAAGGTTATTGTCTATGCCTAAACCTTTAAGTGTTTTCCCCTAGCAGTTTCAGGGGTTTCGGGTCTGTAATAAGATCTTTGATACATTTTTTTCATTTGGTTTTATGTAGGGTAAGAGATACAGATCTAGTTTTACTCTTGTTCCTGTGGACTTCCCCAGCTCCACTTGCTGAAGAAGCTTTTCTTCTCATACACATTTTTAATGCTTTTAATCATTAGGGGGCTGTAAGTATAAGATTTTACTTGTTACTACAGCTTCATAGTATAATTGAGATCAGGTCCTACGATCAGGTACTAAGCTCTTTCTGCTTAAGATTGCTTTGGGCATTTAGGCTCTGATGTGTTTCCATATAAATTTGAGAATTTTTTCCTAGTTCTGTGAAAAAATCATAGGTATTTTGGTAGGGTTGCATCAGCTCCATAAATCGCTTTCATAAATATTGCTGGCTTTATGATGTTAATTCTGCCAATCCATTAACATTGGAGGGGGTATCTTTCCATCTTCTAATTCCTCTTCAATGTCTTTCTGCAGTGTTTTGAAGTTTTCACTGTAAAGGCGAATCTTTTATATTCTTCAGCTTTTTTTTATTTTTAATTTTTTTATTTTTTTGGTAGAACTATTGTGGAGGGGATTCTCTTCTCCTATTTGTTCCTCAGCATTTTTATTATTGATATATAAAGAGGCTGCTAATTTTTTTATTTGTCTATTTTGTATCCTGCTATTTTCTTAAGGCACTCATCAGAGCTAAAAGTTTTCTGATGGAATTTTTAGGGCATTTGAAGTTTTGGGATCATGTCATCCGAAAATTGGATTTCTTTCCGTTGTTACACTCTAATCTGTGTTTTGTTTCAGGATGGTGCTGACTTCAGAGAATGGCTTTGGCAATGTCCCTTGTCTTTGGAACAGTTTGAGAAGTGTTAGCATTGGATCTTCTTTGAAGGTCTGGTAGGATACGGCAGTCAATTCATCAGATCCTGGGCTAGTTTCTCCTTTACTGGTTTCCATGTTTTGAAACTGTTTACTTGTTTACATCCTCTTGATTTAATTTTGGTAGGTCATATGTGTCTAGGAGTTTAACCAGTTCTAAATTTTCCAGTTTATAATAAATTAAAATGTATGTTTAGAATATGAGTATTCAAAATATTTGTAAATAATCCTTCAGATCCAATGGTAGAATCTGATTCTAATGGTAGAAGCTATTTTAGATTCTAATCTAGGTCCAGTGGTAGATACTTTCCCATTTCTAATTTAACAACACATCTTTTGTCCCCATAGGTACTCATATTTCTGCCAAGACCTTGCTGTCTGTCAGGTCATTTACAGATTGTCTAATGATTGGTGCTGTCAGTGTTTTCAACGCACCAAGTCATGAACTGAGTCTATGCAGAAGTGACAAAGGGTCACCATTAGCTCTTTTCCTCTGCTCGAATTCAAAATCCATTGTGATACAGATTCAAAATAATAAGAGATATAGCCCCCTCCCCACCCACACACCACCAGGAGCTAGCTGGTCACAGGATGGTATTTAGCTCCTTGCCAGCAGAGGACTTTCTAATACTACATTCTAGAGAAAAAAAATGCCTACCTGTATAAGACCTAAAAATTAGCTGGTTTCTGCCAGGGCAAGGGACTTCTTTCCTCAGAAAAGAAGATTCTAAAATGATATTTGTAGGGAAGGGAAGGAATTATATAAACTCACTTTGTGAAACTCACTAACAGGCAAGTTACTCATATGACTTAGAAGTCCCATGAGCCATCACATATACAGACGTATGTTCCCTGCACTATTATAAGTGATACCACTTATTATATGTTTGCAAATGATAAATCCAGAAGTTTCCACAGGTCAGCCAATAAGCCCACTGATTTCTCAAAAAAATTATATAATAAGTATAAAGTGAAGCATCCACGAGGAAAGTGTCCAAAGAGAAAATATATCACATTTAATCTTGATTATACCTGGAGAAGAAATTTTCTGGGAGATAAACATAAAGGAAATGGCAGACAAATTAATCCCATTGTCAAAATGGCAGCTAGGCTCACTGCTACAGGGTGGGGAGCTATCTGTTACTATTGCTTTCTTTTCCTGGAATGGCTGCCCCAGAACAGACAGCAGGGTCACATGATATGAGCCCTGTTATATATTTGTGTAAACCTTTGGGGCTAATTTTTTTAAGAAGCTTATTAGTTACTGTTAGTGGTGTTTGTTGGAGAGTTTAACTTCTGTTGTCTTACGAAGGCCCACACTCTGCTCCCTGACTCACTGTGTTTCTATTCACCCCAGGAAACACGTTGCCTAGAATCTATTTAGATTTTTTAAAGGCTTTTATAATAACTCTCCAGTCTCTTTTAACATGAAGATTAATCTTGGGAGAGTACCAACAGTTCACCTTAATGTCACAGTGTATGATGTATATATACCACACTGAGATGAAGACATATAACCCAGTGTGACAATGGGAATCTTACCATATCTCCATCTCCGAAAACATTCATTTTAACTGGTATGAACACTAGTCTCAAGATGCCAAAATACTTGGGAAAGAGAAAATGCGTATTTAGTTTATTTTGGTCTAGTTTAATTTTATTTACTTTCCTTGGCTTTCTTTTTGCTGGAAGAGTTTAGCTTGGTTACAATAAATGGGGAAGAAAATTGCTGTATCTGTGGGATACTGTGCACAGAAAACAACTGACCTGACAGGCAGCAAGGTCTTGGCAGAAATATGAGTACCTATGGGGACAAAGGATGTGTTGGTAGTTCTCACTGACTATAAATTTTCGTTGAACTTTTTGCATTTCCAAAAACTTAATGGAAAAAAGACCCCAATTTGTTTAAAAAAAAAATTGTCAAGCTTGTTTACTGAGTAGAGTTGCTAAGTACTTGATTTTCATTATCTCGGATTCAATATTTCCCCCACATCAATAGGATCAGTGCCAATAACCATCATTATGTAAAGGGGAAACTGAGGAGATGAAGTAGCCCACCGTAAGACACGGACCTGACAGAATAGGGTCTGCGTTAGATTCAGGGACCAGTTTTGAGGGGACTGAAGCAAATACAATCAGTTTCAGCTTTGTTTTTCATTAATAGCAGTCTCTCTGGTTCTACTGGATATAAAGGGTTTAGCAAACAACAGAACTACTGAAAATTCTCCTCTCATTGGTGCCAAAGCACCCCCCCCCCCCCCGTTTATAGAATAAATTAGAAATGAGATCCACACAAGAAACTCTACAAGAAAAGGTTGCTCCACCAAGGGGCACATAAAGCTCCTTAGTGGCAACAAATTAGCCTCCACATTGCTATGTAGAAAATGGCCCAACCCTGGGTTCCAAGCTTGGAGGATGTTTTATACACCCAGGGTTGGCATAAAACCCCGGTCTCAGTTACAAGGGCAAGACTTCCAAGAAGTCCTGGCAACAACCCAATTTCTGGTTCACTGCCAGGAACAGAGGGCCTGAGTATAGATGAGTAGACTACCACTTTGGGGTAAGTTTATACAAAAATAAACCAAAAGTTTGGACTCCTACTGGAAAATTCAAGACAAAAAATTTCTTAATAAATTTTTATTTGGAAATATTTGTCATCCACAAAGAAAAGAAAAACTGAGATGCTGTGGTCTGAAAGTTTCATAGAATCATTTCCAAATGCATTACACTACTATTTCAGAATCAAACAAGAGTTTGAGTCATAATTGTGCAGGGTTCAGTCTGTCAGAATCTTTTAGTTTCCAGGATATAAATTGTTCTAAATAAGCCTTATTTGCTTGGAAACCTCTTGTTGCTTTAATCGAAAACAAAATCCCATGTGAGGTTGGAGGAAGTGTCTAGGAAATAATGTAGGAATATTTTATGGTCAAGTCAAACTCTTAGTTCTGTTTCATGTCTCATTAGAATAAGAACAAGCCTAGAGGTAAGAGAAACTTAGGGAGAGTTTTACTTCACACAGACTCAAGATGGGGTGGTCCAAGGGCTAGCTTTGGAGCTGGTTCTCTGTGCTGTGTATTAATGCCAGTCATCGCTGTTTTCATTTCAAGTTCCCCAACTGGTTGGGTGCAGTAGTTGGGACTAGAAGTGTAAAGATGAACATGGGTGGTGTGGAAGCTCACAGTAAATCTGAGATGTAAGATATATCTATATCAAAGATAGATTGGTAGTCAAACCTGAAAACCAGCTGACATATAAATGGGCAAAAAAATTATTTATTTATTTTATTTACTCACTACCAATTCCATACTTGTCTACAATATGTTCTGGTCACCTCTCCTACCACCTATTTTCAATGCATTTCCACTTCCGTCTATGTCACCCTTCATATATAATCAATAATAGATTAGTAGGAAGGGATAGAACCCATGAGCCATGCCCCGTTGTTCACGACCAACTGCTATCAGGGCCAGTCTTGTATAAGCTCTGTGCAAATAACTCACTGCTACTGTGAGCTCGTGACTTGTCATGGCAGTGCTGTGCCTAGACAATGGCATTCGGCAGTTTTCCCTATCTTTTGTCTCTTACCGTTCTTCTGGCGTCTCTTCTGCAATTCTCCCTGAGCCTTCCGCAGGAGAAGTATGAAATGTTTTGCTTAGGGATAGCCTCTCAGCGTTGGCATATTCTCAGTGTCCTTGACAGCCATGAGTCTGCAGTCACTGCTTCCAGGCCTCTCTGACAAGGCTGAGAGTAGCTTTTGTCTTTGAGTATCACATTTACATATTCAGAGGCACTTTCTTCGCTTGATGCTATTAAAAATGAGTAAAACTGGTTAGTCTTAAAGGTTAAAGTTTTCTTGATGATGTACAGACTCCCTGAGCTCCGCTCAGTGCATGAGAACTCTAAACTAGATATTTGTAAGTTTCAAGCCAGGGTTTATACATGATAGGATAAAACAAAATTCACAACATAAACCTGATACAAAATCCCTAATATCCACACACCCCCCCCCCTCGTGACTTAGTTGAGAGGAATCAAGAAATATGGTCCTTAAGGATTTTGAGAAACATAAGAAGGGAAATTTTTTTCAACTATCTAAAACAGTGTTAACAATTCAAACTTGTATAGAATTGCACACTGGTGATGTCTATACTCTTCTAAATGTATGCAAAAAACAAAACCCAAGGAGCGTATACTTGTGAAATAACCTACTAGCGTGGACAATGTTTCAAGTGGAGCTTTGCAGATAAATTCCCATCTGTCCCTCTGCTTCCTCACTGAGTGCTGCCTGATCCTCTTGATAGGAGACATCACACATCCTATGCTGATGTGGATATTGTGCTAAGGGACCTGGTGCTTGACATGACAGCCGTTTTCTAGTAAGGAATGATAGCGTCCTCTGGACTCATAATCAATCTACATTCATGAAGTCTTAAAAAAAAAAATACAGCCCTCAGGGCAGCTGTGACAAGAGCAAGTCTGAGAAGGAAAGGCAAAGAGGATATGAACATCTGGAGTGTTGGAGAATGTAGCTTTCCTAGGAAAAGGTCTCTCAGAAGAAGGACTCGGGCTAGAGTTCTACTTGGGGATATGAGTGGATGATGGGAAGAGTATAAAATCTAAACAATCTGTAGGGATGGGGTCGCAAGATTTTAGAAAAATAAGCAAGCAAGCAACAGGAACAGGGTGCCTTCGTAAATTTAAATCCAGATGAGTAACAAATTTTCGGTGTAAGCATGCCTCATTAAACATACGGGGCAAACTAATAAATATATTTGTTCCTCTAGCTGGTATTTAAATAGGCATCCTGCATTGTACCTGAGTGTGGGCTGGTTGGATGTATGAGTACCTTTCAGGGAATTGTTGGGAGGCCCTGCCAGGCTCAGCTCTCTTCAGGCTCAGCTCTCCCCAGGCTCAGCTCTCCCCAGGCTCAACACAGCATGGAGAACTTCCTTTCCCCCAGCAAGGGCTCCCTGCTCTATATCTAACCTTATTTGGAGAATGTCTCTAGGCCCTGATGCCTGACCTTGACACAATTCCCTACAAATGCTCTTCTCCTGCCGCCCTGGTAATTCGGTGGAATGCTCTAGTTATTTTGATAGGGCCATGCTGCTACAAATCCACATATGATAGAAACATGCCACTTAATGCAAATTAGACTATTCTCCAGCTACTATCCCCAATCTTATATATGCCTATACTCTAGATTAAAGGTGAGCTGCCTAAATGAAGCTGTCTCCTGGGAAGCTGTTTGGATCATGCTCACAGGCTATACAAAGCTTTCTGTCTCTGCTTCTGCACCTTTGTCCTTGTGAACTTGTGGCCAGCAGACCTCAAGGGAAAAGGGGACCTCCCCGCAGGGAATTAATTTGCTCCCTATTTATGAGTTATGAATAAAGAGAAATAGTATTCAAGGTTCAAGACCTTAAATGTCATTTGCTTTATTTTGGTTCCTTTATTTTGTTCATAAGGCATTTTACTTTAAAGTCTACACATGATTATAGGTTTAAAATATCCTTAATGGAGCTACAGAGAGGGCTAAGCCGTTAAGAGCACTGGCTGCTCTTCCAGAGGACACAAGCTCTATTCCCAGGGCCCACATGGCTGCTCACATGGGTGCTTCAGTTCCATGGAATTCAACACCCTCCTGATCTGATCTCCAATGGCACCAGGCAGGCACACAGACATTCATGTAAGCAACTTATACACATAAAATAAAAAATAAATCTTTTTAAAAGCAGGAATGGCAAAATAAGAACTTCCCCAAATGTGTAATGTGTTCTACCCCTCAAAAGTAACAAGAACACTGGTAGAGATCAAAGTCAACATTTTCATTATCAGGAATTGACTCCATCGTCATAACAATGCAAGGAGTTTTTATTTAAGATAAATAGTCAATTTGTGGTTTCATTTACATTATTCCCAAGCCCCTCTGTTAAGCTCTACACAGAAGTCTTAAAAAGGAACACCCTCCCACACCCCCTCTCTGCCTCAGCAGCATTCCAGCAATGGGTGGGATACGGAATGAGTCTGGAGTTCTCACAGTGTAACTTTCCTGGAGAATGCTGTCAGAAGGGTTTTTTATAAGGCCTGCAGGGGGCGTTGAATAGCCTTTGCCATGGAGGCGACAATTGTTTGACATCACAGTTCAGCATTTGTTCAGAATCCTTCTAGAAGCAGTGTCCTGAAAGCTCCTGATGATAGATTGACCATTCTCTAATTCATCAGCCCTCTAGTGCACCTAAGAAAAGCCACAAGAGATGTTGCTTTATAGTACGTACAGCAGGTGATCTGAAGTGTTATGGAGCCATTAGTGTGTGTGTGGGGGGGGGGGGGGATTAATGTATTCACTCAACAAACAGGCACCTGTCAGATGTTGCGTTGTGCTAGGCTCAGGATAAGAGACAATCCTGATCCTCATGTGCTAGGGAAGTCAGTGTGAAACAAGCACTGGGGATTTCACAAATGCTCCTTGCTTTTCATTTCTAGTTCACTTTGTTACAATACAGCACATCTTTCTTCTTTCCCATAAATGAACTGTCAACTCTACCAAAAACATTAGTGGATAGCACAGATGCTCACCAAGACTTTGTGCAGGAAAGTCCTTTTGAACTCTCCCATGTGAGTCTTAGAATGAAGTCCTATGCAGAACCCCAGAGAAAGATCACAACTCAGCAAAATGCTCCAAAGTCTTTTATCAAATGTCTGCTCTCAGCTTAGATTGTTTATGTCCCTATGCCCTGTCCTGACCTTGCAGTTCTTATGTCTCCTTCCTACCCTTCCCCCCACCCAGGTCTTTCCTTTACTGATCTCTGCTCCCACACCCATCATGATGAGAAACACAATTTTACTCTGAGTCTCTCTCCAACTATGCAGGCTGGCAGCACCTGGAGCCCACCACGGATGCTTGGGAGTGGAGAAAATTATGATAGCAAAAACTGATTTGCTACAATTAAATAGGTCATTGTATGTCATTCTGATTGTTGGCTAGAGGAAAAGATATCAGTGCTGGGAGATTGAGTAGGAGACCAGCCTTGTGAGATGACCCACTTTGATCACACAAAGATCAGCCCACTTTGCTACAGCTGGCTACTAGTCAGGTCCCAGCCTCCTGAGTCAGCCTGTGCCTAATTTGGAACAGTCCTGACCTCTGTCTGAATAACACTCTGGAGGAGAGTCTTCCTGAATGACTCCATTCACATGGGATGAGGCACTGTCTCTCTCTGCTGAGAGGTGGAATATAACATCTGACTCATATTTCACACTCTTCGCTGTTGCCAGGCCTCGATGAAAATGTCAGTTACTCAGATGTGGTCTACAGCTGACTCTGCTTTGTGAAAGTGAGTAATTTGGCAAGGAAGTAAAAATCCAGGTATCCAGGAACCTGTGGACATACTGAATCCAATTCTGTGTCCTGCATACTGTGTCAAGTTCTGTCATGGGGCCAGTCCTTCAAGTGGTGGTCTATTTTCACGCTTAGCCAGGCCCTGAGGAGGTCCTGTTGATTCTGAAGATCCTTTCACTAGACCTCATTTTCTCTTGATGTATACTGGATCAAGAAAAGATGCTAGATATTCCCTGAGGTGTGTGTGGGGGGGTGGGACACAATACCACAGGTCAGGGGCAGGGGCAGTCAGGAGGTACCATGTGCAGAATCAGAGTGTGAGAAATTACAGCAAAGACTAAGTTCAAGGATGAAGCTCGGAGCCAACCTGATCATCAGAGCTGAAATCAAGAGAGGTCCTCAGAGTTGGTTCATTAGAAGAAGCTAATGCCTGTGAACTGCATGGAGGGGGTGACAAGGACTATGTGACTTCTATTGCTCATAGTAGTTAATGAAAGTAGTCAGCAGCATCCTACTTTCTTTTGGTGTTCATACACATGTCTTCATGTCATTTCATATTGGAAACATGGTAGCTCTACTTTACCCCCTCTCTGCCAAAAAAAGAGTTATGTAATTTATATATGGATAGCTTTGCCATCAAAGATATTGTCAGTGTGCTCTGGGATCTCTCCACAAAATACATAACATTAATAAGTCCACTGTACCATACTGAGGTGACAGGTTGCCTTCCCATGATTATCACTAGCAGAGAGTTGATACCTTCTCCCCCATTCACATGATTGGTTCCAAAAGGTGATCCCATTTTTTAAAAGAGTATCTTGAGATGAAAAAGATCCAGGTCACTTTCCAGTCTTTCTCTCAATGTTCACAGTCCCAGGAACTGAACAGTTAAACTCTTTATTGGGTAGATAGTGTATCACCTGATATTGATCAGGCACATGGGTTAAGAAGTCATAGCTGGTCATAGTGATGTACACCTGCATTTATGGAGCTGAAGCCAGAGGATCGCTATGAGCCTAAAGGCAGCCTGGACTAAACAGTGAGACTCCATCTCAAACAAAAACAAATCATGAGGGAATATTTTTCACAATATCTATGTGTTATTTAAAAAAACCCTTTTATTGTTTTATGGATGTGGGAGCCAAATGTCAATGAGTTTCAGAACTTAGTGAGAGTCACTCAACAAAGATTTGACAGTATCAAGGCTTGAACTAAAGTCTGGTTAGGGCCCATGTCTATAACCATTGTAATGGTTAATTTTTCTTGTTAAATTTGCTGGAGTAAGAGGCATCTAGAAGATTAGTGAAACATGCTTTTGAGTCTGCGGGTGAGCTTTGTGACACAGCTGGCTTATGAGATCTTGGACCTAATAAATGGGTTGACCCACTGATATATTCATAACTCTACCCTGGTTCTTTCTGGATGACGTGAAGTTATCAGCTCTGCTCTGCCATGCCATATGCCACAATTTTCTGCTTCAACACTGCCAAAAACAGTACAGGCACTTGACCATCGACTGAAACTTCTGAAAGCATGAGCTAAAATAAATCTTTATTGCCTGGGATGATCAGTTTTGCTAACTTGGCACAAACTAAAATCACTTGGGAAGTGAGTCTCAATGAGGAATTATCTACAGTAAGGATTGCATTGATTACCTTACTGGAGGTAAGAGGAGGTGTCACTGTGGGTGGCCCCACCCTCTGGGTGTAGTCAGAAGTTTCTGGTGTGGACTAGCCCCAAGGTACAGACCAGAATTCCCAAATAATCATACAAAGTTTTATATTAATTACAAGCTGTTTGGCCTATGGCTCAGGTTTATTGCTTGCTAACTCTTACACTTTAAGTTGACCTATATTTTTATTTATATTGATGTTTAGCTACATAGCTTGGTACCTTTGCTTCAGTGCAGCATTCTTGTCTTGCTTCATCTAAGTCTCCTGGCACTTCCTGGTCAGCTTTTCTACTTCCCAGAATTCTCTTAGCCTGGTTGCCCCACCTATGCTTCCTACTGGCCAATCAGCATTTTATTAAACCAATATGAGCAACAAATCTTTACAGTGTACAAGAGCAGTATCCCACAGCACCTGGGCAAGGAATCCTGGATTATGTAAGCATAGAGAAAGTGAATTGAGGACTAACATGCAGTATTAATTTATTGCTCTCTGCTCTTGACTATGGATATCATGTGACCAGTTGTTTCAAGTTCCTGCTGCCTTGAACTCCCTTCAACAAAGCACTATAACTTGGAATTGTGGGCCAAATAAACCTCTTTTTAGGCTCTTTCATCAGAGTATCCTGTCAGCAACAGAAAAAGAAACTATAATTCTGACTTCTCAGTTGTTTTCACACAGGTACATCATGGAATTAAAAAGTCTAACCCAGCCATTCTACTCTTTCCTGAGAATGTGCATCAGGTAGAGAGAGACCTATGGGTGTACTCTTCTGTCCCTGGGTTCTCAGCTCATTGACACTACACTGTGACTGGCCCTTTTCAGTGAGCTCTAAGCAAAATGCCTTTCCTATCATTGAGAGTCTGCACCAGAATAATTTTAGCATGACCACTCTGCTCCTTGCCCTTCTGTCCCGGATCAAGCCAAGCTAGAGTCCTGAACAAAGTTGTAAATTCTTGTTTCAAATGTATCCTTTCTATATGGAAACGTAGATATCACTTGGATGATCCTTTAGAAAAATTAGTTCTGAGGCCAGAGAGATGGGTCAGTCTTTAAAGACTCAGGTTTACAAACAGAAAAATCAGTTCCTGTCCTGGGTTCAGCAGGAAAGTACTTGCCATGCAAACATGAGGACATGAGTTCAGATCCCTAGCAATCACATATAAGCCAGACACAGCAGTGTGCACCTGTGATCTTACTTAGTATTGGAAAGACAATGACAGAAGGATCCCTGAGCCTGCTGTAAGTTCTGGATTCAGTGCAATATTCTTTCTAAAAGGACATGTTGTGAGAACAATTAAACAAGGCATTGTCCTCTGGTTTCCACAAACACATGTAAAAACGTACACACATCCAACACCCTGCAAAAAATAAATAAAATCATTCCTTAAGAATAAAAAAGAAATAAGGAAAAGCAAGGATCGGTTCTGTCTAAATCTGATCTAAGTTGAACCCTGAGGTAGGACAAAATGTAAGCTAGAAAGAAAAGGCACCTCACTGGCCTCAGTAAAATGCATTTTAAGGGTCTGAGGAAATGGCTTAGTGGTTACAATAAAATGCATTTTAAGGGTCTGAGGAAATGGCTTAGTGGTTAAAAACACTTGCTGATCTTCTAGAGGACTGGAGTTTGGTGCCCAACACCCACATGGTATCACAACCATCTGTTCTGAGGGATCTGACACCTTCTGATGTACATACAAACATGCAGGGAAAACTGCCATATAGAGATAAAATAAAATGTATTTTAAGTAAACTGAACTGTAGTAAGATGTTGAGTAAGGCTTTTCCTGTGGTTTCAGAACTGGCTAGTCACCAAGGTGATGAGTAGCCTGTATCATACAGGGAGCCTACTCAAAAGCAACTGGAGCCAGGCACTTCCTTGGGGAGCATAAGAACAGCTGGTTCACTCAGTTACTCAGCATGACATAGTTTTCTCCTAACTCTGTGGAGTATTTCCACCACAAGGGAAAACAGTTCTGAGCCTGGAGTTGTCAGACTCACAGAATGCCACAGCTCCCCTCTGTCCCTGTGAGAGGAACGTCCTCAGGAGAAATAAGTAAGGGAGACAGGCAGTGACCACAGTGTGGACAGAAGAGGTCGCCATATTTTCTTTTCTGCTCAGATCCAGGATTATTTAGTGAGAGTCTTCTTCCAGTGTCTGTCAGAGGAGAAGGGACTGGATAGGAGCTACATCTGGGGGGAGTCTGTCCACACACTCTCAGATATGACAAATTTAGGTGGGCTTCCTGAAGATAAAGGACTCTCAAAATGCAAGTGACACTTCACTAGGGACCCTACTCAGGAGGTTTGGCCATCAGAAGAGAGACTTACAAGTAGGAGTCTACAGGGTAGCAAGTGGGCACCTCAGTGGATTAGAAAAGGTTAATCCCTGTAATGCTTGCTGCTGCTGCTGTCTTTACCATACTGAAAAGCTCTGTCCTGGGAAGGCCATCCTGTGAGGCTCTGAAGAAGCCACACACATTGCTATGGACATAACGCACCTGAATTTGTAGGCACCATCAGGCTGCCTAGAACTGATCCCATCTCTGCCAAGCCTGCAGAAACAGAATACAGACTGTCTTTGTGAAGCAGAAGTTAATTTTCTGACAGTTCTTGAGGCTACAATTTCTAAATCAAGGACTGGCTTGCTCTGAGGCCTGTCTTCTTGGCTTTCCAGGGCCCTCTCTGTACAGGGACACCCAAATCTTCCATTTGCTCAAATTTTCTCTTATCATAAAGATGCCAAGTAGATTGGGTTAAGGCCCACTCTAAATGTATTTATATTTTAAGTGTGTGTGTGTGTGTGTGTGTGTGTGTGTGTGTGTGTGTGTGTGTGTGTGTTGTGTGTTGGGTACATGTGATCACAGTGCCTGGGAGACCAGAAATGGTTTTAATCTCCTCCAGCTAGAGTTGCGGGTAATTATAGGCCACCTGACATGGCAGCTGGGTCATCTACAAGAGCAGTGCATGATCCATCTCTCCAACTCCTTAAGGGTCACTGTACTAGTTCACTTTTTAACTTACGTAACCATTTAAAAGCTACTTGGAGTGTCCCTAACATGGCAGTTTGCTCCCCCCAAACTAAGAGGCAAATGAGACAGAAGTCAAAATTATCCAGAAACCATTTTTGTCCCCTAGGAGATATTTGGCTGTGTTTAGAGTCACTTTTTATTGTTCCATCTGGAGGCGAGGCATTCCTGACATCAAATTTGTAGAGCCCAGGCATGGTGCTAGACACCTTACACCTCACAGGACAACTCCTCACAGATGCCTTTGGACAAATTATCAAAAGTCCTGAGGTTGACTGGAGTGGGTGCTGAATGTTGGCAGTGTCCTTCATATGCACTATCCCACTCTTCCTATAAAAAGAGTTGTTACATCTCTGTCTTGTTGCTGAGGAAAATGAAGCTTCCAGGAGCCCATGGTTTCCTCCATACAGCAAGTAAAGAGAGAGGGTGGACTTGAACACAGGTCAGTCCAGACTCTTCCTGCATAAAGCAGGAGCAGAAGATCTTGAAAGAGCAAGGTCTAACAGAGGGAACAGTGATGGGAGGATGCCCTCTCTGCCAGGAGCATCCCAAATGCCATGCTTGCTATTTCATTTGCGATATGCAAAGAGAAAAAAACATGAACTTAAGCAGGCTACGCTCTCTTGGCAAAGACAGCTTAGTTAAGCCTTGTTCTGCATCAGAGATGATGAAGCTGTGAATCTTAGTGGCCCAACGAAGCCATAGTGCCTGCACTGCTGAATTCTAGCCCGTCTATGTGAGGCCCCAGCTGTGTTCCCAGTGAATCACAGCTGGCTGCTCAGAAGAACCATGCCAAGTTCCTCTCCATTCTGCCTTTAGCATGGCAGGCCTGGCTTCCTTCATGCCTTGAGATTACTACCAATAAAGTCACCTTGTGAATCCACCTGATAAGTGTAATTTACATTCCTTACAAGGCCTACCTTGCTGTATGCCCCCACACACACACTTTACTTCAATCGTTTCTTTTTTTTTTTTTTTTTTTTTTTTTTGCCCTCTATCCTCTCAATCAAATTTTGAACATTTTCCAAATAATTCTATCATTCTGAGGTAGATTCTCCATCTTAATTATGCTCTTCAAAGTACCATTCCAGCTGAAACTGACTTCATTTCTTTTCTTAATATGATCCTGGGGATGAAACCCAGGACCTCTTTGTAATAAGAAGTTTCTGACCCAGCCTTTCAGGTCTAGCTCCTGGGTTCAAACCCACTCGCAGGCCCACTGTCACTATCCCCAAATAATCACACAAAGGCTTATATTAATTTCATGCTGATTAATCAATGGCTCAGACATATTGCTAGCTAGCTCTTTCATCTTAATGCAATCTATTTCCATTCATCTGTTTAGCCATGTGGCTGGTACCTTTTCTCAGAGCAGCATGGCTGTCTTCTTTCCTCTGTGTCTGCTGGTGTCTCTGCTCTGCTCTTCCTGTTCTCAGAGTTTCCTTAGTCTGGTAGCCCCACCCACACTCCTCTCTGCCTTATGCCAAACAGTGTTTCTATTAAACCAGTAGGTGGAACAACTATTTACAATGTAACAGAACATAATCCGACTACACTCCAGCACTTAGATCCACCACTGAGCTACGCCCCAGCACTGGGCTAACTTCTTTCTCTAAAGGGATAGGAACCAGTAAATTCATTCCAGAATAGCACTCAAAGAAGAGGCTTTGAGTGTCACAGATTTAAGGGGATTTATATTAAAACCTTCCAGATCTGTGGGCACTGTGGAAGTTCTTGTTTGGCAGGAGGGGAATTGCTTTCTCTACCCTAGGACTGAATAAACATACCTTTTATTGGCTGAGCATGTGTAGGTGCTTACCTGCTGGGATTTCAAAGACCATGCATTCTTAGGGCAAATATGGCCTTGGCATACAGCCAGGTTCACAGGACTATGGCTGTCTAACCTTCAGCCTGAGTGATGTCATCTCATCACATTCTTACCATAGGTTGGATGAAGGGTGGTTCTTCACAGGCGCCCTGGCTCAAGATTGCACAGCCTTGCTTGGTCCTCCCACTGTAGGCTGGTATCATATTGGCAGATTCCAGCCTAAAAATCAATAGACAAAATCCACAGTAAATAAAGCCACAAAAAACAACAGCCCTCCAGGTGACACCAAGGGATGCATTCTTTCCGGGATTATTTCTGATATCTGAGCAGTTGGCACAATTTCATTCTCTGATTTAAGTGACCAGTCATTGCCAGTTTGACTAGAAAGAAATTTTCATTCAGTTATTTTGTTTCCTTTATGAATCTTTTTGTTCTTTTGATTATTATATACTGAAATTATTTCCCTAAAGCTTTACAATCTCCCTTAGGGAATTGGCCATAATTTAAAAAAAAAAATGATCTTATGTTGTGATTTAAAAAAAAATGCCAGTGTATAGCATAGAGAGGAAATTCAAAGTGAATGTGAAATAGCAGTTAGTAGGATTGTTTTATGAGGGTTTTACTTTACTGCTTTACTAAGATCTTTGGGGGGAATGAACTCCTGTAGATGGAAGCTTCTCAGTCCTGCCTGGCCCTGCAGTTTGAATGACTCTATCTCACCCACGGTCCTCCTGTCACTTAGAAAACAATCACTCAGGGACTTAATATTAATTACAAACTGTGTGGCCTATGGCTCAGGCTCATTATTAACTAAGCTCTTTCAACTTAATTCAAGCCATTCCTATTCATCTATGTTTTGGCATGTGGCTTCATGGCTTTACCTGTTCTCTCACGTCTTGCTACTCCTGACAGCTCACAACGCCTCTGAGGACTCCACCTTTCTTCCCCTGTATCTTTGCGCAGATGCCCACCTTGCTCTGTCCTGCCTTGCCATAGGCCATAGCAGCTTCTTTATTAACCAATGGTAAAAACACATATTCACCACATACAGAAAGACCATTCCACAGCAAACCTCTAATTCACCCTTTTCTCTTAATTTTAAGTACCAGCTATGAAACCTGTTTATGAGTTTGCTTTGTACATCATAATAAATAGGGTCTTTTGGAGTTCCTATAAAGCTGCTATACCCAGGAGGCTGAGGGGAATGGCTCTGTCTAGCTGTGGTTCCTGAACATGAAGAGACATGGGAGACTCTACTGGAGACAGCCCACTAAGAAAGTGGAGCAGTCAACCACACCCACAAACCATGCTGAGTCAGCCCCAGAGAAAAAGAAGAGTCGAGACTCAAGCCAAGAAGACAGAAGCTGTTAAACCTTGGACAGAGGCAAAAGACATGGCAGAGGGATTCCTCAAACGGAGTAAGGCTCTGTGAGGCCACCTTTCCCCAGCTGCGGCCTTAGACAGCATACTTCAAGCTGTTCCCAGAGGACTAACACTAGCCATTCCATTCATGCATAGTAATGAATTCCATAAGCCACTATCCTGTAAGAATCAAATCAAAGTTTTCCAAGTTGTAACCTTTCCTTACCCATACTATACAGCAGCAAATTCCAAACATTGAATCAGATTATCTATGTTATTGTTATTTTCTACAATACATACAATTATATACACATGACTTTTTTTTAAAAGCTAAAATTTTGTGATTTCTAAAATATTTCTGTCTATCCAATAATCCATTAGTAGTCATTTTTCTCTATTTGTTCTTTAAATAGTTCATTTGTTTTTATACTTTATTTATAATCAGGAAACAAATGGTTAAGGCCAAATATTTTAATATGTTTAATATATTTTAATACATTTCACTTGGCTGATATCTTGTTTTCATCTCTAAATTTCCCTCCTTTTTCTGTACTTAAAGATAAACTAATACTTTTAAAATTAATGAGACATTTCTAAGGAAAAACAAATTATTCATTTCAAATTTCTTGTTAAGTGAGAAAAATATCTCCTGGCATCAGCAAATGGTTGTGGTTAGGGGAGGGTACTGTCTTCCAGGGCAGCCCACACACTGGCCCACTTTGTTCTTGATACCCTTCACTGAACTTGATCCTTTGTGCTTCTAAAGGCCTTTATACAAGCAGGAAATAGGTCTCTCTTGATGATAACCTTCTGCATTCTTCACTTGCACAATGTTTTATAAATAATGCCTCAGACAAGATTAGTGAGTCATCTAAGCGTCAACTCTGTGCAGCAGAGTTTCCATGTAGATGCATCTGTCTGACTTCCCATTCTTAGAAAACAGGTAATACATGTGCTGCTCTTTATAAGTGGCATGTGCCCAGAAGGGACTCCAGCTTGGCTCCAGAATGAGGCTTTCTAAGTTCATGTGCATGAGCAGACATCCGTATTATTGTTCATTGTCCTTTCAGCCGTCAATGGTTTCAAAAAATGTCCCTGCATATGCAGGATAACACGTATTCGGAAACCATAAGCTTCGGTTTTTCTTCTTCTTCCTCTGTCATTTTGCTATTTCACCTGTATTTCAGGTACTACAGGTGGCAAAAGATGTGTCAAAGAATAGACTCCCGTGTGGCAGCAACATACAGTGTAGAAACCCCTCCACATGGGTTTCAACTAACTTTACTAAGGTGTAATGTATACAGTGTAAATTTTACCCATGTTAAAGATAAAGTTCAATGAATTTTGACCAATGTATACATTTGCACAGCGGTCAAGACAGGCATAGAATGTTTCTGCCACTCCAACACCTTTCTTTACGTCTGATTCCATTCACCCTATGCCTGGTTCCCAGCAACTGTTGATCCATTTTCTGTCAATGAAGATTTTTTATAGCTGGTCTGAAATGTAATGAATGAAGTCATAAGAAATATACTCTCTTGTACTTCATTTCTTTCATTCAGTATAAGCTACTGAGACTTGTCAGTATTACTGTGTGCATTTATTGTGTTTTTTGAATTTCTGCGAAGTGTTACATCATTTCAATATATCATAATTCATTCACACATTTGCCTTTTGTTGAGCATTTAGACTTCTTCCAGTTCTTTATTGTGAATGATACTGTTTAAACAAATGCAGACAAGTCTGCAAGGACATATGCTTTTAGTTCTCTTGGGTAAAATCCTAAGGCAGGAACGTCTGGCAAGGGCATCAATTATATAACGGTACATGCCAGGATAAGGCACAGCTTTATCCATACAGAATGGGGTTTTTTTTTTGGTTCTGCATTTGTTTGCATGCCAGACTATTAATATTCAGGATCCCTGCCTGCCTTTCAAAGATTTCAAAGTATGCCATTGCATAGTCAAGATAACAAGCATTTAAAACCAGATGTTCTCATAGGAAACTGAGGAAGAATTTGTGCATGGCTAAGACCCAAGAACTCCAGTTGTTCTGGGTGCTCACAGTTCCGCTCCTGTCTTTTCATTATAGTCATTTCAGTGGGCGTGTCGGAGGATCCCGGGAGTTTTGCACCATTTACTAGATGAACATCGTGGGGTCTCTGTCCTGTGCTTATTATCTGTGCATGATTTCTTTCACGAGGTGTCCAGCTCTCTGCTCTTCTTAGGTTGGGTTGTCTGACCTCTTAGTAGTTGTTAATATAGTCTGGATATAATTATTTGTCAAAATATATGCCATTAATTTTTCTCTCCCAGTCTGGGGATTGCCCTTTTATTTTCTAGATAATTTTTTCAAAAAATTAAAAATGTCTAAAATTTAAAAAATTAAATTTATTAAGTGCTTTTCACACTGTGTTCCTGTATGCACTAGCTAGGAAATCTTTCCTTACTTCAAGTTTTCTGGTAAGACTTTATAGTTTCAGTTTTTATGTCTAGATATATGGTCCATTTGAAGTTAAAAAAAAAAAACAAACCCAGGGAGTAAGTAAAGAGCTTCGTTTTTGTTTGAGACCACCCCACTGTTTAAGCAACATTTGTTGAGAATGTATTCTTTATCCATGTGCCTGGGGATGACATGTGGGTCTGTGTTAGAATCACTAAACTATTTCACTGACCAATGTTTATCTGCACACAACTGGCAAACTTTCTTGGTTACAGTGACTTTATGACTAAATCTTGAAATCAATAGGCCTGAGGTACTTGCTGGAATGTTGACTAGCCAGTCAGGTCTTGTGCAGCCTGTGTGAGCATCCTGTCTTGTCCAGAAGCCACCACTCTGGCCCCATGATCCCAGGCCTTCTTGGTCTCTGTCTCACTTCACTCTCGTTTTCCAGTAAAAGGACAAGTTCTCTATCTTCTCTGTCTGGTTTAAAAATGGGAAAAAGCTGTTCTACCTCATTTGCATACCCATATAAAAATAAATATCACCCAAAACATAAGAGTCTAAGAAAATTTCAAGGCAAAACCAGAATGGAACATCAAGATGTTTCAGGACTTCTCAACAGTTAACAGTGGGGACAGTGATATAAAGATGTCTCCAAATGTATAAGCAAAATAATATTTCTAAGTTTATACTCCATATCCTACCAAGTAATAAAGCAAGATGATAAAGTTAAATTTCTACATATATACAGCCTAAACAAAAGTGATTACTCATGACTCACCCTTTCTCAGAGGTTGCTATGGTTTCCTTAAGGTTAGCACAATGAAGTAAATGAAGATTATTAAAGATCTAAAAATTTCTGAGATCCCACATAGGAGAGAGGAGGGAAGAACTCTCTGAGTGGTGTCAAAGGAAGCCCCAGGGTGGCAGTGACAGATAGAGTTCCAGGAGAGACCTTTCTGTCTGTCTGTCTGTCTGTCTGTCTGTCTGTCTTTTTCATTTTTTTCTTCCTTACCTGCTTTCTCTCCTTCCTTCCTTTTTAAATTTTACTTCAGATGAAAAGAATAGAAAACTATCTCATAAATTCTGTGTTGGGTAATTTGTAAGGAGAAACTACTAGAACAGGTAGAAAATATTAGCAATAAACAAACAGAAAATCTTTACTTGATAAGATTTTGGCAACCGACAAAGCCAGAATTAACATAAATTTATGAAAGAAGCAATACTGATAATTAAATATAGCACTGTACTTCAGTTCTCTCATTATAAAACCTGAATGCTAATATTTTAAATTATGTTAAATCTACGTTGGAAGCCAGTTATAGAATGGCTTGTGTCTCTTTATACTGTAATAGAAACCAACAGTATTAATATACAATATATCCTATCAATATTGTAAGATGCAGACATAAATATTTCAGTTTTAAATTATGCAAGTAAATGACAGCAAAAACAACTATTTCCTTGTGTGTATATGTGTGTCTATCTATGGATATGTGTACATATGAGTAAAGGTGCCTGCAGAGGTCAAAAGAGGGTGTTTGATGCCCTGAAATTACCAGAGGTGGTGAACCATCTGATACGGTGCTGTGAATGGAACTCGGGTCCTCTGAAAGAGCAGCTAATGCTCTTCAGCCACTTAGCCATCTCTCCATATCCCTGAAATGTATTTTACTGCTTATCATTTGTCTCATTTTGGAAATGCCACATGTGTGCTTAAAGAGAACTTATAATCTTCATCACTGAGTACAGTTCTCTGCGCCAACTGACTGTTACTGTTGTTTGGAGACAGCATCTCACTCTCTACCCAAAGCTGGCCTCAAACTTGTAATGGTGTTTTGCCTCAAGACTGCTAAGTGTACAGATTATAGGCATGAGGCAGCATGTCCTGTTCACTTAAACACATTGATTAGTCGTGTCATTAAGATCTTCCTCACTGGTGTTTTCTTATTCACTCATTCTTTTAATTGCTGACAGAGAGATGTCAAAAAGAATGCTGGAAATTATTGTGGATTTACCTACTTGATTTGGCTTGTCAGTTTTTGCCCTGTGAATTTTAAAGTTCCTTTATTATGTGCTACATGATAAGGATTATTATCAATTATTCTATATCTCCTCTAATACTTTTCTCTCGAAATCAAACTAATCTGGTGTAGTACACCAGTTTTGATGCTGTTTTTTTGTCTGATATATTTTTTCTTCTATTGGTATCTTTATATCTGGGGTGTATCTCCTGTAGGTATCATATACTACTCTTTTATTAATGTTACCAGAAAAATGTCTGCCTTCTAGTTAAGACATTGTTTAGGCCATTTACATTTAATGAAACCAGACACAGTGTGGGATTTAAGTTAACCTTCTGGACACTTATTTTTTTTATCCCTTCTATTTGTTTTGTTCCCCCTTTGGCTTGTTCGTAGCATTCTTTGGGTAGAGTAGAAATGTTTAAAACTTTCTTGTCTCATTTTCACAACTGATTCCACAGTTCTCTCTCTCTCATACTAACTTTTCCCTTTCTGTGCTTTATATTTTAAAAGTCAGTATCCTTTCAGTTTTAGAATTTCTATTTATAAATGTATGTATTTCTTCCCTTTCCTGCTGAAATTCCTTATTTACTCTTTAAGGTATATTTTTCTGTAGCTTTTATTTTTGTTTTCTGTCAATATAGCTATAATAGTTTTTGTAAAGTTCATGCATGGTGTCTTAGTTTTTTGTCCTGTTGTGACAGTATTCTGGCAGAAGCAACTTAAGGGAGAAGCACATTCTATCATGGCTGGAAAGCCAAGACAGTAGGAACCTGATGCAGCTGGTCACATTATGTCTATAGTCAGAAAAAGAAAACAATGACTGCATGCAGGTTATCTCTCAGAGCCTTTCTCTGCTCTTACAGGGATCTTGGGCTTAGGGAATGGTGCTGCCCACAGTGGACAACTCTCCTCAATTAATGTAATCAAGACAATTCCCCCAGAGATGTAATAATAAGTTTCTGGACTGGCCTAGCTCCATGATCTGAAACTGCCTGCAGCTGCTTAGCCCTGCTTAGACCTGAGATGTAGACCTGCAGTCCTAAAGTCCCAAAGAAACACACAGAAGCTTGTATTAGTTTTATGTTGATTGACCTATGGCTCAGGCATTTTGCTAGCTAGCTCTTTCATCTTAATTCAATCTATTTCCTTTCATCTGTTTATTCATGTGGCTTGGTACCTTTTCTCAGAGCAGCATGGTTGTCTTCTTTCCTCAGTATCTGCTGGCCTCTCTGCTGGCATCTCTCCAGGTATCTCTCTGGCATCTCTGCTCTGATTTTCCTGTTCCCAGAGTTTTCTTAGTCTGGTAGCCCCACTCACACTTCCTGTCTGCCTTCTGGCCAATCAGCTTTTTATTAAACCAATAGGAGGGACAAATATTAACAACATACCAGAACATATTCCTTGCTTATAGGCCAACTTAATGTAGACACTCCCTCAGGAGAACTCCTTCACAGGCGATTCTAGACTCTGAAAAGTTGATAATTAACAATAATCATCACACTTAGTAAACCCTATATTTACATCATTCGGGGGATTTTATCATTTGATTCTTCCTGTCTTGATTATTCCAATAGTAAAGAGCCTCACTTTCCTGTGTCCTTGAAAACCCAGTAAGTTTTTGACTATTTTGTACTATCCATGATATAATACTGAAACTTTGTATTGTTATCTTCCTTAAGAGAATGTTACATTTGTTGTAGCATAAAAATCAGTTATTAGCTGACCAACCTAAACTTGTGCTCTGTCAGCCTCGTACTTCATAGAATAGATTTGTGGGAAACCTTCTGTTAGGCTTCTTGTAAAATATTTGTTTTTCGCAATACATGTCTAAAACGAGACCATGATCACAAAGGTGAGTGTGTAAGTTGGTAACATGATATCTACTCCCTCCTCTAGGTGGAGGAGACCTCCAGCTTCAGATTTTATTATCTCTCATTCATAACCATGTAGTAGTTGCTCTCTTATAAGCCTGTGTCGTCTCTCTCTGATTTGAAAGTCTCAGCCAAGAACTCTGCTGTACCTTCTTCCAAGGTTTCACCCCAACCCTGAGGTTCTTTTCTGACACTCTTGGCTTTGCAGATTTCCAGTGCCAAAATGTGACCTGCATTTTTTTTCAGCTCAGGAGACTGACATTACTCTGTTCAGATTGCATCCCCTGCTTCTGCATTAGAAAAATGCCCCCCAAGAGGAAATCTAGAGCAAAGCGAGTCTTATATGTTTTTCTCAATTATTATGTTTTCTACTGAGTGTTTTCCAGTGTTTCATGGTACCAGTGTTGGAATTGATAGCCACCACAGTGATGCTCTAACACCAGTTATGCCATTTTAGATGCAAACAGAATCACGCCACAGTGGCAACTGAGGAGCAAAAATGCAAGAAGATGAAGTATAATCTCATATATTATTCTTTATCCAATTGTTCAACTCTGTAATATTCATATTTATAGAATGTTACAATAATAAAAATGTTTTGAGTTATTAAGGATTTAATATGCTAAACCTCAAAACTACATAAATAGTCTAACTCAGGCTTTCAGAAACGCTGTACTCTTTTGCATCGGCCATTAGGCTGAATGATCAGTCAAAATGTCCTTCTTTAGTGCCATAGTCCACATAAGTCACTTGAGTCTAAACCTTAGTTTATAACTTACTGGGTCTTCTTTCAGCCTGCACCATGGAGAAGATGGGAAAAGAAAGTAAAAGGCATTTAAACAGCCTACTGTTTTTTTTTATAAAGAATGAAGTTCTACCAAAAGGAGGTTAGAGTAAGTCAGTAGCAGGATAACAAAAAATATATGAATACTGGATCTCTCTCTCTCTCTCTCTCTCTCTCTCTCTCTCTCTCTCTCTCTCTCTCTCTGTGTGTGTGTGTGTGTGTGTGTGTGTGTGTGTGTGTGTGTGTGTGTGTGTGTGTGTGTGAATCTATCTCTATCTGTCTCTCTTGGTTTTTTTTGAAACAGGATCCTTTTGTGTAGCACTGGCTGTCCTGAACTCACTCTGTAGACCAGGCTGGCCTTGAATTCACAGAGATCCTCATGCCTCTGCCTCCTAAGTACTCTTCAGCCCAGATGAATACTGAATATCTTAACTAAGCCTCACTCTAACATTCTAGAAAGTCAATAAGCCGTTATTATTTTATTGACAAAAAAGAAATGTAAGAATCAAATACATTAACTAACTTGTCTAAAATACACAGGTGGATGATGCTGGAACTCAGAAAAACAAAGTCAGTGGACTCACCTATGCTCTGTGCACAAGTGCCCCAGGCTATCTCTAGGAAAGAAAGGACATATAACCAACTCTGAGGTGCAGCCTGACAGAAGCCAAGTCATTTATTCTTCATTATCACAAGGCCTTCATTCCAATATTAGAATAAACCTAGTTTGAATCATCAATGGCCTATTGAAATGGAAATCTAATTATCTTATATTTGTAGAGCACGTCCCAATTTTCAATTCTTATTTATATTTAGTAATGAAACCTAACATTTACCATGAAATTTCTATGTGGAAAACACTATTTGAAGTGATTCTCACATACTATATTCCACACAAAAATTCTATGGGAAGAGTATTTGCATTTCACATATAAAGAAGTAAAAATCCATCAGCATTACTATCTTGTATAAAGTGATATAATTAGAATTTGGAGTTGGTTCAGAATTCTTGCATTTAACCAGCATGTGTTTGCTTTGCTCTGTAGTCCAATCCCTAATCCTACAAGATAAAGGCATTTAACTTTATAGATAAGTCAAGTAACCCTTATAGATGGATTAATAAAAATCCAGAAAATTTTCTTCACTTGTTGATGGTTTCCCAAACTAATCATTATTGACTTTTAATCAGCCTTAAAACTCAAGACTCCTAGTCAACTTTACAATATAGTTAAGACATTATCAGTAAAAAAGATATTGGGGCAAGGGCAGACAGCTATTACATATTCTGTGAGAGATGAGGGCAAACTGAGATTTGTTTTAAACTTCTAAATTGTAATAGAAAGGAATTTTATTCTGAAAATACTTATTAATTATGTTCCAAACATTATTCTTGGTACGGGGATACATCTATGAAGCAAACAAAGTCCCACCTTCACAGAATTTGCATTGTAGCACAATGTAAGAAAATATCTGTGCAGACACAGAACAAAAAATTCCCACTGGGAAGAAAGACCATTTAAAATATAATTGAACTGGAATCAAATTTTATTTGTTTTTTTCTCAAATCTACTTCTTCAATAGCTTATTTACCACAATGTGTTAAATATCTACAACACAATCCACAGCCATATAAAATGTGCATAATGAGATTTTTTTCAAAATACCATGCCAAACTTGTTATTTGATGGTGTAAATACACACTATCAAAGGAAAAGTCAGGTTGTTCCCAAATAGTAAGACAGGTTCATATGGAACAATAAAAGCCGTTTTGATAGCAATTTTGCATTCAGAAGACTTCTGAGAATACTGCCTTGGCCTTGAAAAATAGAACATTATGATCTATAAAGAAAATATTTTGAGACACTTTTTACTGAGTCTTCTTTTAGAGTCTCGAGAGTTCTTGCTACTGGAAGTAGACTGATAGAACAGATGGGTCTATATCAAGACCCAGGAGGTGCTGACGATAGCCCTTTCTATAAACCTCCTTAACAAGATCTAGTGTCCCCACCCCCATTCTCTACTTAGAGTTACTTTAACAAACTTTGCACAGGTGATAAGAGATGGATTTTTGTTCATCTCAGGATAGAAGCTGCTCAGCATTGACTCTTTAGCCTGAGTAGTACGTGGTTGGGTAGAGCAGTTCCCTACCTGAGGCTTCAAGATCTTTCTACACTCAGCACTTTTCAGTCATACCCAGTAAGCAAGAACTACCCAAGAAGCTTTTTTCCTCTTATTATTTTCTGTCTGGTCGACACCAGCTTTTCCAGATCTCTCTAGGGCTACTCTTAACTGTCAAGAGACAGACGAGTTCATAATACCACGTTCTTTCTAGACGTAAGATGCTGTTGACCTCCCCAAAGACCATTGCACAAATTCTATTTGGTATTAGAATAAAATCCTGAGCCAGATAGTGGGGAAAGCTCAAATATCAGAGAGACATGAAACAAACCACAGCCAATTCTCCCCCAGCCAAATCCTCAGGCCAAACAGGATAGGTGCTATCTCCTCAGACTGACTGAACAAACAGGCAAAAGGGAGAACTGTTGAACTTCTGCCTTCTCCTCCTTATCCCCCCCCCCCCCACACACACACACCTGTTTCAGTTCTTGGATCAACTTTCTAAAAGGTGTGTGCTACTACCTCCTTGCTCTGTTAGCTCTTGAACTCACAGAGATCCAGAAAATCTCTGCCTCCCACATGATGGGATTAAAGGGTCACCACTTCCTGACTTTCCTGGCTTGGCTCTGTCCTCTGATATTCCAGACTATTTTTATTAAATACACAATGTATCACAAGAGGATATACAATATATTTCAAAGGATGCCACTTGTTTGGCTCAAGGTTAAATTTTACACTGAAAAGCAGATCAAATCTGTCATTGAAGGTTTTGGGAATTAATTAGAGCATTTCTACCCAAAAGGCGGATCTGAGGAAGTAAGCAGCTGAGTACTCAGTTGAGGAAGGAAATAATACAGAAAGGAAGAAGTGTTGAGAAAGGAACAAAGGAGTCCAGGCAGGAAAACAGGACCATTGATAGCCAATCTGTCATCTCTTCAATTTCCATAGAGCTTGTCATGAACTTGGCAACCAAGTCAGTCCTTCATGAATCATAGTGTGAATATTTACTTGCTATGCAATGTAGGTCAGTAATGGGAACTAGACGTCAAGTGGGAGGTGAGCGTGGCCATCCCTGGATGAACTACCAAGATCACACCTCAGGGACTGAAGACTAGTCACTCCCAGCAACGGAGACTACCCCAAACACCCCACTCTCAGCCCTCATTGTAAGTCACTTAGCTTAAAGAAACTGCCTACCAAGATCACATCTGCTTCCCAAAAGGATTTCTGTCTCTAATGACTGGTTAACACAGTAGAAGAAGCCCCACCCAGGAACACTTTTGTTCATTTTTTTGTGCCTCTAAAATTCCTCCTGTGGTTAACACTGCCTGTGGCTCAGTTTCTCCTCTGCCCAATCCTGTCTTCTTTCCATCCCTCTCACAAATTCTCTCCAAGTAATTCCTAGAAAATTTTCTCACTTGCTTACTTTCATCTCAGAGTGTGCTTCCTGGGGACCCCCATCTGCAATTACCAGCCTGGGGGCTCTGTTTTCGAGATGAACTAATCCTATGCTACACTTTTAAATAAGTGAGAGGTCTTTGGGTTCCTGGGCTGCTTTAGGATGTGGATACCTACTACTCTGCATACATATTCTCAGTGATAGAGCAAATATAAATAGACTTAGGGGAACTTTCTTCCCCGGGAGATTCCATAGATGCCCAAGCAAGTCATTGGTGGATTGATTCTTGACTAAAAGAGCCTAGAAAACTGAGTAATAACTGGGCTAAAATACCAAATCTAGAGCATTTCTAGCCTGGAGCTCGATTCAACCCAATGTTTTGCCTTAGTCAGTCCTGCAGTAAGATCTGAACTCCTTCACTGACCCTAAATTCACCCTGCTTTCTGGTTGTAGCCTGTCAAATTCCAACATCTTGAGTCTGCAGGCTTTGGCCTTCTTCAAGTTGAATTCACTCCTAATAGATGTTGGCTGGCCTGGAACTAGAGCAAGCTAAAAATGCTCCTGTGAAGTTATCACCTTTGAGATAAATTATCTTAGAAAAAAACTGGATCTGTAAGACTTCCAGAATATCACTGTTGAATGACATCATTGTCTTTAAGAAGTGACAAATGAACAAGTTCAGAGTTACTTTTGGAGCATGCTTTGTATAAATTTGTCGGATTCTGTTAGTTACCAAAGACTGTGAGGAAGAATGTGAGCATGATAGAATGTGAGTTACAGGAGAAACAAAAATACCTGTTCTTTCATCCCCATCTATGGGAAGCTGGGAGGGGAGGCATCTTACAGGTAGGGTTATAAAATCTTGATTCGTGCTGGGTATGACTCACAGCTCTAAACATAGACCTTCATGTGTGCACATGCCCACAATTGTAGCAACTTCCCTGTTGGCTCAAAGAATTTGATTTCAACTTTTTATTTCTAAGAAATCACTGTTCTTTCCTATTCCTACAGCCTGAGTCACTCTGCCCCACCCCCTCTGCTCCCTAAAAAGATAACAGAGCCAGATTTACAGAACTGAAGTACAGGGTATTTTCAGAACAAGCTGCCACTGAAAGCTATCCCTCTTGATGAAAAGCAAACAACCAGATCGCATTTTAGAACAAAACTTCTCACTTTATGAAAAATCAGTACACATTTCCTGCACTTTGATCCATGGATGCTGAAACTTAACTAGAGGCTTTTTATTAAATTTTTCTAGATAAATAATAAATCTATTAAGGTCACTGATAGAGAAAGACAGAAGCAGGAAGAAAGAGGGAGGTAGGTAGATAGATAAATAGAGACAGACAGACAGGCAGGCAGGCAGGCAGACAGACAGACAGACAGACAGACAGACAGACAGATAGATAGATAGATAAATATATAGATAGATAGATTTGGTTTCTATGTGTGTATATTTTTATTCAGTTACTTAAGTATTTGATTTAGTTTTCATCTGTGTTTAAAAGAGAGTGAACGCTATATATTTTCACTTGTTCAGTATTATTTCATAGACTACCCAATAAACAGTCCATCACCCAGCCACGTGGCTACAAGATAGCAATTAAGCAATCTAATTACTTGATACTTGATATGGAGCAATGTATGAAGTATGCTATTGGCTTGATTATTTTTGCCCCAAATCCACAAGTTAAATCTTAATCCTAATGTAACCAGGTTGGGAGCAGAAGCTTTGGGGTGGTGTTTAGATATTTAGGCACCGCAATATTGAATAGGCCTTTACAGTGCATGTCTGTCCTCTCCTGCACTTCCACCTTCTGCCATGTGGTAATGCAGCAAGACGTGCCTTGATCATAGACTTCCTAGGCTCTAAAACTATGATAATTACGTTTCATCATTACAAAATGTCATATCTATAGCTAATAACAATGTTATAAGCAAAGAAAGCAGACTAGAACATGGTAGTATTATCTCAGGAAAATTGGGCTAGCCTGAAAAAAAAGTCAAAATATTTGGTTAAAACATATCTACAGACAGGAACTATTAAGAATGAGAACATTAAAGCCACTAGGTCGTGAAATTATTAACCTCACCAGTAAGCCTTGGTCACAGATACTTGCAGGGATCAAGCATTGTCATTTGTTATAGATAGGACACTAAGACCTTCCTAACTTTAGGCAAACTCAGGCCCCACTCAAGGCCCGCCCTAGTGATTAATGGGAAGGCTGGGCTCACAGTTGGATGGGTGAATAACAGATAGCAAGCAGAGCTTAGATCCAGAATTCTCCTTTAAAACACAAGCATCACTTTGTCCTGTCCTTTTGTCCTTCTCGGAAGTGCCAAAGATCCATACGTTCAAATGCAGTTCATAGAGTTAATAAGGTACAATCGGACTGTTTGATTCTTACTTATTTTATGCCATTTAGAAATTTTCCAAGGCTGCTTCTGATATTTTTCCAGTGCCTTTTTCTCCTTCCTTCCTTCCTTCCTTCCTTCCTTCCTTCCTTCCTTCCTTCCTTCCTTCCTTCTTTTACTGGAATTGACATGGTTTCCAAGTACCGACTTTATATACGGAAAGACTTTACAAAGAGAATGCTTCACTCAGCCTGGAACGTCTCTTGTTCCACACAGAGCAGTTTGTTCTGTGGTACTTTCTAAAAACAGCTGAAGAGACACGATGTTGTTCAGCCTCCAGCCCGAGACTGATTGCCAGGCTACTGGAGACCAGAGCAAAAAGCACTTTCCCCTTTTGGTTTTGCTCATCTCCTCAATTGTTTGAAATAGAAGGAAGGGGGAAGAAAGGAAGGGACGGAGGGGGAAGGAAGGGAGGGAGGGAGGGAGGAAGGAAGGGGGAAAAGGAAGAAAGGAAGGGACGGAGGGGGAAGGAACCGAGGGAGGGAGGAAGGAAGGAAGGAAGGGGGAAAAGGAAGGGAGGGAGGGAGGGAGGGGGGAGGGAAAGAGAGGGGGTTGCAGTTGGCGTATTGAAGTCACTTTCACACTTAGTGAGGTGGGGCGTCTTTGTGTGCTGCAGGCTATCTCTTTGCTTTTGTTTTAAGGAGAAAGAAGCTGGGGGCTGTTGGAGGACACTCCAGATTTAGACAGTACCTGCACAGAGAGATTAACACCAGCAACTCACAAAGATGGAAGAAGTCTAACTTACTGCACTAAAATCATTGTGTAGATATGATATCTCCTCTGCAACATCTTAGCTTATTGCTCACACCGCATCTTGTGAGGATGTAAGCTGGTACATGAAGGTAGCACTTGAGGAGTCTTGTTTGGTGTATCTAAGTTACTAACATCACCATCCCTGGGGGGGGGGTGCTATTGTGTAAAATGAAGGTAAAGTTGGTCTTGTACAGGGAACCACAGCTGCTGTGAGTAATCCTGCATCCATTCTGATATGTCCAGAAGACAGATTCTCAGCAGTCCTTCTTGACTCAACTGCTCATCACCCCCTGGTGTTCTCTGAGCCTGGGGTGCAGAGATGGTGGGATGGACTGATGCAGATTTCCATTTGTGGTTGAGAATTCTTGAGTCACTTATTCATGTGCAGGCTGAGCAGTTGTGATTTGGTTTTAACTGTGGATCACTGAAAAGCAGCTTTGCTACTGAGGGCTGGGAGCCTCTGTGTGCCTCTCCTTTTGTTTTCTTTTCTCTTTCTCCTCTTTGGTTCTTGTTCTGCTGGTGTGTGTGTGTGTGTGTGTGTGTGTGTGTGTGTGTGTGTGTGTATGTGTGTGTATATATGTGTGTGTTCTACTCTCCCATACTGATGATTTATAAACCTTTTATTTGGCATAAATTTGTGAACTTCAAGCATCTTCTGATATGGTTTGCCTGATTTTGTTCCCATGAGGACTGGAGTTTATGCCAGAATTCGTAGAAACTCTCTTTCTCTTCCAGGAATCATTCTTTCAGATTTAGTTACTTGAAACAACCAAGTTCACATCTGATGAGGGAATGTCTTTCTATATACTGTGAATAAAGGACTGTTTTGGCCATGGCAGGCTCCACAGAAGTAGGCAGAGGAATTGGAGCATAGGTAGGAGAAGGGTGGAGTAAGAGAGACATGATCCAGCTGCCCAAAGAAGCAACGTGTAAAGAGCACAAGTGAGCCACAGGCCACATGGCAGACAGATTAATGAAAATGGGTGGAGTTAAGATGAAAGAGCTAGCTAGCCATGTGCCTGAGACATAGGCCAAACAGCATGAAGTTAATATAAGTGTCTGTGTGTTTCTTTGGGACTTTGGGATTGTTGGTCGAGACAAGCAGCAGCAGCAGGTCTGAATTGGGGGACTAGGCAGGCCAGAAACCTCTTGATATACACATCTTGAATAGAGATGCTCCCAAACAACTCATTACGTTGTCAGAAATTTCCTCTGGTGAGGAAAAGAGAGAGTGTACTCAAGCCTGGCTAGCAGCACTGGAAATACATACTATAGTGTAGCATTCTCTCAGTCTCTCTCTGTCTGTCTCTCTCTGTCTCTGTTTCTCTCTGCCCCCCCCCACTCTGTCTGTCTGTCTCTTCCCTCCCTTTCCTTCCCTTCCCTTCTTTCCTTATCTCCCATCCCCACCCCTATTCCTACTGCTATGCACATCTCCATAACCCCTTTCTGATCATCTTAGTGTGATAAGGGAGAATGGTCTGTGCTTCTACCTCAGAGTTTCATTCCAAATCCTAACAGCTAATAAATATTTTGGAATCATTTCATATGTCATCCTCATGGTGAATGAGGAAAATAATGCTACTCTGTAGGAAACTAAGTTCAAAGTCAACAGGGAACATGTGGCAAGACCGGGAAGCATCCATGGAGACTTTGGGGGAGAAACAGGCTCATGCAGTTTATGAAGTAGAAGGCCAGAATGTCCCTTCTTGTAGCAGGTTGGTTCAGCTGGACTCAGGAGAAATTGGAAGGTTCCATGTTTCTTCTACTGATTTCAAATGTTTCCTAGGGAGAAGTGCCAATGTCAGAGATAAATCAGCAGCTCTTTCTGGAAGTGTTTGTCAGAGTTTTATTTTTCCTATTCAAATATCATGCTTTAATTACCACCGTTTAAGACCAAGTAAACGTCCTTGTCTATGAAAACAAAGAATAGCATTGGCTTGCTTTAAACATATTCAAAGCTGGAGAATTCCTAGGATTGGCTGATGCAATGGTCTACAATGTCGTATAGTGACAAATATTCTGCACAGTGGATAGGGATCCTTGAGGATGTCACAAATAAGAGTGATCTTGCTACTAGAAATGCATGCTAGTGTCTTCATAGAATAGCACGTAACACAATTACCTGACACCTACAATCCAATTAGCTGAATGATGTTAGACAAATAACAAATTCATTTCATTGGGTCTCAGTTTACAAATCCATAAAATGTGTACTTGCTCATTTCTAAGCTCTTAGAAACTATGGCTAGTTCAAAGGTTTAAGGACAATTAAACCTTTATTTATTATGACATGCTTTTCATTTGACTCTAGTTTCCAGAGTCACACAATTTATAGATGGAAAAGTTATTAAATCATGTCAAATTTTAAAAGCTCATATTCGACTGCTGGATGTCATCCCAGGTTCTCTACTACTTCACAAGCAATTATCTAACAGTTATGTCAAAAACTGTTATCTGTCTCCATTCAAAACATTCTAATTAGTTTTTATCAGTCAAAATGACCATCTTCAAGATTCTAACTATTTACCCTTGCCAGAAAGAAAATAGCGAAATGTCTGTACTTATCTGCCTTTAAATAATATGCATTCCCAATTATACCAAGAAACTCATATCAACAAAATGAACATAAAACCAGAAACATTTAAAGAGAGAGCTGAAGAAGAAATTTGTGTTAATTTACCCTGTGAGTTCCAGCCAATGTGGTCCCTCTGAAATCCCAACTCTGTTATGAAGTTGAAGATATGGGCCAGATTCTTCCATACCCAGAAGTTCCGAAACCTTGAACAAGAAGCTTGGTACCGACAAGGCCTACTATTTTTATTTCCATTATTAAAGGCTCATGTCCTGTACTGCTTCCTGTCAAACGTCTGAGAGCCACTAACCCGTATATTGCTGTCTGCCTTTTCATCACTTGAATCCAAGAGTTAGAGCCCAGTCAGTGTTACTCTACCATGCTCAGAAATTTCTGGGTAGCTAGTTTTATAATTGTAAGTATGTTTTTAATCATTAATATCTGATACAATTACTAGTTAATGTCTTACTGCATGATAAATATGACCTATATATATATATATATATATATATATATATATATATATATATATATATATATATATATATATAGGTATCATCCTTACATGTATGTATCTCAGACATAGTTTTGATAATGTAGACATTTCCTCTACCTGTGTTATCTCTAGTTATTATCATTGTTTCCATCTTGGTAAAGGACTGGGGAAAAGGTCTAATAGAGTCCACATGTCAGATTTGCCATTTTCCTTTCTTTGAAAATTCCTCTATTTTATTAACGAAAGATCTTTTTGTATCATTATAAATTCGTGGACTTATTTGATATGCTTCAGTCTCTGAATTTGTGATTCTTGCTGATACTCAGTTTGTCCCCTACCTGGCTATTGGTAACCGATTCGGGTGGACCCCTGCATTTTTATGACATGACCCCCATTGTCTTTAGTATTGTCTTCCTATCTGTTTTGACAAAATAAGGCTTATGTGATTATGCTAGACATACCAAATCTTCTCTGAAATAAAATTCCCTCTGGAATATAAAAATGCTGGTTTATTTAGAGCCTCATTGTCCTGGTTAGATAACTGGACACAAGCTAGCATTATCTTAGGAGAAAACTATCAATGCTTCCATCAGATTATCCTGCTTCCATCAGATTACCCGTAAGCAAGTCTGTTGGGCAAGTTCTTGATTAGTGATTGAGGTGGGAGGGCCCAAGCCACTGGGGCAGTGCGGCCTCTAGGTAGGTGGCCTGAGAAAGTAAGCTGAGCAGGCCAGGACCAGCAGGATGGTGAGCAGCATTCCAGAGTCTCTGCTTGTTGGGTTCCTGCCTTGACTTCCCTCAACAATGAATTATGATTGGGACATATAAGCCAAATAAAGCCTTTATTCTCCAAATTCCTTTAGTCATGCTGTCTTTATCACAGCAACAGAAAATAATGAGGGCAGAATATTGAGTCCAATTCTGGGTTGTTGTTTTTTCAGATTTGATAGGTGAGGAATCATATTTTTGTAGTGTTAATTTGAATTTAATCACTGTTAGACTGAATATTTCTACATACAGTTAGAAGCCATTTTCTGTGATTGGTCAGTACCATTTTGCAAAATGTTTTTAAGCAAACTGTAATTTCTTTGGAAGGCTACCTTAAGCCATACGCCCACTTCACAAAGTTAATTAAGATACAAACTGATTTTCAAGCCCATTTATCCAATATAAATTTATCCAGGAATATGTTATATGGTAAAAGGAAACAGAGATTAAAGACACTAGCCATGGCCTCTCAGTTTCCATCTCAACCTAACTTTCAGGGTACGTCACATTCTATATGTGGCACGCTAGATATATAGGTTAATGGGAAAGCCAAGGTCACTCTGTACATTGTAGTTTAAAAATATGTGTTAGTTACTTTCGTCATCACTGAGGCCCAGCTGATGCAGCCTAAGGACGGGATGTTCCTTTGGGCTTCACTATCCAGAGATACAGTCTGTGATGGCTGCTCTTAGGTCAGTTTCACGCAAGCTGGTCGTCTGAAAGGAGGGAACCTCAGCTGAGAAAATGCTTCCAAAAGATCCAGCTGTAAAGTATTGTCTTAACTGGTGATTGGTGAGTGAAGGCCCACCCCATCACGAAGGTGAGATGGACAGCACCATCCTTGAGCTGGTGGTCCTCTGTTCTATAAGAAAACAGGCTAAGAATGCCATGGGGAGCAAGCCAGTGAGCAGCATCCCTCCGTGGCCTCTGTATCAGCTCCTGCCTCCAGGTTTCTGTCCTGTTCGAGTTCCTGTCCTGGCTTCCTTCAGTGATGGACTGCAGTGGTGGAAGTGTGAGCACAGTGAACCCTTCCTCCCCACGTTGCTTTGGTAACGGTGTTTTGTCATAGCAATAGTGACCATAACTAAGACACATCCACTGTGACAGATAAGGCATGCTGGTGGTGGTAGCTTTAGGATAACTTGAGGCCTCTCTCTCTTCTCAGCTACAGATCAGCAGTTTTCTAGGAATCTCGCCAGACAGCCCATTTATAAGGAAAAGACACACTAAACCTTCTGTACTGGATCCTGCCTTACCTGATCAGGTAATTTCATCCGAAGTATCTTCAGAGCCACCTCACTTATCAAAAGAGACAGAAGAAAAAGGGGGCGGGGAGATTTATTAGCAACCTTTGGAAATGCAGCTTGAGAGCCATCACAAAGGTTCATATGATTAAGGCTAAGACAATTCATTGCCTACTCTCCCCTGAAGAGCCAGCAACCACCCACATCTGGATATGTCTGGTCTCCTTGAGAAACACATCTCCCCACTTGGGTGTATCTTAGTTTCTTCTGAGCATCCCTCTTTTTCTTAGCCCTCACGCTTAAGTTTATATTATAATAACTTTAATAAAATTCCCAACTTTGCTTCATTATACCAGTAACTCTTGAAATTATTTTCACCATTGAAGAAACCACAAATCATAGTTTGTCCTATGTTGAGGTCCATAAAAGCTTAGGGGAACTTCTTAGCATCATGAAGCTGTTTCTGCCCTACTGACCTAGCAAAGCATGTGGCCCCTCAGTACCACCAACTGTCAGCCTGAGGATATTTCAGATTCCCAACTACAACAAATTGTTTCATTTATTTCTAATTTTTTTAGATTAAAAAGACACTACAAATACATCCGTGGTTGTTTTGTTAATGAACGTCATTAATAATCTTTTAAAACACTCAATAGCTTACCCTGCACACCTGCAATGGGAGATAGACAGAAAGCACTTTGATAACCATTGTCAACAGGATAAAGCTTCAGTTTTTAGTTTTAGGCATGGGGAAGCACACATCAGAATGTGCCCGGTCCACATTCCAGCCTCATCTCAGGTCACGTATCCACTGGCTCAGCTGTTCTTCATGCTGGTTCTGTTTCATCTCTTGTGACACAGACTGCCACATGCCCTATACAAATATCTGCTCCTACGGCACTTGAAAGAGACCCCTCTCTGTCTGGCCACCCTGATTTTCTCAGACTGACCTCAGCCACATCTTCTTCTAAAGCAGTGGTTCTCAACCTTCCCAATACCAAGACCTTTTAAGAACCCCCAAACATAAAATTATTTTGTTGTTAATTCATAACTGTAATTTTTCTGCTGTTATGAACTTGTATTGTAAATAGATATGCAGAATATATCATATGCGACCCTGGAGAAGTCAATAGCTCGCAGACACAGGGGTTCACTGTGATCCTGGAGGAAAAGTCAGAAAATTCCACCCTCTTGGAGACACAAGGAAAAGAGAGAGACTCAGGAGGTCACCCTGTCTGCCAGCAGGGTTGTCATGTGTGGTGACTTAAAAGAGAAATGTCCTGTATAGGCTCAGGTATCTGAACAGCTGGTCCCCAGTTGGTGGCCCTGTTCCAGGAAGTGACACGCAGCCTTGATGGAGGAAGTACGTTGCTAAGGGTGGGATTTCAGAGTTGAAAGGCTCACCTTCCTGAGGCCCAGTCTTTCTGCTTCTGGAATGTGGATAGTGGTGATGTGACCTCATAGCTTCCCCCATCCTGCTGCCAAGCCTGCTACTGCCTCCCAAATCTCCCCCAGCCACAATGGACTCTTATCCCTCTGGTATCATAAGCCAAAATAAACTAATTTTTCTTTAAGTTGGTTCAGTCCTGGTGTTTTACTATAGTAACAGAAAAGAAACTAACCAACCATGTTCAAGAATTGCCCAAGTTATCACCTCTTATTTCCTCTAGACCTGCTCGTTGGCACCAGACCCTACCTCCATTTCCACAAAGAAACTTCCATAAGAATAAGCAGGACCTCCCTCCCTTTCCCCAGCTTCGGGCCTGTGGAAGCTCTAGGTCAGAGTTCTAACAGAGAGCTTGGAGGTCTTATTATCAGTCAGACTGACCAGAGAGAATGAAATAAATCCGACATCCCACGCTTAGATTCCCCATTTCCCCTTACATTGGCGATTTTACTAAGCACAAGTTCCCAAAGGGGGAACAGACTAATGCATGGCTCCTTAGACCTCAGATCATAAATGCAGTTGAGCAAATCTAATCAAATAAATGTGAGGCACTCGAAGACTGAAAAGACATTGAATTGCAAGCATGCAAATGTATTTAGGCTCCGTAAACTGAGACAATGATTCTGGGAAGCATGGGTAACACCTAGCTACCCCAACACTTCAGATCCCCAGTGACTCTGGAGGCATATAGTTTCAGTGACCCGGACAAATAAATGGTGAGAGGGGGTTTGAAGCTGTGAAAGCTGCTGGAGTAATTTAGGCACCGTATAGGGGAGGTGTCTTTGTGTAGGCTGCATGTATGCTGTGAACTATGTAGCAGGCTACCTCTGTTCCGGTTGTGGGCTCATCTGCCCCTTGGGCCATCATTAGACTTTCCTCCTTCCTGGCTGGCCTGCAAGGAGGTCACTCCGGACATGAACCCTGCCATAGACCGCTGTCTTTTTCATTATGAGACTGGTACCTTGGCCTTCACTCACCCTCTCGTTTCTGTGGCTTTGGTTACTGCGTGCCTCTCCTGGAAGGCAGAGCTTCTCCCTGGATGCAGACAAAGCCGAGTCGATCAATCTCATGCAACAACACGTCCAGAAGAATGTTCAGAACAGTAACTTCCTGTTCAAACCATCTGCTCTGATCCCAACAGCAGCTCTCCTTCCCGGGGCTCCACCCCCGCCTGCCCTTTGTTCCCAACTCCCAAGGCCACCCACACTGTCACCTCTTTCCCAGGGTCCTGGGAGCCCCTCCCCTGTATGGAAGGCTTTTTGTTCCTTTCTACCTCTTAGTGTTTTAAATTGCTCTGTTCCTAGATCTCTGATCTCAGCCCTTCCCCTCCTTAGCTTCCGGTCTCTGCTGTCAATCATTCCATTCCATCTGCTTTTATTTCTTTCCTTGCCTGGAACAGAAGCATTTCCAAGAGTTTCTAGTCCCTACTGGTGGGTGAAGGTCTGGCTTGACAAAAGACCCCTTTCTCATCCTTGCTTACGGCGTGCCTGATCCCAGAGGGGACTTGGATGTGTGCCATGCTCCGGGGAAAGGAAAAGAGGGAATAAAAAGCCTTCATCCTGACAACGGGACCGAGGCCAGATCCTTCTGGGTTCGAGTCACAGCACAGAATGTCGCCCTGTGCCCGTCTTGGCAGCCAGCTGGTTTTCCAAGGCGATACCCCTGTGACTCTCCTGCGCTTCATTCATAGCACTGAAGGAAAAGAACAGAAGAAAGGCTAAACCAGATTAGACCAATCTTCCTCCCGAGCAATCTCCGGCTCTTAACAGCAGCCCTGACTGACAGTTGCCCTTTGAGCTGTTTACCTCATTAGAGCAGGAACAGCCCCAGAGGGCTCCTTTCCTTTAGTGGCCTAACATTAAGCTTCTTCTTTATTCCTACTATCATTATGTCCTGCCAATTTCTGTTTCCACCATCATTGTTCCCGTTTTCATTATCTCTCATATCCCAGCTACTGGAAGGGTCCTTCTCCCCTACTAGAACAATCTCTGTGAAATACTTTCATGGTCTCACTTGCTGGCTCAGAGCCCCACCGCCACAGCCAGAAATAAATATATATGCCACTGTTGTCAGATTTCTATATCTTAACAAACTTCCCCTTGAACTCCATCTGGATTCTGGATTCCGGTCCTTTTTGGTTCAGTGTCCCAAGACCATCATCTACAAATATCCAACCTATTTTCTTTTTCATCGGCCCTGTACCATTAGACTTCGAGAAGAGTGACAAGAAGAAAGAAAAAGTCTGAAGACGATCATTACTAATGCAGTATTTTCATAATTTGAGGTCCAAGGATGGTTGAATCCACAGGTACAGATGCTTCGTATAAACAAGTTGACTGTGCATTTAAGGTAATTTGATATGAGACTCCTCTCTGGTCTTGTGTATTTGTTACCCATAACCTACGAACAGGTCCACTGTGTGCAAACCTATTCGGTCTCTCTTTCCCATGTACATAATTTGGGTTTTTAATTAAGATTTAAAACTCCATCAGTGCCAGTATTCACATAAGTGAACCTGCCACAATTGTTTAAGTAAGTTTTATTTACCTTGCTCTCTCACTCTCCTCCAATTTGATCCATAATTGTATTCACAATTATTATGTTATGCTCTTGTGTGATATTTTTCTATTCTAGGAAGGCTATCAGCTCGCTAGGCAGAGATGTGTTTGCTCTTTGCCATCTCATGTTCAGTCTACCCTGATAGCACAAGTAAATAGGCAGGGATGGTGACGCACAGGCTATGGCAGAGAAAAATGGAGGTCCTTTGAAAATGTTTGTCTATGGAGAACAAGAGAGCCTCCGTGTTTTGCTTTCATTTTACAGTTCCCAAACCTGATTTCCTGCTGTCCACATGTGATTTTGGCCATCTCAAGTTCTTCAGTATAAAGAGTAGAGTATCCAAGGTGCCTGGATTTTTACTTCCATGCCCCCATCTCTTCCATCCCTCCATCCTTGGCCTTGTATCTCCTACTAGATCCCAGGGAAACAGAGAGACAAAAAGACCAAAATCCGACTTTTTATTAGAAAATAAAATGAATATTTTTAAAGCCTAAACAACCAGACAAGACTCTACCTAGCTCCTAGGCTATGCAACCTGTTTTCCAGACCATAGTACCAAGACCTCACTTCCCTAATCATTTCCTGCTACCTCAGGCAAGAAAGATCCCCATGTCTGTCATTCCCCTGGGCCAGGGCTTTAGGATGAAGAGACACTGTGGAAGATATTGATATCTCTCAGGGAAAACCAAAGGATGCTGCTAACGATCCTATAGTGCACAGGCCATTTCTCTCCACCCAGGAATTGTCTTGCCCTAAATAGTACCAAATACTGAGAAACCTTAGTCTATAATGAAATAAAGCAGAAAGATGCCATAAATCAGTCATCCATTTCAACTAGCACAAGTGAATTCTGGAGCTTACTAACTAGGTTCAGGGACCATCCATCCCAACAGTGAGTTTGGAAGCCCAGCCTCCTAGGAACTGACCAGTGCTCTGCAAACCTTGGTCACGCTGGGGTCCTAGACATCCCTCCCCACTCTTTGCTTTCCCCTTCAGCCTCCCACTACTCCGCTTTCCTAGACAGTGAGACCCACTCTTGGTTCTGGAGCAGTTCTAGAGTGAAAGCAGGACACAGTCATCAGTTATAGTCTTTGTGGTTGTTTACCCCTTCGAAAGAGAAGCAGACTGCCTGGCCTTGCCAAGGCTAGGGTGTTGAGCCAGATGTATTCAAATCTAGTAAGAGGGTAAGATCCTGCCTACTATGTACCTAGCGTAAGAGTGTCTCTCTTCCTCAGAGATACTAAGGATGAGGAAAAAGAAGCCTAAAGAGTTCAAATCAAGTTGCCTGAAATACTGGTAAAATAGCTTGACTTCTAGCAGACTGGGGCCACTGAGAAGATCCTAATAATCTGAGAAGCAGAGCCACCATAGGCAATGTTTACAGAGATGAGCCAGGAAGCAAATGGTCCCCAGTGGCTCCGACAGTCTTCACTGTCACTGGAAGTTGTCCAACAAGGAAAAGAGGACCTCCTTCTGGGGTCGCTAGTGATGAACCCAAATGACAAATGCTAGGAAATTATTACTGTGTCTTACAGAAAGAATTCTGAAAGGCTTGTAAATCAAGTGCATGTATGTTACACTAGGGTTTTGGGGCCCCATCTGGCCAGAGGTCTAGACCTAAAGACCTGTAGCCTTAGACTGCTTAGTCGCCCATCATTGCTTGGGCCCCCCAAAATGACTCAGACACTTATATTAGCTTTATATTGTTTGGCCTATGGCTCAGGCACATTGCTAGCTAGCTCTTTCGTCTTAGCTCAACCTATTCTCATTAATCTGTCTGCTGCGTGGCCCATGGCTCACCTGTGTTTCTTACATGTTTCTTCTTAGTCGGCTGGGTCATTCTGTCTCTGACTCTGCCCTTCTTGTCTTGCCTATTCTGATTTCTCCACCTACTTAATCACCTTCCTTCATATATATATATATATGAATACACACACACACACACACACACACACACACACACACACACACACACACACACATATAAACCTTCCTTTCTGATTAGACAAGAATAGAGAAGTGATGTAACATCACAGACAACTCGAGCAACCACTTCAAGCCCAGTTACTTGCTGTCAGGCCAATGGTGTAGTCCACCTAGAAAGGGGCTATTTGTTAAAAGGCATCTTACATTTCCTTTCAAACCTGGAAGATAGGAGGGAGCATTAAAATGAGGAGACTGGGAAGGCAAATATGAGAAACTACTCGTGCAAATATGTACTTTCTTATTCCTTTGAAGTGTTTGTTTGTCGGTGGGGTTTTTTTGTCCTTGCAAATGTGCAGTCTAGGATCACACAGGATGACCAGTGTGTGTTTAACACCAGCCCCGTGACTGTGCTGTTTTGTGGAGGAACACTCAAGGGAAGGTAATGAATGGCAAGGAGAAACATCAGTGTCACTGTCCACAGTCAGGTTTGCTACATTATTTGTAAATCCTGAACTCTGCCCTCTTTTCTGTGAGTTAGAACATGTGTTTGTATATGTCTGTGTGTGTGAATGTATGTGTATGTGTGTGTATATGTGTATTGTGAATATGTGTGTCTGTGTTGTATGTGTATATATGTGTGTGTGTCTGTGTATATGTGTGTGTGTCTGTGTATATGTGTGTGTGTATGTGTTTATGTGTGTGTATGTGTGTGAATGTGTGTCTGTGTGAATGTGTGTGTCTGTGTGAATGTGTGTGTGTCTGTGTGTATGTGTTTATGTGTGTGTCTGTGTGAATGTGTGTGCACTCACATAGTCTCTTTTCCAAACCTCTTGGATTGTGCTGGTACCATTGTTACTTCTTGAGAATAGACCTTTCCCTAAGTCACCCACTCATACTTTGAAACTTGCCAGGATTTGAAGTAATTTTTTGAGTTTCAGAGCTAAAAATATCCTGGAAGGAAAAGTCCTACACACCAAATATTCACACACACACCCCAGAGAAGACTCTAAAAATGAAGTTGCTTCATTGTTCATGCCGGTAATCAAGGCTGGATAATTCATCCCTGCCCCATTAGGGAGGAGAAATCTATGTGTACCTCTCACTGCTTTCCTGCCTGGAAGCTGCACATGTTGCTTTCTGTGTGTGTCCTTTCCCTCACCACTGTGCTTAGAAAAAGGAAGACGTCCAGATCTGCTGCAGAGCTGGTTTGCACTGGATAAGTGGATACATGGAAAGTGAATAAAACATCATAGTGTACCTAAAGCTGCTTAGCAGCAAACAAAACATTAAGTTTCCCACTTTAAAAGACTTGATTTGGCTGGTTCTGGCTTCATACTTTTAAACCCAGTAAGACAGAAGCAAGCAGATCTCTGTGACTTTGCGGCTAAACTGGCTACATAACAAGTTTCAGGCCAGTCAGGGCTACACAGTTAGATTGCTCCAAAATAAATAATTGAATATCAGGTTTGGAGTCAATGAGATGGGCCAACAGACAAAGGGATTTGTTTATGCAACCAGCAACTCAAGATGGATCCCCAGAACCTATGTAAAGATGGAAGGAGAGAATAATTTCCATAGAGTTGACCTTGTGGCAGTGTAAATACACACATGATGATGATGATGGTGATGATGATTGAAAAAGAGGCTTGTGATTTATAAAATGTACTCATTAAGGAAAACTGTACAATAGGAAATACCTGTCCATATAAAACATGTGGCTGCATCATCTCATCTCCACCAATAATTATTCCTTCTCTAAATCACACAGCTGATTCAACTAATGAGTGTGCTTTGTCCTCAACTGGAACATAGCAAAGTTACTTTAGAGAGGGGAAAAGTCTTAAAGATACTCCCATTGCCTAGGCTACAGAACACATCTACCTCAGACTAAGTAAGAAAGAAAGAACGCAGAGCGGGATGCAGTGACCCTGAAGATCCATTTGATCACAAATGTACACTTACTTATCTCTTCTGGGAAAAGTGCGTTCCCTTCATCCTCCTCACCCATCCTGTGCAATCGCTGCCCTCCGCTTGTCTGGATCGAGCCCTGGATATTTGAGCTGTAGCTCCCAGACATCACTTGCTTCTTCCAGTGTGTGCAAAGTTCTGGGAGGACAGCAGTTGGGTGCTTCATCCTAGGGCTCTGCTTGACACAGGGCAGAGCCTCAGTAAATGGTCGAGGGAGGGAGATGTTAAGATGCTCTGACATCCGGGTTGCCCGGGAAGCTGATGAAATGAGGCATAGGCTGTGAAGTCTCGGATGCTAAAGCCTCCCCTCCCCGCTTTTAGATGTAAGGTTGTTTGGGCAAAATGGAACGAACGTAATGGTTGTTTTTTTGTACTTCCATTTAAGTGGCAGAGTGGTATAGTTAAGGCTTGTTTCACATAGTGAGGGGAGTAGAGAGGGATTAATATTTTAGGATTATTTTATCTGTCTGAAACTTTTTCATACATTCTATGAAATACATTCTCTCCAAAATCCTGGAGATGAACATTAATATCTGCTTTTCATATATGATAAAACTGGGGGTCAAAGAGGCAAGGACACTTGCCAGTATCACACAGCAAGTGACTGATAAAGATTCTGTTTCATCTGTCTCTCTTGGTCTTTCTAATGGATACTGTGCACATAGTTTATAATTCGTGAATCAGAAGGACAGCATTGGGCTGAGGCTTATTCTGAAAGTCACAGGAAAGACACCTGACTATAAGATGCACTATACATTTTGCTGACTAGTGTCCCTTATTCAGAATGCACTTGCATCCTAGAACAACACACACACACACACACACACACACACACACACACACACACACACACACACCCTTAGGAAACGTCCATGATGATGGGAGTTTTTATAAAGTGATTTTCAAATATAACATATTCGAAAGGCAGAGAGATGTGTCAATGTACAGAACCCTTGCTATTTCTGAAGAGGACCTGGGTTCAGTTCCCTGCAACTAGGCTGGGGAACCAACGCTGCCTGTAACACCAGCTACAAAGAGATCTGGCATCTTCTTCTGGTTTCTGTGGATGGGCGTGAACACACACACATACACAATACATAAGCAACAAAATACATCTAATAATATTTTTAAATGTAGCGTGTTTTTAAGTATGCCCAGGACTTCTGGAGAACTGAGTCCTACATCAACGGGCGCCTCTGTCTTTGTACCTGTTGCTTTGGGTTTTCTAACAATGTGCTATAAAAAAGGGAAGATTTTGTTAGAACAAGAAATGATCAAGAGTCTTCACATCTGAGCTTCTTCAGAGAAGCCTCCGCGCGAAACAATTAATGCTAGAACGTTGTATAAGAACTACCTACCAAAAGAGAAACTAGTTTTGAGCCCAATAACCTCAAGATGCCACTAGAGGGCAATGTAATCAAAAATACTATCTAAAGCTAACGGGGTTCTAGGTGCATCATAAAAGTAGCTTTAAAAAAAAAAAAAAAGCCCACCTTATTTCTCATTCTTTGTGTATCTCACCATACATTTTCATCAGTTCTATATTTTAAAAAGACATTTCACGATATGAAAAGAACATTTTAAATAAAGGCTTGTCACAGCATCAGAAGCCTAGAGACTAGTTCCCTGCCCTGGAGAGATGTTTACCAGTCAACGGGGCTTCCCTGAATGCCCCTCACACAGAAAGAAACTAACTGATCACATCAGTCTCACGTCTTTAACACTTTCAAAATGTTTGGTCCCCTACTTGATTCTTCACTGTATTTATGAGAAACTGGCAAACACAAAACCAAGCATCCTTGAGCCGTGGGAAAATAGCAAAGAAGCGTGAATAGCATGAATTTCATTGTAGGAAGGTTCTACGTATTTGTCTCTGAGCCAGGTCTTGAGAAGGCATAGCTCAGTGGACAGTGCTTGCTATATGCTTAGCACACATAGGATGTGAGTTAGTTAGATCCCTAATACGAGAGAGAGAGAGAGAGAGAGAGAGAGAGAGAGAGAGAGAGGAGAGAAGGGCTAGGTTTCTATGTTTCTAGGTTTCTGGTGGGCCATCTCTACTCACATTGCCGTGCTGGCAGATGAGACTTCTACAATAAGCCTTCACCCAGAGACCTCTGCTCAGCCTTACAAGAAAAAAACACCCTCAAACTTCGATCTTGGTCAGTGTTGTTCCCATGGTTCATTGTTTTGACCTTTCTGATAAGACCTTTCACACTCAGCTTTGTATTGTAGTTATCTGGCTTAGTGCCCCTCCGAGGTCAGAACTCCTGGGTGGCCAGGCATGTTTGTTCATATTTATAACCCAAAGAGTAAATTTTTTATAAAACTTAATAACCTTTTTATTCATGAGTAAGTTGAAATTGAATTTATTTTCTAGTTTGTGGTGATATATATTTAATAAAAAATAGTCTGGAATATCAGAGGACAGAGCCATCTCTTCCTCTGATATTTTTTTATTGTTTGTTAGATTTTTTTTTTTTTTGGTAGCTACTATGAATTTGAAGCCTGTCTGGGTTTTGTTTGGTTTTAGTCTATTTTTACATCATCTGATTTAGTGGCAGTGCTCATCATTTCTAAATGTATATGGATTCTTAAATGATTAAAAAAACTTGATAAACATTTAGAACTAATATCATAGTTTAGTTCACACTTACATTCCTATTATTCAACCTTATTATTCTCCAGTTCCTTCATCTTAATTTTTGAGAGGATAAACAATATATGTATTTAAAACTGATGTTCCTTTATATTTTTATATTGTTCATAAAGCCTTTTTCTTTCCTTCCTTCCTCCTTCCTTCCTTCCTTCCTTTCTTTCTTTCTTTCTTTCTTTCTTTCTTTCTTTCTTTCTTTCTTTCTTTCTTTCTTTCTTTCTTTCTTTCTTTCTTTCTTTCTTTCTTTCTTTCTTTCTTTCTTTCTGTCTTTCTTTCTTGCTCTGAGACATGGTCTCTCTAGGTAGCCCTGGCTGTCCTGCAACTCACTGTGCAGACCAGGATGGCCTTGAATTTACAGAGATCCACCCACCTCTGCTTCTCCAGTGTTAGGACTAAAGGTTTGCATCCTCACACCCAGGATCTATATCCTGAATGCTTTGGCCAATTTAACTCTATTTGCACATTCAAAGAAGCTTATTATAATCTTTCTAATGAATTCAAGCATAAATAATTGCCAGCAGCTGAGTGTTGTTATTATGCTGACTGATATAATTCTAGCCCTAATAATTTATTTGTTTATTCTACAAATGTTCATTTAGTGCCTCCTGGGAGTCAGGCTCTACTCTTGGCATTATCATGGGCTGAACAAAGGAATAGAGTGAAAGGTTGTCGCCTGAGCAGCGTGGCATTCCAGCAAAGATGAAAACAGAGAGACATGCACTGTGTCAGGATCCAGGAAGTCTGTGCAACAGCACTTGGCAATACTTGTGTGACTTAGTGGAGAACTTTAAAAGTTTTTAAATAAGGTCTAGAGAGATGGTGCAGTGGTTAAGAGCACTGGTCGCTCTTCCTGAGGACCCATGTTTGATTCCCAACACCTACATGGCAGCTCACAACTATCTGTAACTCTAGTTCCAGAAAGCTGCCATTCTCCTTTGACCTCTGTGGGTACCAGGTATGGGAGTGGTACACAGACATACATGCAGGAAAAACATCACACACATACACACACACACACACACACACACACATGCACACACACTTAAAAAATAACTTGTGTTTAGCACAATTTCAAGTATCTGCTCCACTGCCACTTTGTTTACGGACCCTGCAGATGGAGGTTTTCAGGTTCCCTTACTGTAAATATTCTGTTCATAATTCTTTGACTATATTAGTTTTTTATTGTGGTGTCAAAATTAGCACAAGACCGGGGACATGGTTCCGTGGGAAAGAGCACTTGCTGCACAAGCATAAATTCACATCACCAATGCCACATACAAATCTAGGCATGACCACACACACCTGAAACCCCAGTGTTGTGGGATTCCTGAGCCTTACCATCTAGGCTAGCTGTAGGGGATTGTGTTGTTTCATGGTAAATAATTGTCCCACCCACTGGTTTAATAAAAAGCGTTGATTGGCCAAAGGCAGGGAGGAAGTGTGGGCGGGGCTACCAGACTAAGAAAAACTCTGAGAACAGGAAGCACAGAGCAGAATGCCAGAGAGAAGACAGAAGAAACAGAGGACAACTATGCTGATCTGAGAAAAGGTACCTAGCCGCATGGCTGAACAGGAAGAGTCATGGATTAGATGAAGGGTAGAGAGCTAGGAAGTTATATGCCTGGGCCTTAGGCCAATCAGCCAAAAACTATTGAAAGCATCTGTGTGTCTCTGTGGGACTGTGGGACTGCGGGTCTGTGGGTCTGCGGGCCTAAACCTTAAGGTTAGGCCCGAAAGTCAGGGCCAGAAACCTTCCACTACAGCTAGCTTTAGGTTCAATGACAGATTCTGTATCAAAAAATCTAGATGGAGACTGATAGGGCAGGGCATCTGGCATTCTGTTCTGACTTCTGCATGTGTATGAGTGTGTGCACTGCTCCTCTTCCGTGCATAAATATCTCTCTCTCTCTCTCTCTCTCTCTATCTCTCTCTCTCTCTCTCTCTCACACACACACACACACACACTACTCACAGATACCCAGACACATATAAAATAGGACAAATTTAATAGCTTCAAACAGCAGTTGTGTATGAGTTCACAGTTCTACTCGTTAGAAGTTAGAAGTCAAGGCAGATCTAGCTGGATTCTCTACTGAAGGAGTCAGCTGGCTGGGCTCTGTTGACAAAATACAATTCTTGAATAATAAGGCTGAGGTCCTTGTTTTCTGGTTGAGTTCAGGGGCCTTTCTCAGCTCTTTAAAAGGTTGCTTACATTTATCCTTGTGTGTTCCCGCTTCCGTCATCAAGGCACTGATGGCACATAGACCCCATCTCATACTTGCGGGTCTCTGATTTCTGCCAGCCAGCTTCCAGTTTCCACGGCCCATGTATTGAGATGGGGATTTCCCAGATGCGCTCTCCAGCCTAAGCCAATTGTACCCCAGAGTTTAGCAGAGTCACAGGAAAAGAGCTCACTCCATCAGAGGGTCTGGTAAGAAGATGAGCCATGTTTGGGGACCCGCTAGAAACTCAGCCTACTTTGATGACCAGTGACATTTATGCTGCAAGAAATCAGTCATTTAGAGACCTCTCTGACCAAACAGAAAGATTCCAGAAACCTTCCATAGATAAAGGTTTTAGATTCATATTAGATTAATTCATTTAAGGCTAAAGTCCTTTTAAAAGTTCAAGTTGAAATGGCATAGAAACAATTCAATTCTCCTCATGCCTTAGCCTTATAAAATACCATCTTTAAAAAAGACTTATTTACTTTTATTCTTACCCGCGTGTATGTCTGTGTACAACATGCAGGCCTGGTGCCAGAGGAGGCCAGAAGAGGATGTGGGATCTTCTAGGACTAGAGTTACAAATGGTTGTGAGCTACCATGGTATGCTGGAAACTGAACCTAGGTCCTATGGGAGAGTAGCCTGTGTTCTTAACCATTGAACCATTTCTCCAGCCCCAAATACCATTTTTCTAGGTAAGCAAAATTTAATAACAGATGCACTGGGCATCTATGTGATGTTAATCTTGGTTGTCAACCTGATTGGATGTAGAACAAACTAAAAGATATGATTCTGGGTAGGTCTGTAAGGATACTTCCTGAAAGGATTAACTGAGGGTGGGAAGCCAGCATGTTGCCCCAACCTTCACCCCCTGATCGAGAAGTACTTTTCAGCAGTGACCCAGGTATAAGAAAGTCTACCAGTCTCTAGAAAAAATTGTTGCTGGGGCTGGAAAGATGAGTCAGCAGTCAGTAGCACCTGTTGGGTAATCATGAGGAGGGGCTCAAGGACATGCCCCTCCCCCAAAAAGGAGGTGTGAATCAGAGCATAGGTAGGAGAAGCAGGGCAGAGTCAGGCAGAACGAGCAAGCTGCCCAAGGAGCAACATGTAAGGAACACAGGTGAGCCACGGGCCATGTGGCAGACAGATTAATAGAAATGGGTTGATTTAAGATGTAAGAGCAAGCTAGCAATGTGCCTGAGCCATAGGCCAAACAGCATAGAGTTAATATAAGTGTCTGAGTCATTTCTGGGGCCTGAGCAGCAGCAGTGGGCGGCTAAGGGGCAGGTCTGTGGGTCTGGGCCTCTGGCTGCCTGGGACCAAGAAACCCCATTGCAACAGGTGTGGGTGGGGAGTGGGGAGAAACAGACCAGTGAAGTCTAAAACCAGAAGCAAACTTTATCCTGTCCTCAAAAAAAAACAAGAACAAAAAACATAAACAAAACAAAACAAACAAACAAACAAAAAACCTGGGGTCATAGAGTTCAGGCTTCTAAAACTATCACCAAGAGGGTAGGTCTCAAGCACCCTGTGTAGCAAAAAGCAAGCATCAAGCATGGGGTGCATGCTAGGAGTCACATAGAAACAACTATTAAAAGTTAGCTTTGGTCCATGGCCATTGTTGGTTATAAGGGAAAAGGGAACTGTTATTAAAAGCTAACTCCTAGCTGTTGACAGAGAATCAGGCTATAAAGCAGAGAGCCATTGTAAAAAGCTAGCCTGGCTGAAAAGCAAACTGTACTATGAGGTTTCTGGCTCGGACTTTTGGGCCTAGCCTCAAGGTTTGGACCCACAGACCCGCAGACCCACAGAGATACACAGATGTTTACTATAGTTTTAGGCTGATTGGCCTAAGGCCCAGGCATATAACTTGCTAACTCTTCACCCTTAATCTAACCCATGACTCTGATCCTGTTCAGCCATGCAGCTCAGTACCTTTTCTCAGAGCAGCATAGTTATCCTCTGTTTCCTCTGGCTTCTCTCTGGCATTCTCCTCTGTTCTGCCTGTTCCTAGAGTCTTCTTAGTCTGGTAGCCCTGCCCACATGTCATGTCTGCCTTTGGCCAATCAGTGCTTTTTATTAAACCAGTGGTTAGGACAATTATTTATAATGGAACAACAAATCCCCCTACAGCAAACTCTTGTTAAAAGTTAATCCCTGTTTGCTGGCAGAGCTGATGACTGCCAGCTCCCATTTGTTTTAAGGCTAACATTTTTATTTTCATATTTTTGTTCCTGAACCCTTCAAGTACCCAGGCAACATGTTAGACATTGGATGCATGCCTTAACATGAGCTCTGCTGGGAACACAAGCAGGAGGATCGGTCTAGCCAAGAAAACTTAGGCACCAAGTTCAGGGAGAGTCTCAAAAGACTAGTCATAGAGTTATGGACAACCCTCATGCCCTCTACTAGCTTCCACAATCATTCAGAGGTGCACACTCCCACAAAAACAAGTGTGGATGTGCTGTATACCGACACACAAACACAGACACATACAGACAAGCAAGGGTAGGTTCTCTCCTTCTATCCTGTGCATCCTGGAGGTTGAACTCAACTCTCCAGGCTTGACAGCAGACACCTTTATCCACTGGGCCATTCCACTGGCCATTCTGTCCAGCCATAGCTGGCATTTCACGAATTCATCAGCAGAATATAGATAGGTATGATTGATCGATATCTGAAAATCTCAACAATGCCTTCCAGTTTTATGCAGCTCTTTTTATTCATGTGTAGAGGAAGAACATAGCTGGTTTTGTTTAAGCTCTCTGCTCTGACTGTTGACTATTTGGGGTGACAGCTCCATTTTTACTGGATAATAACTACTTAAGACCCATTTTCTCTACTTCACTATATAAAAGGCACAAAATTGTGTCGTTGTTGCTGCAATGAAATCATTTATGATGGCAAGGCAGGAAATGTATGATTTTTAAGTTTCAAGAGCATTTATCTTTGGCAGATGTATTATAGACAAATGACTTAAGCTGTCAAAATACAATTCATTAAATGTGATTCAGTTAAACTCTTGTTAACCTACATATTTTACTTAAAAGTTTGGAGAACTAAGTTAACAAAGCAAGTACCTTTTCTCTGCAAAAATGCAGTCTCTCTGAATATGTGGCCCTGGGTTCACTGCCACCTAATCTAGAGCCACCTATAACAGCATATTTCAAACAAGGATTCCTGGGCCTACCCTCAAAGTTATCATGCCAACCAGGACTTATTTGGCTATATGTAATAACAGGAATATACACTGTTTCTTATGAGAAAGAACATGTAATTAGTCAAGTTCCATGGGTCATCAACAGCATTTTAAAAAAATAACAATTTCTTTATGTTCTTCCTTACTTGTCATCCATGGAGCATATTCCCTCATAACCACATCAGAGCAGGGAGAAAGGGAGGCAGAGAAACAGTGGAGAGAGGAGAAATAGAGAAATGGGGAGAGACGAGATTGTTCTTGCAACTTCTCTGTGCAAAGAAGCATTCTCCCTTGAAAGTTCTGAAAATACTTTCTTTGCTAACCTGAGTTGGGTCAAACCCCCATCACTGTCCTAATTATGGTGAATAAAAGATGAACTTTCACTGATTCACCAAGAGTAGCGTGCCCACATTTAACTTGAGACATGGAGACATGTTTCCATAAAATGCAGGGAAAAGAACACAGTTTGGGAAAGATGCCCACTATTCTTTGCAGACTCCTTGGCCACACAGGCAGTGCACTCATGTTCTCAAAGAACACAACGTGAAGCATCCATGTTTATTTTGGCACCATTCACAATATCAAGTGATAGGATCAGCCTAGATTCCATCAAAAGATGAATAAACAAAATATTATGGTATGCACACAGGGAGGGATTTTGTTTAGCTATGGAGAATGCATGTTTGTCACTTGCAGGAAAATTGGTGGAACTGAAAATCATGTTAAGTTGTTGCGTGAATTCTACTCTTAGTCTTATAAAAATCTGGATCCAGATATTGAAGCAAATGCTAAAAGATCAGAGAGAAATAAGCCACAGCCACTTCTAACCTAGCCAACTCCTCAGGTCGAAAAGGTAGAGTCTGTCTTCACTAATCCTCAATCTGACAGGGAAGCAAACCAAAAGACAAAATGGAAGGGGCAAAGTCTGTCTCCTTCTGCCACATATGTGTGTGCATGTGCGTGTGCGTGTGCGTGTGCGTGTGCGTGTGTGTGTGTATTCTTCTCTGTCTGGCCATGTCACTTCCTACTTCAAACTTCCTAATGCTGGGATTAAAGGCTTGTGCTTCCCAAGTACTGGGAGCAAAGGTATTGAATTCCTAGTTCTGAAATTTTAGGTGTATGCTACCACCATACACCATACTCTGTTTGGCCTTGAACTCACAGAGATCCAGACTGATCTACCTCCTGATTGTTAGAATTAAAGTGTGCCACCACTCCTTGAACTTTATGGTTAACTCTGTGGCTGGCTCAGTTCTCTAATCATTTGATAAACTTTATTTCTTTAGAGCCTACACAACATAACACCACATTAAGTAAAATAATCTATGAGCATGGAGAATTTTTTTGTCTTCTAGTATTTCCTCCAATTTCTTCAAATTTTTGACATTTTCAGTATAGCAGTCTGTAGTCTGAAGTTTTTCTGTGTTGCCTAGTTTTTCCCAGTCCTGCCCAGTTTCCACAGCTACTTATTAAGTTTGGAGGCTTAATAATATAGTAATGGCTGGGCCAGTAGTTCAAGTTTATTACTAACTAGCTTTTATACTTAAATTAGCCCATAATTCTTATCTATGGCTTGGTTCATGTGCCTTGGTATCTTTGCTCAGAGCAGCACTCTCATCTTGTTCCCTCTGCATCTGGCTGGTGTCTGCTTCTCTGTCTTCCCTTTTCCCAGAATTCTCCAAGTCTGGTTGTCCCACCTCTACTTCCTGCCTAGCTACTGACTAATCAGTGTTTTATTAAACCAATACAGGTGATAGATCTTTACAGTATATAAAAATTTTCCTACATTTTTTCATTTTAAAACAAGAACCTTAAATCTAATCCCCTTTTTATAGATTTTTCCTGACCACTATCCATAATTACTTGTAATCAACACTCTAAACAAAGACAAACACCCATAATCCATTTTGGGGGAATGAGGGCACAGTTCTCTAGACTACTTCCTATTGATTGGGAGGTGAGTGGATAGCCCTATAAGAACCCCCCAAGAATTTAGGGTTGTGGACAAGTCTGGACTAGAGTAATCTGTGAGGCTGGATTATCTTAGTCAGCAGCCTTGAAGCCATTCTTGATTTAAAAAAAAAAAAAAAAAAACCCTCAGAGGAAAATACTGTAGAGGTGCTCTTAAACACTGGGTCATCTGGATTATCTATTCCCACCAAAGATTTTTCGGGGGTATCTTCTTCAATCAAATCTTATTTAACCCAGACTGAATCCATAGCCTCTCCTTTTCTATGGAAATAATAATAATAATAATAATAATAATAATAATAATAAACCCCTCTTATTCAAAGTAACATATCTTTTGACTTAAATTTTGAAATCTAGATATTTTCAAAATTTATAGATTGGATTAATTCAGCAGTCTTTATAATCCAGTGTTCCTTAGCAGCTCTCTCTTACTCCTTACTCAAAGACAAGATAATAACATACAGTACCTAGACTCTCTGTGTAATTTCCATCTTTATATGGCTTATTATTTTCCTATTTTACTTCCTTTTTTTAAGACTTTTAACCCTTTTTCTTTTCTCTCCCAAGCCTACATATATTTTTAAACACACTGTAAATCATTTAAAAAATATTTTTCCATCTGAATCTGTCTTTACTGTATATCTCTATCTTTTTCTGACCACACAAGGTTTTAGTATGCTTTTTGTGGCTAGAATTAAAGCTTCCAATATGGCAGCTGGCTCTACCCAGCTCCTTGGTCTGTGAGGGCTTAGCTTTGTGGCAGAGGTACTGACTGGAGCCACGTTTACCACCACAACTCTGGGGAATTTTAGGGTTCACACTGCCATGAAGTAGAGTTCCACTGCCCACTGCTCATAAACCTCATTTAAATGTTTGGCAGCAGGCCTCTTAAAAGAGCCTTGAGGTTTTAGTTTAGTTGATAATGCTGAGTCAGGAAGCCTCTCTAAGTAGCTGCACCTCTGCTTGCTTTCAGAAACTAGAACCCAGCCAAGAAAATGCTGCTACCAAAAAACTGTGCTTTGACTCTGTTATTCTGTATCTAGAGGCCCTTGTTAAAGCTTCCTCAGGCTTTACGTGGGTATACGTGCACCACATTGGAGAACCATTTGTTGTCAGAAGTTTCTATCCTGGCCCAGCCAGAAACTCAAATACCCAGCTGCCACTTTCCAAACGATTGACTCAGAGGCTTAATTTTATAGGAACTACTGGGCCAGTTTCAGTTTCTTCTTTCTCCTCTTCCTCGGTTTCCTTTAAGGTCCCAGGGGAAGAGAGCTCTGCTAAATGCCCTCATTGTGCAGATCGCAGTGTTCTTGTCACCTTGAGACTGACTCTGGAGGGCAGTGATGTTAGCCTGGAATTCATGGCCCTCTTAAAAGCACAGATTTCCTTTAGCCCACCTGAGGAAAGGGAGAGAGCAGAGACATGCTGGAAAGAACTGATTGGACCTCAGGGGAGGCAAACAAAGCCTAGAGAAAGAGAAGTGTTAATCTCTCCAAAAAGAACAATTAATTGGCCACTCCCCTTTGGAGCCCCAGAACTTCATTCCTGTTCAGGAAATCTCTGGTAAGGCGGTCATTGCCTCCTGCTCCAGGCCAGCAACAGCGTCTCCTGTGGTGATAAGTATAGTTTCCCCAGTCTTTGTCCCTGGAGCAACAGCACCCAGAACTGTGTCTGTTTAGACTCTGAATCCACTTTCTGGTCCAGGAGGAACAAACACTTGTAGTTGGGACACTGTATTGTGTGGCCCCAGCTGCTGTAACAGGAGGTAAAACACCTGTAATTCAATCCAGAACCGCTAAGATTAAAGAAGAAAGCCAAAGACTTGCAGGACTTAGAGCTCACCCAGATCCAAAATAAGTATACTAATCTCACAGCTCTTGAGGCTATTGAACCACAGGAGAGACCACTAGAATCAGAAAATAAGGGCTTTAAAAATAGGCCTTTTGTTTCTGGGACGTCCAGGCTAACAGTCACCAAACCATTGGCTTTGTCCAAGGCTCATGAGAATCTGCCTCAGAGACTTGATACTCTGTATAAAACAGAAAAGGGAGATGAAGTAATCTCGAGCCACATACTTTGCCCTTCTGAAGTGATCACTCCATCCAGCCCTTCAGATGCTCACTGTTTACTGCCAAAGAAAATATAGAAAACGTTGTACTGTTCTGAAATCCACTCTAGAAAATAGTCACCAGTATAGAAGACCACAATTTACAATCTTGTCTGTATGTCCTGTGGGCTCTTACATATGAGAATTCAGATGCTTTCTGAAAGTCAGTACCAAGTATACTTTATATAGAAGTATCACCTACCCACTTGCATTTAATTACAACTGCTAGGGGCTCCCTCTTATCACCTCTGTTTTCTGTTTGTTTTGTTTCTTCACACCATAGCAATAAAGTGCTCCCTCCCATAGAAGCTGCATCTAGATGTAGGAGAAACAAAGTATTCTATACTGAACCTGCCTCCTAGTGATAGATTTTATGCCTGTAATTAGAAGTTACTCACCTAACTGTGACAGTTACCTTCTGGAGTTGAACTGTGACAAGCTGCAGAGTAGGGTTAAAATCAACTTGTGTTAGTTGGGCTAAAATTACAAATACAACCAATGGGAGCATTTATGAGAGAGTCTGAATACTATTTGTTATTGTTGTCTTTAAAGTTTTTTGACTACAAAGGAAGGAGCAAGAGCTGATAAGTGACTTTTGATTATAAAAGATGCTGGATTAATCCAATCTATATATTTTGAAAATTCCTTGACTTCAAAATTTAATTCAAAAGATATGTTACTTTGGAGAAGAGGTTTTCTTTTTATTTCCACAGAAAAGGAGAGGCTGCGGATTTATTCCAAGTTAGATAAAATAACATTTTATCAAGGAAAACCTCCTGAAAAATCTTCTGTGGGAGTAGATGACCCAGATGATTCAACATTTCAGAACATCTTTGTGGCAGTTTTCTCTGAATTCTGCATTCAGAATGGCTTCAAGGCTACTGGCTGAGATGAGCTAGTCACACAAACTACTCTAGTCCAGCCTTGTCCATCGTCCTAATTTTTTTTTTTTTGGTTCCTATAGAATTATTATCCACCTGCCTCCCAATTAACAGGAAGTAGTCTAGAGAACTGTGATCACATTCCCCCAAAATGGATTATGGGTGTTTGTTTTTGGTTAGAGTGTTGATTACAAGTAATTATGAATAACGGTCAGGGAAAAAAAAGCTGTACAGAGGAGATTAGATTTGAGGGGGTTTGTTTTAAAATGAAAAAAAAATATGGAAAAATGCTCTTGTATACTGTAAAGATCAACCACCTGTATTGGTTTAATAAAACACTGATTAGTCAGTAGCAAGGCAGGAAGTAGAGGTGGGACAACCAGACTTGGAGAATTCTGGGAAAAGGGAAGACAGAGCAGCAGACACCAGCCAGATGCAGAGGGAACAAGATGAGAATGCCGCACTGAGCAAAGATACCAAGCCATAGATAAGAATTATGGGCTAATTTAAGTATAGAAGCTAGTTAGTAATACACTTGAACTACTGGCCCAGCAGTTACTATATTATTAAGCCTCCAAGTCAATTATTTGGGAAGTGGCTTCCAGGTATTTGAGAGTTTCTGGCTGGGACAGAAACTTCTGACTACAGAATTCTTTCACTTATTTGGTTAGGTTCATCTCAAGACTGATGAGTCTTTCTCTTCCTCTCTATTTCTTTCTTTCTCTCTCTCTTTCATACAGTCCTTCCTTCCTTCCTTCTTTCTCTCTGTACAGTTGTGAATGGGATCATTTTCCTGGTTCTTTCTTACCACACTTGTTATTAGTGTTTGGAAAGTTACTGATTTTAAGATACAGATTTTGTGTCCTGCTACTTTGATTAAGATGTGTATCAGATTTAAGAGTTCTCTGGAGGAATGTTTAGGATTTCTTATTTATAAAATCATATTATCTGCAAGTAAGGAGATGTTGGTTTCTTTCCTGTTTATCTCTTTTGCTTCCTTGTCTTGTTGTCCCAGCTAACACTTCAAAAACTATGCTGAATAAGAGTGGAGAGAATAAAAAACTCTCATCTTGTTCCCTTTTTTTTTTAGTGGAAATGAGGGTTCCCTTCCCCCAGTTAGTATAATGTTGGTTATAGATGTTGGGAAATATTTGAACATTGTGTTTCTGTGATTGGTATAATAGAATGCTGAACAGCTAATAGCTAGGCAGGAGAGATAGGTAGACCTCCCAAGTGCAGGAAAAGGAAGAGAAGATAAAGTTTTCCAGCAGATTGCAGAGAAATCAGGACGTGTAGGCAGGGAAGAAAAAGCCATGAACCATGTGGCAGCATGTAGAGTAATAGAAATAGGTTAAGTTATCAGAGCTAGTTATAAACAAGCCTAAGCTAAGGCTGGGTTTTCATAATAGAAGTCTCCGTGTTGTTGTTTAGGAGCTGGCTGGAGGGATAGAGGAAGACTTGCTACATACAGGTTTGTCATATATAGCCTTTATTGTGTTGACATATGTTTCTCCTATTCCTAATCTCTTCTGGACTTTTATTCTGAAGAAGTATTAGATTTTGTTTTAAAAGACTTTGCTCCATCTATTGAGACGGCCATGTTATTTCAGTACTAAGTGTGTGTGCAATACACTACATTTGCTGATTTGCATGTGTTGAATCATGCATGGATCTCCAGAATGATGACACCTTGATCATGGTGAATGACCTTCTTGATGTCATCTTTATTTGATTTGCAAATGTTTTATTGAAAACTTTTGCATCTGTGGTCATCAGGGAGATTGACGTATGGCTTTTTTTTTTAAAAAATCTAATAGAGGCTTTATTTTAAAAGTTCTGTATATTCCTGTTTCATGGAATCATTTGACTGCTCTTAATTCTTCATTTTTTATACGTGTGTGTGTGTGTGTGGTGTGTGTGTTTGTGTGTGTGTATCCTGTTGTAGGTGTCAAACTCCCTAGAGCTGAAGTTATTTGCATAACTTCATAACTTTCCATAAGTGCTGGAAACCAAACCCCAGACACCTGTAAGAGCTGTCTCTCCAGCCCAAAGTTCCTTAAAATCTGGTATAATTCATCATTAACTTCATCAAAGCCAGGAATTATTTAGGTTGGGAGATGTTTCAATCATTACTTCACATTTCTTGTTATCTATTTGCTAAATTAATTTATCTTATTTTTGTTTAATTTTAGTAAAAAAATTCTAGATTTAAAGGAATATGAATTTTAAAATATGTCCCATGGTTTTCTGTTGTAATGTCTCTTCTCATCTCTAATGTCATTAATTTGTATTTTTTTCTCTCTCTCCTTCTGCTTATTTGGGGTAAGAGTTTGCTTGTCTTGTTTATAAAACAATTTTTTGTTTTATTGATTCTTCGTATTATAAACTTCCATTTCATTGAAATTGCCATTGATTGGAATTCTTCCTTTCTGTCTACTGGTTTGGTGTTGTGTCATGTTTTTGTCCTTTCGAGGCCCTAAGAGGCTTTATTATTTATTTAAGATTTGATTTTTTAAATATATATAAGCTTCCCTCTTAAGACCGCTTTTATTGAATCCATCAATTTTGGGTGTTGTGTTTTTATTAACATTTGATTCCAGGAATTTTTTAAAAACATTCCTTTTGCTTTATTTGATGACCTATTCATCATTCAGTGCGTGTTGTTTAATCGCCACGAGTTCCTGTGTGTTCTCTAGTTTCTCTTGCTATTGATTTCTAGTTTTATTTCACTCTGGTCAGAAAGAATGTAAGAAAGTGATCCAATTTTTGTGTATTTGTTGATGTCTTGTTATATGATGTAGTTTAAGAGCAGTTCTGTGCACTGCTGATAAGAACATGCATTTTGTATTGGGTAGACTATTTTGTAGATGTTTATTGGGTCAATATGAGCAACAACATCATACTTCTCTGTTACTGTTTGTCAGAATGACCTGGCTATTGGTGAGAGTGGGTAATGAAGTCGCCCACTGTTATTGTGTTGGGTCAAATCTGTGATGTCTCTGTTTGGTGCATGTATGTTTAAAACTGTAATGCCCCTGTGGTGTTTTGAATAGGACTCGGATGTTTGAATGCTTAGCCCCTAGGGAGTGGCATCATTAGGAGGTGTGGCCTTGTTGAAGTAAGTGTGGTTTTATTGGAAGAAGTGTGTCAATGTGGAGATGGGCTTTGAGGTCTTATATGCTCAAACTATGACCCATATGGTAATCTCTCTCTGCCCCTGCAGATCCAGATGTAGAACTCTCAGCTCCTTCTCCAGCACTGCTGCCTGAATGTCACCATGCTTCTCATCACGATGACAATAGACTAAACCTCTGAAGCTCTAAGCTAGTCTCAATGAAATGTTTTTCTTTATAAGAGTTGTCATTGTCATGGTGTCTCTTCCCAGCATAAGTGTGTGTGTGTGTCTGTTTCAAAATACCATGTCGTATACCTTAAATCTACATAATTATTTGTCATTCTTACCTCAATAAATCATTCTTCAGTAGAACAGGAGAGTAAAGATGATTCCGAACAAACAGTATACCAAATATGATTCCTTATTTCTCTTATCTATAAAATCAAATAAGTCCTATTCTTTAACAATGTATATTAAAGTGGATTTCTGAGAAGAATGCAGACGCCAATCAACCAAAGTGCCAAGCAGTCTCTGGTACTCAACAGTGCCCATTAGGGTACAGTGATTAAAATGCACTATAGTTCACAAAGCCCTTTTGTATGTTTTTTCTCTCTCTTTTTTTTTCCTTACACCATTCAGGTGTAAGGAAATTAACTCAAAGAGTAGTTTTTCTAAGGCCATGTACCTAGTTAAAAATTAGAAGAGACAGAACCAAGTCAGTTTTTACAGCTCATTATTTCCAATGCATAGAGTTAAAAATTCATAGGCATTTTTACTTACTCCAAACAAGGAAGTTCAGTGATTTATAAAGGTTGTTAGATTTCCTGAACTACAATATGGATAAGATTAAGATATTTTACTCAATTAGAGGCATGACTTGGTGCAAGTTGTATCAGTCAAAATCCAACTAACTGAATGGTTTGGCTAAATTAAAATGAATTTTAGAAAACTATGTGTTTGTGAGTGTGGGGGGGGCATATATGTGTTTTCAAAGTGTTTGTATGTGTACATACACATGCATGCACATGCTGAAAATAAACAGGAATATATTTAATGGCAAATGACAGAAGGAATATTCAAAATGGATTAAACAAGGTAAGGAATTAAGTGAATAGCAAAACAAGAAATCCAACAGTTTCAGAAATGTTCCAGACTCCTACTAAAGAGTGTAGTGCATATCCAAACCCTATAGTCTTATTTCAAATGGAAAATAGTAGCAAATACTTTCCCTAAAATATGCTTTATTGAGCAGAATCATATCACATGGCCACAACTGGCTAAAAGATGAATCAGAGAGGAAACACTCTTACTTAGGCATCTCTAACAGGACAAGAGGACAAATGAATAGCAATGTCTGCCATTTTGATTTTCTTATGTCTTCAGCTACCTTGGAATATTTAAATTTTAACTCAAAAACTTGTAAATAGGCATATTCTATACAGATGATTCTGATATGTCATTTATCATTTTATTGTTTTTATCTCTTTTAAAATTATTTTTATTTAGAAGTTTTTTTTACATGTGAACCACTGCTTCCCCTCCCTCCTCTCTTCCCAGTCACCCCCAGCTTCCCTCCACCCCACCCTCCCATCCATTCTTCAGAGAGAGTAAGGACTCCTTGGGGGAGTCAATAGAGTCTGGTATATCAAGTTGCAGCAGGACCAAGGCCCTTGCCCTAGTATCAAGGCTAAGCAAGGTAACCCCCTGTAGGGAATGGGCTCCAAAAAGCCAATTCATGCACTAAGGATAAGTTTTGGCACCACTGCCAGAGGTCCCACAACAGCCGATGCCACACAACTGTTATCCACATTCAGAGGGTCTGGTCAGGTCCCATGCAGGTTCCCAGCTGTCTGTCAGTCCAGAGTCAGTGAGCTTGGGTCATCTGTAAAAAGACAAGTATAAAGTAGGTTTACTATTTAGAAGTTATCAATATATACCGATAAGACAATTAGGAGAATTATACATGTAGTATTCAAGGATAACACTTTATTAAGTATGTGCAATATATACATGTAGGTATACACATTCTCTTAGAAGTGCCTAAAGAAACCATCTAAAATCAACTTTGAGAACATGTACAATCATCTCCACACATTTTTTGCTGTTAATGTTTTCAGTTTAGATCATTTCTCCATAGCCTTAGGCAAATATAAGATATAGTCATATGTAATTTGCATTACCCATAAATTCAAACTCCTGTGAAAACAGTATACTTCTTAAAAGATATCCCAAAATTCAGGGAATAATTCAGCTTCTTAGGCTTGATCTCTGAGCCTTTAGATCTGTATTCATTACTTCGATGAAGATTGGTTTGCATGCACTCTGAAAAATAACATTTGGAGTGGAGGTCATTTAGACAGGGCCCACTAACTTGGAGGTGTTCTTTTGTAGTTGAGATAACATTCTAGAGCTATTCTGATCATGGTCACCAGTCACACATGACTATTCAGATATGAAACAAAATTAGTGGTTGTACAGATATGGACCATTTCCATTATCATGGAAAGTTCTTTTGATAGCCTTCTTAAAATTGAGATGTTTCAGAAATAATGCCAGGGTGGTACATACCTGTTATCCCAGGGTTTGGGAGGCAGAGATGGAAACTTCAAAATAAGTTTGCAACCAAGTTGGCCTCCATAGGGAGCTCTGGACAATCATGGGCTGTACAGCAAGACCCAGTTTCCAAAATGAATAAATAAAAATAAAAAGCAGCAACACCAGGACCAAATCCTCTATGTGAGTGTAACCTATCATGCAGAGTACTTTTCTAATTTGTCTTTGGGAACAGTGTCAGGGCCCCTTTACATTCAAGAAACTTCTTGCTTTATTAATCTGAGCTTATTGAGTTAACTCAACAGCACTCTCCAGATAGTTTGCTCCCTGCAGGTGGGGACTCAAGGAGTAATTAGACATGGTGCTTTCCGTCTTCTCCGTGAATTTATTGGAGAACAAATAACAAAGACACAGTTCAGTCTCTGAATGCAAAGTAAATACGTACAATATGTTCTGGGAGCAGAAAGAGAAAAATTACTCTAATTAGGGCATTCTGAAAATCCTTCTTTGCAAAGAATTCAGGTGAATGCCAGAGCAGGGGGTTTGGATTTTTATTGTAAGAGTTTTGAAAGGTTATCGAGGTGTTTTTAAACAAAGGATTGGCAAGGAATTACATACATTTTATGAGGTCATTCTGGTGGCAATTAGAATAGGGGAGGAACTGAAGGAAGACTCAAGGCAGGCAAAAAATAAGATTAAAGATGCTGGAGGCCTTGATGAATCAATGATAAGGTGCATCCAGTTTAAAAGTGCTAAGTGTGATTGTCACCACTCCATTCCTTGGTCCTGGATCTATGCAGCACTGTGTACATTTCCATGTTACAATGAGGTTTTGGCCCGGCTAGCCCCACAGTTTGGTCCCGTCCATCCCCACTTATCTAGACCAGCAATCCCAAAGTCCCAAAGAATCACACAAAGAAAACACTTACATTAACTTCATGCTGTTTGGCCTATGGCTCAGGCACATTGCTACCTAGCTCTTTCATCTTAAGTCAACCCACTTTCATTAATCTGTCTGTCGGCTGGCCCGTGGATCACCTGTATTCCTTACATGTTTCTTCTTTGGGCATTTGGCTCTATCTCTCTTTGACTCCGCCCTCCTTCTCCTAACTATGCTCCTGTCTTTGGCTACAGTGTTCACCAAGGGCCAAAACAGCTCCTTTATTAAAAGATTGGCATTCACAGCATACAGAAAGACATTCCCACATCAATTCCATCCTCCCTTTGCTCTGAATTATTGTACTATATTCTTTCTAAACAGTTTCATACATTTAAACATATTTCCATCTTATGCAGCTCACTCAAAGTTTTTTCCACGGGTGAATACAATCATTGCTAGAGTCAGTCTGTCTTCTCCTACAAAAGCAACTTTGTTACTCTCTAACTTTGTCCTTCCCATCCCCATCTTCTGACCTCTATCCCTAAGTCACCATTAACTAGATCTCTAATGCCTTCAATGGCTGTTTTGTATGTTTTTATTTCCATACAACAATAGTCTTTTCCATCTTCCTACCTCTTCCAGATCCTCCCTGTCTCTTTATTCATTCAACCCCATATTCTTTTTCTCTTCCATTTTTATCCCACTATTTAAAGCTGTTTAAAGTCTGAGCTGCATAGTTTTAATACAGTGTCTGGGTATAATACAGTTTTGGCTTTTTCACCCCTTTTTAAAAATCAAGTAAGAAGCATTGTATCTTTATATGTGAAAACAGATATAGTTATGGGAGATATTCTAAGGATGCTGACCAGGAGTTTTTTTCTGTTTATTTGCTTCATTTTAATAATTATTATGTTCTAATTTTTCTGTAATGAAACAGATTGGATTTTTTTTCCTCCAAAAGGTCACAATCATTATAGCTAAGGAAGTATGTCAACAGGGTTGAAAGATGTATATTAGCCAACTTTACTGCTTCAGGATAATACTCAACTGTAATATGAAAAAGATACTGTCCTTAAAAATATGTTGCAAGGCTAATGTGGATATCTCACTGGATTAAGGCACTTGCTGTTCAGCCTCAGGGATCCACACACTAGAACAAGAGAACTGATTCATACACATTGTCTTCTGACCTCCACATATGCAATATGGCACACACAATAAATTAACAATGACTAAACTTAAAAATAAGACGGAAGAAAAAATTTAAAATAGACCACATGATTTCATAATGACTGGCTAGGAACTATTCTTAAATATTCTTCCAGAACCAAATTTGGCTGTTGTTAGTACATTATTATTACTGTGTGTAATTAAAGTAGAAGTTTTCTGTAAATTAGACTTTCTATTGCCTTCTAACTCCATCTTTGACATTCTTCTTTGGAAATAATATCTCTAAATCCCACTCATTGCCTACCCAACCTGCTCTCTTTTAGGTGTTTCGCATTTCTAAATTCACATGGAAAACCTGATTAAAGAAGTCTAGTTACATCTGGACTTAGGAAAGTCCTCGCTTCTTCCAAGGCTAATGAGTTTGTACTTGATCATCACACTTGGTGTGGCCGAAAAGTGTCTTCTGTGTGCGTTTATACAGAACAGCCAGAACTCTGTATGACTCCCTGTCCCGCCCCTCCAATCCCACACTGGACACACATCTTTACTTCAGGTGTCTGTCAAGCCCTTAAATACACCTCCCCCTCCCCAGTTATCAATCTAGCTTATCAAGAGCACCCACATCTACCTCCCAGTTCCCACCCAGGGCTTGTATGAAAGAGACATTAGGTTAGGTAAATTGAGAGCATCTATTTAGTAAGAAGCAGAAACAAATTCAACACATTGCTTATGTTCTCTATCTAGAACTGCTAGTGGGTGAATAAATCCATGGACTTCTTCCAGTTGGCTTATCTCTTCTGATGCAGTAGAAATGAACATTTCTGACTTGCCAGGTTCGCCCAAACTCTAAATAAGTTTTGTTCTGTTGAGTGTGACTAGATGTACAGACACACTTTTATTTTGTCTCACACATGGAAAGTGGAAGCATAAGGCATGTAATCCAACTCGTTTCTCAGCCAAGTACTTTAATAGTAAACTACTAAATTTAGTTAAAGACAATGGGAAAGAAAGACCACCACCATTGCAACATTTAGTTTATCAGTCTAGACACAGTATCACAGTAATTTTGAATTGTACTTAAAATGAAGGGTTAGCTTTACATTTATTGTCAGTTTTCAACATATTGACCTGCTAAAAGAATATGACCTGCTTCTCTCCATGAGTTACTTCTGAGATTTAAGAAGAGAGGTCTGAAAATAAAAAATCCAAGAAAAAGGAAATGGAAAAGGTTGCAAAGTAATGCCTACTGTCATCATTGGCTCTAAAGATAATCAGTGCTGAAATACTTTGTTAATTTCTTGACGATACTTATCCACACCTTTTGTTTGGTGACAACTATAATAAAACTACAAAGCTCTCCCAAGAATGAAAGGAAAATCCATCATTTCAAAAGCAATACAGTAGGCACTATCCTAATCACATTATTGCTTGCTGCAAATTCTGGGCTCGGAAAAAAGCCTCATGCCATGAAGAACTGTAACTAGTATTTAGTTCTGTCGACTCTGAATTATATAAAATGACATCCTCCAAATCCCCTTTGAGTTTGTTTCAGAGATATTCTTGCTTCTTGTATTTGGATCTGAATATTCTTGGATTCGAAAAATTCACTTCACCATGAATAAAATAACGGAGTCAACTAAAAATCCAAAGACCTCAACGTCGACAAATTCTCTATTTTTAGTAAGTGCTCCAGGGAATACTTCCTCCCTCCTTTCCCCTCCTCCATCAGCAGGTGTCTCTGCCATTCCAGCAGACTGATAAAAGGAAAAGGAGGGGGCGGGCGAGGAGAAAGGAAATTGTCTACGTCTTTCAGTGCTGGAGGTGGGGATATTTTAACAGCGTGATTTAAAGCAATTCATGATTTAAATTCAATTTTAACGTCCTTACCCAGAATCTATTACGAGGTTTATTAAGGATTACTCAGCAGTTTGGGTATGTCCATCTGTAACATATAAACGGAAGGGGACAAGGGATACGAGGGAGAGGATGGGGAAGAGAGCGAAATGTAGGCGCGTGGGCGCGGGAAAGGAGAGGCGGATTTGGCAGTCAGGAGAGACCGCGGCTCAGAAATGGAAAGTGTGGCCTGGCCGTCCTGCCCTGTGGTGTGTGTGGGAGGGGAGCACGGTGTCGCATTGTCCTCTCCCGACCCCAGGCTCTTCTCCTGGAGGATGAGGCCATGACAGTCCTAAGGGTGCTCCGGGGACCGGAGGACCCTCCGAGAAGGGAAGACCAAGGGGCGGCCGTGAGCCCCGAGCCGCCTTCGTGCGCGGTGGGGAGGTTAACTAGCCGGGTCAGAGGGTCGCGGCTCGCCCGCCGCCGGGCTCCACGTCTGTGCCCGTCCAGACCCTCCCACGAAGCCCCACCGCGGTCCCCCGCAGACAACATGGCGGCCCTGCCCTCCCGCCCCGTCCTTCATCCCCTCCCCGCGCCTCCCCCTCTGCGGGTCCCCGCTCGTGACGCGAGGCCCCGGCCCGAGCCCTAGGCGACCCGCGGGAGTGGCGCGCGGCCTTAGCGCGCGAGGCGGGCGAGCGCCGGGGCGGCGGAGACGCGCGGTCGGCTTAGGGCGCGCGCGCCTCCGTGCGGGCGGGCGGGCGCGCGCGCGCGGGGCCGCGGGCGGGGGCGGAGCGGCGGCGGCGGCGGTGGTGGGAAGCTGCGGCCCAGAGCCCTCTCGCGGCCGCGGCAGCAGCAGCGCCCGCCACGGCTGCAATCCGGCCACCGCCGCCGCCGCCGCCGCCGCGTCGCGCCCCAGCCGCCCCACTGGCCCGACATGAGCGAGGCAGCTCGGGATCCTTCGCCCGGAGCGCCGCCGGCCGTGGCCGCGGCCGCCTCTGAGGAGAAGAAGGGGAAAGAGCCGGAGCGCGACAAGCTGCCGCCTATCGTGTCGGCCGGCGCTGCCGCGGTAGGTGCGGCGGGGGTCGGGGGACACCCGGGCGGAGGGTGAGGACCGCCCGGCGAGGGGACAGTGGGGAAGTCGCGCCCCGAGGGCGAGCGCCAGCGCTCCGGAGCCCTGCCTTCCGCGAGTGTGATCCGCTGCCTGACGCCGGGCGTTTGCTTGCCTTCTGGGGAAGGGTCGGCATCATCTGCCGGATGAGCAGCGATGTCAGGAGGGCGCCGAGGCAGCGCTTCTCTCTCTCCCTCCTTGGCTCTTTCTGTCTTTTCTCCCTTGAGGCTGAACAGACTGCGAGGCGAGTTCCCACCTGATCCTGACCTTTCCCTGGCTATCAGGGGAGTGGGAGTTAGTTGCGTCCCTCATGCTTTTATTTTTTTTCATGTGGTACAGACATGTGACTCGAAGGATTGGTGCTTTCTCTTCTTTTAAAACTCAGTTTTCTAAGCTTGACAGGGATAATTTGCCAGCTGGGTTTTCAAGGGTTATTTGGAAGGCGCTCTCAGCCTTCAAACTACATATTGCCAAATGATGTCATGGGACATCATCCCTTTTTCCCTTCCCCCTGTTTGTACTGGTGGTTGTGAGTCTGGTTGCTTATAACTAACCTCGAATTTTGACATTTTTATTTAACGTACTATTTAAATACTTTGGGTAAGTTTGCTCTCATGTACTTAAAGATTATGACTTGTCACGCATCTGTATGTGACAAAATAGTAAAAGTTTAGGGAATATTATACATTTTTAAATTTCTACTTGCAATTACTTTCTTGGAGCCGCCCTCTTAAATGACTAAGAACTTACTAAAATAGCTCACTCCTCTTTATAAAATATTAGTATTGGAATAATGTTATGATTTGGTGGGTTTCTCAAAAATGTCGAAGCCTGTAATAACTAAGAATTGTTGAAGACAGCTCTTTCATCGTAAGTCAGTGCAGCAAATCGTGGACAGTATGACACATTTAAACGTAGCCACAGCTGATTGCTGAATTGCAGCTGTGGTTAGGAATTACCTTGGGAAATGCTTTGAAGCAATTTGTCATTCAAATTGTAGCCCTGGTTCCTGCTGCTGGTGCCCTGGGTTTTCAGAACTATGTAGGATTCCTTAACACCATGTGCTTTGTTTGTTTATTGTGACTTTAGATCTGTGTGCATGTGTCGGTGTGTATGGGTGAGTGTGAATGTACTCGTGTAGAGGTCAAGGGAAAACCTCTGGGGTCAGTCCTCACCTTAGAACTTATTTGAGACAAGGTTGCCTGTTTCTGAATCTTCATAAACCATGATTCTCTTATCTCTGTCCCTTATAGATCTATAGGAGCTTTGGGATTACAGACTCACACCACTAAACTAAACTCATCTTTACCTGGGTCTGAGGATATGAACTCAGATCCCCACACCTAAGGGCAAGTGATTTTACTTGCTGAGCCATCTCCCCAGCCTCCCAACAGTTTTCTCCTAAAGTGGTTATTAAGGGGGAAAATATGTATCTGCTTTTAGAAGCAATTATATGAATGAGTTTAGTTTCTAAAGTCAAGCACCTTTCCTCAAATATATATTTATATCAGTGCAACTGAATGAAAGGTTTGTAATAAAATTACAGAAGTTGATACAGTGTAGGTATAAGTCTAATATGTAATATCTGAAGCCCGTGGGTCTTTGTAATTTCAAAGTTTTCAGATTTTGAGAAGGTAATTGAGTGCATATACTGCATGTAATACCTACAGTGAAGTCCTAGCCAATTTCCCAGAATCACTCATATTTAAAATTGTAGAAAATTTATTGTCTGGTTATGCTAAATAGAATAAGGTTCAAAAACTTACTTATCTCGTGTCATTTCAAGTCAGATTGATGTTTATGCCACCAAATGAATGCAGAGACATTGATTTCAGGATTGTGGACTAGTCAAAAAGACTATAGTTTAAGGATATCTTAAATCTTTAAGTAAACATTGGAGAAGACAGTATTTTGGAACAGAAAACTTGGGACTCTGAAGGCAGTTTCTGATGTGCCTTCAAGAGTCTTTCAACACTGGTTCAGCTGTTGGATTTTTAAGTGACACTTTAAGGGAACAATATGTGTATGTGTGTATTTGTACAGGGCATTTTCAGAGGTGTCATTTTTGAGGTATTACAATAAAAAGCCTAAGAGAAAAATATGCTGACCACTGAAGACCAGGAAAGCCTGCCCCTGGGATGATTGAACTGTCCAGTGGAGTTGGGAAGGCTTGATAGAATATGGTGGACAGGGAGAAAGACAGTGTGTTGCCTTGTAGGTTGTGTTTGAACTCCTTATTGGTTTAGAAGAACTCAAGGTTTGTTTAGTAACCTAATTGATGTCAGTAACTTTGGGGGGCATTCTAGTGATTCTTCCTTTTTGCCTAAATTAATATCTCCGTCTTTCCAAATTGGGCTAATGGTTCAATTCCAGTGGCCTAAAGTTATGGCTTTTCCAAAAGATTGGAGTGCCATGGTTATGACAGTGTGGAAACACTCAAGAGTGACAGCTCTCTAAAATAAAGAAGAGGCCGAATTATGTGGATCCTAAATAAGGCCAGAAAGTTTAAGCTATATTCTGAAGTGTTAAAGAGGGGATGAGATTCTCCCTCTATGATGGGAGAGAGAATGCTAGAAACTGATAAATTCTGACATTACCTCAAGCCAAGTGCAGTTCTCAGAAGATCTCAGAAGACCACCGTAGCATTACCACTGTAGGATGTTGAGGTCCTGGCTCACATCCCACCCTAGTTTTCAGCCTTTGATGGAGTCAACTGGGAAACTCTACAAGCTTTTTCAGTCAGAATTTCAGAGAATGAAGTGGAAACATTATATATTTCTTTTAACTCCTTGGTATAGCTAAGAGTGAAAATGGATGCTGTATAGACTGAATTTGAAGACCTATGAGCACTGCCCAAGAATCTGTTTTTAAGCTATACTCACCTTCACTCCTAGTCTATTTAAGGAATGGCTGTTGGAGTTGCTGTATGAGAGATGCTGGTGTGTGGTGGTGGGGGGAGGGGTTAGTGCTGAAAGGAAAGGCTGTTGAAGTAGCTCTTTGAGAGATACTCAAGAAGCCCCAGATAGAGCCCTCAATGTGCAATCAGCCATGGAGACTTGGTGTAGGCGGAGTTTACCCACAAGGACACCAATATCAGATAGATATTTATTAAAATATAAACCAACACTCACGGTACAGGTAACAGATTACAGTGGCACCTTAATAGGAACCGGGGTCTGCAGACAGACGGACGATGGGATCTTCCCTCCAGCAGCCAGGAACCAGGAAGAGAGCCTCCCAGCGTCCCAGCAGCTCCTTATCAATGGGTTCGGCCACACCCCCTCCAGGAGCCCGGGGCCATGGATAAGCTTCCTTGGACCCCATCAGCTGACACCTGAATCCCACAACAACTTGGCCTTGTGCTGCATATGGAGTGCAAGTCCAGAGCTGAGGATGATAAGGAATTTGAAGTAGCGTGTGCATGTGAAGGGCGGCAGGTGGAAATACTGAAAGGTTGACAGACTGAAGTGTAGATGAATATCATAAACTAATTATTGGTTTGATACAAATGTTAGAAATAGCAGTCAAGGGAAAATACTTAAAGGAGAGGCAGAATTAACTAAGGCAAGTGGGGACAAGTTTGATCGCTTTGAGGTTTAATGGCTGAACAGGAAAGAGACATTCTCTATGGAATGGGATATACCAAGGTACAAAATAGATTCAAGAAAGCTGCTGAATTTTATATAAACTGGAGAAGTGAAGATAGAAATCAGTTTAATCTCTCTCTCTTTCTCTCTCTCTCTCTCTCTCTCTCTCTCTCTCTCTCTCTCTCTCTCTCTCGTGTGTGTGTGTGTGTGTGTGTGTGTGTGTGTGTGTGTGTGTGTGTGTGTGTGTGTGTGTGTGTTTTGCTGAGGATCAAACTGAGGGCTTTGTGCACATACATTCTGCTACATCTCCATCCCTAGTTTAGAATGTCACAGGGAACTTTACCCACAAATAGAAGACTAGGGACTGTGTCAAATAGGTAGGAGAAGAGCTCGAGGGAAACACAGGGTGTATGTAGAGGGCAAGAGTAGAAAGTTTGCCTCATGTATAAATGGGGTTATTGGAGCCTCTTGTCATTGAACATGTGTTATGCTTAGCTTTGTACTAAATGCTGCAGAAAACACAGACAAAGCTTAACTACAGGTCCTTCAGGGGCTAATGGATAAAGAGCAAATCAGTATGTAAAGGTCACAATAAGCTACAGAAACAGTTTGCAATGTAGGAGATCAGTGTGCAGAGAACTGTGAAGAAAGGCCTTGAAGTAAAGGTAATTATTAATGCTGGCTGGCCATTCAAGGGATGATAGGATCTGGATGAGCAAAAGAAAATATGCAAAGTAAACAGTGAGGAAAATAACATGAGCAAGCCTTAAAGGGAAGAATTAGGAAGCAGTAAAATAGGCCCAGTAGAAGCATGCTGAGGACTTGTAGGAGGTAAGCAAGAGTGCATGGGGGCTTGAGAAGTTTGGAGGTTTCCCCTGTGGTTAATGGAAAGCCTTTGGAATTCATTGAATAGAGGAACAACATAATGGAATTCCTGGTAGTGTATAGTTAGGCTGGAGGAGGTAGGAGGAAGAAAGTGAAGGACGGAGGGTGTGGTTTGACTTGAGATGATGCGCACAGCCATTGGAGTGGTGACCACAGAGTAAAGTGTGCAGGGTGGAAGCGCTCACAGCGGGTGGACCTGGGTGTCAGAATTGAAAGAGGAGGAAGATTGATACTGGGAAACCAAACAAACAAAGAACATTTTTCCAGAGGAAGATTCTCAGGAGGAAAAATAAGGCATATTTTAAAAAAAAAAAGCAGTCTAGGCAGTAACATTTCAAAAAGTGTGGTGTGTGTGTGTGTGTGTGTGTGTGTGTGTGTGTGTGTGTGTGTGTAAATGTACTTAAACACTCTGCCTAACTTAGCATTTGGAACAGTCTTATATATGGAAACTCTCGTGCCTTTTTTTTAAATAAATTACCGATTTTAAAAAGTATATGTGACCTGGTGTGTTGGTGTGCTTTTATTCTAGGACTTTGGGGAGGTGTAAGTCTCTCTCTCTCTCTCTCTCTCTCTCTCTCTCTCTCTCTCTCTCTCTCTCTCTCTCTCTCTCTCTCACACACACACACACACACACACACACACACACACACTGCACTGTGAATTTTTTCATGTGTCATTTGATCATTTAATGCAACCAACGACCATCACACAACAACCCAGTGTGCAAGTTATTATCCCCTTCTTCATTCTCCAGGGCAGACATTTAAGTCAGATTTCTTGTACCTTCTAAAGAATAAAATGATACAAAGTTTGTTTCAAAAATATGTTCTTCCTTTTATTCTAAATTCACTGTGTCCCTCTCTGACAGCAACATGTGGCGCAAAGAGCCTCCGCCTAAAGCAACAATTCCAATTTGGAAAAGAAGATGTGGTCCAGCAACATATTTGTTTAAACTTGTTTCCAAAAATAGGAATATTACGGGAAAGAAAATATATTCTAGAATATCTGATCATTTGGTTTTAACATTATGGTATGAATATGCAATTAAATTCTATATAAAACAAAACAGTCTGATAAAGTAAAAATAACCTCTCAGAGAGATTAAAATAGTTCTTAAGAATTTTCAGTTAAGAAAAGAGGGATGATAGCTATATAAATACATATCCTGGGTATCTAATTTTGAGTGGATTGTAAAGTCTCTCAACTTTTTTTTTTTTTTGGCTGCAAAACCAGAATGCACATCTGCTTATTCTCCCATTCTTGCTTAATCCAAGATTTAGAACAAAAATAATTTGACTATATTTAACAATTGGAGGAAAAATGTGTCTATAAATTGTCAATCAAAAAATACCCCCAAAATGTCAAGTGTGAGACCACTTTGCTATTTGTGATTCTTTGTCTATGAAGTGAGGAAATTAACAATAGTACCTGCCTCACATAATAGATATGAAATCTAAAATAATACACATAAAAGTCTATATCTGTTCTGAGTTGTAAATCAGCCAGCCCTTGCTGTTCCTATTAATTTGGTACTTTTCTTCTCAGACCTCTGTATCAAGTGTAAGCTCTGTACCACTTCATCCCTTTCCCAGGCCTCACAGAATTAATGGATGCCCTGCACTCTGAACTCTTCCAGACTGGTATAAGTGAAAATTCATATGCATTTCTTTTTGAAGAAGAAAAAATAGCTGCAAAGAGGGTATTTGCTTAGTGTTACCAGAATTAGCAACCACTTTTGGTGTTATGTTTTAAAATTAACTCCCCTGTTTTTAGAGTTGAGGGGGGGAAAATAAAAAGATCATCAGTGGATGAATGAGGAAGTGGGTGGAGCTGAGAAGCTGTAAGAAACTTTGATTTCTAATTTTTTATCACTTTTTCCTAGCATTACATTTAAATTTATGGGTAAAATGGTTTATGATGAGCCTTATAAAAATATCTAATTGTTCTTAAGTTGATGTTCATACCTTAAGAGAGATTTGTGTGACATTTAGATTGTAGTTAAAATATTGTTAAGAATGAATGTTCTTGGGCTGGAGTGTAGCTTAGTGGTTGGGCGCTTTCCCAGCATTCACAAAGTCACGTTCTATCCCCAAGCCCCAGGGGTGGGGATCAGAGACTGGAATGAAGATAGTTGAATGCATGGTTTAAATATAAAAGTTATTGAAATTTTACTAATTAGGCTGAATTGAAAGTTTATTAGGGTTACAATAAAATTAACTTGGTGTTAATTCAGAGGTTTTTATTAAAAAGCAGCAAAATTCTTATTAATTAGGTGTAGAAATGTGACCTTATTCTAAAAATAGTATTTGGGTCTGGAGAGATGGCCCATAGGTTAAGAACACTTACTGTTCTTTCATAGGACTGAAATTCAGTTCCCAGCACCCATTTGGATGGCTCACAACTACCTATGGCTCCAGCTCCGGGGATCTGAGAACCTCTTCTTGCCTCTGTACATCTGTACAGATATGCACATACCTACACAGACACACTCAGGCATAGACACAAATAAAAATAAAGCCTAAAAGTAATTTATCTTTATGCAGCTTCACTGTGTGTGTGTGTGTGTGTGTGTGTGTGTGTTTTGCTTGTTTTTTTAATTTATTTTTTATTTATTAAAAAAAAGTCTTTTTTTTTAATCTGTGTATCCCCACTGCTCCCTCTCCCTTCCCTCCTCCCAATCTCTCCCAGTCAGACTTCAACCTCCCCACTCCCTAGCTCCCCTGATCCCCTCCCCCAAAAGGGCAAGAAGTCCCAAGGTGCATCAGCTCATCGTGGCACATCCACCCCAGGCAAGTCCGATTTCCTTATCCCAATATTAAGACTGGGTTAGGTGTTCCTCTGCAGGGAATGGGTTCCAAGGTGCCAGCCCACACACAGGACACAATCTGATCCCACTCCTCGAGATTCCTCATACTGCCTATGTCAATTGACAGTTACCTATCCTTGGAGGGCCTAGCTCCTTTTCCCTATGGTTCCCCAGAACTCCAGCCAGTCATCACTGTGGGAATCTTCCTCATAATCCCTATCCCCCTTGCTCATACAGACTCTCCTCCCCTGCTCTCAGCTAGAGCAGGAGCTCGGCCCAGTGCTCAGCATGGATCTCCGTCTCCACCTCTATTTATCATTTTGTGTAGGTTCTGTGATGACACTTAAGGTGGTTATTTGATTATAGGAAAGTCCTGTTTAGACACCCTCTCCACTATTGGTTGGAGACCTAGCCAGGGGCATCCTGTGGGTTCTTGAGGACCTAGCACCCGGTCTCTTCTCAACTCCACATTGGCTTCCTCTATCAAGATATCCATCTCTTCTTTTCTTCCTCTTTGTTGCTTCTCTCATTCAACCATCTCCTCTCATAATTTGTTCCCCACACTTCTTGGTTTCAAACTGTTATGATCCTAATTTGCTAAGGAGATCTTCTCTATTTTCTCTTCCTACGGGAATCCCTGGATGTCTCCCTTAAGTTCTTTCTGATCCCAAGCTGTTCAGGGGTAGCGATTTGCAGCTTGGTTATTCTTTGCTTTTTGTCTAAAATCCACTTATGAGTGAGTACATCCCATGCCTATCTTTCTGAGCTTGTGATACCTTGCTCAGAAGGATATTCTCCAAATCCATCCATTTGCCCACAAATTTTAAGATGCCTTTTTTTCATTTTATTTTATTTTTACTGCTGAGTAGCAGTCCATTGTGTATTGTACCACAGTTTGTTAATCCATTCTTCAGTCGAGGGACATCTAGGTTGTTTCCAGGTTCTTGCTATTACGAATAAAGCTGCTATGAACATAATTGAGCTTTAGGGTACGAATGTGCATCCCTTGGGTATATGCCCAATAGTGGTATTGCTGGATTCTTGGGGAGATTGATTCCTAGTTTTCTGAGGATTTGCCATACTGCATTCCAGAGTGACTGTACAAATTTACACTCCCACCAGCAATAGAGGAGTGTTCCCCGTGCTCCACTTCCTCTCCAGCATAGGCTGTCATCTGTGTTTTTGATCTTAGTCATTCTGACAGGTGTAAGGTGGTATCTCAAGGTTGGTTTGATTTGCATTTCTCTGATGGCTAAAGATGTTGAGCAAATTTTTAAGTGCCTTTCAGCCACTGTAATTCTTCTGTTGGGAATTCCCTTTTTAGCTCTGAACCACATTTTAAAATGTTGGGTTATTTAGATTTTTGGCCTCTAGTTTTTTGAGTTCTCTATGTATTTTAGAGATCAGTCCTCTGTCAGTTGTAGGGTCGGTGAAGATCTTTTCCCATTCTGTAGGCTGTCCTTGTGTCTTATTGACTGTGTCCTTTGCCTTGCAGAAGCCTCTCAGTTTCAGGAGATCCCACTTGTTGTTCTTAGTGTCTGTGCTGCTGGTGTTATATTTAGGAAATGGTCACCTGTGCCAGTGCGATGGAGGGTATTTCCCACTTTCTTTTCTATAAAGTTCAGTGAGGCTGGGTTCATGTTGAGGTCTTTTATTCACTTGGATTTGAGTTTTGCTCAGGGTGATAGGTATAGATCTATTTGCATTCTTCTACATACTACCATCCAGTTATGACAACACCATTTGTTGAAGCTACTATCTTTTTTCCATTGACTATTTTTGGCCTCTGTCAAAACTCAGGTGTTCATAGGTGTGTGGGTCAATTGACTCAATCCCATTGATCCACAAGTCTGATTTTATCCAGTTCCAGGCTGTTTTTATTACTGTAGCTCTACAGTATAGCTTGCAGTCAGGGATGGTGATTCCTCCGGAAGTTCTTTTATTGAGCAGGATTGTTTTGGCAATCCCAGGTTGAGTGTTACTCTATATGAATTTGAGTATTCTTTCAAGGTCTGTAAAAAATGTGTTGGGATTTTGATGGGAATTTCACTGAATCTGTAGATTGCTTTTGATAATCCAGGAGCATGGGAAATCTTTCCATTTTCTGATCCTCTTCAATTTTTTTTTTCAGTGACTTAAAGTTTTTGTCCAACATGTCTGCTACTTCTTTGGTTAGAGTTACGCCAAGATATTTAATGTTATTTGCAGCTATTATAAAGGGTGACGTTTCCCTCATTCCTTTTCATCCCTTTTATACTTAGTGTATAGAAGGGCTATTGAATCTTTTGAGTTAATCTTATACCCTGCTACCTTGCTGAAGGTGTTTATCAGCTAGGAGTTCCTTGGTAGAATGTTGGGGGTCAGTTATATATATATATTTTCATATCATCTGTAAATAGATAGATTCACTTCTTCCTTTCCAGTTTGTATGCCCTTAATCTCTTTTTCTCTTATTGCTTTAGCTTAAACTTTGAGAACTATATTGAATAGATAAGAAGAAAGAGGACAGCCTTGTCTTGTTCCTGATTTTAGTGGTATTGTTTTGAGTTTTTCTCCATTTAGTTTGATGTTGGCTGTTGGCTTGCTCTATATCCTTTATTATATTTAGGTATTTTCCCTGTATTCCTGATCTCTTCAGGACTTTTATGATGAAGGAGTATTGGATTTTATCAAAGGCTTTTTCAGCATCTAATGAGATGATCATGTGGTTTTTTTTTTCTTTCAGATTGTTTATATGATGGATGACAGCCACAGTTTTTTGTATGTTGACCCATCTCTGCATCTCTGGGTTAAAGCCTACTTGATTTTGGTACATGATTTTTTTTTTTGATATGTTGTTGGATTTGGTTTGCCAGAATTTTATTGAGTATTTTTGCATCAATGTTCATGAGGGAAGTTGGTCTGTAATTATCTTTCATTGTTGCATCTTTGAGTGGCTTGGATATCAGGGTGATTGTGGCCTCATAAAAAGAGTTCAGCAATGTTCCTTCAGTTTCTACTGTATGGAACAGTTTGAGGAATACTGGTATTAATTCTTCTTTGAATGTCTGGTATAATTCTGCACTGAAACTGTCTGGTCCTGGGCTTTTTTTACTTGGGAGATTTTTAATAACAGCTTCAATTTCCTTTGGAGTTATAGGTCTGTTTAGGTCTTTAATATGATCTTGATTTAATTTTGGTAAGTGGTACCTGTCCAGAAAGCTGTCTTTTTCTTTTAGGTTTTCCTTTTTAGTGGCATGTAGATTTTCAAAGTATGACCTGGCAAGTCTCTGGATTTCCTGGATGTCTGTTGTTATGTCCCCCTTTTCATTTCTGATTCTGTTAATTTAGATATTCTCTCTCTGTTTCTTGGTTAGTTTGGATAAGGGTTTGTCTATCCTGTTGACTTTCTCAAGAACCAGCTCTTTGATTCATTGATTCTTTGTATTGTTCTTTTTTTATTGTATTGATTTCAGCCCTGAGTTTGATTATTTCCTGCCATCTACTCCTTCTAGGTGAGTTTTCTTCTAATTGTTCTAAAGCCTTCAGCTGTGCTGTTAGGTTTCTTGTGTGAGATTTCCCTAGGTTTTTCATATAGGCCTCTAGTGCTATGAGTTTCCCTCTTACCACTGCTTTCATTATTGTATTCCATAAGTTTGGGTATGTTGTAGATTCACTTTCATTAAATTCTATGAATTCTTTGATTTCTTTCTTAATTTATTCCTTGACTCAGAGGTAGTTCAATTGAGAGATGCTCAGTTTCCATGATTTTGTAGGCTTTCTGTGATTTTTGTTGATGTTGAACTCTAGCTTTAGACCATGGTGGTCTGATATGATACAGAAAGTTATTCCCATTTTTTTGTATCTATTGATATTTGCTCTATGTCTGAGTTTGCAGTCAATTTTAGAGAAAGTTTCATGGGGTACTGAGAAATATGTATATTCCTTTGTTTGGGGGTGGAATGTTCTATATATATTTATTAAGTCCATTTGGGTCATGGTATCTTTTAGATCCCTTATTTCTCTGTTGAGTTTCTGTCTGGTTGACCTATCCAAGGGTGTAAGTGGAGTATTGAAGTCTCCCACTATTAGTGTATGAAGTTTGATGTGAGCTTTAAGCTTTAGTAGTGTTTATTTTACATATGTAGGTGCCCTTTTGTTGGAGGCATATTCAGGATTGAGATTTCATCTTGGTGGATTTTTCCTGAGATGAATGGTCTCTTTTGACTGATTTTAGTTTGAAGTCTTATTTTTGTCAGATATTAGGATGGCTACAACCAGCTTGTTTCCTAGGACCATTTGATTGGAAAGTCTTTTCCCAACCCTTTACTCTGAGCCTGTGTCTGTCTTTGAAGTTGAGGTGAGTATTTCTTGTATGCAGCAGAAAGATGGCTTCTGTTTGTGTATCCATTGTGTTAGGTTGTGTCTTTTCATAGGTGAATTGAGTCCATTGATATTAAGGGATATTAATGACCAATGACAGTTATTTCCTATTACTTTTGGTGGTAACTTGTTTGTATTTCCCTTCTTCGGGTTTTTCTTCTGTGGGATTATCAATTGTTTGTAGTTTCATGGGTGTATTTGGTTTCCTTAGGTTGGAGTTTTCCCTCTAGTGCTTTCTGTAGGGCCAGATTTGTGGATAATATTGTTTAAATCTGGTTTTGTCATGAAATACCTTGTTTATTCCTTCTATGCTGATTGATAGTTTTGCTGTGTATAGCAGTCTGAGTTGGCAGACATGCTTTTTTAGTATGTGTGTAACATCTGACCAGGACCTTCTTGCTTTCATTGTTTCCATTGAATAGTCAGATGTTATTCTGATGGATCTGCCTTTATAGGTAATTTGGCCTTTTTCCTTTGCAGCTCTTAGTAGTTTTTCTTTGCTCTGTAGGTTTAGTGGCTTGATTATTATATGGCGAGCAGATTTTTGGGGAGGTCTAGTCTATTTGGTGTTCTGTAAGCATCTTCTATTTTATAGGCATTTCCTTCTTTAGGTTGGGAAACTTTTCTTCTGTAATTTTGTTGAACATATTTTCTGTGCCTTTGAGCTGGTATTCTTCTCTTTCTTCAATTCCAATTATTCTTAGGTTTGTTCTTTTCATGGAGTCCTGGATTTCCTGGAAGTTTTGTGTTATGACCTTTTTGGTTTTAATGTTTTCTTTAACTGGCATATCTATTTCCACTATTGAATCTTCCACTTCAGAGATTCTCTCTTCCATCTCTTGCACGCTGTTGGTTATGTAGTTCCGGTTCATTTCTTCATGTTTTCTATTCCCAGCTTTGCCTTGGTTTGTGCCTTCTTTATTGCTTCTATTTCAATTTTTAATTCCTGGAATGTTTCTTTCACCCATTTGTTTTCCTTTTTTTGGTTTTCTTTATTTTCTTCAGGAATTTGTAGCATCCAACTTTGGGGCACAATCCAAAAATAAGCTGTTAGTCTCAAAATATTTTATATTGGTATTGATTTTGGTTTGTTGATACAAATTTAAGGTCAATTTTGCTATGCTGTCTGTATTTTTCTACTCTTATTTAAGGTATGATGTTAATGTAACTGATTTAAAATTGTAATGTATAATTAAGAAATGCAGGTTAATAGTCACCTACAATAACCAAACTTATAGTTATGTTAAAGTTTTTTTAGGTATACAAAGATATATTTCAATTATATAGGTAATCTTCAAACACTTTAAGACCTACAAAATATGGGATTTAAAATTATTTTAAGAACTTAGACTTTTCTAGACAGTGAGACAGATCTGTTCCTGGCAGCACCAATCTATTTCAAGAGAAAAATGAGCATCAAAGAAACTTCATATGGAGTTTACTTACTTTGTGGCAGTGTTTAAGCCACTGGACAAGAACCTTTTCTTGTATTGACTGCTTGACAGTATGCTTTTTAAACTGGACATGCAGGTTCCATAGGAAAATGACCTCTGAACTTTGGCAGAACAAGCCACGATGGTCCTTCAGGTTCCTGCTTTGCAGAGAAAACTGTCAAATATTCCTCAGAACTAAAGAAAAAGCGACTGATGAACTATACCAGAATGGGCAGAGCAGATTTCTTGCTTCACTGACATGAAAAGAGATTCTGAACCTGTAGGCTAAAGATGGATTCCCCCACTTTGTAAAGGAACTTTGGGTGACTGTCAGGGAGATAGGTGTCATTTCTGTCATTCAATACAGGCACTTCCTGTTTACTTGGGTAAATATTAAATCCTTCTGTGGTCTTTGATATAGTTAAAGATTAGATAGTTAAAGGTATAGTTTTTCTTAGTTATTTTATAAAGTATATTGGATATGAAACTTTAGATTCACAGGATAAGGCAGGTGATAGAGTATTTTCTTTAATTTTGCCAAATACAAAGAGACTAGATATTGTAACTGTAGTTCCTGCTAATAGCTATTTTGTTATATATCATTTTGTTATGTTAAAATTGAAACCTTCCTTTTTGATTAGACAGAAATGGGGAGATGATGTGGGAATGTCTTTCAGTATATTGTGCATATCAATCTTTAAATAAAGGACTGTTTTGGCCATGGCAGGCACCGTAGAAGAAATAAGTGGGGAATCAGAATAGTTAGGAGAAGGAGAGCGGAGTCAGAGACAGATCAAGCCAGCCACCAAAAGAAGAAACATAAAAGGAACACAGGTGAGCCACAGGCCATATGGCAGACAGATTAAAGAAAATGGGTTAAGATGAAAGAACAAGCTAGCAATGTGCCCGAGCTGTAGGCCAAACAGCATGAACTTAATATAAGTGTCTGAATCATTTTGGAGCCTAAGCAGCAGCAGTGGGTGGCTAAGGGGTCTGAGGCAGTAGATCTGAGGGTCTCCACCTCTGCCGGACCAGGCCAGGAAACCTTATTGTAACACATTTGTTAATCTCTTCCAATTATTTGTTTGTATTTTCTTCTATTTCTTTAAGGGAGATTTTTATATCTTCTTTTAAAGCTTCAATTATCTTCATAATGTTGTTTTTAAAGTTGTTTCCTTCTGTTTCCTCTTCATTGTTATGCTCTGATCTTGGTGTTATAGAACCACCAGCTTCTTCTGGTGGTGTCTTGTTGTTCTTTATATTGTTATATGGATTCTTGCACTAGCATCTGCCCACTGCTTCCTCGGTTCACTCTTAGTTAGCTGTTGGTAGGCTCTTAGTTGTAGGCCCAGGGGCTTTATGTCTCCAATAATTGCAGGGGCTGCTCTTAGTTGGCTCTTAGTTGGCTGTAGGTTAAAGAGCTGTGTGTCTCCAGTTGTCACAGGAGATCATTCTTAGCTGTCTCTAAGTTGGGTCTTAGTCAGCTGTGGACTAGGAAGCTTTAGGGTCTCAACTTGTTGGTGTGTTATGATACAGATTGTAGTTTGGGTGGGGTTTGGCCCATGGGATGTCCCTCCAGCTGTGTTTTGCTGGGGATTGGGCTTAACAGTGGGCTCTCCCAACTTTCTTTGGTTTAGGGAAGAGGTTGATGTGGTTGGGGTGCCGGGGGCTCTGTCCCCTGGCTGGGGTTTGGAGACCATGGTCTCTGCTTGGTCTGAGGGTCAGGGTGCCACTCACCTCTTAGTCAGCTTTGGACCAGGAGGCTTGGAGTCTCCGGTTGTTGGAGTGTGATGACCATACTCATTCTTATAAGGGTCTATTGTCAGTTGTCTCAAAGTAATGTTAGTTTGAGCTTAGAGTCTTATTAAAAAAAAAAAAGTAAACTGTATCTTCAGTGAGCCTGTGTCAATTAAGCAATAATAAAAATAAGATTATTTCAAAATATTTAACTTTACCCTTTAAAGGATACAGTTCATATTAAAATTCTACTTGAGGGCCAGAGCTATTTAGTTTAGAAAAAAATTCACAATTTAAGAGTGCCTGAAAATTCACAATTTAAGAATATAAAGTTAGTACTTAGGATTAACTGTAGGGAAAGAATATAAAAAGAGAACATATCTTTACCTGGTATCAAGACCTGAAAGAGTTCTTTATGGATTCTAAATACACTTGAAGTCTTATATCTCATATGCTCTTGATAGATAGCCAGGAGAGTTTGTTTTAAATATTGGCAAAGCAAGAGAACGTTAAAAAAATATTTAAAAAACTTTTTAAAATGCCAACCACAGTTCCCCTTTCCTCCCCTCCTCCCACTCAGCATCCAGATTCCCCCCCCCCCCAGCTCCTGTCCACTCCTCAAAGAGGATAAGGTGAGTTAACAAATGACGCAGGACCAAGCCCTTTCCCCAACATCCCCCCATCAAGGCTGAGCAAGGTATCCCTCTAAAGGGAATGGGTTCCAAAAAGCCAGTTCAAATACTAGGGTTAAATCCTGGTTTCACTGCCAGAGGTTCCATTAACTTCCCATTCACACAACTGTCATCCACATGCAGAGGGCCTAGTTCAGTCCCATGCAGGTTCCCCAGCTGTCATCCAGAGTTGGTGAGCACCCATAATCTTGACCCCTTAAACAAGAGACCTTAAATATTTCTTAATTTAACTTAAAACATACAAATGCATATGCCTGCTACTCATTGACATAATCTTTAGGGAACCATTTACTCTTTTATAAAAGGAGTTCTTATAAACATCATTGGAAGTCTACCCTGGATTCCTTGAGACTGAAGGTTGGATTTTCTAAACATAGAAATTCAACTTAAAATATTTTATTTCAGGGACTGTAAGAAAGGGGGAGATGTTACCATTATATAGAATTGTGTGATGGAAAGGCAGTTATACCTTTTAAAAGTATTATGTTAGAATGTAAACAAAAATGTTTTACCTTCTAAGGCAGTTTTTGGAGGATGATCAAAGCAAACTGTACTAAAATCATTTACACAACAGAAATTGGTACTTAAAAATGATCAATGAAAATTGAACACCTCCCCTTTGGGCATCTAATAAAAAATATGATTTAAGAGATTAGAAATTTGACTAAGATATTGTTCCTCAGTAAATTTTGAAAGTAGGACTCAAGTATTCAAAGAAAACGGAGATGAAAATATATCTTTATGTGTTGATATGAGCAGAGTAAGTATACAAGTGTTTTTCTACTTAATTCTTTGATATTATTTAATATTGAAATATTACATATAACCTCCATGTTTATATAATCAGAAAATTATGAAGGCCTATGTTAAGTACTAGCAAAATAAAAAATATTGTAATTACTACATAAAACTTTTCTTCTGTTTGAAGTATGAACTTGTTTAATAAATTCATGGGCCATCTATGCCCGAGGGTGAATTTTATTACTTATTTTCTAGGTTGAAGTATTTTGAGTATATTTTTCTCTCAATGAATTTTTAAAGTTCAACTCCCTGCCTCCTCCCATCCCCAGTTCTTTGTGCTTCACGCTGTAACAGCTGGTTGAGTATCTTCCTACTGTCTATTCTTCAACACATACAGCCCACTGTGTGCAGGCTGGCCATGTTCCAAGACTTCTTCTCTAGTATTCTTCTGTAGGACTCCAGACAAAACTGAAAACCCTGAAAGTCAGTTATAGTAAGTGTGGCGGGTCTCAGCTTAAGAAGAGGTGTGATATTCTTTAACATTTATCAAAGTTTCTTGGCAGTCCTTGCCATACCCTTCATTCATTCCCTAGCTTGCCATTCATTCGTCACTTAATTCACATGATTTCTGTCATTCCATTCCACTAAATCTGTTTGTCTGTGTTGTCTCATTAGGATAGATGCACCCTACTAATATTATAATGATAACCAATAAAACTAAATATAATAATGACATATAATGATGGTTATATTTATATAGTTATTCTTATATATTATTATATTTGGTTATTATTATTACTGGTTTTTCAAGATAAGTTTCTCTATGTAACAGCCTTGGCTACCCTGAAACTTACTTTGTAGGCCAGTTGCCCTCTAACTCACAGAGGTCCACCTGCCTCTGCCTCACAACTGCTGAAATAAAAGGCATATGCACCACTGCCTGGCTTCCTTTTAAATTATTTTATGTGTATGTGTTTTATGCCTGCATGATATCTGGGCACCATATGTTTGCCTACTGCCCTTAGTGGCCAGAAGAGGGGGTTGAATCTCATGGAACTGGAGTTACAGATGATTGTGATTTGTTTGCTGGGAATCAAATACTGCTCTTTGGAAGAGCTGTCAGTGCTCTTAACCACTGGGCCATCTCTCCAGCTCCCTCTCTTAGTTTTTAACACATTGCTTTCCTCTGGGTTTCTTCTCTTTTATCACTTATTCTTTACTTCCAAAAATATCTCACATCATACAGGTTTACCCTAATATTGTTTGTTACTGTATACAAAGCCCTATTATAATGTGTCAGTTAATTTATCATGTAGCATGTTTGCTTCTGAACCTTGGCATCTTGTCTAGGTACTTACAACTGTGTGTATGTCTAAATCACCCTAAAACCTCCATTTAGCCCTCTTAATTGCAATGAGGTGCCAAAATAGCTTTTCTCTTTAAATTTCAAGCATTGTATAGTATTCATTTATCATATAACTTATTCGACAGTTTCTCATCCTCACGGTATTTAAACTTTGACTAGAAATAGCTGTTGCCATTATATTATTGGTTGACCAGGCTACCATCACTGTTTGAATGATATCAGATCAAGTTCGTTTCTGAAATTGGGCTGATTTAGTATCTCTTCAGTTTTTTCTCTAATCTTTGGGAATCTACACTACAAATGTAAGAGAGTGGACTATAATGATTACAACGTTATTAACTAAATTAATTATTTTATTAGTATTTCAAAATCTCACAGTGTGATGTCATAATTTAACAGTATAGACTTGATAGTCAGTACTAGATTTTAAACTCTGGTTCCCATGGTCTGTGAACTTGAGCATGGATTACATTTCAAGTTCCTCATCAGTACTTACAGTGAAGTGTAACTACTATTCTGGTCTGCTTTTCTATTGCTTTGGTAACTCCAAACCCAATTGGGAGTGGAAAGGGTTTGTTTAATCTTACAGATTACTGTCCATCATCAAGGGAAACCAAAGTAGGGACACAAGGTAGGGACCTGGAGCAGAAACTGTAGAGGAACCTGGCTTACTGGCTTGTTCCCAGGCTCATGTTCAGTTTCTTTGCTTATACAGCTCAAGTTCACCTGCCTAGGAATAGTACTCCCCACAATTGACTGGGCCCTCCTGCATCAATTAGCAGTGAAGAAAATGCCTCACAGACATGCTCGTACATCAATCTGATGGAGGCAATTCTTCAGTTGAGGTTCTCTCTTTCCATGTGTGTCAGATTGACAACCAAGATTAGCCACCACAAGTACATTTATCATTAGGATGTTTCAATGTGTTTAAGCATCAAATACGGATGTATAATATACATTGAATGAGTAATTTGTTCCAGTATGTTGTTATAACAGTAATAATCATTTCTTGAGTATTCATTATACTGTAGATTTAGTAAGACCCCTGACATAGATATCTATTATTCTGAGACTTGTGGTTACTTTCCCATATCTATTAAAAGACTATATTTTCAGTTAGGTAATATGTTCAACTTTTCTGTGTATATGCAGATGTTCATATGTGTGTGTACATTTGTGTGGAAGTCAGGGCCAAGCATCTTCCTCAGTTGTTCCCCACATTATTTTTTATGGTTTCCCCTCATCAGTTAGCTAGCCTGACCAATTACCTGGGAGCTTGGACCCAAACTCAGGTCCTCATGCTTGTGCAGCAAGCACTTTACCAACTGAGGCATCTTTCCAGCCCAGATACATTGAACTTTTATAGAAAGTGTTGTGTCCACTAATTCTGACACAGCAATATTAACCTGGGATTCAGTGAACTGCAAAAGAAAACAGCAATAGCAAGCCTATGAGTAGCCAAAGAGGTCATACATTTAAAAATGCATCTGTGTACTTGTGGAGGTATAGACTTCAGATTCTCAGTGTCTCACCACAGTTTTGGTGGAGCATACGTATATGTGTGCATATTCTTATGTGTTCAATTACATGTGTGTGCAAATTCAAGTGTAAACAGGTATGTACTTGTGCACATGTGCATAGGAAAGCAGTGGACAGAGTTCTGTAGGCCATGTTCTTGTAGTATTCTTCACACACTCACACAAACACACACATACACACACACACACACATACCACACACACACCACACAAACACACATACTCTCATACCCACATGCATATGCACACACACTCACACGCATATGCACACACACCACACATACACATGCACACACACCACACACACACATATACACACTCACACACATATGCACACACACGCATATGCACACACACACACACACACACACATACACCACACCAGCTCCTACAATCCTCCCCTATCTTTGGTTGTTTTGCTCTTACTCTTTTGGCTCTTTAGTCTTGGAGAGCCGCCACCCAGCTCCCAAATAAATCACATAGAGGCTTATTCTTACTTATGAATGCCCAGCCTTAGCTTGGCTTATTTCTAGCCAGCTTTTCTTAAATTATCCTATATACCATTTGCCTCTGGGCTTCTACCACTCTCTATTCTCTATTTCTTTCTTTACTTCTTATTGGGTGGCTGGCCGTGTGGCTGGGTGGCTGTCCCTGGAGTCCTCCTCTCACCACCTTTTCTCACTCCTCCCTCCTTCCTCCCAGATCTCTCCTCCTGTTTATTCTCTGCCTGCCAACCCCGCCTATCCTCTCTCCTGCCTTGCTATTGGCCATTGAGGTCTTTATCAGACCAATCAGATGTTTTAGACAGGCACAGTAACACACCTTCACAGAGTCAAACAAATGCAACATAAAAGAAAACAACACATCTTTGCATCATTAAACAAATAGTCCGAAGCATAAACAAATGTAATAAATCTTAAAATAATATTCCACAACACTCCTCCTCTACTGTAGGGCTCCCCTGGCTCCACCTAGTGTTTAGATGTGAGCCTCTGCATCTGTTCCCATGAGTTGCTGGATGATGCCCTTCTGATGCCAGTTGGGCTACGCTCCAGTCTGTGAGTATAGCAGAATGTCATTAGGAATCATTTCATTGACTTTTTTTTTGCCCGTTGTGTTTGGGATTGCATTGAATCTGTAGATTGCTTTGGTGGGACAACCAATTTTATTATGTTAATCATACCAATCCACGAACATCTGAGATCTTTCCATCTACTGATATCAGCTCTAATTTCTTTCTTGAAATTCTTGTCTTAAAAGTCTTTTGCTTGCTTGGTTAGAGTGTGCTTCACGATGTTTGATATCATTTGTGACTGTTGTGAAGGGTGTTATTTCCCTGATTTCTTGCTCAGCCTGTTTGCCATTTTTTAAAGTTAATCTTGTATTTAGCCATATTACTAAAGGTTTTTGTCAGTTGTAGGGGTTCCCTGGTAGAATTTTTGGGGTTACTTATATATACTGTCATATCATCTACAAATAATGAAACTTTAACTTTTTTCTTTGCAATTTGTATTCCCTTCATCTCCTTCAGTTTTCTTGCTCTTGCTCCAGCCAGAACTTCAAGTGCTATATTGAATAGATACAGAAAGAATGAGTGGGCAGCCTTGTCTTGTTTCTGATTTTTAGTGGGATGGATTTGAGATTCTCTCCGTTTAGTTTGTCTTGGATGTAAACTGCCTTTACTACATTTAGTGTTCCTTTATCCCTAATCTCCTTGGGACTTTTATCATGAGGAATATTGGGTGTCATCAAGGGTTTTTTCCAGTATCTAATGAGAAGGTCATGTGGTTTTTGTCTTTCAGTTTGTTTATATGGTGGATTACATTGATTAATTTTCATATGTTGAGCCTCCCCTGCATCTCTGGGACGAAGCATACTTGATGATCTTTTTGATGTATTCTTGGATTCAGTTTTGGGGTATTTTATTGAGTATTTTTACATGAATGTTCATGGAAAAAGTATTGTGTAATTCTCTTTCTTTGTTAAATCACTGTGTGGTTTGGGTATTAGAGTGACTATGGCCTCACAAAATCTATTTGTCAGTGTTACTTCTGTTTCTAGTTTGTGAAAAATTTGAGGAGTATTGGCATTATTAGCTCTTCTTTGAATGTCTGGTAGAATTCTGTGCTAAAACTATCTTTTAGTGACTGCTTCTATTTCTTTAGGGGTCATGGGTCTATTGAAATGGTTTATCTGATCTTGATTTAACTTTGGTTAGTGGTACCTATTAAGAAAATGATCCATTTCTTTTAGATTCTCAGTTTTGTGGAGTTCAGTATGACCTAATAATTCTTTGGATTCTCTAGTGCCTGTTGTTATGTCCTTCATTTAATTTCTAATTTTGTTAATCTGGATATTCTCCCTGTGTCTTTTAGTTAATTTGGATAAGAGTTTACCAACTTGTTGTTTAATTGATTCTTTGCATTGTTCTCTTTGTTTCTATTTTATTGATTCCAGCCCTCAGTGTGACAATTTCCTACTCCTCTTGGGTGAACTTGATTCTTTTGGTTTTAGAGCTTTCAATTAAGTTGCTAGTATGAGATTGCTCTAGTTTCTTTATGTAGGTAATTAGTTCTATGAACTTACCTCTTAGTACCACCTTCATTGTGTCCCATAAGTTTGGGTATACTGTTCATTCATTTTCATTGAATTCTAGAAGTCTTTAATGTCTTATTTCTTCTTTGACCCAGCAGTCATTCAGTAGAGTTGTTCAGTTTCCATGACTTTCTAGGCTTTCTGTTGTTTCTGTTGTTGTGAAATCCAGTTTTAAATACATGGTGGTCTGATAGGATGCAGGGGTTATTTTATTTTTTTTTAAATCTGTTGAGACTTGCTTTGTTACTGAGTATGTGATCAGTTTTGCCAAAGGTTCTGTAAGGTGATGAGAAGATGTATTCTTTTGTGTTTGGGTGAAATGTTTGTAGACACCTGTTGGGTCCATTATGTTCAGAATGTCTGTTAGCTCTAGCATTTTCTCTGCTTAGTTTTGTCTGGATGACCTGTCCATTGGTAAGAGTGGATTATCAAAGTCTCTCACTATCAGTGTGTGAGTTAAACTTTAGTAGTGTCTCCTTTACAAACACGGGTATCTTTGTTTTGGGGGCATAGATGTTAATTGAAAGATCATCTTGAATCTTTCCTTTGAGGAGTATGAAGTGTCCTTCCCAGTCTCTTATGATTAGTTTTGGTTTGAAGTCTATTTTTGTCAGATATTAGAATGACTACACCAGTTTAGTCCCATTTGCTTGGAAAATCTTTCTCCAACCCTTTACTTTGGGGTAATGTCTATCTTTGATATTGAGGTGTGTTTTTTGTATGCAAAAGAAGGATAGATACTGTTTTTTGCATCCATTCTGTTAGTTTTTTCACTAATAGAAAGATACTAACTATCTTTTTACTGGGGAATTGAGTCCATTGATTTTTAAAGATATCAACGATCATGTGTGTGTGTGTTTCCCTTCTTTTGGTTTTGCTGGTGTGAGATTATTTATTCCCTGTGTTTTCGTGGGTGTAATTAACTTCCTCAAGTTGGAGTTTTCCTTCTAGAACCTTCTATAGAGCTGGATTTGTAGATAAATATTGCTTAAATTTGACTTTGTCATGAAGTATCTTATTTTCTCTATCTATGGAAGTTGAGAATTTTGCTGGGCATAGTAGTCTGGGTTGGCATCTACAGTCTCTTAGAGTCTGTAGACATCTGGCCAGGCCCCTGTGGCCTTTAGAGTCTCCATTGAGAAGCAGGATATAATTTTGATAGGTCTGCCTTTGTATTGTAGTTGGTCTTTGTCTCTTGTAGCTTTTGTTATTTTTTCTTTGTTCTGTATGCTTAGTGTTTTGATTATCATGTGGTAAGGGAAATTTCTTTTCTGGTCCAGTCTATTTGGTGTTCTCTAAGCTTCTTATACCATTATAAACTGTCCTTCTTTAGATGAAGAAATTTTTCTCCTATGATTTTGTTAAAAAATAAATTTTCTGGACCTTTGTGCTGGTATTCTCCTCCTATTTCTATTATTCTTATGTTTGGTCTTTTAATACCATATCAGATTTCCTGGATGTTTTGTGTCAATAGTTTTTTAGATTTAAATTTTCTTTGACCACTGGTTATATTTCTTCTATTGTATCAATGCCTGAGATTCTTTCTTCTATCTCTTCTATTTTTTTATGCTTGCATCCGTGGTTCCTATTCACTTTCCTAGATTTCCTGCCTCCAGAATTCCCTCAGGGTGTGTTTTCTTTATTGCTTCCATTTCCATTTTCGGGACTTGAACAATTTTGTCATGTCCTTCAACTATTTTTTTTTCTTGACTTAAGAGATTTATTCATTTCTTCCAATGTTTTGTTTCTCTTTCCCTTGATTTCTTTAAGGGGTTTATTCATTTCCTCTTTAGGGGCCTCTAGTATCTTCATAAAATTGGTTTTAAGGTCATTTTCTTTTGCTTCAGCTGTGTTTGAATGTTCAGGACTTGCTACAGTAGGATAGCTGGGCTCTGCTGGTGATTTATTGCCCTGGCTGTTGTTGACTGCTTTTACATGAGTGTCTAGACATCTGGGTTTGGGGTAATTATAGGACTAGGTGCCAATTTCTGAGTTTGTCTGTTGGGTGGGTGTTTCTGTTTCCTCTCTGGTCTTTTTGCCTAAGTAGCCCGTGGTTGAGTAGAGGGTCTCTATTCAAGTTGGGGGCTGGAATTCTATTGGCCAGCAGGGCCTCTGGTCCAATATGGGGTCCACAGGAATTGAAGGCCAGGATATGGTGATGGGGAGAGGTTTGAGGGGCTTGGAAGTAAACTGGGTAGACACAAATGGTGACAGTGCTGGGGTTCTCGTGGCTGGCCTGTGTGCCTCCTAGTTCAGCAGGGCTCCTTAGCTGGAGTTGGGAGGGCAGGATATGGTGATGAGGAGGGGAAGGCCAGTTAGGGTGGGCTGGGAAAGCACTAAGAAAGTGGAGGCGGTCAGTGGGCAACCAGCCTACCTGAGGTTGCCCTATGACGTACACTTGGGCAATACAGCACACATTTACATGGACACACTCATGTACGCACACACCCACCCCTCAGCACACACAAATACACACACACACCTCACACACATGAAATGTGAACAAAGTATGTTAAGAAGTTAACTACTATTCTCAAGATTCTGGGGGCTAAAAAGTGGAATATAGTGGTGTATACCTATGATCTCAGCATTGGGGAGTCTGAGACAGGAGTCCAAAGCCAGTCTAAGTTATATTCCAAGTTTCAGGCCAACAGGAATACATAGTGATACATAGTGCTTTGTCTCAGAACAAGCAGAACCTAAGATCTGGAACATAAGTTCATAAATATCTAAGAACTATGAAATGCCTAAAGTCAGCACTGCAACTTAATTGTGCTCTGCTTATATTTTATTTTTTACAAAATACAGGTTAATTAAATATTTTAAGAATTTTTGGAGTTGTTGCAGTGGAAAATGTGTTAATGGATAGTTTCTTCTTTCTAGTGCTCTGTGGTCTATACTTAAGGATCCCTACATGGGTATAACATTTTTTTTAATCCTGGTGTACCCACAATTTAATTATAAGGCTTTGGGGAAAAAATCAGCACTAAAGGTTTTATCATATTTTTAATAAATTTTAAAAGTTAGATCAAATTATTTTAAAAAATTTAGTAACTCCACTAGTAATGTAATTAATAGGTTATTAAAATATAGATTTAGAGCTCATAAACAGTATTACACAAATACATAATTAAAATAGTTAACATTTATGGAATATATATTCTGTAGAAGGAGTAGTGCTAACTATTCTGTGAGTAGAATTTGTTAATTATCATAACTATGAAATAGGTATATAACTACTATCCCCTTTCTAAGCCTTACCAGTTTGTAAGTGGTTAGGTGGTGGACACAGCTCATTTATACTAAGAGAATTTGGTCAGTTGCATATATAGCTGTTCCATTGTTTTCCTGTCATAAAATGTAAATTCCTATGGTAATTCTTTGATTTATACAGTAATAAAATTATTTAACTACAGTCAGGAGAAATTCTGTTAAAATTTTCAATGTTTTGTTTTTAGGGCTTGGACAGAGGCTCCAAGGGCCATATCTCCACTTTCAGCAGCTTTGTTTCGACAGTTACCCAGAAGAAAGAAGCTGCTGAGAGCAGAAGCTCGCCTACCCATGTATCTCTCCCTAACATCAGGAATGGTAACGTTCTGTGTGTTTTGCCTGAAAGCTTGTTATAGTATTAAACTACTTAAAGTATATTTTGAATTATGTAGCACTTTTTTGGTAAGTTTAGTGATTACCAAAAAAGAGAAATAAGCCATGTAAGTATTTACAAGAAGATCCAGAATCATTACTTTTAACCTAAAAGTTTTAGATGTTATCTAGAGTAAGAATAAATTAAAAAGTAGTGAATAATAAAGTTTGATTAGGGTCAGAGCTATGATATGTGTAAATATGCTGCTATGTAAAATATGTCTTTGTATGATACATTTGAGTTCACCTTTTTACCATTATAACAAGATACCCGAGAGAACAGCCTATATGAATAAGGATTTATATTTTGTTCATGGTTTTACTTCAGGGTTACTTGGCTCTATGTTTCAATGCCTGTGGGGGTAGAACAAAAATTGGGGGTGGGGCCTAATGAAACAGCAGTTGATTACTTTATGGCATCTGGAAAGTAGAGAGAAAGAGGCAAGAAGGGACCAGGCATAACATAAATCCTTAAAAGTCCTGCCCCAGAGACCTACTTTCTAATGTCCTTTAGTATAAACTCATCGTTGGATTTAGAAGAGTGATAACCTCACATTTATGATCCATATTCTGAGCTTCATGACAGCATATAAATATGATACAAGTACTTAATATACTGCCAATATTTAAGCAGCAAATTATTAGAAAAACATGATGGAAGTATATGAAATGCTAGAAATAAACCCCAAAAGGAAATAGGTAAAACTTATATAGAGAAAGTATGAAACTGTCAAAAGACAAAAAAAAATTGAATGGAAAAACATAGAAGCATCAACTAGTTTATTCTACATATTGAATAATTTCATCAGTTTTGGAAAAGTTGGCAAAATCATTTCATACTTGATTTATAAGAATATATGTCCAAGAGGATGTAGGAGGACCATTGTCCTCAGAATGTCATAAATGATGTTAAATTACTCAAAAAGCATAATTAGAACTGGCAAACCTCTTTAAAAAAAGTTAGAATTCTTTAATTATAAAAATACTTAAAGAATATGCAGAAGACTTTCAAATGTGGAGAGATGCTCACCAACATATTAATTACACTTGTTAGAGTTTAGCCTAAGGAAATAACATTGTCTACAGGAAAAATAGACAGGGAAGGGTATACACTTTTTATATAGTAGGACTTGGAACAGCAGCTTGGCTAACTAAATTATGTCAATTTGAATTGTTATTACTGTGTTTCTATTAAAAAGAATGTGATATGGATATCAAATAACCAAGGAAATGCCCCTAGTACATTGTAAAATTAAAAGAAGCAATTATAAAATTAAAGGTAGGTTGTGGATGAAATCTTTTATACTTTGAGCATATATTTTGATACAAATCTGTTATGGTTTCCATCAGGAGGACTAGGTATGTTATTAGTGTTTCTTTTTATAACTTTATTTTTTTCAGATAGGGTTTATGTTAGCCCTGGCTGTCCTGGAACTAGCTCTGTAGCCTAGGCTAGCCTCGGACTCAAGGAAATCAACCTGTTTCTGTCTCTTGAGTGCTGGGACTAAAGGCCAGTTCCACCACCACTCAGCTTTATAGAACTTATTTTATCATTGGTAATACAAATTATTTACATTTTCTTCAGTGTCCCTTACCCTGTGAAAACACAAAACAGATATTTGAAGTTTGAATGCCTCTCATAGTCTAGCCATATAAAATAACTACATATGTGATAAATTGTTCTAACAAAAATTTTCCTTTTTGGCAGTCCATGCTAACATTAGACCTACTGTGCAGTCTTAGAGGGTAGGTCCATAGCCTTCATTTCCTAAGCCCTGTCTTTGTTTACATCTTTGTTCCATCACACACTGGTCCTGTCCCAGAGAGGTAGTTTTACACAGTTTCACGACACAGTAAAACAAAACTATAATTGCAGTAGCATTATAGGAATAGAGAAATAATGAAAATTAGACTAACTAGATGTTATAGAAAATGATTTCTGTTTAGACAGTTCAGCTGGATAATACAATTTATTTATATAATTGAGAAAAATTGTTTATTGGGCCTTCACAGTAGTCAAGTACAATCTCATCATATTTGTTTTCTATTGCTATATAATGAATTGCCATGATCCAATGACTTTAAAACAGCTCACAGCCATGTAGGCTAGAAGTCTGGGTGGATGTCACTAGGTTCTATACTTAGAATCCCTACAAGACTTAAATCAAGTTATTGGTTGGACTGGACTTTGCACAGATATTCTTTTCCAAGCTCCTTCAGTTGCTGACAAATTGGTTGCTTGCGTTTGTAAGACTGGTGTGTCATCACCTTTCCTAACTCAGCTTATAGACATAATTTCCTGACATGTGCCTTCTTACAGCTTCCCCAGGATACCAAAGCTTCTTCTTCCACAATCATTTCAGGGTACTTTTCTTGAATCTTTTTGTGATTCATCTCTCAGCTTGCCTTTTGCAACCAGTGGAAGATCCACTTCTAAGGGATTTTGTGATTGCATTTTGCCTACCTGGATGGCCTCCCTATTTAAGGCCATATCTGCAGGTCTGAGATTTAGGAATTTAACATGTAATTTAAGAAGATACAGGGATAAAATTCAGCACAACAGAAATCTATAAACTTTAAGACAACGGAAATGTATGCTATGTGGCATGATGGGTCAAAACATAGATAGCAATAACCATTCTTTGGACTTTTTGTTTACATTTCTTAGCCCTTCATTCTCCATTCTCTGATTCTACCTAATCTTTTCTTTTTATTTTATTTTAGGGTGTTTACTGTATATATGGCTTTTTAGCCTGCACATGTTTCTGTGCCGTGTGCATACCTGTCTCTTGCTTTCTTATCTGTACAGATACCTTGATTTGTGAACTAGGCTTGTCACCTCATGTGCCTACAGGTTTTTAAGTCCATTCATTGACTCTAAATATGTTCCACCTAGCCAAACTTCCACTTCTTGCCTGTTTTTCTCTTCTAGGAGCAGCCTTGTGGAATCAGGACTTAGCCAAAGCTCACTCACCTTTGGAATTTTGCACATGTCATTGTAGATGAATAGGTTTTTTAGCAGACTTCTTTGCCTCAATAGAACTCCTGTCTATATGTCTGACTGTTCTTTATGAATATCACCTTGGTTCTGGTGTGTTCACATGTCACAGATGCTACAGAAAGATTTCTCTTATTGAATGAGAATTAGACTAAGTTTTCTCTACAGAACTGTTCTTATAGTTCCTTGTCTCTCACTTGTCCCTAAGATCATTTTTCCAAAGTTTGATTCTCAGCAATTCTTATTCTTTCCTTCCTCTTCTGCTAGCAGGACCTAAGGCCAGGTATCTCTTAACAGCTTGTCTCCCATCTGATCTCCAGATGGGCTGGCATTGAAGAAGCTGAGGAAGCCCAGCGTGGGTTATCTAACAGCTGAAGGATCCTTTTCTCCCTGTAAATCACGTGACAAGGAGAGCCTGTCAAGTTGGCTGTCCTTTGAAAAAGCTGAGAAGTGTAGGCAGTTTACCTACTATAACAGCTGCTAGAGATGATGCATCTTAAAAAAAGACCTAGAAGATAAGTAAAGCGGAGTGGAGAGGTGGGTAATGGTGCATTCTTTTTTACTCCCCCCCCCCCTTTTAGGCCTACTTAAAACACATAAAACAAAAACGCACAGAACACCTTTAAAAGAAGAAAAGCAGTTCTTCTTCAGGCCTTTTGAAATAACTCTTCTTTCTTAGTATTTTAGGAAAGAATGGGTCTGAACTCCTATTTACCTGGAGGCCAGTGTTTCATTCCCAGCTCAGCTGACTTTATGAGTCTATTCTTGGCAGAACCTTGGTGTGACATGAACTCTTCAGTTCTTACTTGAGAAATGCATCTTTGTCACTCTGAAATAGCCAATGGAAAAGGTGGTCTGAACTCAATGAGTAGGTCTGTGTCTGCACATTTAGGGGCAGTTTGAAGGGCAGACCCAACTAAGTAGTTAGAGGAAACCCAGTGCAGGGTTTTTTCTCTGGACAGAGCAAAGGGCATGTGTAGTAAGTGGTTTCTGGCCTGGACTTTCGGGCCTAGTTTCAAGGTTTAGGCCTGCAGACCCACAGACCTGCAGAGATACACAGATGCTTACAATAGTTTTAGGCTGATTGACCTAAGGCCTAGGCATATAACTTGCTAACTCTTTACCCTTAATCTAACCCATGACTCTTATCCTGTTCAGCCATGAGGCTCAGTACCTTTTCTCAGAGCAACATAGTGGTCCTCTGTTTCTTCTGGCATTCTGCTCTGTTCTTCCAGTTCCCAGAGTTTTCCTATGATAGCCCCACCCATACTTCCTGTCTGCCTTTGGCCGATCAGCACTTTTTATTAAACCAGTAGGTGGGACAATTATTTACAATGAAACAACAAAACCCCCCTACAGACATGCCACTTTGGGATTTCTACCTTGGTAGTGTCTTAGAGGCCTCAAAAGACCCTAAACTCCAGGTTTCCTTTGAGCATAAGTCAATCTTGAACCAAATCTCTTCTATCTTTGCCTACGCCAGAATAAGTGTCTTATTTTCTTTTCTTAACTATTCCTGAAGAAACATGTATCTGAAAAAATATTTTGCTGCATTAGTTTACTTACCATTTTTGCTACTCTCTGCTCCTTTGTATATTTGAAGAGAGAAAGGGCTGTTTTGTTTTTTAGCCAGAATGTTATTCAAAACTAGGCTCATCCTAGAGAGACTGTAGAAAAATCATCCTCTGGTGCGATCGGGTACTTCTTCCTCATATTCCCACAGAGCCACAGAAGTCTGCCTGCTCTTCGGAAGTACTTGTAAAGGATACTTTTCCCTCTTCCTGTTCTCTTTTCTAACCATCCTTCCTACACTTGGGCTTCCTGGGTGCTCTGGCCTCACTCCTTCCCTCCCAGCCATGGCTGCTCGCACTGTACAGCTGCCCTCCCTGCCAGCTGAACTCAGATGGCTTGGCTTTTTCCTCTTCATCTTCATTTTCCTGCTCTGGAAAGCTGCTGAGATTTATAGTTTGTCTGCCCTGGGGCTTTTCTTTTAAACATTAGTCAAACTGTTCAAGCGTTTTTTAAAAACAAAGCTACTTATAAAAATAAGTAGTTTCATATCTTCCAACTGCCACATAGGTTTTTTTCTGTCTCTTGTGTTCTTTTATATAAATGTAAACATGTACATTGTCCAGCACTTTGAGTTGTTACTTTCAGGTTTTTTTCTATTTAAGGTTTTTTTATTTTCTTGTTTTGTTTACAACTATATTCCATTATATTAGACTTACACCTTCATTCAGACCCCATTAAAAATAAGTTATGTACACCTTTTTTTTAAAAGCAGAAACAATACCACAATGAGTGAATTTGTACATATACCATTTTGTTCATCTGCAAAATATTTTTAAGTTATTCCTTGACATGTGACTGTCAGATTTAGGTATGTATATATTTATAATATTCTTTCTTTTTAATCCAGCTGTCTCTAGGACCCAGCGTACATGACTCATGTAGTCCATACTTGTTAGATAATTGACTGAATGAAGAAGAGATGAATAGGAAACACTTTTTATAGGCTAGCCTCTTTGCCCTGCTGGGGTATCAAATCCTTCTCTAGTCTCTTCAATAAGACAAACTAATATGAAGCATCTATTTCATTCAAATGAGCTTCTACAGAAAATGAGCTTCTACGTTATTTCTATGACAAAGTCTTTAAAAGAAGATTTCATTCATGCTTACAGTTTTACATACACTTCATTAAACTTGGTGAAAGGTCCTTCTCCAAGAATTAGTGAATACGTTTTATTTGGTTCTGATGTCTCAAGTTCTATGGCTTACAGGATTCCCACACACACACCTTCTTCCTTTCTCCCACCTTTGGCTTTATTTTTACTAAATGCTCAGAAAAGTACTCTTATAGACAGTGATATAAACACCACCTGTTATGACTAATTTGTTCTGGTCTTTCTCTGTTTCTGCTTCTTGCTAAAACTGAAGTAGTCAAAAGTAGCACAATAATGGAGCTCAGAAGGAACCTTCAAGTTGTTCCTTTATGCTTTGACTGGTGCTCATATGTCAGCTGACACCTGCATCTGTCTGCCCACTCTAAACCATCTAACCCTCGTGGGCCTTTTTGAATAATCATAGAATGGGGCAGTTGTGATGATGAGCTATAAGCTGTCTTCTGTATCTAAGTTTTATAACATAAATAATATATTTAAAATGGAATTTTCCAGTTTGAAGGATGTTTTTGTTAGGGAGGTATTTTGATAAACTTACAGTTTATTAGTTCCTATTTCCAAATAGGTCTCACTTCTGCTACTGGGCTCTATTCGTGATAGAAGATTGGCCACTGTTCAATGGTGGAAATTATGCAGGTTTCGCAGATTATCAGTATAGGTTTTAATCCAGACTCTGTAATATACAAACTATCATTCTAGAAAAGTTAATCTCATTCTATTTATTTCATCATTTGTAAAATGAGGTAATAAAAGGCTGTCCTACAAAGTTGCAAAGATACATGAAAAGAAAACATTTAAAACATATTCAGTTCCATGCCTGATAAAGTTCAGTAACTGCAAGCGATGAGTACATTTTTACATGTTTGTATTGTTTGATGATGATATAGGTGTCACAGTAGAGAGAGCAACTCACCGTGATGCTACGCCTTTATTTTCTGAAGAAGGAGTGGGTAAAGCCTTCTTAAAAATAACTGGCACCCAGCTAGCTCACTCCAGTTACTTTATTTAAATTTCTACAAGGTTAATTGGCTAGGAAATATTCCAGCTACTAAAGTCATCTTTCTTTTGCTTCCCATGAGAGCAGACAGTTCACACAAATCTCAGTCCCTTTGATTGTGACTAGCCAGAATCAAAACTAAGAACTCCAGGTCTGCCAGGCACGTCTGGGGACCAAGGTCAGTGCAGCTTGGAGCTCTCATGTAGCTCCAAGTGCAGATTCTCCAGGGAGACATTTCTTCAAGGTTCAAAAAAATCTCAAAACAATTCTTGGCTTCTACTGATTTAGCCAAACATAGCAAAGGCTTTGCTGAAACATTTCACTCAAAGCTGGACACAAAGGATTTATTATACATTTCACCTAAAGCCAGACATAAAGCCTTCACGTTTCTGTGCAGAATTGTAGAAGGGATTATTGTAGAGCAGAGCTTCTGTTACCCTATGAAACTTCATGAGCAACCAAGAACGTTAGTTTTGAATTTAAATATGTCTCAAATTGTGAATGTAAGAGTGGCTATTGAAGGCCATCACTTAAGTGGAGAAAAGAACAGGAGCAGCCGGGTGAGCCAGTCAGTTGCATTGCCCTTTTCTCAGAGGTCACTATTGTCCCCTTGTCTGTACTTCCCTCCCATGAACCCTGCTAAATGAGCAGCCTCTCAAACATCTATCGGGTGGTTGTTTGATCAGTGCCTTTGACATCTAGAGACATGCGGCCTTTTCAACTGCCAGAGCACTGCACACAGAAGTGTGAAGTGACCTGAGTATCATTAGCTCATTCAGCTGGTGGAGCCTGATGAGGAACACAGGAACTTCACCAGCACACTGGCAGACCAACCGAGAATAACCGTTCTCCTGTTCAATCTCTCAATTACAAAAGAACAACACAGGGGCAGTCAAGATCTTGGTGATGACAAGTGTCAAAATGACTGATTCTCAGCACACCCTGTCCACTCTGTGCAGAGTAAAACTCATGTGGGTCACTGTTACTCGTGGCCCTTTTTGTGAGACGGCGATCTCTGTGCTTGTGCCTTTGTTTCCATGGCTTCCTTTCTGAAAACTTGCAGAAACTTACCTGTGCAGCACATACATGAAAGTTCCCACAGACGCCACAAGAGGGCAGTCAGATCCCCTTGAACCAGGAAGTTATGATTGTCAGATGTGGGTGTTGGGAAACAAACCCAGGTCTTCTGCAAGAACATCAAGTTGTCTTTAACTTCTGAGTCATTCCTTTAACCCCCTTTATCTGTTGAAAGATGAGACGTGAAATTCTTAGACATGACTTGATTTTCACAAGGTCACGTTTTCCATTATCTATTTGCATTGTAACAACCACCTCGAAACTTAGTAATATTTATTAAATTCATAAATATGAAATTTGGAAGAAGATCTTTTGTTCTCCTGAGCATCAGCTGAGTTGGCCTGAAAAATGGGGGATCTAAAGTCCCCTGAAGGCTTGCTAAACATTAATGTGGCTGGAGTTTTGTACTGTAGATTGGACTGGGACTAGGCACCTACATGTAGCCTTTGTATGTGGCTTTCTAGCTTCTGCACAGCATAGTGACTGAATACAAGACTGAATATCCCTCCCCAAAGAGAAAGCCAAACAAAAATGACATGGCCTTTTATAATCAAGTCTTAACTTTTACCACATTTTATTAACAGGGATTCATTAAGACTGACCTGTATTCAAAAGAATAACAACTAGACTCCATCTTTTTATTTTTATTTTTATTTTTATTTTTATTTTTATTTTTATTTTACATTCTGCTGTAGTTTCTGTTCTCCTCCAAATCCCTTTCCCTATCCTCCCATCTTCTGCTTCTCCATTTCTATTCAGAAAAAAACAGGCTTTCTATGGTTATATATTGTATATTTAATAAAATTTGTCTGGAATATCAGAGGACATAATCACCCACAGCCAAGCATTGAAGGTCAAGGAGTGGTTACCATGCCTTTAATTCCATCACTCAGGAGCTCATCTGGCTTCTTCATCTCTGTAAATTCAAGACCTAACAGCCAGGCAGTGGTAGCCCACATCTTTAATCCCAGCTCTAGGAGAGTTGAACCAGGAAGTAAAATAGCTGGGCAGGAGAAGGCAGAAATTCAGTCACTCTGTCTGAATGACCCGTCAGGCTGAGGACCTGTGAAGCTAGCACTTACCCTGTTTGGCCTGAGAAGTTGGCTGGGTGAGAATTGGCTGTGGTTTGTTTCTCTATCTCTCTAATATTCCAAACAAGTTTTATTAAATATACACTATATCATCACCACAGCTTCCCATGGAGACCAATAAAACACGGCACATCAAGTTACAGTGAGACTAAGCACCTCTCCTTGTGTTAAGGCTGAGCAAGGCAACCCATTATGAGGAGTAGGGTCCCAAAAACCACCAGAAGAGTAAAAAACAGCCCCTGATCCCATTGTTAGGAGTCCCACAAGAAGACCAAGATAGACAACTGCCACATATATGCAGAGGGTCTAGGTCAATCCAATGCAGGCTCCCTGGTTGTCAGTTTAGTCTCTGTGAGCTCCTCTGAGCCAGGTTAGTTGATTTTGTGGGTTTTATTGTGATGTTCTTGACCCCTCTGGTTCCTACATCCCTTCCTCCCTCTCTTCAGCAGGACTCCCTGAGATCAACCTAATGTTTGCCTATGGATCTCTGCATCTGTTTCCATCAGTTGCTGGATGAAGACTCTCAAATGACAGTTGGGCTAGGTGTCAGTCTCTGAGTATAGCAGAGTATCATTAGACATCATTATATTCACACTTTCCCCCTCTGGTCATGTTTGCATCTATCTTAGGCTCTGGGCCATCTAGCCTCTGGGTCTTGGCACTCCAGGCAGTGTTGAGTGGCCCATTCTTGTGGCATGGGTCTCAGGCTAGAACAGCCATTGGTTGGTCAGTCTCTGTACCATCCTTACCTCAGCACATCCTGTAGACATGAAAGACTGTAGGTCAAAGGTTATGTGGCTGGGTTGGTGTCCCAATCCCTCTACTGGATAGACTCCATTTTCTGATTAAAGTAATATCAAAGAATCTATGGGCATATTTGGAAACTACCCATCTGTGAATATAATAGGTAGACCTGGGAAAAGAAGAGAAAGTTGACTCTTCCAAAATTACCCTTAAAGCATGTGTAGAGCAGGACCCTAAACCTGAAATAAGGTTTTTAGGTGATTTGTACTTTACTTTCCTTTGCTACTTTAGCTTCTCCATTACAGATCATGATATTACTCACAGTGATGAGAATTTTTTATATTTGATTGTTCTTGGTCCTATCCATTTTGTTTTTGAATAGTTGTTAGAACATAGTCCAAGAATGTAGTCATGTGAGAATTCTGAGTCCCTGTAAGAAAAATCCAAGAAAACAAGAGTCTTGTGACATCAGTTTGTTCAAAACACAGAATTATTCTTGAGGTGTGTTTTAGTGCTTCTGCCCAGTGTAGCGATAGGAGTGAGTTTACTTCAGCTGGTGTTATTCACATGCCTCTATGGAAAACCACTTTTGCCAAGTGTGGCTTCTCCTTGTGATTGTACACTTCACTCAAGTGACTCTTAACCTTCAGAATATAAATTGTTTGATGCTCTGAATAAAGATGGCTATTGCATGCAACTTTAGTTTGCTTCGTATTTAGGCTCTGCTCTCCCAGGTTTATGCTGCCATAAAGAAATAGCTACAATATAAAGAATCCTGAAGTGCTGATATCTTAAGCAAAGAAAGGGTGAGCTATCCCAGTCAAGCAGCCCATTCAGTTACACACCCAAGTTGGCCTTTCAGGGTCTCTGCAGCCTTAGGAATGACTGTCCATTTTATTCATTTTATATCAGAGCTTCGGTGACTATCTGAAGTTATCAGAATAACTCATGAAGCAGTAGACCCAGCCCTTTATTTTCAAAGACTTTTAAAACTTGGAGTACACTATTTTGCTGTTGTGTATGAAAAGCAGCAGCTCTTTGCCATTACTTCCTTGTCAGCAGCACATAGACCCTGGTTCCTTCTTGAACACACAGTCAAGACACTTCTGTTTATTTCTGAGTTACTATGTCACAGGTGATGGCTATGCAGGAACAGTCTATATGGCCAACCAAAATGTCAATTTTCATTTTGATTACTGCAGTTGTAGAAAGCTACATATACCGTTTCAACCAGAATCAATCAATAGAACTCGTGAGGTGACAAATTTGCTGATAATATCACTCATACATAACTGTATTACAGTCCACACATTTTAATGTACTATCAGCTCAGCCCTCACCACTGTTGTGTTTTTCTTACAGTGGCTTCAAGTGTTTTATCTAATGTTTCTAAGCAACCCACTAAAATTGGAGCAGTTTATTAAAAGGAAGAAAAGTGATTACTACTTATCAATTTAGCACAGAGTGTTCCCAAGTATTGGCTGAATGAAATCTAAATGACAGGTTTTCACAAATGTAATTTTGCTTTTTTGCTGTATTAGAATATCCTCTAATATTTTAGAGTTGCATATGTCAGGATGAAGATTTTTCCTGTTCTATTTATGATATTGATATGAGGTTTAATTAATCACCATAGTTATTGGTGAATTAGATTTTAATAAACCATCTTGAGAAAAGGCAGAAAACCTATTTCTAGAAACAATGCCTTGATATTTGGGGACATAGGAGCGGCTGTGAGCTCTTATTTTTTTTTTTCCCTTAATAGCTGAATGTCACATCCTGCAATTTGGCTTTCATTCACTGATATGAGCAAAGGATTCAGCTCCTTTCAGACTTGGATTTCATTAACATGTATGTTAACATTCTGCAGGGTTTTTTTTTATCAGTCAAGTTACCATTGGATCTAAAAGTAGAACCTGTGCTTGGCCTCTGATTGCTTCACTGGACAATCCTCCTGGCCTTCTTGGTTCTCTTATGTAAGATCCCCTCCACTCTCAGGCTCTGCCAAAATCAAGTTTTCCTAACTTGATTTCACTGCTCTTCTGCATGAGCAGGGTATTAATAAAAGTGAGTGGGTATAAAAATGTACATGCATATGGGCTTAGTTTGTGAATAAGTTAATTTATATTTGAATGAGTCTGTTTGTGTTCAGTAGTGGGTGTTTCTAGCCAGGTTGGAGAAGAGTGTGTGGGAAGGGATAGGGAAGGGTAAGCCTAGTGAAGAATAAGAAAAACTAGACTCGCCACAAAAAAAATCATTGTAATAAGACTAGGGTTTATTTCTTTTCTGCTAAAATGTCCCTTCCTGTTAATAAGAATTTCTAAACATAAGAAGTTATGTATGGAAATATTTCATTTTGCTTGCTAATAAATCAAACCTTTATCAAATCTTTTTTACATTTCAAATTGCTAGATCTTTTAATACTTACATATTTATTGAGAGGTATAAAATAATTTTGGAAACAAAGAAATGTAATAATCTATTGTGTATTGTCAGGATCACTGTCTTCTCACCTCATATCACTAAATAGCACATTACAGTGTAATTCCTAGACACGCACCATCAGCATTACCTGAGAGCATGTTAGAAATCAAATTTCTAAACCCTATCCCAACCTGCTTCATTGCAGACTCTAAAGAGGGCTCAGCCATCAGTGTTTCAAGTTTTCTTAGAAAAGCTTGAAAGCCATACTCTCTGGAGTATAAAAAATTGAAAACTCTACTATATTCTAATATGAAAGTTCATTTTAAAATAAACCGTCTTAGTTAATATTTTATAACTAGGACAAAATAACCTGAGAAAATCAATTTAAAGGAAGGAAAGATTTATTTTGAGTCACTGTTTTAGTCTGTTGTCACTTAGCCAACTACACATGAGACAAAGACAAAGAAATAGAGTTGTTCACCTGAAGGCAGTGAGCTGGAAGGTGAGAGGGATGGAGAGAGTCTGAGGATCAGATGAACGCTTCACAGGCACACACTTCCAATAAGTAACTGTGCTGGTTTGAATGAGAAATCCCTATAGGCTTATAGACTTAAATGTCTGGTCATCATGCGGTGGCACTATTTAAACGGAGGAGGAAGTGTGTCAACGGAGGTGGGCTTTGAGGTTTCAGAAGTCCAAGAGCCAGGCTCTGTGGCTTTCTCTTCCTGATAACTGCAAATCCAAATGTAGGACTCCTCCAGCACAAACTCTGCAAGCCACCATGCTCCCCGCCATTATAATGGACCAAGCCTCTGAAATTGTTTGCAAGCTCTAATTTAATGCTTTCCTTCATAAGAGTTGCCTTGGTCAGGTGTCTTCACAACAGTAACACTCTGACTAAAAGAGTAACCTTCTTGCTCTATTTAGGCCACACCTCCTAGAAGTCCATTCAACTCTTCATCAGTAGATCGATCAATTGGTGACTTGTTGAGCATTGTTTTAGTATTTGCATATACTTCAGTAATGAAAACCCCATTAGAAGAGACTTAGATTGCAATATGAAAACCCATTAGAAGAGATTTAGATTGCAATATTGTTAGTCATAAAGATATAACGTACTAAAAGGAAAAGTAGATAAAGTCAGCTAATGCAGTTATGAGAGAATTTTTTGCTTTCTAAAATAAAAATTAAAGGCCAGGTGTCAGATTCTGTGACTATGGTGGCAGAAAGAGTATAGCTTTTCAATCTTCCTAAATCACTGTATTTTAGGTTCACTCTGTATCAATGTTTAAAAGCATGAACGTATTTTACAATAAAATAACTGATAAAATAAACACTTAAATCCCTATAGGTAAGCAGAACAAATAACCAAAAATATAACTTCTCCCTGATGCTTGCTGCTGGGCAGAAGGTCTCAGGAGAGTGAGGCACAGCTGTTTGGTGGATCTTCAAATAAGAGAGTTTCAAAACAATAGGAATTCACTGTAAAACTCTGAAGGCAGGATCTAGACCAAAGGCTGAAGCTCAAAGGATTTTGTCAAGAGCAGGCGAATGTAGAGGTCTCATGATTAGAGAATTCTCTGAGGTAACTGATGGCCCTTCCCAGCCCAGGGCATTCATACTGAACTTAGAACAAAATTGAGCAGTCACTCTTACAGTGACTGAAGAAAAAAATACTGCCCGAGTGCAACAGAAGGCAGGCTACAAATAATAGAGTGGAGATCTTAGAAAACAAACTTCCATTGGCCTAGATGCTACAGAAACAGCAAATGCCAAACGTGCACATGGTTCTGAGAGCTCAAAAATAACATTTTCAAGTAAAAATTAGCAGCAAAAAGAATCATGGTCAAATTTTGTAATTTTCAGTTACAAATTTTTATTTTAACAAGAAAGTATGCAATGAAGACAATGAAAATACATGAGAAATTCTTGTCCTCAATAAGTAAAACCTTAAATATATGGAACTACTTGACAAAATGATAAAACACTTAAAAGAACAAATATAGGTCACAATGAAACTCAAAACTAAGGGGACAGAGAAATAAGATCTTACTTATGGACACTGATAAGAAAATGCTAAGGCTTACAAATTATAGCATACATGTATAAGTGATTTGCATGTTTCTAAAAAGTTAACAAGTATTAATAATAAGTTCCATTGAAATATTCCTTGAAAGACACCTTTAAAAAGGAAGGAAAGAGAAAAATTATGCATTTTATTGATAAATGGCTTTGGGGAGAAATGGAAATAGATAGTAAACTCTATATTTAAATAGCCAAATAGCTACCAAAGGCTCTGAATTTATGGAAGATACAACCCAGTAGCTGTTAGAAGTGAAATGCCTGGAAGTGCAGTTCACTAGGATGTAGTTTTTGTTATGCAATCACAAAGTGAATGCATTATAAAATACTCTGTTTTCTGTTCATGTTGGATTACCCTAATCCTTGCTAATTCATTATTACATTCTCTTATCCTCCACAGTGAGAGACCTACCACCAATTTGTTTTGATGTTAGACAAAAACAGCGTATGTCTATGGATTCATTACCATCTGAGGCAAAGGCCCCAGCCCTTCCAGAACCTACCCTTCCTAGCCAGCCCAAAAGTGTGAAAGACTTTGAGTAAGTTCCAACTCTCTTTTTGTGTAGGCCGATGGTGACCTGCATGTCAGTGCTTTACATAGCTTAACATCTTTAAGCTATGAAAAATTAGCTGAATTTGTAGATTATCAGACAAAAGTGAAGACAGAAAAGACATCTTGACAACTCATCTCAAATTAAAGATATAAATAAATGTGTGAATCATGGATAATAGCTATATCGTAGCAAAACAAAGCAAACACTAAGAGAATCTTGAGTCAGAATTGGTCCAAATGGGTGTCAATGAATTTTACTGTTAACACCTGCCACACACAAAGAATTCATCTACTATGTATCCATGCTATAAAAACTGTATCACCACTCAGAAAATCAAAATACATAATTTGAAATACTAAAGGTGGCATGAGACGTAGATGGCTGTAAATTACTAAAGTTCCGGAAGCTGAACTGTGAAAGAAAAGCAAAGAGTGACACAAGGGGCGTGTCAGAGGTGAACTGTTTCAGTGGGCATGGTAGATAGCACATATCAGAGGTGAACTGTTTCAGTGGGCATGGTAGATAGCACATATCAGAGGTGAACTGTTTCAGTGGGCATGGGAGATAGCACATATCAGAGGTGAACTGTTTCAGTGGGCATGACAGATAGCACATATCAGAGGTGAACTGTTTCAGTGGGCATGACAGATAGCACATATCAGAGGTGAACTGTTTCAGTGGGCATGACAGATAGCACATATCAGAGGTGAACTGTTTCAGTGGGCATGATAGATAGCACATATCAGAGGTGAACTGTTTCAGTGGGCATGGTAGATAGCACATATCAGAGGTGAACTGTTTCAGTGGGCATGATAGATAGCACATATCAAAGGTGAACTGTTTCAGTGGGCATGATAGATAGCACATGTCAGAGGTGAACTGTTTCAGTGGGCATGATAGATAGCACATGTCAGAGGTGAACTGTTTCAGTGGGCATGACAGATAGCACATATCAGAGGTGAACTGTTTCAGTGGGCATGACAGATAGCACATGTCAGAGGTGAACTGTTTCAGTGGGCATGACAGACAGCACATGTCAGAGGTGAACTGTTTCAGTGGGCATGACAGACAGCACATGTCAGAGGTGAACTGTTTCAGTGGGCATGGTAGATAGCACATATCAGAGGTGAACTGTTTCAGTGGGCATGATAGATAGCACATGTCAGAGGTGAACTGTTTCAGTGGGCATGACAGATAGCACATGTCAGAGGTGAACTGTTTCAGTGGGCATGACAGATAGCACATGTCAGAGGTGAACTGTTTCAGTGGGCATGACAGATAGCACATATCAGAGGTGAACTGTTTCAGTGGGCATGACAGATAGCACATGTCAGAGGTGAACTGTTTCAGTGGGCATGGTAGATAGCACATATCAGAGGTGAACTGTTTCAGTGGGCATGATAGATAGCACATGTCAGAGGTGAACTGTTTCAGTGGGCATGGTAGATAGCACATGTCAGAGGTGAACTGTTTCAGTGGGCATGACAGATAGCACATATCAGAGGTGAACTGTTTCAGTGGGCATGACAGATAGCACATATCAGAGGTGAACTGTTTCAGTGGGCATGACAGATAGCACATGTCAGAGGTGAACTGTTTCAGTGGGCATGACAGATAGCACATGTCAGAGGTGAACTGTTTCAGTGGGCATGGTAGATAGCACATGTCAGAGGTGAACTGTTTCAGTGGGCATGGTAGATAGCACATGTCAGAGGTGAACTGTTTCAGTGGGCATGATAGATAGCACATGTCAGAGGTGAACTGTTTCAGTGGGCATGACAGATAGCACATGTCAGAGGTGAACTGTTTCAGTGGGCATGACAGATAGCACATGTCAGAGGTGAACTGTTTCAGTGGGCATGACAGATAGCACATGTCAGAGGTGAACTGTTTCAGTGGGCATGGTAGATAGCACATATCAGAGGTGAACTGTTTCAGTGGGCATGGTAGATAGCACATATCAGAGGTGAACTGTTTCAGTGGGCATGGTAGATAGCACATGTCAGAGGTGAACTGTTTCAGTGGGCATGACAGATAGCACATATCAGAGGTGAACTGTTTCAGTGGGCATGACAGATAGCACATATCAGAGGTGAACTGTTTCAGTGGGCATGACAGATAGCACATATCAGAGGTGAACTGTTTCAGTGGGCATGACAGATAGCACATGTCAGAGGTGAACTGTTTCAGTGGGCATGGTAGATAGCACATGTCAGAGGTGAACTGTTTCAGTGGGCATGGTAGATAGCACATATCAGAGGTGAACTGTTTCAGTGGGCATGGTAGATAGCACATATCAGAGGTGAACTGTTTCAGTGGGCATGGTAGATAGCACATGTCAGAGGTGAACTGTTTCAGTGGGCATGATAGATAGCACATGTCAGAGGTGAACTGTTTCAGTGGGCATGGTAGATAGCACATGTCAGAGGTGAACTGTTTCAGTGGGCATGGTAGATAGCACATGTCAGAGGTGAACTGTTTCAGTGGGCATGGTAGATAGCACATATCAGAGGTGAACTGTTTCAGTGGGCATGGTAGATAGCACATGTCAGAGGTGAACTGTTTCAGTGGCCATGGTAGATAGCACATATCAGAGGTGAACTGTTTCAGTGGGCATGACAGATAGCACATGTCAGAGGTGAACTGTTTCAGTGGGCATGGTAGATAGCACATATCAGAGGTGAACTGTTTCAGTGGGCATGGTAGATAGCACATATCAGAGGTGAACTGTTTCAGTGGGCATGGTAGATAGCACATATCAGAGGTGAACTGTTTCAGTGGGCATGGTAGATAGCACATGTCAGAGGTGAACTGTTTCAGTGGGCATGGTAGATAGCACATGTCAGAGGTGAACTGTTTCAGTGGGCATGACAGGTAGCACATGTCAGAGGTGAACTGTTTCAGTGGGCATGGTAGATAGCACATGTCAGAGGTGAACTGTTTCAGTGGGCATGACAGGTAGCACATGTCAGAGGTGAACTGTTTCAGTGGGCATGACAGATAGCACATATCAGAGGTGAACTGTTTCAGTGGGCATGACAGATAGCACATGTCAGAGGTGAACTGTTTCAGTGGGCATGGTAGATAGCACATATCAGAGGTGAACTGTTTCAGTGGGCATGACAGATAGCACATATCAGAGGTGAACTGTTTCAGTGGGCATGACAGATAGCACATATCAGAGGTGAACTGTTTCAGTGGGCATGATAGATAGCACATATCAGAGGTGAACTGTTTCAGTGGGCATGGTAGATAGCACATATCAGAGGTGAACTGTTTCAGTGGGCATGATAGATAGCACATATCAAAGGTGAACTGTTTCAGTGGGCATGATAGATAGCACATGTCAGAGGTGAACTGTTTCAGTGGGCATGATAGATAGCACATGTCAGAGGTGAACTGTTTCAGTGGGCATGACAGATAGCACATATCAGAGGTGAACTGTTTCAGTGGGCATGACAGATAGCACATGTCAGAGGTGAACTGTTTCAGTGGGCATGACAGACAGCACATGTCAGAGGTGAACTGTTTCAGTGGGCATGACAGACAGCACATGTCAGAGGTGAACTGTTTCAGTGGGCATGGTAGATAGCACATATCAGAGGTGAACTGTTTCAGTGGGCATGATAGATAGCACATGTCAGAGGTGAACTGTTTCAGTGGGCATGACAGATAGCACATGTCAGAGGTGAACTGTTTCAGTGGGCATGACAGATAGCACATGTCAGAGGTGAACTGTTTCAGTGGGCATGACAGATAGCACATATCAGAGGTGAACTGTTTCAGTGGGCATGACAGATAGCACATGTCAGAGGTGAACTGTTTCAGTGGGCATGGTAGATAGCACATATCAGAGGTGAACTGTTTCAGTGGGCATGATAGATAGCACATGTCAGAGGTGAACTGTTTCAGTGGGCATGGTAGATAGCACATGTCAGAGGTGAACTGTTTCAGTGGGCATGACAGATAGCACATATCAGAGGTGAACTGTTTCAGTGGGCATGACAGATAGCACATATCAGAGGTGAACTGTTTCAGTGGGCATGACAGATAGCACATGTCAGAGGTGAACTGTTTCAGTGGGCATGACAGATAGCACATGTCAGAGGTGAACTGTTTCAGTGGGCATGGTAGATAGCACATGTCAGAGGTGAACTGTTTCAGTGGGCATGGTAGATAGCACATGTCAGAGGTGAACTGTTTCAGTGGGCATGATAGATAGCACATGTCAGAGGTGAACTGTTTCAGTGGGCATGACAGATAGCACATGTCAGAGGTGAACTGTTTCAGTGGGCATGACAGATAGCACATGTCAGAGGTGAACTGTTTCAGTGGGCATGACAGATAGCACATGTCAGAGGTGAACTGTTTCAGTGGGCATGGTAGATAGCACATATCAGAGGTGAACTGTTTCAGTGGGCATGGTAGATAGCACATATCAGAGGTGAACTGTTTCAGTGGGCATGGTAGATAGCACATGTCAGAGGTGAACTGTTTCAGTGGGCATGACAGATAGCACATATCAGAGGTGAACTGTTTCAGTGGGCATGACAGATAGCACATATCAGAGGTGAACTGTTTCAGTGGGCATGACAGATAGCACATATCAGAGGTGAACTGTTTCAGTGGGCATGACAGATAGCACATGTCAGAGGTGAACTGTTTCAGTGGGCATGGTAGATAGCACATGTCAGAGGTGAACTGTTTCAGTGGGCATGGTAGATAGCACATATCAGAGGTGAACTGTTTCAGTGGGCATGGTAGATAGCACATATCAGAGGTGAACTGTTTCAGTGGGCATGGTAGATAGCACATGTCAGAGGTGAACTGTTTCAGTGGGCATGATAGATAGCACATGTCAGAGGTGAACTGTTTCAGTGGGCATGGTAGATAGCACATGTCAGAGGTGAACTGTTTCAGTGGGCATGGTAGATAGCACATGTCAGAGGTGAACTGTTTCAGTGGGCATGGTAGATAGCACATATCAGAGGTGAACTGTTTCAGTGGGCATGGTAGATAGCACATGTCAGAGGTGAACTGTTTCAGTGGCCATGGTAGATAGCACATATCAGAGGTGAACTGTTTCAGTGGGCATGACAGATAGCACATGTCAGAGGTGAACTGTTTCAGTGGGCATGGTAGATAGCACATATCAGAGGTGAACTGTTTCAGTGGGCATGGTAGATAGCACATATCAGAGGTGAACTGTTTCAGTGGGCATGGTAGATAGCACATATCAGAGGTGAACTGTTTCAGTGGGCATGGTAGATAGCACATGTCAGAGGTGAACTGTTTCAGTGGGCATGGTAGATAGCACATGTCAGAGGTGAACTGTTTCAGTGGGCATGACAGGTAGCACATGTCAGAGGTGAACTGTTTCAGTGGGCATGGTAGATAGCACATGTCAGAGGTGAACTGTTTCAGTGGGCATGACAGGTAGCACATGTCAGAGGTGAACTGTTTCAGTGGGCATGACAGATAGCACATATCAGAGGTGAACTGTTTCAGTGGGCATGACAGATAGCACATGTCAGAGGTGAACTGTTTCAGTGGGCATGGTAGATAGCACATATCAGAGGTGAACTGTTTCAGTGGGCATGGTAGATAGCACATATCAGAGGTGAACTGTTTCAGTGGGCATGGTAGATAGCACATATCAGAGGTGAACTGTTTCAGTGGGCATGATAGATAGCACATATCAGAGGTGAACTGTTTCAGTGGGCATGATAGATAGCACATATCAGAGGTGAACTGTTTCAGTGGGCATGGTAGATAGCACATATCAGAGGTGAACTGTTTCAGTGGGCATGGTAGATAGCACATATCAGAGGTGAACTGTTTCAGTGGGCATGGTAGATAGCACATATCAGAGGTGAACTGTTTCAGTGGGCATGGTAGATAGCACATATCAGAGGTGAACTGTTTCAGTGGGCATGGTAGATAGCACATATCAGAGGTGAACTGTTTCAGTGGGCATGGTAGATAGCACATGTCAGAGGTGAACTGTTTCAGTGGGCATGACAGATAGCACATATCAGAGGTGAACTGTTTCAGTGGGCATGGTAGATAGCACATATCAGAGGTGAACTGTTTCAGTGGGCATGGTAGATAGCACATATCAGAGGTGAACTGTTTCAGTGGGCATGGTAGATAGCACATATCAGAGGTGAACTGTTTCAGTGGGCATGGTAGATAGCACATGTCAGAGGTGAACTGTTTCAGTGGGCATGGTAGATAGCACATGTCAGAGGTGAACTGTTTCAGTGGGCATGACAGATAGCACATGTCAGAGGTGAACTGTTTCAGTGGGCATGACAGATAGCACATGTCAGAGGTGAACTGTTTCAGTGGGCATGGTAGATAGCACATATCAGAGGTGAACTGTTTCAGTGGGCATGGTAGATAGCACATATCAGAGGTGAACTGTTTCAGTGGGCATGGTAGATAGCACATGTCAGAGGTGAACTGTTTCAGTGGGCATGACAGATAGCACATGTCAGAGGTGAACTGTTTCAGTGGGCATGGTAGATAGCACATGTCAGAGGTGAACTGTTTCAGTGGGCATGGTAGATAGCACATGTCAGAGGTGAACTGTTTCAGTGGGCATGACAGATAGCACATGTCAGAGGTGAACTGTTTCAGTGGGCATGACAGATAGCACATGTCAGAGGTGAACTGTTTCAGTGGGCATGACAGATAGCACATGTCAGAGGTGAACTGTTTCAGTGGGCATGACAGATAGCACATGTCAGAGGTGAACTGTTTCAGTGGGCATGGTAGATAGCACATATCAGAGGTGAACTGTTTCAGTGGGCATGGTAGATAGCACATATCAGAGGTGAACTGTTTCAGTGGGCATGGTAGATAGCACATGTCAGAGGTGAACTGTTTCAGTGGGCATGACAGATAGCACATGTCAGAGGTGAACTGTTTCAGTGGGCATGGTAGATAGCACATGTCAGAGGTGAACTGTTTCAGTGGGCATGGTAGATGGCACATGTCAGAGGTGAACTGTTTCAGTGGGCATGACAGATAGCACATGTCAGAGGTGAACTGTTTCAGTGGGCATGACAGATAGCACATGTCAGAGGTGAACTGTTTCAGTGGGCATGACAGATAGCACATGTCAGAGGTGAACTGTTTCAGTGGGCATGACAGATAGCACATGTCAGAGGTGAACTGTTTCAGTGGGCATGGTAGATAGCACATGTCAGAGGTGAACTGTTTCAGTGGGCATGACAGATAGCACATATCAGAGGTGAACTGTTTCAGTGGGCATGACAGATAGCACATATCAGAGGTGAACTGTTTCAGTGGGCATGACAGATAGCACATATCAGAGGTGAACTGTTTCAGTGGGCATGACAGATAGCACATATCAGAGGTGAACTGTTTCAGTGGGCATGGTAGATAGCACATATCAGAGGTGAACTGTTTCAGTGGGCATGGTAGATAGCACATATCAGAGGTGAACTGTTTCAGTGGGCATGGTAGATAGCACATATCAGAGGTGAACTGTTTCAGTGGGCATGGTAGATAGCACATGTCAGAGGTGAACTGTTTCAGTGGGCATGACAGATAGCACATATCAGAGGTGAACTGTTTCAGTGGGCATGGTAGATAGCACATGTCAGAGGTGAACTGTTTCAGTGGGCATGGTAGATAGCACATGTCAGAGGTGAACTGTTTCAGTGGGCATGGTAGATAGCACATGTCAGAGGTGAACTGTTTCAGTGGGCATGGTAGATAGCACATGTCAGAGGTGAACTGTTTCAGTGGGCATGGCAGATAGCACATGTCAGCAATTGTAGCTCTTGGAAGCTGAGACAGCACCCCAAACTTGAGTCCAACATGGACTACAGAGCAAGAATCTTGGGGAACAAAAACTTTAAAAATATGTAAATGAAAAAGGTAGAATTGAATTAATATCTTAATATAATTAAGAACTATATATTTATAAGCTATTTTTATATCACCTAGAACAAATTTATATTGTTTTCATTACTTAAAATTATATGATGGTATTTGTTTTTTAAAAGAAATGCTGTTTTATCTGGGTGATGTTTCTTTTCACTTATGGTTAATATATGGTTTTGTTTTGCTCTTTTTTTTTTAAGGGAAGATTTAGAAAAAGCTGAGTCAACAGGAAATTGGAAAACGGTACATGCATTTTATATAGCAGCGTTTGATTCCTTCCCAGAATTAAATGCTGCATTTAAGGTAATAAATAATATCTAAAAGGAACTTTTTATTTGCTTATAATTTAAAATAATAAAGTAAGATTCTACTTTATAGTTAGTATTGACTTAAACAGTATATGTTTATATACATATATAAGAATATATATATATTCTTAGGTTTTTAATTGCTGTGAGGAGACTCTGATAAAGAAAGCATTTCATTGAGGGGGCTCCCTTACAGTTCAGAAGTTCAGTTCATCATGGCAGGGAACATGGCGGCATGCAGGCAGGTACGGTGTCAGAGAAATAGCCAAGTATCCTACATCTTGCAGGCAACAGGAAGTTGACTGACTCTCACACTGAGTGAAACTTGAGCAAAAGACGTCAAAGCCCACCCCCATAGTGACACACTTCCAACAGAAGGTGTGGCCCAGATTAAGGGTGTGCCTTCTAGCCTCAAGGTCTGGATTAAAGGCATGAGTCAGCCAGCCTCCTCCAACAAGACCATACTTCCTAATAGTGCCATTCCCTATGAGCTTATGGGGACTGATCTAGTAAATATTATATTTTTTTAATCACTACTAATGTTTGATTTTTTCAACTTAAAAAATGTTATTAAAACCTTTATTATACACTCATTTGGGGGGGTAATTTCAACAAGATTAGTTGAAATTAAAAAATAAATATGGTTCAGATATTATTAATAATCCATGAAATTTCAAATATATTTAAGTTTTTAATTTACTTTGCAGAAAGATGCCACTGCCTCATTTAATACAATTGAGGACTCTGGGGTTAATGCTAATTTGGTGAATGCTGTATTCGATGCCTTACTTAACACCGTAAGTATTTTTATGGGCATATTTCTATGCAATAATTCTGTATGGTCTTTACTGTACAACCCTTTTATTTTTAAACAAAGATTTATTTTGATCTTTAATTCATGTGTATGCTTGTGTGAATGTATGCTACATGTGTAAAGGTGCTCACAGAAGCTAGAAGAGCATACCTGATCCCCTGGAGCTGGAATTAGAGGAGATTATGAGCTTCCTATGTGGCTTCTGGTATTTGAACTCAAGTCCTCTGGAAGAGGAGCAAGTGCTCTTGACCACTGAGCATCTCTCCAGCTCTTCTATTTCAGTTGCAGCTACTTTGTAACAGAATTTCAATAGAAATTCAGATATAATTTTATAATAAATATAATTGGAATTTTCAGAAAATTGGGTCCTTTTTTTCTAATTAGCTGAGAATGAAACAGAAAATACTTCTGTATCCAATTTGTATTTAGAAAGACTTTTGGGACTCATGCTTCACTTACTCAGGGAAAGAAAGTTGCTTATGTGACTCTCAAAGTTAGTTCTGAACCAGACACAGGAAGTGTTGATTAATACTGTCTCAGAGTCTTGAGAAGAAATTAAGAATTTTCCTTATATGTAATTAACTATATACTTTTATTTTCAAAGGTCAAAACAGTCATGAAAGTTGGAATAAATCCTATATGGCCATAGTGTATAATTCTTTTTTGTATTTTTTTGGCTCAATTTGCTAATATTTTGTTGAGTTTTACATCTATGCTTAAGATAAATGTTGGTCTATACCAGTGGTTTTTAACCTTCCTAATGCAGCAATCCTTTAATACAGAAGTTTCTCATGTTGTTGTGATCCCCAAACCATAAAATTATTTTCATTACTTCATAACTGTAATGTTGCTACTTTTATGGATCATGTAAATATTTTTGGAGATGGAGGCTTGCCAAAGGGGTTGTGACATGTTGATAACAACTGGTCTACACTTTTCTTATGATTTTGTTTGTTTGTTTGTTTGGGCATTAGGATAATTTTTTTCTTTCATTTGCCTATGCAGTTTCAAAGGTCATCCCTGAAAACATATGTACACACAATATTATACAGACCAAGCAAGTTTGTGTGTGTGTGTGTGTGTGTGTGTGTGTGTGTGTGATATGCATATACATACACATGTAACGATGAAAAAACATGAATTTGAAAGAGAGTGAAGAGAGCAATAAATGAAGGTTTGGAGGAGGGAAAGGAGGGGGAAATAACGTAATTATATTACAATCTCAAAGTAAAAGAAAAATGTAATTTTAATAGAACATACTTTGTTGTATCTGCTGTATTACCCAGCATAACTTTGTGGGATTAAATGCATCAGAAATAGACAGGTATAATTGTGCATACTTGTGATCCCAAATTAAGAAGCTGAGGAAGATCAAAATTTCAAGGCCAGCCTGGATTACATACTGAAACCTTTGACACCAAAAAAAAAAAAAGAGGTGTATTTGAATCTATGTGTGTATATCCAAAATACATGCCTTGAACATTTTAAATTAGTAAACACAAATATTGTTGGATTTGTGTTCATGATTTTGTCCTCTCAAGGAAAGGAAAATTAAATTGTTTTTCAGTTGCATAAAACTGTTGATGGTCATCAAAGGATTGCCATATATTTCTGCAGATTGTACTCTGCACATCCCCGAAAGCAAACTCTTAATAGTCTACATTCCTCAAGTTCTCAGGCATGAAATGGATTTAGTACCATTCTACAGCCATTAAGTCTGCTTGTAATTATTCAGATATATCTGTAAATAAAGTTAATGTAAAATCACAAAATATCCTAGCCATTATTATATCTTATTATTTTCTTTGCTTCCAGCCTCAAGATATTCAGAAGTCAGTGTTGAAGGGAATCATTAACAGCCTGTTACGAGATTGGAAAGGGTAATTGTAACTGGTATTTAATCTGTATAGATGACTTAGATATGTATTTCATGTATCCTTAATATTTGTGAGTATGTTTTACTTAGGAAGTGTCTTAGATGAGCTTTAATGTTGACATGGATCAAAAAGAGTCATAGAATACTTGAAACAAAGCTGTTTGGTTTACTGAGATTTGTGATTTCTTGGGACCTGTAGATAAGCCTAAGGAAATAAGTGAATCTTTCAAAGCTGTATGTAGATATTTCTGTGTATAGGTATATGTGCTACACAGATATAGGATGAGTACTAATCAGTAACATTGGGATTCTTGGTTGCCAATAAAATTTTCTCAAGAAATAAGTTTCTAGTCTTAAAACTCCTGTTACTCAGGAGGAAACTCAGGTAAGCATGTCAGGCCAACCTGGGCCTTGGCTACTTCCTGAGTATGCCCAACAAAAACATCATCAAAAATAAAATACAAGCTCATAGATTCTTTCTGTTGCCTCCGCCTAATAATTCATGGAAACATAAATGACACTGATGAAATCCAAGTGGAACTGGAAAGACTTGAGACAAAAGCAACGAATCAAAAACCCAAGCCCTGAGCATACAGCACACTCATGAGATATTAATACCCACACAAGCCTTACTGTCTGAGCTCTGCCTTGTATCTGGGATCCAGTCAAGGATCTTGGATTACATATGCTTTCGTGTCCATGAATCACTGTTGAATAAGAAGGCTCCTTCTGTGCATCTGTAACAGTGCACTATAGATCTTGAACATATGAGAAATACCAGTTAGATTTGAGACTAAAAATCTACAAAACTGATAATGTTAAGATCAGGACTAACACTGGAAAAAACAAAACAAAACTATTTTTCAGGATGCCCAAAGTAAAACTCTTTTAGTTCTCAGCTAAATGTGAATTGGTTTATAGACATTTATTTTCTCCTTTTTGTTAAACAGATTCTTTTTGCATATAGTATAATCCGAGGAGTTTCCCTCTCACTGCTCCTCCCAGTTTCTCCCACCTCCTCTCCCATCCAGATCCACTCCTCTGTCTCTCATTAGAAATGAACAGGAAATAACAATAAAACATAACAGACTAAAACACAAGACAAAACAAAGCCATCAAACTGAAGTTGAGTCAGCCAAGCCAATGGAAAACAAAGAACCAAAAGAGAGAGCGCAGGAGTCAGAGACCTGCTCCTTTACACATTCAGGACTCCTCATGAAGTGCTAAGCTGGAAGCTGTAGTGTGTGTGCAGAGAACATGGTGCAGAAATATGTGGGGCCTGTGATTTCTGCTTTCATCTCTGAATACTTAGGAGCTTTGCTCAGCTGTCTTAGAGGACCTTGTTCCCCTGGTGTCCTTCATCCTCTGTTTCATCCAGTCCTTCTGCCTCCTCTTCCATGGGGTTCCCTGAACTCTGAAGGGATGGATTTAATGGAGACATCTTGTTTGGAACTATGTTCCAAGGTCTCTCTCACTCTGTGTAGAGTCTGTCTCTGGGTCTCTGCATTTATCCCATCCACTGTAGGAGGAAGCTTCTCTGATGATGGCTGAATATGGCACCAGCCTATATGTATAGCAGAATATCATTAGGAGTCATTTTATTGTTCTTTTTTTAAGGCAAGTAATATTTGATTTTACCCTAGGTCTCTGGCCTATCTAGTCTCTGTCCCTTAGTCACCCATCCACTTTCATTTGGTCAGAAGTGGATATTAAGTCAAATCCAATATGAGTTGGTTACTCCCAAAAGCTTTGCATCACCACTGTGCTACCATATTTTGTAGGCAAGACAGAGTGTAGATCAAAAGCTTTGTGGTTGGATTAGTGTTTATGTTTCTCTTTTGGTAGCCTGCAGATTACCTTCCTGTGTCAAGGACACTAGAACATGGAGGTAAAGGTCCTATGTAGGCACCAGTTTGACCTTTCTATGTTCAATAAATTGTTTAGGTGTTGTCTCCAGCAATCGGACCTTGCTGGCAGTTTGTGGGAAACGACCTATTGTCCTGGAAACAGTTTGGATTATTTGGGAATTTCCATGAAACCCTTTTATCTAACAATTGAGTTAGATGAAACCCAGTCCTGGAAGCTTTGTTTGGTGACAAGAGAGGGCCAATAACAGTTCCACCTCCTTCACTATTTAGAGATTTCATTAGGATCACCTTCATCTATTACAGCAAGTTTCTACTGCCTACCGCCCCTGCCCTTCAATTCTAGCTGTCTCCTCCTTATTCTCTCTCAACCTCATGACCCTCCCTCCTCCCTCCTGATGCTCCGCTCTCATCCACCCATAAAATCTATTCCATTTTACCCGCCCAGGAAAATCAAGGGTCCCTCTAGTCCTTTTCTCTGTAACTAATCTCTCTGAGTCTATTGGCTGTAGCTTAGTTATTTATTTAATGGATAATATCCAAATATAAGCCAGTACAAACCATATTTACCTCACTCAGGATGATTTTTTCCAGTTCCACCCATTTGCCTCTAAATTTTATAATGTCATTTTTAAATAGTTGATTAATATTCCATTGTGTAACTATACATTTTCTTTGTTCATTCTCCTATTGAAGAACATCTAATTTTTTCCAGTTTCTGGCTGTTACCAATATAGCAGCAATGAACATGGTCGAACGAGTGTCCCTGTGATGGGATGAAGCATCTTTTGAGTATGTGCCCAAAAGTGGTTTGGCTAGATTTTGAGGTAGATCAATTCCCATCTTCCAGAGGAATCCCATACGTATTTCCGTAGTGGCTGTACAAGTTGGCACTCCCACTAGCAGTGGAGGAGTGTTCTCTCTACTCCACACCATCACCAGAATGGGCTGTCACTTGTTTTGTTAATTTTAGCCATTGAGTTTCCTCTATCGATAATTCTATTTAGATCTGTACCCCATTTTTAAAATTGGATTATTTGTTTTTATTACAGTTTTCTTGAGTTCTTTATATGTTTTGGATATTGAAAGTGGAGTAGTAAAAATCTTTTCCCATTCTGTAGACTATCAGTTTATTTCAATGACAGTGTCCTTTGCCTTTTAGAAGCTTTTCAGTTTCATGAAATCCTATTTATTAATTGGTCTTAGTGCCTCTGCAGTCAGTTTTGTTGAAGAAGTCTTCTCTTGTACCAGTGAGTTCAGAACCATTCTCCACTTTTTATTCTATTAGTTTCAGTGTACCTGATTTTATGTGAGGTCTTTGATCCATTTGGAATCCCATTCTTCTGCATGCAGCCGTACAATTTCAACAACACCATTTGTTGAAGACCTATATTTTTTCTAGTGTGTATTTCTGGCTTTGTTATCAAATATCAGATACCCATAGGTGTGTAGGTCTTCAATATGATTCCATTGATTAACATGTCTGTTTTTATGGTAATTTCATGAGGTTTTTATTACTATAGATTTCTAGTATAATTTCGTATCAGGAATGGTCAGACCTCCTCCTGCAGTTTGTTTATTGTTTAAGATTGTTTAAGTTATCCTTGGTGTGTGTGTGTGTGTGTGTGTGTGTGTGTGTGTGTGTGTGTGTGTGTGTGTGTGTGTGTGTGTGTGTGCTTCCATATGAAGTAGAGAATTGTCCTTTCATGAAGAATTGTATTGGAATTTTGATGGGAATTGCGTTGAATCTATGGATTGCTTTTGGTAGAATGGTCATTACTATATTAATCCTACCAATCATGAGTATAGGACATCTTTCCATTCTGACATTCCTTAAAGATTTAAAGATTTTATTATAAAAGTCTTTGACTTGCTTGGGTAGTTACCTCCAAGATATTTTATATTATTTGAGGCTATTGTGAAAAGTGTTGTTTCTCTAATTTCTTTCTCAAACTGTCTCTCATTTGTATATAGAAGGGCTATTGCAGCTACTTTGCTGGAAGTGTTTATTACTTGTAGAAGTTCCCTGGTGGAACTCTTAGGATCACTTATATATGCTATGATATCCCCTGCAAATAAATACAGTTTGACTTCTTCCTTCTCAACTTGTGTCTCCTTGATCTCCTTCATTGTCTTATTGCTCTAGCTAGGACATCAAGTACTGTAGGTATGGGGAGAGCGAACAATCTTGTTGCTGATTTTAGTGTCATTGCTTTGAGTTTCTCTCCATTTAAGTCAATGTTAGCTATGGGCTTGATGTAAATTGTCTTTATTGTTTTTAGGTATTTTCCCTGTATTCCTGATCTCTCAAGAGCTATTATCACAAAAGATGTGTTGGGTTTTGTTAGCAGCTTTCTCAGCATCTACTGAGATGATCGTATGGTTTTGTCTTTCAGTTTGTTTATATGGTGGATTACATTGACAGATTTTCATATGTTGGACCATCCCAGAATCTCTGGGATGAAGTCTACTTGATCATGGTGGATGATCTTTTTTATGTGTTCTTGGTTTTGCTTTGCAAGTATTTTATTGCATCTGTGTTAATAAGGAAAATTTGTCTGTAACTTTCTTTCTTTTGGGGCCTTTCTGGTTTTAGTAGCAGGGTGGGGTGACTCTGGTCTCATAAAATGAACTGGAAAGTATTCCTTATGTTTCTATTTTGTGAAATAATTTGAGGATATTGGTGTTAACTATTCTTTGAAAGTCTGGTAGAATTTTGCACTGAAACCGTCTATCCCTGAGCTTTTTTTGGCTGGAAGACTTATAATGACAGCTTCTATTTGACTAGGGATTATCACTAAGGTCCTGAAGAAGTCCCACAAAAGATCACCAACCACATATTCAGTCAGCAAGAGCATTTATTATTCCAGCGTGCTGGGGCCAACCATCCCACACAAAAGCAAGATGGCAAAGACCCAAGAGAGGGACTTGTGGACTCTTTTAAGCATAGCAAAAGGGAGGCCCTAGAGCAATTAGGTCATGTTAGCTCTGATTGGTTTTAGCAAGCAGCATTCATATTAGTACCTTCTAATAGCAAAAGGGAGGCCCTAGAGCAATTAGGTCATGTTAGCTCTGATTGGTTTTAGCAAGCAGCATTCATATTAGTACCTTCTAATTGGCCAAGATTGGTTAGGGCTACAGTTTTCCATTTTGGCAGGCCTGGACCAGTCCCAGGCTTTGTCCTTGAGCTGTTGTAGAAGCTATCTGCCCTAGTTTGCACTGACTGTGGGTACTGGCTTGGTCCCCAGTCTTATGAGTCTTATCTCCCTTGTCGCTGATGTCAGGAGCATCAGTGATTAATTGTCCTTTGTTCATGGCTCCCTTAGAAACAGCTTATTCAGTCTAGGAAACTGAAATTGAGACCTTATTTCTGAGAGAAGATTGAACAGCCTGTTATGGCATCTGCTTAGTCCTCTTAGTTGTAACTCTATTTAAATTGTTTATCTGATCTTTGTTAAACCTTGGTAAGTGGTTCCTATTGAGAAAATTACCCCTTCCTTTGAAATTTTTTTAAAGCATGTCCTTATGATTTTCTGGATTTCCCTGGTAGCTTTTGTTATGGCCCTCTTTTCATTTCTGACCTTGCTAATTTGGATCTTTTCTCTCCACCTTTTAGTTATTTGGATACGGGTTTGTCAATCTTACTGATTTTCTCCAATCAACTCTTTGGCTCATTGATTCTTTGTATTATTCTATTGTTTTTAATTTATTGATTTCAGCCCTGAGTTTTATTTGTTTCTTGCCCTCTACTCCTTTTGGCTGTGATTTCTCTTTTGTTCTAGAGCTTTAGGTGTACTGCTAAGTTGCTAGTATGAGATATCTCGGTTTGGTTTGGTTTTTATGTACGTACTTAGTGCTGTGAATTTGTCTATGAGAACGATTTTCATTGTATCCCCCATGTTTTGTATGATATACATCCATTTTCATTCAGTTCTAGAAAGTCTTTGATTTCTTTCTCTATTTCTGTCTTGACCCAATTTTATTCCGCAGAGAGTCATTCAGTTCCCATGAGCCTGTAAGCTCTGTGTTGCTTCTGTTATTGAAATCCAGCTTTATTCTGTGGTGGGATAGGATGCAGGGAGGGGTTCTTGTTTTCTTACATCTGTTGGAACTTGCTTATCTGAGTATGTGGTCAATTTTGAAAAAAGTTCTGTGAGGTACAGAGAAAAATTTATATTCTTTTGTGTCTGGGTGAAATGTTCTATAAATAATGTTAGGTCCATTTGGTTTATAACATTTGTTAGCTCCAGTATTTCTCTGCTTAGTTTTGTCTGGATGACCTTTTTATTGGTGAGAGTAGGGTACTGAAGTCTCCCACTATCAGTGTGTTATTCAATATGTGACTTAAGCTATGGTGTTTCTTTTTGCTAATGTGCGTCCGTGTTTGGGACATGGATGTTAAGAATTGAAATATCATCTTGGTGGATTTTTTCCTTTGATCACTATGTAATGTCCTTCCCTGTCTCTTTAATTATTTTTTGTCTGAATCTTGTTTTGTTAGATATTAAAATGGCTATACCAGCTCATTTCTTAGATCCATTTGCTTGGAATATTGTTTTTCAATCCTTTATCTGAAGTAATGTCCATTTTGATGTTGGAGTATATTTCTCAGATGCAGCAAAAGGACAGGTCCTCTGTTGATATTGACAGATATAAATTACCACTGATTGTTGATTCCTGTTATTTTGTTATTATTGTTGGATTGGGGGGGGGGGTTGGTGTGTGTGTGTGTGTGTGTGTGTGTGTGTGTGTGTGTGTGTTTGTGTATTCCTTCTTTTGATTTTGAATGTCTGGTGTTACTTAATTCCTATGTTTTCATGGTTGTAATTAAACTCCGAGTCAATTATTTAGGAAGCAGCTGCCAGGTATTTGGGAGTTACCAGTGGGATAGAAACTTTCACCTATATTCTTAGGTTAGAGATTTTCTTCTGGCATCCTCTGTAGAGCTATATTTGTAGATAAATGTTGCTTAAATTTGACTTTGTCATGAATATCTTATTTTCTCTATCTTTGGTGATTGAGAGTTTTGCTGGGTATAGAAGTCTGGGCTGGCATCTGTGGTCTCTTAGAATCTGCAGCACAACTGTCCAGGACCTTCTGGCTTTTAGAGTCTTCATTGAGAAATCAGGTGTAATTCGGATAAGTCTGCCTTTTTATGTTATTTGGTCCTTTTTCCCTTGCAGCTTTTAATATTTTCTTTGTTCTGTACATTTAGTGTTTTGATTATTATGTGCTGAAGGGACTTTACTTTCTGGTCCAATCCATTTGGTGTTATTTATGTTTCTTGTTCCTTTTCAGAAATCTCCTTCTTTAGGTCAGAGAATTTTTTCTACTATTTTGTTAAAGCATATCTTCTGGGCCTATAACCTAGAATTCTCCTCCTTCCTTTGTTCCTATTATTCTTATTTTTGGTCTTTTTATAGTGTCCCAGATTTTCCGGATATTTTGTGTCATGAGATTTTGTTTTTGTTTTTTATTTAACATTTTTTTTTACTGATATTTTTATTTTTCCTATTGTATCCTCAATACCTGAAATTCTTTGTTCCATCTCTTATATTCTGTTGGTGAAGCTTGCTTCTGTAGTCTGTGCTTTAATTCCTAAATTTATTCACTTTCAGAATTCCCCCATTTTGGGTTTTATTTATTGATTCTATTTCCATTTTCTGATATTTAACGATTTTATTCATTTCCTTCCATTGTTCATTTGTATTTTTATAGATTTCTTTAAGTGATTTATTCATTTCCTCACACAGTTTATGTTTTCCTATATTTCTTTTGGGGATTTATTAATTTCCTCTTTAAAGAACCCTATCATCTTCATACAGGCAGTTTGGGGATTTTTTTACTTAGGTTTCAGCTGTGCTGAGAAATTCAGGGTCTGCTGTGGTAGAATGGCTGGGTTCTAGTGGAGACATTGCTCTGCCTATTATTGATGGTGTTTCATTGCATCTAGGCATCTGGAATTGGGATGATTATAGGTCTAAGTCAGTGGTTCTCTACCTTCCTAATGCTGCAATCCTTTAAGACAGTTCCTCATAAAATTTCCTTTGCTACTGTATGATTGTAATTTTGACACTATTATGAATCGTAATTAAATATTTGATATGCAGGATATGTTATTCGACCCTGTGAAAGGGTCATTTTGACCCTCCCCCCAAAGGGGTCACAACCTATGGCTTGAGAACTGCTGGTCTAGGTGCTGATTTCTGAATCTGTCTTTGTTGGTGGTGGGTGCTTTGTTCCTTGGTTTCTGTTTCTTCTCTGGATTTTGGGGGAGTGTGATGGCTGTGTGCTGCCTGGTAGGACATTTTCTGTGACCTGCTTCCCTGGCCTGCTCAGCTGCTATGTTCCCAAGGATGCCTGCTGCTGTCAGAGGCTATGATAGAGATGAGTTGGGGAGATTAGTGTGATCCATTAGAGGTGGGGTCAGAAAGGAAGGGTGTTGTATTAGGTTCCTGGCTTGGAATTTCTGGTCTAGCCTCCTGGCCCAGACTTTCAGACCCACAGTTCCATAGTCCCACTGAAATACACAGACACTTGTATTAATTGTACGATGATTGACCTGGGGCCCAGGCATATGACTTGCTTGCTCTTGCCCTTAATCTAACCCATGATTCTTGTCCTGTTCAGCTATGGGGCTCGGTACCTTTTCTCAGAGCAGCATAGGTCTCCTCTGCATCTGCTGGCTTCTCAATGGCATTCTGCTCTGTTCTTCCTATTCCCAGGGTTTTCTTAAGTCTGATAGCCCTGCCCACACTTCCTGTCTGCCTTCAGCCAATCAGCATTTTTATTAAACCAGTAGGTGGGATAATTATTTACAATGTAACAACATTAATTCCACTACAGAAGGGAGGTTTTCTGCTACAGAGCTTGGAATGAGCCTGGGGGATTGGATTCACCATTAGCCTACTTGTTTCAATTTATAGACATTTCTGTTAATTCAGGGGTGGACTGTAAGCTGAAGCATATTTTCTTCCTTTAATGCATAGGTAAATATTAAATAAAAATAATCCATGTTAAACAAATAATTTTAATTGCTGATTATTTATTAGACTTTTAATCATTTCCAGAATTACTCTTTTACCTTAAAATGCTATAGCTTTCCTGAGAGACTTGAACATTAAATGGTACTCAAAACCAGCCTTCTGTTTTCCTAGCATTTTAGAGACCTGTTACTATAAAATAATGCATGTGAACTTAAAATCATTTTGTCTTCTTGGTGCTTATAAATACATGTAATGTTAGATACTATGAAATTAAACACTCATCTGTAAACAGTCATGCCTGTTTCTTTTTCAGACCACGAACAAAAGATGATCTTAGAGCATATTTTATACTGTTACAGGTGAGAATTGTTGAATTCTTATGTCAGTCTGCATGTGTAAATTAAATGACAGGGGATAACTATTACTTGGCAATGGTATTAATACTTTTTAGAATAACAGTTACTTGTCACCCAAAGACTGACATTGTAACAAACACTCAGAAGCTACATTATTGAGGGATTAAACTGTGAGTTTTTGCTACCTTCCACAGTGTTTGGGAACAAGCAGAATGGATGTTCTTCCCTCTCCACTCAAACTTTCCTTTGAATTAATTGGGACAGGCCACAGAATTTCCGTGCTCTGTTTCCAACTTGTCCATATTTTTCAGTAATGCTCGTTAGAATTCTGATAGAAAAATAAGTGTTATTGTTTGCTATAAAGTAAAAATGATACATGCTTCCTCATGAAAGGGATGCAGATTCAAAAATATAAAAGCAAATTTTCATTTTTAATTATTTTTGAAAAACTATATTATCTTATTTAACACATTCACACCATCCTTTATAATTTACCAAGTTGTTTAGGCATATTAACTCACTTAAAGGTAAAAAAATATTAAGCTATAGTGTTTAATTCAGTATTATGATATTACCAGTATCATGGTCAGTAAAAGAAACATGGAAAACAAAAGAAAAAATAAAAATACGCAAAGAGAGGGGGAGAATAACCAATAAAGAGAAAGGAAGCAAATAAGAAAAGCATCAAAACTAAAAAAAGGAGACATGCAGAGGGAAAACTACAAAATGACACCGTTGAAGCACAGCTATTTTAGGGGAATGTGTTAGTCAGCTATAATCTCTGCTCATACACATCACCCTTTCCCAGAGCAGGGGCTGGAGTAAGTGGTCAGTGCCCTGATTCATTCCTGCTTGCCAGTCAGTTTGGAAAACAGTGTTCTCTCTCTCTCTCTCTCTCTCTCTCTCTCTCTCTCTCTCTCTCTCTCTCTCTCTCTCTCTCTCTCTCTCTCTCTCATCATCACAATTGGATTTTTAGATTTATTTTTACTTTTGTGTGTGTGTGTTTATGCACACGCACATGCTACATGTAAGAAGTGCCCAGGAAGGCTAGTCACATGATTTGGAACTAGCTCTGAACTGAGTTCTAAAACCAAACTCAGGTCCTCTGGAAAGGCAGTAGGCACTCTAAACCACAAGGACAGCTCTCCTGCCAGTACTAATAGTAGTGACTTACAGACACTTCTGAAATGTACACTGTAATAGAGCATCGGCCTTTTGAAAGTATGGGTTTGCTTAGTTGTGAGTATTCTTTAACATGGAAAGTTGTCAGAGTACACACTTATGCTTTGTGACATATACAGCTCTTATCATTTCCCAGTGTAAAAGTTTTACAACTAGCATTTACCTGGTTTTCTTTTTTATTTAAATCAAGAAAATCCACATTATTTTCCTGTTATTTAATTAGATAGTAGTGATTACCAGTATTTATGAAAGATGAACATAAGTGCTTATATATGTTTTCCTTTTAAAAACTCAAAACAAGTCTGGAGGTAGATATTATTTCTACCTTACAGCTAAGGAAATTGAGAATTAAAGCCTTTAAACTATGTGCAATGGCAGACAGCTAATGTGTGGCAGAATCACCCTCAGTCCCAGATTGCCATAACTGCAAAGCTTGCGGATTGTACAGCAGCAGAAACCAGTCTTGTTTAAATAAATAACAAGTCATTTGTTTCTAAAGAACTGCAGAAACTTAAATGTAGCTTTCTGAATTTGCCACTTAAAACTCATTAAGCTTTACAGTTTTCCTTGTTAACACAATTTTAACACCATTATCTTTAATATCTTTTTCAGAATCCTCAATTTAATATCACATCTACATACGTCATCTATGCTCATTTGCTACGACAGATAGCTACCCTAGTGGAAGCTGACCACCATTTCCTAGTTCACTGGCTTAAAAAGTAAACCATCTACAATACTAAAAAGTTTCATAGTCTCTCAGTTTTAAATGTGATATTATTAATTTATGATAAACTACTATAAACATTTACTATATTTGAATGTCTTAAATATTTTTTTAGGAATGATGTTTATATTTTGAAATGCTTCAAAAGCCAGTTACAAAATGTATGCTTTAGTAATATATAGAAGATTCATAAAATCTACTTTTAATCTAAGTAACCGTGTTTTTGTGAAAATTATAGAATATGTCTCACTTGCCATTTTTATATAGAACATTTCTGGGTTTTTATGTGTCAACTGGAGTTTGCTCAGCCATTGTTTTATTGTGTGTCTTATTATTTCCTCTCTGTTTATTAACGTATCTTATTATATATATATGTTACTTTCTCTTTGCCTTATTAAAAATACAAGATTGCAATAGCTCATTACTTTTCCCCCTCAGAACTGTATTTACGTTAACAGCCTTTTCTCTTTGATGGGTAAATACTAAAAGAACAAAATATTTTCAAAATAAAATTCAAATGCTGTCAGCTCTCTTACTCATACCAGTCGTGGTTGACAAAGTCACCATCAATGATGACCCAGCAGACATCCCTGAGCCTTTTCTCACAGTAGGTTTTGGTGCCTCCAATTCAGCCCTGTCTGCACACCAACCAGCCACTTTGTGAGCACTAATATTGGACATCATTCTATGTAGTTTGATAAATTGAGATCATGACAGTTGCACTATAAACCACACAGGTATGGCTGTCGCACACACATTTTCTTTATACAACACACCACATCCTGCTTGTTCATTGGAGCTAGTCGGCACTTAGTTATTCCATGTAGGATTTGGGTTTTTGCTTTTGGTTTTTTAGACAGGCTCTCACTCTCCACCTCAAGCTGGCCTAGTGCTTACCATGTATCCCAATGGATTGCTAACTCACAATCCTCCTGTCTCAGCCTCCTAATTATAGGGATTATAGATATACACCACCATGCTGGTGGAAGGAACAGTTTTTGAAATAACAGAATCATCAAAAAAAAAAAAACACAAAAAAAAAATGAAAATTAGACTGTAGAAGGGACACTGGGTTCTGGTATGAGACCGAATAGAAGTGTTTAACTCTGCCTTGCTGATCTTCATTTGTGTGTAATGGGCAACTCAGCATCTTCACTGCTTTATGTCCACAAACGACCCTGAGAGCACAGCTGCTGACCTGTGGGTAAGGGATAATGTTAGCATACAGCTTCGCCTTCAAGTGCAGGATCTGTGACGAACGAAACCCACTAGATCCTGGAAGCCTTAAAATCAGAGTAATGGCCCTACAGTGACCTCGGTGTGTCTTTCTTACTTGAGAAGCAGTATTTGTGGCAAAGGTTTCCTATCTTTTCAAGTGTTGTCAACTCAGTATAATTTGAGAGAATGAATAGTGTTTATTCTCTGTGAATATAGGTTATAGTTTGATCTCTCACAAATATTTTGACAAAATAAGAAATGAAAATTTTGATTGGAATTATTTCAAAATCTTTGCCAGATTATCCCAGAAGAAATTCAAGCAACTGGTAGAAAGATTGCTGCAGTTCGTTTCTTTACGCCTGTTTCCAGCAAAGCCTGAAGAATTCCCACCTCTGACAAAGTGCTCCTGGTGGATCCCATCAGCTACCAAAGTACTGGCTTTACTCAGTAGGTTTCGGCGGTTCACTCACCCTCACTTATCTCTTGAGAAGAAGCAGAGTCATACCTTAAGGATCTCTGAGTACTAGAGAGGCAGCTTTAATATTTAAACCATTATTTTAAATATATATATTTGTTTTGTTTTATATATATATATAGTTGTGTGTGTGTGTGTGTGTGTGTGTGTGTGTGTGTGTGTGTGTGTGTGTGTGTGTGTGTGTTTCTGGGGAAAGCTCTGTTACTGCAGTATTTTATGTTATGGTCTAAAGTACATATGATCCCCTAAGTGCTGACTCCTGAGAAAACATGAACTCCACTGGTTACAGAGGAATACTACAAGAGAACCCTAGTGGAGAGGAAATAGTCATCTGCACTCTTCTCTAAATACTTTTATGATCCTTTTTACAAGTTTTGTTTTTTTTTTAAGTAAGAAATATCTGCATTTTGACCACACTGTTAGAAATGGTCTTATTCATTGAAACTGCAATTATTTAAAGCAGGAGTTTACGTTAAGGCTAGCCAATAGATATTAGATGATGTGTTTATTGTTAGAATGAATCACATGCATGCTAGAAAAGAGCACTATATGAGAATTTATCTTCACAGATACTGCCAACAATTTGGTTCAACCTCCCCTTATTCCTTACACTGATTTCTATAACTCCACCTTGGATCACATTGACCTCATGGAAGAGTATCATACTTGGCAGAGCTTTGGAAATTCTCACAGGTATGATCAATAGCTCATCTACCTAACAAAATGCTATTAAAATAATAACTGGATTTTAAGTTTCTATTATAAATAATCCCTGTACATATAAACGTATTATTTCGATACGTAGCTCTAGAATATCATTATGTCTATCAAAAGGTTTTACCTTTAAGTTTATACACATGTTAATATAGATTTGTTTTAGTTAATACCATCTTTTGAAGAACAGCAGGGTTCTTCCCAGGTATGTGGTTTCCTGGAACTTATTAGTCTATGTGCTGTTCTCTACCTCAAGTGGAAACTTGCATATATTTTTCTCTAAAAGACTAGACGATAAATATTTTCACTTCTCTGAACAATACATATTGCTATTTTAGCATGAAAAAGCCCTAGACAATATGTAAATGAATGGCTGTGAATGTTCCAGATTGCTTTAAAAAAAAAAAAAAAACAAGCCATCTTGTTTTAGAGGCCATAGTGCACTGACAGAAAGACCACCCCACAGCAGTGTGCCAGTGCTTACTCTAAGTTGTTGTCACACACATATGGCCATTTAATACACATTTGTTTCTTCTCCCTTAGTCTGCCCCAAGTAGTGACTGTGAATTATTTATAGAAGAAAATAGATGTTTTAGAAAAAGGAGCTTCAGTTTATTTAATGCAACAGATTTTCAAAATGCTTGGCAAAAATTCTTGAATACTCTATACTTTTTATTCACAATTGGATTAAATTATCAATTCTATCTCAAACATAACATTCCTTAAGCATGAAATATCCAGGAAATTTTTCTTAAGGAAATGAAGAAATATAATTATAGATATAAATAACCCAGAGAGCCCAAATAAACACACGGGTCAATTAAACTTTCCAGGGACTCTACCAGAATTGACCTAGAACTTATAATGGCCCTCTGATCAAATCTCAGTGCTCACATGAGCAATCAAGACTAAAAAACATCTTTTTCTACAGACCGTAGTCGGTCTGAGGAATATTTCCTTAGTAGAGTTTCTCTTATAATGATACTTTCTTTTCTACTTTAATATAATTGCAGCCATAAACCAACTAAGAGTTGCGCTATTTCACTGGCAGTTTTTAATGCAGAGCTCCTTCCAGGGGCAGGGCAGCGTACCAACAGTGTGCTCCCAGCTGTTCCCTTGGCAGACAGCTGGACTCTAGAATGCGGTCTGGACCTCAGGGCAAGTCACTACTGACTGAGGGATGTGTGTCTGGGTACTTCATGAACACAGTTTGCTCTTGTTGTTTTAATGTACCAAAATGGCAGATGTGGAGAAGCACTGTTTTAAAGTATATAATGAAACCAACATATATTCTTTTTAACTTCATTGCATTTTCTTTTTATTTCCTAGCCTTTAGTTAGTTTTAGTCATTCAGTTATTACTATTACTGAGCAAGTTGTGTTTGTTATCAGTTTTGAGTCAGAGTAAAAGTTGTCTAATGTTTAGCACATCAGATGATCTCTTCTTTCTCATGTCTTCTTTGCAACCAGTGGCCACAAATAGGCCACCTTCTGTGTTCAGATGGAGTACAACTAAAATTGGTGGGTCTGTACCTGTACCACTGAGCTATACCCCAGCCCGCACTGCAGCCCCTTCTGATGGAAGACTAATTCCCAAAGTGTCACTGCTGCCATATTCACTCTTCCCACATGCATTTATGTCTGTGTACTCTGTGGCTTTCATATATAGTGTAAGACTCAACTCTGATCTGGGAGCCAAGTTATTTCCATACCCTCTGATAATGATAGTATTTCTTTATAAATACATGCATTTCCTATTTTATACCATTCAAAATAGTATTACTAACATTTTTCTAACTTTTTATTATGTTGTTCTTGAATTTATGACTGCTTTTTGTATACTATAATTATTGCTCTATTTCCTCATTTCTGGTGTTCACACATCAAAATTAGTCCTTGAATATTAAATTTTGTATTCATTTGAACATGTAAATATTCTGTCCTGTTTATTCACCAGCAACACTTTTGCCTTCTGATCTTGCTGTCGGCCATGTTTTTTCACAGATGATACTATAGATGACTATGAAAATGGAAATGCTTTGTGGAATAACAAGTGACTAGCACATATTTAGAAAGTTAGTTGTGGCTTCTTATAGAGAACTGAGGTGCTGCACTTCTAGGAGTGTTACATTTTTCATAGGTTTGTGGATATAAAATCATGTACATAAAATCTTTTGTAAATGGTAAACTACCACACACAAGTAATGTTTTATATTGCAAGGAGGGTACCTTAGATTCCCTAGTGTAATTTTGCTAAAAATGCATCGTTTTGCTTTTCTGTTTCGCTGTTGAGCAGGTTTTCCTTCTGTCAGTACCCATTCGTTATTTCTATAGCTGCAAAAAAAGTCATTATTCAAAGAGACTCAGAACAACAGATGATAAGCATCGCAAGGGTAAGCCAGCTCCAAAACCTATTTATGCTGACTGTAATCAATGTAGTAAATAATAAATAAGTTAAATGTCTTGTGATTGTTTTAGTGTACTCAGGAATTGTTAAAAATATAATTTATGTTATTACCCCCACAAGGTGGAACCCTGTTCACAATATGGGAGATAACAGAACACCCCTCATCTAGTCAGCTTCTGACTATACTATAAATACAGCAGAAATGTTTCTGATAGAGCAAATTTGAGGAGCTTATTGGAATTCATTTTGTATAGAGCTCCTATCCCAGGTAGCTAGAGAAGTATCACTGAAAGCCATGGTGAGACCAGGAAAGCCTTAACACTCATATCATAGTTCTCTGGAGTACATGAAAACCAGGAACAACCTGTCATTAGATGGTATGACACTAAGTATATATCTTAGAGAACTAAAAAATATGCTCAAAGAAAGTGTTTTAATTGCTTCTCGATACATGGGAGATCCAAAGAAAGTAGGACAGACTTTTAGAAAATTGTAGAGCAAAATGAAGTTTAGCCCTGACCTCAGGACTGCCTACGACTGTGTTCAGTATAGCACAGGAAGAAGGAGCCCAGACTGCTTACCTACACACTTGTGGATCTCAAGCTCCTACCATATAACAAGATTATTTATACTTTACGTGCTTTGTCTTCATGCACACCAGGAGGAACCTGATCCCATTACAGATGGTTGTGAGCCACCATGTGGTTGCTGGGAAATGAACGCAGAACCTCTGGAAGGGCCATCAAGTGCTCTTAACCGCTGAGCCATCTCTCCAGCCCCACACTTTTAAAAACAAAAGAGAAATTTGGCTATAATCTTCCTTAAATAGAAAGGAAAACACAAAGTAAACAAATGATTTCCATGTCTTGTTCAAGAGTATTAAAAACAAAGTATAAATTATGATATTTCAAAATATACATATACACAGTTTATTCAACATTTTAGTTCCCAGATGCTTTTGTCTGTCACAGATAAGGACAAAGGTTTTGGTGACTGATAAGTTCCAAAGATCAGCTTGCACTGAGTATGAGACTGTTAGAAGAAATTGTATTGCCAGTGGCTCCAAAGAGAATTCCAGAGCCACACCGCCCCGCAGAATGAGTTGGTCTCTAGGGCTCGTCATCTGGACGCTTTGGCTTAGTTGCGTTTCTGCGTCATTTGTCTTTGATTTAAGTTGTTTTGTTTTGCTTTCCACTTTGGCTATGTGGCTTATTGAAGTTTAAGTAAAATAGATAGGGCTAGTCTATCCAGATTGTTCTAGAAATTCCCTGCCAGTCATGCCTAAGGAGTTGGATGACTCCTGTGCTTCATTTCTTCTGGAAAGGAGAGCAGCAGATACAGTTTCACTGAACATGGGAGGGAGTAGAGCCTAACGATTCAGCGGGCTCTTCTGAGTGTCACTACAATCAATGACTGGTGACTCTTTTGGCATAACCTATGTGATAGTCTGAAACTGATTGCAGAAATAAATAAATAAGTTTTGTAAGACCGTCAAAAATTCTACCTTCCTTGGTCTCTTGCATTTGGAGCATTTCTATGGCAAGTACACATTTCCAGTGTTAAGAACCACAAAACTTGTCTTCATCAGCATCAGGGTAAATATAGTTAGTGTCAGCATGTGACAGCTACTTCATGGCAAGAACAGGAAGAGAAAGTTAAGTCAACAGATCCATTACTATACTTCAGTTGTCTGAAATATTCTTATCAGCATAGAATTCATTTTCATTGTAAAGACAATGAAGTAGTCAATAATCATTATCCATATAAGTAGATATATGAGCATGTTGATTTTGTATAATAAATGACATTAATATATTTCTTACATTTTAATATGTTGGTTTTTATATACTCAGTGCTTATAATTTGCAGAAACATGAAAAATGCACTTTTCAAATCTTTTATATGTATATCACCTGGTATATCTGTTGTTAACATTTTGGGAAATTTTCTTTTGGTAGTCTTTAAAATGAACAGAGATAAACAGTGTCATTTACACAATTTTGATCCCTATTTGAACTGTTTACATAGTTTTCCTGCTCAGTTTAGTAGCTGCATTATATTTCATTGACTAGATATACTTAGGATAGTTCTAAAGCTTTGATTTTTTGATAATATTTTTATAACTATCTTGTGGAATAAAATAGTTTTCTAATCTTTAAAATTCCCTCAAAGTAGAGTTAATAGAATAAAAAGTCTGAGCATTGCAAAGTCTTTGATATTCATAGATATGTTAATTTTTTTACTTTCTAGAAGTAGATTGTTCTTTTAGAATAAATTCACTATCTGAAATAGATTAAGCCTGAGTTTATCATTAGAATAATGATTTAAATGCCTCTCCCTTTTTTGGTTTTTCAAGACAGGCTTTCTCTGTGTAGCCCTGGCTGTCCTGGAACTCACTCTGTAGACCAGGCTAGCCTGGAACTCACTGAGATCCGCCTGCCTCTGTCTCCTGAGTGCTGGGATTAAAGGCATGCACCCCCACTTCTATTACACAGAAAATTTTGCTTTTAAAGGTCCAAGCCCTGTGAAGATTGCAGTGCAGCCTTCTCACTATAAAAGTTGAGCAAGATTTTGGTACCCCTGGCTATCATTGTTACAAAATAAAATAATATTGATTCACGAATTAAATGTACGTAATTGATTTATAAAATTATTTACATGAGAGATAGCATAAACAAGGATTAAGCTATTTTGACTAATGTGTTTTAAGCCCTTTAAATGAAATTGTAGTTTAAGTAAAAGTGAAATGTTTGTTTTCTTATTTAACTAGCAAAGTCTGGTGGATAAAGTATCTCGAAGACAAAGACCTGACATGAATATGTTATTCCTAAATATGAAAGTAAGGCGGACACATCTTGTTAGCGACTCACTTGATGAGGTATAATTTATTACAAAATGGTGTTGATTAAAATAAATGCAACTATGTAACTAAAATTTTATTGTTATTATTTCCATGTGCTTCCAAAAATTCTGATATAGTTAAGATAAATTTTATATTAATAAGCTTTATTTCATTTTAATGTTTATTAATAGTTTGTTAATTCCTTAGAGGAGTTGATATAGAATACTTAAAGCATAATTCATGTTTCTTAATGTGCTTCCTGGATTCTAGACCCACCCATATCTTTTTCTTATTAGGTTTGTAACAAGTTATTGTAAATTCTCCAGACCTCAGATTGCTCATCTGTAAACTTACAGGTCTGACCTATAGGGGTATAGTGGGCCTATTTAGAGTCACACAAACATTGACCCATGTATGTATATTGTAAAGTCCTGAATTGTACATGCTGCAGTCAGACCATCATGTAGTTAAGACAAGATAATATCCATGTTGTTTTTTTTTTTAATTTAGTGTTGAAAGAGAAGGGACATAAAAATTAATTTATACCATCATCTACTAAATGAAAATTTTGGAGTCACTATGATTCTTGGGGATTATAGCCATCGCTAAGGCATCTGACCTCTAATTCTTTTTTCTAATCTATAAAGCAAATATAGTAACAGCTAGCCTAATCATGTCTGGCAATGTGGATGGATGGGTGGGTGCGTGAGGGTGGATGGATGGGGCATGGATGAATGGATGGATGGATGGATGGAGGGATGGATGGATGGATGGGGGATGGATGGATGGAGGGATGGGTGTTTATGGAAGTAATAATAAGCTAAAGTCTGCCTAATAGTGTTCCCAAAATTAAAAAATAAATTAATTCCCTTTACATTGTCCTTTGTTCTGTCCTACTACATAACATCTTCAAACAGTTAACCCGGAAAAGAGCAGACTTGAAGAAGAAGCTGAAAGTTACATTTGTAGGTGAAGCTGGTTTGGATATGGGTGGTTTAACTAAAGAATGGTTCCTTCTTCTAATTCGCCAGATTTTTCATCCAGATTATGGTGAGTATGTAATGTTTGTGACCATTGTCTATCCAGGCTTGTTCACTAGCAGCCCTGACAATTTGTACAGAGATAATCATACATCTTTTGCATAAACTAAGTGCGTAGAAGTGTGCCATGGAAATAAAGAACATTCAGAATTCAAAAGAATATCATTTTTTTCTATACTAGTTTGTGAAACTTCTTTCATTAAATAATAATGAGTCATTTTAAGAAATAGAAGTCTGTGTTTGGGAACATGGTTTAGTCAGTAAAACACTGGCTGTGTGAATTTGAGGGTCTCAATTTAGATCCCCAACATGTATGTGAAAAGCAAGGTACTGTATTCTAAGTGGGTAGGTCTCTGGAGCTTGCTAGACAAATGGTTGAGCTTAATTGGTGACCTCCAAATTCAGTGGGAGAGACTGTTTCAAAAATAAGGTGTAATGTGACTGAGGAAGAAACCTGACATTAACCTGTGACATCCACACACATATGAACATGTGAACACACAGGTACACAAATACAAACATTTATATACTTGTGTATTATAGCACAAACAGATAAAAAGAAATAGTAATTCACAAGTTAGTTTTTTAAGAACAGAAGTCTTCTAATTTTATCTTATTTTTATTTAGAGGAACTGCTTACATAATTATTAGTGTCTATTAGGTGTTTTCCTTCAAAGGAAATTTTCTGCATTTTATAGGGTATACAAATCATATAGATAACAAGGCAGGGTTGGCAAAGATAGATTGAAGCATGTATATAAAGCTCAAAATTTATTTTGCTCATAAGCTATAATGCTATAAAGTTATCTCATTAATTTATATCTTTTATCCTCAATTCAAGATATCAAAGAACACATTTGTAAATGTCTTCAACATATATTTTACTAAGATGTGCAAATGTATTCTGTGAAATTTTGAACATAAAAGATGGTTTGTAACAGAACAGTTGCTAGAATTATTTGCTTTCAGGAGATAGCATATGTATTTACCATTGTTCTTGTCTTGTTCACAAACTGTGTTTCCTTTTTGCAGGCATGTTTACATACCACAAGGATTCCAACTGCCATTGGTTTAGCAGCTTTAAATGTGATAACTATTCTGAATTCCGATTGGTTGGAATTGTATCCTTTAAACTTTCCACTAGGAGGTGCTATTAGACTTAGATTTTTTTTTCCTATCTGTATTTTAGAAAAATGTTTTAAAAATTAACATTATCAAATTTATTAATTAGATTTTTCTCTAATCTGTATAATATGTAATATCACATCTCTACAGCCATACTCGCAAGATGTTAAAGAAAATGGCTGAGTTTTAAATTTTTCCCTCTTATCTCAAAATCATTATTTAAATATCAAAAGTATTAAAATTTTAAAACATTTTTAACCTATATTATCTAGAGTAATAAAGTATTTTCTGCTCTCATTTTTGTGCTCAGTTACTCTATTTACTAAATTGAAATTGCAAAAATTAAATCTAGGTTGGTTTTTTTTTTTTTTTTAAATATATCCTGACCTCCTTGGACATGAAGGAGATAACCCTAAAAAATTAAAAAGTAAATGCAATAGGGGATATTTAAAAATTTAAGACATACATAATTATTTTACAACGTTTTAATTTTATGAATCCATTTACCATTCTCTCACCCCTATCTCAGGTTTGTTGTGTGATTTATTCCTATATTGGTAGAGTTAAAGAGATACTGGATTTTATACAAGATGCCTTGTATATATTAGCTTTTTAAATTCCAAGAAATGCAATTGTCTTGAAAATTAAGGAAGAGGAAATAGATGAGCAAGTGTTGACGGTATGTATGTTAAAAGAGAAAAAATTCAACTTTGAGAAGTTTAGCATCTAAACAGATAGCTGATTATTAGTTCAGGGTCATTTATTCTCAGCCAGATGACCATATAGCATGGCATTAGTAAGTACTAAGATGTTTGTGACTTCATTAAAACCAAGATTAGCACAGAAATAAGTGTGGTGGGGCCTAAAGTATTATAGATTTGGATTATATTCTTCTTAGAAAAGGTAGGAATTTACTGAGAGTGATGAGGGCTGAGGCTGATTTGTGGGCTTGCAGCAGCGGGTGTAGCAGTCACACTGGCGTGTGGGAAACACTGAGCATCCACCCACATAAGGCCTTGTTGTATATATTGTGATGAAATCCTGAGGATGTATTTGAAGTTGAAAGAGTAAATGAAACAGAAAGTAGCAGGAAACAAAGCTACACATTGAGATAGGCAGGTTAATTAGACATGTTCTATAGATTGTCATATCTAAGGTCCAAAGCAACAAATCCCACAATATCCAAGAACTCTAACAATGTGTGGGTTCCATTTCTGTCATTTACAGTTCTCACTGGAGTGTGTCCCCCTTCTCTGGTACGTTTGATAACTTGGCCTGTTTGACCTCTGTGATGCATGTGGTTTTTATGTCACAACACAGTTGCATTTTGACTTCCTAGTATTTTTAATAAAGACTGCTGTTACACTTTTGAAATGGCACTATTCATGAAATCGTGAATTTCAGCCATTTTCTTTCATGATATTGGTGCCTTTACTCAGTCACTATCCAAAAGACCATAGTAAGCATATTCTTATGTGTATATTTCATGTTAAACAAATGTGTCTAAAATTATACTCACACAGTGTTTGATTACAGTTATTTTAAAATACTATAAAGTGTTTACAATAAATATAGCAATAAAGCACAAAATAATAATGGTAAGACATTGAAAAGATTATATCAAGAATATTAATACAGTAACGTTTAAAGTAGAATTGCCTATACCCAAAAGGGCACTGAAACTGAGAGAAGAGGCAGTACAGGTTTTCAAAATGTTCACAGCCCAGAGAAGTCCAGTGAGATAGACAGAAAAATGGCCCCATTCCGGTTTCAACCAGAATAGGTTGATTTAGTGTGGAATAAAGTATTTCTGTATGTGAGAGGGCTCTGTAGCAAAGCCTGTTTAACTACTTCCTTAGGTGGGTTAGGTTTTAGGGATCTAGCATTTAAATTTTTTAAATAAAAAGTATTTAGAAGTTATCACCATAGTAGAAAATTTTAAATTATACTACTGTAGTATTATGATAATTAGCATTATTGCTGCTATCCTGATTATGTAAGCATATTTGAACAGAAAACAGAGCTATTCTTTATATATATAAAGAATATATATATCGCTTGCCCTCATTTTGCCTTTGCAGATTGAACTGACAGTATTCTAAACTGTTTATAGCAGTTTAATAGGCCCATGTGTTTAGGTTATTTTTGAATCTATAAGATGCATTACTTTTTAAGTAACTTTAGTATGATAACTAGTCAAATACCAAGAACTTTGATTTCAACCCCCCTTTTTTAAGCAAATATATGTTACTTTTTGCTATACAAGGAGACAAATTTTACAATTTATAAGATATCTGAACTAGATCCCTCAAGTTTTACATGAGTCTGCCTACATTATTATCTCATTAACAGTATTTGTACATCCATATGTTTATTCAGCTCCTTTAGCACAATCTTATTTAAGCTTTAATTAGCTAAATATGGCAATTTCTAAAATCAGTACTGTATTCTGCAGTGAATAAAACTCTTGGTGCTGCTTATAAAACCACTAGCATGCTTGCTTAAGTTTAACAATTTTTATATATTAATAATTTATAAGAATTTCTGAAATCATTAAATCCTATTAGATGAACATATTTTAAAGGGAAATTAAAGAAAGAAGAAAGGTGTGTTGTGGTAATTAGAAAGTCAGAGTTAGATCTGAAGGAAGTATGTAAGTAGACTGATGCATAATTCAAAACTCATTTGTTGTCATGGATTTTATGTTAATACTTAACATTTAGTATGCATAGCTCATGGGACTAGCTGTTTATAACAGCATCACCTTGGATATTCGCTTTCCTCCCTGCTGCTACAAGAAATTGCTGAGTCCTCCAGTCGTACCTAGTGATCAAAATACACCAGTAGGCATCTGCAGTGTTACCATTGATGACTTGTGTCAGATTATGCCTGTAAGTATGCTATTCACATCTCATAGTCACATAATGATAAATACCTCCCTATTTGTACAGCCTTCTAATGCTACTCTTAATTTAAAATAGGGCTTCCCTTTTAGACCTTTTTTCCATCCTACTTTCAGCACCCCTCATACATACACATCACACACACACACACACACACTACACATACACACACACACCACACACATACATACATCACATACACACACGCACATGTACACGCACACATCACACACAAATACATACACGCACGTACCCTTTTAGAGATAGTCTTAAGCTCTTACAAAACAGATTTTTTTTAAGGCCAGTGAGCATTGATTTGAAAACAGACTATGCCACTTATTGGTTTTGTGAACTTGGGTGAGTTATTTAATCTCTCTGAGTACTATTATTCCTGTCAGGATGGAAATAATAGGATGCTTTTATTAATAAATTAAAAACAAATGATGGGCTGGAAAGATGGCTTACTAGTTAAGAACACCTACTTGTGATATATTGTATATTTAATAAAATTTGTCTGGAATATCAGAAGACAAAATTACCCACAGAGTGAAGGTCTGGGAGTGGTGACCCATGCCTTTAATCCCATCTGCATCTCTATAAGAGTAAGGCCTAAAAGCCAGGCAGTGGTGGCACATGCTTACTGATCTCGCAGAGTCTTGTTCAGTCCTCATGCCTATATCAGGAGGCTGACAACTACCTGTAACCCCAGCTCCAGGGGATCTAACACCTCTGGCCTCTGCAGACACCAGCACAGATGTACACATACTAAGACACAGATTTAGACAAATAAACATAATTTAAAATAAATCCTTTTTTAATGATAGGCATATCAAATCCTTACCAGCCTAGATTTGTACAAAAATATGTGCTTTCAAAGAAATAATCTGACAATTTTATTTTCATGTTTCATAGTACAAATGAAAACTGTAAATCCCACTTCTCCCATTCAAAACTAGGAGTAGGTATAGGGGGATTATGTTCTAACATTGTAAATAATTGTCCCACCTACTAGTTTAATAAAAACACAGATTGGCTAAAGGCAGATTGGAAGTATGGGTGGGGATACTAGACTAAGAAAACTCTGAGAACAGGAAGAACAGAGCAGAGACCACAGAAATTCCAGAGAGAAGCCAAAAGATGCAGAGGACAACTATGTTGCTCTGAGAAAGGTACTGAGCCACATGGCTGAACAAGATAAGTCATGGGTTAGTTTAAGAGCAAGAGCTAGCAAGTTATATGCCTGGGCCCCAGGTCAATCAGCGCACAATTAATACAAGAATCTGTGTTTCAGTAGGACTATAGGACTGTGGGTCTGAAAGTCTGGTCCAGAAACCTAACACTACAAATGGTAGCCCAATGTGGATAAAATACACCCACATAAAGCCATAGAAACCTTTTAAAACAGTCTAGAGTACAGAAATGAAGCCAAAAGCAGCTTCCAAGTTGTATCTCTCAAGCGGGCTGTGGTAGAGAGACTGAGTGGTGTATTAGATTAAATTACAAAATGTTGTGTTTGCTGCTTGCAATTTAAGCTGAACAAGCCCAGTTCCTGAGCTTCAGTGTAAGCAAGGAGCTGTATATGTTGGATTTAAGGTGTCTGTTAATATAGTTTCTGTTAATATACAAAAAGAAAACAGAGTCAAAAACTGCTTCTTAGTAGCAGTAGCATTTTCTTGGGCAAGCTCTGTTTGCTGGAGGCAAGTGGAGGCATGGTTTTTTAAAGAGAGCCTTCCTGATTCAGCCTTAGAGGCAAAACACTTGTGAGTCTTCGAAGAGGACTTGCTGCCAAATACTTAAATGGAGTTAATGAGCAGCAGATGATAACACTTTACTTAGTGGTTATACAGACCCTAAAATTCCCCAGAGAGGTAATTGTGGGTTCTACCAGGACCTCTGATAAAAAGATAAATCCTATGATGCTAGACTAGGAGTTGGGTGGAGCCAGTCAGCCACCCTAATGAAGCCTTTAATCCTTAGCCACACCTTGACAGATTAAAGGTGTGGACAAAACAGAAAGAAATAGAGAAAGCTGGGTGGAGTCAGACACCCTAGACAAGCAAAGGTGTGGTCAGAAACAGAAAAAGATAAGAAGTAAGAGATATACAGTAAAAACAGATTAAAAAAAAACCTCTAAATGATATATAGTGTGTTTAAAAATGTATGTAGGCTTAAAAGGGAAAGGAAAAAGGATAAGAAAAATCCTTAAAAGAGAAATAGCGTAAAAAAAAAGTAATAATCCATGGAAAGATGGAAAATACAAAGAGTGTCTGGATACTGTATGCTATTGTCTTGTCTTTGAGTTTTTTGACTGAAAATGAAGTAGTAAAAATTGCTAAAAAGCCATTTGATTACAAATGTTGCTGGATTAATCCAACCTATATATTTTATAAATGAGTTGACTTTAAAATTGAAATCAAAAGTTATGCTACTTTGGAGAAGAGATTTTCTTTTTATTTCCACAAAAAGAGAGGGGGGGGGAGAGAGAGAGAGAGAGAGAGAGAGAGAGAGAGAGAGGGGCTGTGGATTTATTACTGGTTAAAGAAAATAAGGTTTGATTGAAGAAGACCCTTGACAAGTCTTCAATAGAAAAGGATGTCCCAAATCATTCAGCATTTCAGAGCACCTTTGTTGAAATTTCTTCTGAGCCCTGTATCCAAAACTACTTCAAGGAGATTGGTTGAGATGACCCAGCCTTAAAGACTATTCCACTAAAGACTTGTCCATAATCCTAAATTTTTCTTTAGATCCTTATGGGATTGCCACTGCTTCCATTCAGCAGGAAGTAGCCTAGAGGACAATGCCTACATTCTCAAAAAATAGATTATAGATGTTTGTTTACAGTGCTGGTTACAAGCTATTATAGATAATAGTGAAAAAAATTATACAAATGAAATTAGATTTGGGATTCTTATTTTAAAAAGAGAAAGGGGGATATGTAAGGGGACTATGTGTTGTTACATTGTAAATAATTGTCCTGCCTGCTAGTTTAATGAAAACGCTGATTGGCTAAAGGCAGACAGGAAGTGTGGGCGGGGATACTAGACTAAGAAAACTCTGGGAACAGGGAGAACAGAGCAGAGACCACAGAAATGCCACAAAGAAGCCAAAAGATGTAGAGGACAACTATGTTGCTCTGAGAAAGGTACTGAGCCGCATGGCTGAACAAGATAAGAGTCATGGGTTAGTTTAAGAGCAAGAGCTAGCAAGTTATACGCCTAGGCCCCAGGTCAATCAGCGTCCTTGTCATGCCACTAGAAAACACTCAGATGCAGCACAATGATCTTCTGACAAAGCAGAGCAAGTAACACAAACTGATAAAGAACCACCCCTCTGCTGTTACATGTCCAGTCAGGCTGTTCCAGGATGAGTGATCACCATCATGGGACAAGCAAGCAGTCTCATCATTGGAGCCTTGGGCATCATGGGCATGTGGCCTCCAATGGGTGGACATATTCCAAAAGCAGGTCCTATAGACATCATCAGAAGAAGGGCCTATCACTGGTATCATGAGAGGACCTCCCATGTGGGGTGTGGGCATCATCCAGATGAAGAGGACCCAGGAGACTTGGGAGAATCAGAATCATTTCCCCTGCAGGAGGAGGAGCAGAGGGTGGAGTGAGGCAGCACTCCTTATTGAATTGTTCTAGACTCTCCATCATTTCTGATGGTAGACTTTCACATTTTCTGTGTGTCCTACAACTGCAGTGTGTCTCTCTTACAGCTGGTGATCATGGGTAATAGACATATTGCAGTAGTCATGGTAAAATCACTTTCACCCTGCCAGAGCTCACACCCTCCTATGCGTTTAACAGAATAGAAATTTAGTGTGTAAAGTATATAAAATTATTGCAATCCATGACATGACCTATCTTTTCTAATAATTTAATTTTTAAGAAGCTTGAAAAGAATGAAACATTGAGCCAGTTATACTTTTAAGTTCTTGTTCATAAATAACTGAAGTTGTAAGAAAATATTTCTTCCAGTACTCGGGCTTTTCTTGGGAGAGGAGCACATGATACTTAAAATGTATAAGCCCTTAACATATGTGAACTGTGTGTGTAATGTTTAAACAATGCATTCTAAAATAGTAGTGTGTTTTAAAGAAGCACTACAGATGTGCGAACAGTAATATGGCAAGAAGCCAAGAATTACACTGAAAATCATAAGAGCTCATGTTACAGTGAGGTTTCCAGCCAGAGGTCCAGACCCACTGACCTGCTGTCCCAGACTGCTTAGCCACCCGCCACTGCTTAGGCCCCCCAAAATGACTCAGACGCTTATATTAACTTTGTGCTATTTGGTCTATGTCTCAGACACATTGCTAGCTAGTCCTGCATTTTAACTCAACCCATTTCCATTGATCTGTCTGTCACGTGGCTCGTGGCTCACCTCTGTTCCTTACATGTTTCTTCTTTGGGCATCTGGCTCAATCTGCCTGAGTCTCTGCCCTCCTCCTACTACCTATTCTGATTCCCCACCTACTTCTTCTATGGTGCCTGTCATGAGCTAAAACAGCTCCTTTATTTAAAGATTGATATTCACAGCATACAGAAAAGCATCCCACATCAAGCTCAATACCTGCTTGCTTAAGAGTGATCCTTGGGATTAGCTGTCTGATATGAATTAAATAATTACCTCCTTATGGACTTCAATTTTTTCAAGCTATGGATGGTAGAGATCATTAACAAGTATCATAACTCAAATATTTGTTTTAAACTATGAGTTTCTTCTGTAGTCTCACAGGTAAGGGACTCGCAGTCTATCTCCTTACAATCTGAAAGAATGTTAATTGACTATAAAAGACAGGTCACAGATTTGTTTTTACAGGAATTGGCCCATGGACTAAAGGAACTCTTATCATATGAAGGCAATGTTGAAGAAGATTTCTATTCAACATTCCAGGTACTGATGAGAGCATATGCTGTTTGTCAGCTGTGCATCTTAATATGAAAATGCCATTTATTTACTAAACACATGCTGTTGGGTGAACAAGGACTAATCAACACATAGAATCATTAAGACAGGATCTTAAGTCTCATGTGGCAGTGTAGCAGATGTCCTGGCACTCAGGAGACTGAGCCAGAACTAGGATTTTGAGGATAGCCTGGGATACACAGAAAGGCCCTATCTCGGTTCATTTTAAAAGGATCAAGGCTAGTAATGTAATAGAGACAGTACAGCAGATACACGCAGATAAGCATGTGGAAATGAATTTGTAAAGGGCATGACCCTCTGCTAGGCAGTTGCATAGTCCCATAACTTATTGGCTTTCTGCCAAAGTTAGCCTACTACGTCACCCCAACACAGGAAGTTGAGAAGCTAATGAGTCAGCCCAACCCCTCATTTCCACCTCTCTCAGTTGCCATACAAGTTTTGTGGGCTTTACTAAAGCATCTAGCTGTATTTAACAGGAAGGATTGAGAGCCTGCTTCTTTACCTCAGAATGACACCTTTTCATACATATATATGTCACATAAAGTTTGGGCTTTGGGCAGTTTTCTGTTTAAAGAGAGGGACAGAACTGTTCTACAAATCTACTCACTGAAGCCCAGTGTTCCATCAACAGTACCAATAAACATATCATGGTATCGCCCATCAGGTTTTTCAAGAAGAATTTGGAATTATTAAGTCCTATAACTTAAAGCCAGGGGGTGATAAGATTCCAGTTACCAATCAGAATAGAAAAGGTAAGTTAGATGCCATTTTAATTGCAGTGAATTAGTACTTTTCATTTACTATGACTATGTAACAGATGTGAAATTGCTTTTCAGAATATGTACAGCTTTATACAGACTTCCTTTTGAACAAATCTATCTATAAGCAATTTGCCGCATTTTATTGTGGATTTCATAGTGTGTGTGCTTCAAATGCCCTAATGGTGAGTTTACATTTCTAAGTTTTCAACTAGGTTGTGTAATGGTATAACAGATAATTTCTTAAGTGTCTTGGTAGATAAGCTTTTAAAAGTAGGAAAAATGTTTTCTACTTTTAGAAAATAAGAGAAGCACTCCTATTTTGGCCTTTCTCCTCTGGAGAGAAAAAAAAAAAAAAAGTGGCTTCAGATCTTCCTTCATTCTGCTGTGCCTTAGATTAGGACTTTAAAAGCTTTAACTGGATGTCGTAGCAAAGCACAGAAGGAGAGCAAATGCCTAGCCCCAGGAGAAAGGCCACTTCTCCCTGAGTAAGGAGCATATTCCCTGCCTACCCAAGGTCTACCAGCAACCTTGGGTCTACAGTTCTCCGGAAACCTGGTGGCCTCATGGTGGTAACTGGATTCCTTCCCCTCATATAGTTAGGCACATTCCATCATGCCTCTCTGTCTTATGAGATTGGAGCAGCCTTTCATTTGATTTGTCTTTAAAGAAGAAAGAAATGGACTATTTAGGTTACTTTGGGAGTGGGAGCAGGTAGCCTAGTTCTTTACAGCTTGTTTTAGAGAAGTGGTTTTCAGCCTGTAGATTGCCAGTCCCTTAGGAGTCCAATGACCCTTTCACAGAGGTCACATACCAGATATCCTGCATTACAATTCATAACAGCAGCAAAATGACAGTTGTGAAGTAGTAAGAAATTAATTTTATGCATTGGGGGGGTCACCACAACATGAAGAATTATATTAAAAGATTGCAGCATTAGAAAGGTTGAGAACCACTGTTTTAGAGTACCCTCTAACATGTTTGCCGGAAGAACCTTGAAAAAGAAGTACTGTTGAGCTGTAACTAAGTTTTATGATGCCCTAGCAGTGGAAGGATAGAGAAATGGAGAATAAAAATGAAATGGCATAGTATCCACTCCTTCCCAGATCTATTCTCTAGATCAGAACAGACTCACTGGAAGGTGAAAAGCTAGTGAGCAGCACAAAGCAGACTCTGCACGCTCTGCAATGCACACAGTGCTGCGGCTGGCACACACTACACTCGCTGTCGAGAAGAATGGGTTGGCCTCACACTCAGTTGTTTCCTTGGTTTTCTGGCAAACGACTAATTACTGTTTTATGAGAAACACAATACCTTGCTACAGTAGGAAAATGTGAATGAAAAGCAGTTTCTTCAACAAAAATCATTTGATTTACTAAAAAATGTCATGACTTCTAAGATGTGATCCTCAATTAAAAGAGTTCAAATTTCATTTACGACTATCATTTCTAATTATGTTTCTTATGATTATTGACAGCTGCTTCGTCCAGAAGAGGTTGAAATTCTGGTTTGTGGAAGTCCTGAACTGGATATGCATGCTCTACAGAGAAGCACTCAGTATGATGGCTATGCAAAAACAGACCCAACTATACGGTAAGCTCCGCACTCCTCAGGTGCCATGTCCATGGAAGAACAGAATAGGATGTGACTTGCTTGTATGTATAACTTGGAATCTTCAATCACTTAAGTTAAATATCCACAGTCCACCCTGCCTTAGTTCGTGTCTAAAAATAAGAGAGAACTAAAATATGAATGCATTTAGCAATCCCCTTGGGAGAAAATCATATAACTTTCTATCAAAATATAGAATTTGCTAAATTTATAAATAGAATTTTACTGGCACTGTGTTCAAAACTAAGACTTTTAGATTATATGGAAAACAGAAAATGAGCTCTATGCTACCCAATTGTTACACTAGGTAAATAATGTTTTAAAATGTTTTCTTATACTATTATTAAAAAACACATGTATGATAAAGAAAGTTTCTCAGCACTTCTGTATTAGAATCCCTAATTAATTAGGATTGCATCATTGTGTAAATTTCCTTCTGTAGATACTTTTGGGACGTTGTGCTTGGATTTCCTCTTGATCTCCAGAAGAAGTTGTTACATTTTACTACAGGAAGTGACAGAGTACCTGTGGGAGGGATGGCTGATTTGAACTTTAAAATTTCAAAGAATGAAACTTCTACCAACTGGTAAACTCTGGATTATAACCTTATTTTTAATATATAACTTATTACTAATTTTTAAATCAAAAGTCTTTTTTAGTTTAAAGTCTTAAATCATGTAAAATTCTTCGGGGTCAATTTGACCTTGAAATGGAAGAGACTGCGGCTGACAGTCCCTGGCAGTGTTGCACATCCCAGTACTGATGATGATTCTCTTCCATCTGCTTCTTCATGCCAGGGTCAAGTACTGCTCTGCGGTCTCTTTTAGAACCTAGCCTGTCTTGTAGTAGCAAACTGACTGGCCCTTGTAGTAGCATGTTTCCTAGCCCTCATTTTTGTATAAATGATTTTTTTAATTAGGAAATATATGAAGTTGAGGCTCTTGGAAGGGGCAGAGGTAACTACTGTGTTAGTGCTGTACGTTCATTTGGTACGCACCATCTTTTGAATCTCATGCTCCCCACATATGAAGTGATAAAGACCATGGCTTTAAACTGTTTTCTAACAGGGCTAATGGGTAATTAATGCTGGTCTTCTCCTATTCCAATATTCTGTGGCTTCAAAAAGTATTTGGAATAGATATAGCTTTCATTATAATCACCCCTGCCCTGCAGCTCATCCACTGAACATTTCTCGACTCCTGTCTTATCCTTTCATGTTAGAGCTTGAGCTGGTCCTATGTTTCCAGTTGCTGATACCCTGGTGCTGTTACTCTTCACCTCATTCCTAGATGAGCTAAGGCCTCCTTCTTGCCCAGCTTCCCATACAACTCCTCCATGACGCTGTATTGCAGGTTTCCCCATCAGTTCCATCCCTAGAGCCCACCATTCCTGTTTACACACACAAACTGTTTTATGTCATCCTTAAAACACACTTTCCTGCCCTCCTCCATTTCTTTGACTTGGTCCCTTTACATGTGATATGTGCTTGCTACCTCTCATGAAGATCCTTTTTAATGTTGTCTTCTGTAACAGCAAAAAGTCATCATTCTCCTGGTAAATTCCTTTTTCATGTTTCACCTCAGATTGCAGTCATTTAAAGACAGAGAGCGAGAGCGTGGGACCTGTATATCTTATTCTCTGTGTAGGCAGGCACACATGCAATAAATGGCTATTGAGTAAATATTTAAACCTATGTCAAAATTATACCCAAGGGCTCAGAATATTCCTCTGTGGTTAAGCACAAACATCTGAGTTCAGATCCCCAGTCCCCAAGTAAGAGCCAGGTGTGGCCCATCAGTTTATAACCCCAAGGGAAACCCCATGAGGATCACTGGGGCTTCCTCATAGCCAGCCCAGCCAAAGACAAGGCGCGTTTTAGTCAGAGACCCTGGATAATGAAACAACGGCAGAGTGATAGAAGAAATACCTAGACTCCTCTGGCTTTTATGTTGCATATGAGGCTGTGCACCACCACATGTGCACACAAGCAGAGCCCACATACAAATACAAATAAGAAGAAAAAAGGAACATAAATTAATATTTGTATATAATTAACGAATTTCTATATGAGTCATAATTAAAAGATCTAAAAATGAGAAAACTTCAAGTTTTTTCATTTGAAAATTTATTTATTTGTTCAACAAAAATTTTTGGAATATTTTAGCAACAAAAATATCAATGTAAAGGGTAATATGAATAGCTTATTTTAATGCAAAGGCAACATGTAAATGTCTCCAGTTATTTTCACTTCAGAGATTATTTCAGGGGCTAACATGACTTAGTTCTGACTCTGGAATGACTCTAGATTCTCAGCAGGAACTTCATAAACATAACTGACTGCCAAAGATGCGTGACACTTCCATCCAGTACAGTGAGTGTATTCCTCAAAGGCAAGGACAGTATTGGATCTGCACTAAGGACTGTTGAAAACTGATGGGTTGCTCTTGAGTGGGAATGGTAAAGCTTTCCACCCAAGCAAACAGCACTGGTTTGGGAGTCAGACTAGTCTGGGTAGGAACCTTTCCAGCTCTGTAGCTTCGAATACTTGATCTTGATATTCCTGCATCTGAGTTTTTTCATCCATACACTGAGGACAGCAATCATTTTAAGTTGCTTTGGAGATTAAATGAAGCCGTACATATAAGATAAATGCTCCAGTGTTTAATCATAATCCAGGGGTTCCATAAATGATAACTGTATTTGTCTTTTGGTATGGTCTTACAGTATAAATTTCTGATCATACAAATTTCTTTTTAAGTGTTCTCTGGTTTATTCTCCATTTTACATACTGACTTTGCTGAAAGATATTGTGATACTGTGGAATTCATAAAAACTGGAGAAGGATCTGAGATACCTCTAGAAACTCTAATGAAGATAACACTGTCATCTGGTAGAATGTTGAAATCAAGAGATTTCAGAGATTGAGTATTCCATGTACAGAGGACAATAGCTTTGAAAGAAAGCCCCAAAATAGCTTTTCATAAGTTTTTGACAATCAAGACTCGCCTATAATAGTATATTGTCTACTACTTCGCCAAGTGTTTTGTATAGATCACAGTCTTATAATTTACTGTGAGTCATTTACTATATTGATGAGGAAACATATTTGGAGACATTAAGCAATTCCAAGTCCCACAGATGATAAGTTAGGGGAGCAGTATTTAAATTCAAATCTGTCTGACTCTAAACAAAATGCTTTTCAAATTAGAGTTGAATGAAGGCAGACATACTGAAGGTCTTGTCCAAATACATGTTCCTGCTGTCTAGAATGGCACTTGGGAATTAAGTGTTCAAGAAGTATCTGTCCATTAAAGAGGAGATGAATCATTGCAGAACAGTAAAAAAGATCTGAGTAGATACAGCGGGTTTTAACGTTTCTTAGTCGTTTTGTATGTATCTTAAAACAATATCTCTTTAAAAATGGATTCTTCCCTAGGTTACCTGTGGCACATACTTGCTTCAATCAACTCTGCCTTCCCCCATACAAGAGCAAAAAAGATCTGAAACAGAAACTGATCATTGGAATCTCAAATTCAGAAGGGTTTGGACTTGAGTGACCTAGAAGACTTGAAATACAGTATTTTATATGTAGCATTCACTTCCCTCTTATTGTGCCTTTAACATTTTCATGTTCTGTTTCACAACACTTTCACAAAGCTCACTACTTTTAAAATAATGAGGGTTTTTTTTTTTTTTTACTCAAGTACAAAATATGTGTAGTGAAGGCATGATTTAAAAACCCAGAACTGTATTAGTAGAGTAAGGAAAAGAGCATATGGCAGAAACAGGCTGGGTCCAGTGCTCTTTTTTAACAGCACTTTGTTGTTTTCCATATGTAGTTTGTCACAGGTGTCCACTGGGAAAGCCACGTGCAGTAAAGAGGGCATTATGACATGATGGAACCCAGTGGCAGATGTGTGCTGGCAGCACACTGTAGCAAAGCAGATAGCTACATTACCTTTACCATAAAGCATGTAGCCATATTTTCATACAAAGGTAAACAACAGTATAATTGCAAATGCAGTTTACAGGGTCTTTTGATATATTGGTTTGGGGTCCTATAAGATCTTTTCAGCTGTTCCTGAAAAGCATGTAAATAACTACATAACAGCCTAGGAATCATGGGATTTTGATAGTGCCCTTTATTGCTAAAGATTTATTTTTACAAAGTAAATTTAGGGTTTTAGATGTGTATACAGCTTTTACAAATCAATAAAGATGACTGTACAAGAGTATTTTCAGACCAATTGGATTCAAGGTTATATTCTTTTAAGTATTGTTAGTCTGCATGCTCACTGGCAGTAAATCGGTTTCTTGAGTATTCTGTAATGTTTGTATAATGGTCATTTCTTCTTAAAAATCAAGGTAGAACAAATTAGACCGAACTAGTCATTGACTACTTAAATTACCTACAAGCACAAAAAAACTGCCATTTTATATATTTTGATGTACAACTTATCTACATTTTTGATCACCAGTTATATGGAAATTCTAATTTTTGGAAAATGTAGGATAAGGTATCTGACAAAAGTGAAATACAATAAAAAACATTTGTGTCAAAATGGTGTAACTTGGTATAGACATTTTGACTAAAATGTTTGTTTTTCGCTGGATTCTAAGTATAGTAATTCAGAAGTACCCTTGCTTTCTACTTCTATTAGAGGAGCATGTAAAAACTGCATTTTTAAGTCCCAAGTTTTTTTCCATGTATAGCAAATGAAGCAGTTTTATTTAGCATGTTACAAACATTTCCATTTCAAGACTTCTCTTGTTCTTTGAGAAAACTCTGAAGTTAACATTTGCAATAAGTATGAAACCAGCATTTAGTACCAGCATATGATCCACATGCAACTAATACTTGGCCCAGACTTTCTCTGAGCCAGGCATTTCCTTGTTGCTATGCTTCCTGTACCCAACCAGCAGAGTTCAAGGGTACAGGAACTCATCAGCTTGGCTGCCACACCTGCTAGAACCTGACCCTCCCTGTACTGCCTGAGACTGCAAAAGACTCCTTTTCCACCTGAGTATACTAAACAGATATTTCTTCTTAAAAATCTCAGAAAGCCTAAGACAGCTAAAGGCACATTTGGTTTGGTTCATAAATTGTTTTTAATTCATATGCAAATAAAACTGCTTCTCTCTTGTTCTGCTTGAACTAGAAAGTACAATGTTCAATGTAGGTTACTACTAACAAGCACAATGAATCATGTATACGAAACCAGATTTAAGTGTTTTAAGTAAAATGTAAACAAAGTTTTTATCTGTTAGAGATGACTCCTGGAAATAGTGTTGGCCTGGTCTGCATGTGCAATGTGTGTGTGTTGATGGCTTATGTCACTTTTAGTAAGTACACAAGCAAGCCAACCTTAAGTGACAAGGTCCATAAATATCGGGGATTTTTGTTGTCTTTTATTAAGTTGAAATTTATAACCATTAATTACTTAGTCATATATTTATGCTCTGTTTTGGTTTACAATGTAATAATACCTCATTTTAAAAGTAAAAACCACTACTGTTACATTTTAATTTAATCAGCTAGAAATTTCATGTAGCTTTTTAAATATACAACCTGTTAATGATTTCTTGAGTTTTGTATCTGCCACAGTAAATTAAAGCATTGCAAAGTATTTATTAGTATTTATAAAATGTCGTGTCCTTTTTAAAAAAAAAAACCTATTTTTTTTTCTGTATAAGTTTTTAGCAGTTTTTTGTACAAATCTGTATTGTATTGAGTTAATTCGTGTACAAACATTTTTAAATATTAAAATTATACAGTCAGTCAGGCTTCAGTTTATTTTTTAAACAATGGACAATTAATTTAAAACAATAGATTTAAAACATAAATCATACTGCTCTTTACAAGATGTAGTATCAGAAAAATTGCTAAAACGTACAGCTTCAAAAGCTATACGGTTAACACGCAGTATAGTCAACTGTGTTAGCATATTCTTGGTATCAAACCATATATTCAGTATCTGAATAGTCACATAGGTAAGATGTCTTACCAAATGGATACAGGGTAGCAATGAAGTATACCTGGAAGTGGACATCCCAGGACATTGTATTGACTGCAGTTAGGCATCGGCCTGTCTTCAGTGTTCTTAGAGCCATCCCTTTGACCTTCTCTCTTGTGTCCATATTGCCTAAGCTTAGGAAAGAGAAGAGAGTGAAAGTGAGGGAGAAGACTGGAGCTCGTCAGTCTGCACAGAAATCTAACATTTGGGAGTTTGATTCCTTATAAATAACTTTTAGGGAGGGAGGTGAGACACAGAGACAGAAGAAGCGCACAGGTAGAGGCAGATGTCTATATCAGGTGACTTTACTAATACTCCACCTTATCTTTGAGACAAGAGTCCCTCCTGAACTTGGAACTCATCACTTCCAGTAGACTGGCTCGCCATGAGTCTCTGGGATCCGCAGACCGTTCACCCCATCCTGTTGTGAATTCTGCGGTTACATCACTATGTTGCTACAGTTTGAACCTAGGTCTGACAATGACCATATGATTTTTAGGGAAAGACAAAGGTGACTTTTCTTAGGAAGACATGGTCAATCAACCCAGCTAGCCATTCATCCTCAAGACTCCAGTACTTGGCTTTGAAGGTAGAGAGTTCATGTTTAACTGCAATGTCTCAATTGCAAAATAGAAATAATTTGTAAGATGGAAATATCTAATCTACCAGCAGTTTTTAGGGACAATTAATTGGGTAAATGTGTGGGCACAATGACTGGCAAATGGTACATGACTGGAAAGGATGTGACATGGTGCTGAGGTAATCACATCTTAGCCCATAGCTTCTCAGCCATCTTGCTCTCATACTGGGGGATTTTGTCTCATACACTGGGTTCAACCAGAGTTTGAAGAACACAAGGATCTCTTGAAGCATAAAGTATAAGGAGAATTTTACACACAAGGTTTAAAAATTTATTCTGGTGTTGTGTTACACGAGGGTTTTAATGCTGCTTTATGCAAGTATAACAAGGTTTTTTATTGAAAACTAAGCACTTAATAAAATATTAAAAATCTGCAGATAGTTAGCAGTTTTACTAAAGCAACACATTTCCATGTTCCTGTGTGATTGGTTGTTTTTACTCTTTGGGGTCTGTCACTCAACTCCCAAACAAATACATGGAGACTTATTTTTTCTTATGAATGCCAGCCTTAGCTTGGCTTATTTCTAGCCAGCTTTTCTGAAATTATCCCATCTACCGTTTGCCTCTGAGATGTATCTCTCTCTGTTCCATATACCTTTCCTCTTATTCTGTGGCTTGCTGTGTAGCTAGGTGGCTGGTCTTTGGTGTCCTCTTTTCTTGTTCTTCTTTCTTTCTCTCCTATTTATTCTCTCTGCCTGGCAGCCCCCACCCGTCCCTCTCCTGCCTTTCTATTGCCATTCAGCTCTTTATTAGACCAATTGGGTGTTTTAGGCAGGCACAGAAATACAGCTTCACAGAGTTAAATAAATGCAACATAAAAGAACGTAACACATCTTTGCATCATTAAACAGATGTTCCACAGCATAATCTAATGTAAGACATTTTCAACTAACATTCCACAACAATCCTTTCCAGATGCTCTTATATTTATTTCACTAGGTATTTTTAAGGTTAAAAAGGTGCAGGTGAAATTGAAGCCCTCTGTATGTTTATTATTGTGGGTATGTGTGTGTTACGCATGCCCACAGAGCATCCGTGAAAGTCAGACAACTTTGTAGGTAAATTCCCTGCTTCAATCTTTATGTGGGTTCCAGGCATCAAACTCAGGTCACCATTTTTGCCAGCCCCTACAGCCCCTGAATGCCCAAGACTATTCCCAATATGTGTCTTTGATCACTCTGAAACCTCTAGTCTGTGTAAAGCCTTCCCATGTCATTGTTACTTCTGTAATGTGTAGATAGTAATCATAGTCATCTGATGTTGTGTTTCTACAACTTTTTTTTTAACTCAGTGCTGTCTTTTATAGCCTTCCCCCAATGATTTAAAGAGAATCCATCTGCCTTGATGCACAAAATAGTCTTATTAA